>CM060608.1:49939464-50576964 GCA_030578255.1 Tiaroga cobitis | reverse complement strand
AGTGAAGCGCGGGTTTCGGCGCCGAATCTATTTTTGCTGCGCTCAATTTAAGTGAAAGCACACATTTGATGGACAAAATAAATATGATTTTATCATAAAAGTGCCCAAAATGCAAAGAATTTGCATGTCTGGTGTGTTTTAACAAGAACTGAAGTAGGCCAGGCTATGTCAGAAAGAAAATGAAGACTCAAAAATATTTATAGAAAATTTACCCATTTAAACTTGTTTTTATTATTATTTAATTGTTTCCCGGCACATGCTCCACTTGTCCTGTTTAGCTTGGCTGGACATGTGTCAGATGAGAGAAGAACTGCTTGAGAAATATAACTTGCCATTGATATACAACAAGTGATTGCAATAGGCCTGTGTGTGTGTGTGTGTGTGTGTGTGTGTGTGTGTGTGTGTGTGTGTGTGTGTGTGTGTGTGTGTGTGTGTGTGTGTGTGTGAGAGAGATAAATATCTTTATACTGCAAGGCTATATTTATTGAATTTTTATTTGTTATTTATATATTATTTTATTGCCATTACCTGTTTTCATACAGAAGTTTCGTTTGCTAAATATATCAATTTTTTTAATTGGATATTGGATGTGAAAAGTAGTTTTTTCTACAGTAACCAAACTCTGTAAGTATATTTTTCTCATCGAGCCGGACAACTTTAGCTACGACCAACAGGAAGTCAGATATTTTGGTTTGAATGTTGATTTCAGATTCTGAGTTTTTAGCTACTCCTCCTAAGTAGTTTATTTTATTCACGCCAAACTTTTTCAACATGATGAAAATACATTAAATATCCTAAATTGTGAGTGGATATTGAATATCATAAACGGTTTTGCTATGGCGAGGGATTAAATTAATGTCAAAAAAAGAATCAGGAAACTTCTCATATCTTCTAAAAATGTAATTATACACAATTTATTTTTATATAAAATTATACAAATATTAGAACTAAACCCATTTTATTCTGTTTTTTCAATTCAAGAAGTATGAAAAAGTTTTAAACAGGCTATTTAGTGCTATTTGGTTAAACAAAAAATCATACGTATGGCTATACTGCCCTCTTGTGTCCAAAATGATATCAACATAGTACATAAAACTTTTTTATCAGGTATGCCTATTGTATTTATATATAAATATATTAGGTATGTGGCTGTGAGGATATTTTCCCACCGGTTAACACTAGGACTCCCGGAATTCTATAACTACTATAATGGCCATAGCAGTCATTCTGACTGCTCATAGCTTATTGAAATTATATACAAATAATGTATATCAAATCTAAGAATAAATGGATCTGTAATGTTAGGATAGGTAATAATAAACATCAGAAAACTACATTTTAATTATGATGCATTATAAAAGCATTATAAAAGTATTCTCCACTAAGCGTGCTAACTTGGGTTGTTTTAGGGGCAAACAGCGTGCATCAATTTCACTGACGCTCGTGGATCATTTACTTACAGTCAACACAGGTAATCTCTACCTTCCATGTGCAGCTCCCACACACAACCTTATGACATTTGTCACAAGTGTCCTTTGTTCTGTTTTTCTTGCAGTTTTTCCGCAATTGGCACTGCCTTCTCCTTCCCATCTGCTCCTGCCTGGGTCCTGGCTCTCGCACCATCAGTTGTGTAGCTTTTGCTCTCATGTGGTTGGAGCGAAGTTCATTTGCGATTTTCATTATGAAGTTTCTCTGTGACATCTTCTCATTGGTGCATTTCTTGAACAGGATGGAAGCATTTATTGCGGCCAGGTCAAGGATATTATAAAACACAGCCACTGGCCATCTACATGTGGGTGCTTTCACTGAGTATTTCCTCGCCATTTGATCTAGCACATAAACTCCGACCTTGGTTCTGTTGTAGTATGTGATTGTCTCTGGTTTAGCTTTTTGACCACTTGTGATGGCAACAGCTGTGTGGACAGTGCTGAGAATGCAGACGTTTTTCCTTGCTTTGCACTGATAGACTGTTAGGGTTGTATTGTCACTTTTCAGCACATCTGTGGTGAACAGCGGCCTTTGCTCCTTTACGCACGGGGGGAGTTCTCGTCTGCTTTTATTTACTGTGCCAACCAGGCTGGTTTTCTTGGCCTGTAGTGCCTTGGCTAGTTTGAGGGAATTAAAATAGTTGTCAGTGTTGATGTTCCTCCTCTTCCCCAGGTAAGGCTCAACCATTTTCAACACCACACTGTCTCCTAGTCGCTGACCTGGCCTCCGCGTTTCGTCTTTACCCAGGTATGGCGCACCGTTCACCATATATTTGGTATCGACGTCAGCAGCTAGCCAGAACTTTATACCAAATTTATCAGGTTTGCTTGCTATATACTGGGTGAAGCTGCACATTGCTTTTGTCGGGAAGAGCTGCTCATCAACAGTTATGTCGGCACCGGGCTGGTAGCAAGTGATGCTGTTCTGGACGAATCTCTCCCAAACCTGGGTCATCAGGGCAAACTTGTTCTCCTGCAGGCATGTGCGTCTGGTCTCTTTTTTGTCGAAACGCAGGAATAGCATGATTTCTTGGAATCTATTTCCTGACATGGTCTCCTTGAATAATGCATAGCCCCAGTCGGCTGACCAAAAGCTTGCCAAGTCCATGCTTTTTCCACCCTGCGCCCCACGAATGTAGACTAGAGCAATGAAGGCCTTTAGTTCATCCACTGTCATATCCTATGAGCTGTCCTCCTTGACTCTGTGTGCCTCAGCCACGGTGCAGTCCCTGATGTGCTCCAACATACCATCATCAACCAATCACAGAAAATTGGTGAGTGCATCTTCAATGTTGCGCTTGGCGTGCGCTGTGGGGCCTGGAGCTGCTGTCATGATATTTTGACTTTGTCGTCTTCCTCTATTTTCACCTGACTGTATAACTGTCCACACTGTGCCGTCTTTCGCTGTTTCATTCCGCTCTGCTATAGGTGGATTTAGTGGGACAGCTTCATCCAGTGCCGGGCTGAGTGCTCTTGTGGTTGGCACAGTACGCACAGCTGATGACCCAGGATTTTGCACTGTCGCCAAGAAATTATAGCCTAATTAGTTTGTTTTATTTCATGAAAGATCTATTGTATCAGGGCTAACATTAGCTTATGTATGGGCTAAGAATATACAGT
This sequence comes from Tiaroga cobitis, assembly GCA_030578255.1. NCBI lineage: Eukaryota > Metazoa > Chordata > Actinopteri > Cypriniformes > Leuciscidae > Tiaroga > Tiaroga cobitis. The sequence goes on along the minus strand of CM060608.1, from coordinate 50,573,857 downwards.
AATCACAATAAATTTGCATAAAGATCGCAGCCTAACATACCTGAAACATTAGCAGATGGAATGACAGCAGATGCAGAACTGGAAGTGTCCAGTCTGCTTTTTTTACAAAGGGGAATTATCTCTGAATCACTCTCAGAGCCAGTGTCAGATGAACTTTCAAGAGACCAGGAGACATCACTATCGGAACCTGCTTCTCCATCGGACTCAGTCTCATCAAGGCTCTGAAGCATGGCTAAAGCCTCTGTGGCAGTCATTTTTCTTGCTGACATTGTTCTGATATTCTCTTTTCAATATTTCAATTTGGTTTTAGCTAGAAGCTAAAGCTAGATTTCAGCTTTGCAATAGACTAAACAAACAACAAAATAAATTGTTGCTAGGCAATGGTAATGCATCTTCAAGAGCGGGAAAAAGGAGCAACCGACACACGGTCTGTAATGCATACGGACTGTTATGGCCAATCAAGGTAGAAATACTCAAAACTCTTTTGTGTCTTGTAATTTTAATAAAATAACAATGATAGAATAAAATATAGACACATTTAGGAAAAGTCAGGGTCCTATAGTTACATGGGTTTTATTTCAACAAAGTTATTACAGTACAAAATTTTAAAACAGTCAAAATGACTGCCTTGGGAGTTCTAGTGTTAATCGATGTGTGACACACACACATTATTGCTCTAATCAGATCAGGCAAGTAATCTGTCTTGTCCCTTAAAAAAACAATAAATATATATATATATATATATATATATATATGTATGTATATTTATGTATATATATATGAGGAGTTCTTTTCCAAAACGCTATAAATCCATTTAAATAGTTTTCAGGAAAATTACATTTTTTACCTAGACCCACACATTTTGTGAATATTCAATTTATCCTGTTAAAATGTTTTATTGGCTCAGTCTGAACATGTTGAACAATGATTATTAAATGAAACAACAATATTGTTTATGATAAATTAAAAGTTAATTTATTTTTTTTCCAAAAAGCTATAAATCCATCAATTTTTTCCAAAACTGTATGGTTTGTCTTTAAAAAAAAAAAAAAACGAGAGCATGTAACATATAATCAGGGGCTCATACTATAAATTACTATAAATTAAATTTAGTAACACATTTAGGCTAAAAGTCATTTGGTGCAGAACCTGAAAATAGTAATGATATCAATAGCTATTCAATAAGTTATTTAGTAATACATTCAGAGTCATTTTTAGTATAGTGTCAAACCTGTAACAAGTAGGATCAATTTGTCCACTACATATGCGTAAAAAAAACAAATTATTAAAAATATTTAATAATGATAACGATATTCAAAAGTAGTGATGGGCACCCCTCCACCACACACACACACACACATGCTTGTATAGGCTACACAGCATGTGAACAAAGCGGAGCGGCGTGACGCTAAGTTTAAAAAAAAACTTAAACATACGTTTCATATTTATGTTTAATAATATAGGCTAATGTTATTTTTTTTATTTCATCTATGTTGATTATATGAAAAGGGAACCGCATGAGATGAGTATGATAGGATCATAAGATGACCAATATATCGGAAAACATTTGGAATGGGTCAAATGATTTTGACCACTTATTAAGTTTTGTTTAGTAGAAAGCTTTGCTTTAAAGTGAATTTCGTTTTGTATAAATTGTATCTTCATTTTAATCAATGTTTCATCAACAAATTGACTGGATTAATAATAAATAAATAAGCAAATATAGCAGACATATAATCAGGACACGGAAGCGCCCGCGCGTGATCTGGAGAGCATCACATAAATGAACCGAAACACAGCGATACTTGCCTCACAATCCTGAGAAGTATATCTATAAAAAGCTTGAAATGTCTACATTTAAACAAAACAATAAAAAACGAAAAGAAATTGGCTACTCTCTGCGTATGTAGGCTAATTCAAAGTGTGCATTTCTCTCTATAGGCGCGTTCACTACTGCGAAGATGGCGAGTCAGCATAGTCAACTTTATCTTTTCAGCTATATCTGACAGAAAACACTAATTAAAAAATAAACAATTCAAAAGTTTCATGCATAGGCCTAATCATTACTTTTGTCGGTTCTTTGTGGCAAGCTTTATGCGTGAGATGCGGAATAGGCAATTAAAAAAATGCTCATTATGGTTTCTCTCCCATATTTAAATAATTAAATCAATATAAATATGTGATTAAACTTAAATGAACTACTACTAGTCGACTAGAAAACTCACTCATTTTGAGGAATAAATGAACATTAACAAACCTCTGTTCAGAGCGCCACCCTGTTGGATTGCGTAGAACGTTCACCGAATTCTGATTAGTCGAGAGGATTTATCGCGTTTAGGCTAAAAATAGGTTTGGCGCTTATCGCGTTTTGGAAAGAAACTGCATCTTGTAGTACATTTTAAACAAGGAAATATAGCGATTTGGCATGAAATGTTGATGGAGCACTGAATAGGTTCAGTGCACAGCAAAATGACATGACAAACTCATTTTTTTTTTAAATGGCGTTTATCGCGTTTTGGAAAAGACCTCTTCATACATAAATATAATTCTCAGACTGTATTTTCAGATAATTCTCAGACTGTATTATCTGACGGGCCCAAGCCGGTGGCACTGTGGCGGTTAGTTCATCGCTGCTCGCAGCTGTATTTTATTATTGTGTTTCATTAGTGACAAATTTGGGGAGAGGGTAAATATTTCAAACCTTTCTGAAAATACAGTCTGAGAATTTTCTGCACAATTACTAGAAATGTTTACCTTCGACATTATACAATATACAATATCAAGCAAGAAACACATTAGCACACATTCAGGCAGAATACATTGTATCAATAAAATTAGTCAAAATAAGGACATAACTGAAAACTTTTAAGAAGCTGTTTAAGGTGCTTTTTAAATGTACAGTAAGTGAGACATTCCCTAATGTTTGTTGGGATGCTGTTCCAAAAATGACCTCCTCTGATAGACAGAACAGTTTGTCCAAAGGTAGTTTTTCTATGCGGGATCTCTATATCTCCTCTGAATGAAGCTCTGGTACAACAACCTCTGTCAGACCTTGGTTTAATGTATGTAGAAAGTGAAGGTGGGGCCAGTCCATGAAAAACTTTATAAATTAAACAGCTATTTTTAAAATGAATAAAATGTTCAAAATTGAGCATATTGTATTTTCCCAAAATATTACACAGATGGCATGACAGGGGTTTGATCAAGTATTTTTTATCGATTTTTTTTAATAACATTTCTATGGGTTTTAAAATTGTATTTCCAGTGAGTGACCAGGTTGTGATGCAGTAATCTATATGTGAAAATATCATTGAATGTAGGAACATTTTAGCGGAAGTAATTGTCATTGATGGTCTGATTAGTTTAAAATTATGTAAATTATATATGCAAAAGCCTCTAAAAGCAACCTCTGTCAAAAATTAGATAATAATATTGAGTGAATGCTCTCCGCACACTGCATACGTTCATCAAATACTTTAACTTCAAACTCAATAAATCCCAGCCTCAGCCCATTCAGAAATGCCGGTACTTGGGTAGAAACCTATAGGAGCCTGATAAAAAGGTTAATATTAAACGAAAACTTCAGATGGACTGAGAGGGTTTTGCATCTGAAGTCTTCATATATATATATATATATATATATATATATATATATATATATATATATATATAAATCAACCTGCCTACTTATTCACATAAAACAATACATTTATTTAAATGCTGTAAGACACTTTTTGTTTAGAAGGATACTCGACAGAAAGGCTCATTATGCATGTCATTGTCTTCTCAGGTGTGAATCAGATCAACATTCATCCCAGGTAGAAGGGGACGTTCCCGCGACAATGGGTATCGTTTCCTAAAAGTTCTCTAAAGGTGACGAACATTCCGAACCTTTACAGAACATTACGGACGTTCCTGAAACGTCCTTTTTTGGTAATGAAAGTGCTTCAGTTCAACGTTCCTTAAATGACTTTAGGGGGACGTTCCATAATGGTAATCTTATGGTCACATAACAACGTTACAAAGAGGATGTAATCAAAACGTTCTCATATGGGTCTAAGTTGGTCCTATTATAACGTTCCTTATAGGACTTTAGGGGGACGTTCCGTAATGGTAATTTTATGGTCACATAACGTTACAAAGAGGATGTAATCAAAACGTTCTCATATGGGTCTAAGTTGGTCATACAATGACGTTCTTTATGTGACTTTAGGGGAACATTCCATATTGGTTATTTTATGGTCACATAGCAACATTACAAAGAGGACATACTAAGGACGTTCCCATATGCTTCTCTGTTGACCATATGAGAACGTTTTGTGACTAACTTAATGAGAACATTCTCATATACATCACATTTTGTGCGAGGTGACGTGGGACGAACCGAGGTTCAACTTCCGTCAACTTCTGTCACGTTTATCTGGTTTGTCTGCGGGCTGGACCCTTCTCGGACAGACACCTGACGGCGGTATTTTTCCTGTTTTCTTCACCGACAGCGAGCCAGCAGCAAGCTGCAGTGAGTATAGTTCTGCTAATGTGAGTTATTTTAATGAACCATTCTCGCGTAGATGGTCAGGCTATATTGGCTTTTTTTTTAGATAAACAAGCTAACGTAAGCGCTAGGCCTATTCCAATTTGCTTATTTTAACTCTTGTTTACATAGCCTGCAGGGTCTCCTCATGAAATCTAAGCAGCATAAAGTTCAATGCGAGGGTCTTTAGAATATGTTTGTATTATTTTTGTCTCTTTTATTTTATTGTCATTTTTTCCTATTATTTGGTAAAGGCTACACCACTTTTCCATGGGAAAAAAGTTGTGGTGATCCCGCTATTTGGCTCGTTGATGTAAAACAGTCTTTTACAATTGTTATTATAAAATCAAGAATGCAGACGTTTTAAGCTCAGCAACAATGGCAGCAAAATGTACACAGTATGTTAAAAAAAAAACTCCTGTCACACACACAGAGCCTGCCGATCAGGTTGAAGCGGAGAAGCATCAGCTTCTTTGCTTTAAATATAACAGAAGATGCTGCAATTTGTATTGCTGAACCTGTTAGTAAAATAATAATAATTTTAATAAGTTAACGTCGAAATAACGTCCCCAAACCCTTTAAAGAACTCTTCATCGTGACTGTCTGGGAACGTTGTGGGAACATTACCAAGCGACGTTCCTGACACCAGAGGGACGTTCTCAGGTTGTTTTGGAAACATTGGATTTCTGAATTAAATATTGTCTTCTAAACGTTCTCAGAACATCCTGAATGTTCCCTGAAGGTCCTCCAAAAAATGTCCCCAAACCCTTTAACCCTTTATGACCTGCCATAGAACAATTCCACCAGAGTATATCTTTGTATTTTTACATGCTGTGCTGTCATTCTTTGGAGCATTTTCATATGCCATACATCAAAATAATCCTTACTCTCCAAATTTGAAGGCTATGTTTGTAATAAATCAATAGTAACTAGATAAATATCTCAAAAGTGCAATAAACAAAAAGAAAAACCATTTAAAAAAAAAATTTTCTACATATTTTATTCGATACAAAAAATGGATAAATGTCAACCTCAAACTTGTCAATGTGAATAACGTGCATAAAACAATTTAAAACTATACAGAATTGATTTGAACTGTTTACATAAACTAGTTTTTAAGATACACTCATTTTTACACTCATTCAAAAAAAAGGGGGGGAAAATGCCATGTAAAATATTCAATTACATTTGTGGTCAAACAGATAACATTTTGCTTTTGAATATTGATTGAACATTGAATTGGTTAAAATATAAAATAAATAGACCCTGTCAGAACAATTCATAATAAAATAAATATAAAATAAATAAATAAACTGTACTTTATCAGACCTAAACAACATACAGATAGGCACCCCTACATAAACATAGGCAACTCTAGCTGTGATAATTCTTGTGACAGTTCCTGTCCAGAATAACGCAGAGGGGCACTTGGCATGCCTCACACATGAACGGAGTGCATTTCCCACACAGCCTGCATTTCCTGCGCCCCTGTGTGGCTTTTTTTGAGCCAATGTAACAGGTCAAAGAATGACAAATATTTTTGTAACCTTTTATCTTTTATTTTCTATTGGTTGTGAGTTTATTTCACCAAAATACTGTATTGTTCAGTTATGTCATGGTAGCTTATAGGTATTGGGAGAGTTATTTGTTGTGTATGTGCGCCCTCTATTGGATGAATTCATATACTGAATTTTCGCGTTCTTTTCTCAGTCTGCATTCTAAGTGATTGAGAGAGGCTGATTCTGCTCGATGATAGAATCCTGAATTTTGCTCTCTTTGAAATTTAACAGTTGAGCCAAATAAAGTGCCTTGAGGAAAGTCAGTGTCCTGTCTTCAGCGCACCAGAACACAACGCAGTAGTCGGCGAAGTGCAGACCGCGCCGGCTACATTGGTGCCGTGACCCGGATATCTCCGCTTCAGATCATCGCCAGGGTGATCGCCGGTGGTTGCTGTGACGAGTAGAAACTTCTTCGGGACATTGACAAGTATATGAAGAGGTCTTTTCCAAAACGCGATAAACGCCATTTTTAAAAAAAATGAGTTTGTCATGTCATTTTGCTGTGCACTGAACCTATTCACTGCTCCATCAACATTTCATGCCAAATCGCTACATTTCCTTGTTTAAAATGTACTACAAGATGCAGTTTCTTTCCAAAACGCGATAAGCGCCAAACCTATTTTTAGCCTAAACGCGATAAATCCTCTCGACTAATCAGAATTCGGTGAACGTTCTACGCAATCCAACAGGGTGGCGCTCTGAACAGAGGTTTGTTTATGTTCATTTATTCCTCAAAATGAGTGAGTTTTCTAGTCGACTAGTAGTAGTTCATTTAAGTTTAATCACATATTTCTATTGATTTAATTATTTAAATATGGGAGAGAAACCATAATGACCATTTTTTTAATTGCCTATTCCGCATCTCACGCATAAAGCTTGCCACAAAGAACCGACAAAAGTAATGATTAGGCCTATGCATGAAACTTTTGAATTGTTTATTTTTTAATTAGTGTTTTCTGTCAGATATAGCTGAAAATATAAAGTTGACTATGCTGACTCGCCATCTTCGCAGTAGTGAACGCGCCTATAGAGAGAAATGCACACTTTGAATTAGCCTACATACGCAGAGAGTAGCCAATTTCTTTTCGTTTTTTATTGTTTTGTTTAAATGTAGACATTTCAAGCTTTTTATAGATATACTTCTCAGGATTGTGAGGCAAGTATCGCTGTGTTTCGGTTCATTTATGTGATGCTCTCCAGATCACGCGCGGGCGCTTCCGTGTCCTGATTATATGTCTGCTTATATTTGCTTATTTATTTATTATTAATCCAGTCAATTTGTTGATGAAACATTGATTAAAATGAAGATACAATTTATACAAAACGAAATTCACTTTAAAGCAAGGCTTTCTACTAAACAAAACTTAATAAGTGGTCAAAATCATGTCTGACCCATTCCAAATGTTTTCCGATATATTGGTCATCTTATGATCCTATCATACTCATCTCATGCGGTTCCCTTTTCATATAATCAACATAGATGAAAAAAAAAAATAACATTAGCCTATATTATTAAACATAAATATGAAACGTATGTTTAAGTTTTTTTTAAAACTTAGCCTATATGTAAGCGTCACGCCGCTCCGCTTTGTTCACATGCTGTGTAGCCTATACAAGCATGTGTGTGTGTGTGTGGTGGAGGGGTGCCCATCACTACTTTTGAATATCGTTATCATTATTAAATATTTTTAATAATTTGTTTTTTTTACGCATATGTAGTGGACAAATTGGTCCTACTTGTTACAGGTTTGACACTTTACTAAAAATGACTCTGAATGTATTACTAAATAACTTATTGAATAGCTATTGATATCATTACTATTTTCAGGTTCTGCACCAAATGACTTTTAGCCTAAATGTGTTACTAAATTTAATTTATAGTATGAGCCCCTGATTATATGTTACATGCTCTCGTTTTTTTTTTTTTAAGACAAACCATACAGTTTTGGAAAAAATTGATGGATTTATAGCGTTTTGGAAAAAAAATAAATTAACTTTTAATTTATCATAAACAATATTGTTGTTTGATTTAATAATCATTGTTCAACATGTTCAGACTGAGCCAATAAAACATTTTAACAGGATAAATTGAATATTCACAAAATGTGTGGGTCTAGGTAAAAAATGTAATTTTCCTGAAAACTATTGAAATGGATTTATAGCGTTTTGGAAAAGACCTCTTCATATGGGCTAATGTTAATGTGTAAATGGTAACTCTAAATTGCCTCTATCTCGACTAGTATCATTTTACGTTGTGATTTTCATACCATATTTGCATGTGCTAGTAATTCACATAGGATTACCATAGTTGATCACATTACAACTTTTGAAAAAAAATGGCTGATGGTAAGGATGTGCAGACACCATTTAGCTTTGGAGATGCTGGGGTGCTAAGCCTAGGGAGGGGCAGGTCTATGAGTAGGGTCGAGTGCACGCCGGTTAAAGGTGCTGGTGTACTAAACAGACCTGTACTCTCATCCACACGCTTGCACACTGACGAGTATTCTCCCGCACCACACATGCGTAGGTTAGGAGATGCCTCAGACATTGAGAGCGGTGTTAGTTCAGTGGGGCGTCCTGTATTCTCATACACTCACGCGCGCACAGATGAACATTCTCCACGCCAGCCAGTGTCTAGTCCAGATGTGAGTTCCGCGAACTTAGGGAATCTCATTACACAATTAGCTCACGAAATAGGGGAGAACATTGCTAGCCAACTACAGAGATCTGTTGGTAGTGCAGATAGCCAAACTACTCCTACACCTAGCCTGAACCTAGGATATGGACAGTCTGACTTGAACATGACTGGAGTAAAGTTAGTTATGAAGACAGATGTCAAAGAGCCGCCGTACTTCAGGGGTGATGGAACAGACAAACATACAGTACATGAGTGGGAAGAAATTATGAGTGTTTACCTGAATAAGAGGGGCGTCCCCCTACAAGAGTACTCCCAGGAGATAATGTCAAGACTAATGGGAAAGGCTAGAGACATTGTAAAAGTTACCCTGCGCAGCATGCCATCGCTGCAGCCAGCTGAAAACTCCAAGCTCGTCTTTGATATTCTGAAACAACATTTCAGTGAGGTAACCTACTCATCAATGCCTTTAGCAGACTTCTATAACACACTTCCTTTGGCTGGAGAAAGTCCCATGGACTATTGGATACGCTTGAATAAGGCCGTGGATGTCGCGGATGAGTGTCTGAGAAGGCATGGGCGGAACATTGAGGACCCCTCTCACGAAGTCACAATGATGCTGGTGAAACACTGTCCTGACCCCGCTCTAGCAAGTGTCTTAAAGTGCAAAACAGCTGAAAAGTGGACAGCAAATGAGATTCAGGAACACCTTGTTGAACATCAGAGAGAGGCCAGAACAATGTCTCAAGCCAAATCTTACCGGCCAAAGAACATAGGTGTACATGCTCAGACATCAGCAACAGATACAGTCACTGCTAATAACACCACAGACCTTACTTGCTACCCGAAGACAATGGGGCTCCCATCCTCTCCTCAGACCGAGAGTGCCTGCATCCAGTGTCTCATTGGCTTGCTGAACCGTGTGCTGGAGCAGACGGCTCAGACAGCAGCAGTCGTGCCACCTAGCAGGGGGCCAGCGGCCATCGTCCAAAATAGATGTAGAGTCTGTCAGTCTGCTGAACACTCAACTACTGCGCACTGTAGACAGGCGAACCTCTGTATGGGCTGTTACAAGCCCGGCCACTGGAAGAGAGAGTGCCAACAGCGCCGGCCAAGAATTAACACCCAGCCACAGTTAGCACAAGCACAGCCTAAACCTGAGCAAGGCGGAGCCAGTTTAAACTAGATAGCTCACATACGGAAAGGGGATGTGTGAGCGTTAAAGCGTCAACCCTTGAAGAAAGTGAAGAATTGAAAGAGATGTATGTCAATGTTTGTGAAGCAATGTCCGATAAGTGCACAGTAATTGTTCAGAATATTCACACAGTCGAGACGTTCAGTGAGTTGTTTCACGCACCAGTGACGGTGAATGGCCGTGCTCAGTTGCAAGGGCTCCTCGATACAGGGTCCATGGCCTGCACGATAAGCGAAGAGGCGGAGCAGAGACTACTATCAGATAGCGTCTTGACCGAACAGCAAGAACTCCCGGAGCGCATCATCCTTGTTGGCTGTGGAGGAGTACAGGTGAGCCCCAAGTGTATGTATGACATGGAACTAAGTTTGTATGGGGTGAAGTGCATGGTCCCAGTCCTGGTGGTCACTGGTCAGAAAGACGACATCATAGTAGGCACCAACATGCTAAAATGTGTGCTGCATCAGCTGAAAAATGAAAGGAATTATTGGACTCTTATCTCGAGCAACACAAAGGGGTCTTCAGATGGTGAACAGTTCTTGGAAATGATGTCAAGCCTCACGAGATGGAGGGGTGAAGATGTGCCGGAAAAAGTAGGGACAGTGAAGTTAACTCAAGCGGTGACTCTCCTCCCCAAACAAGAGTACCTACTATGGGGTAGACTGCCAAGTGATGTGCCCAAGTCACCTGGGAGCACAGTTATGGTGGAGCCTACAACCTCTAGGTGTGTGCCCAGGGGCATCATGGTGGGGAGAGTGGTAACGCCGCTGTGGGGAGATGGCTGGACCCCCATGAAAATCACCAACATCTCTAACAAACCACTCACCCTGAGAAAGAACAGCAAGCTCGCAGACGTCTCTACTTGTGTTGCTGTTGAAGACCTCACACTGTTCCAGGGTTCCTGTCAGAGTGGCTCTGGCTCTGTTAGTGACTCATGAGAAACAGGACGACAACACTGACCTGAAAGACAGGCTGCAGAAGTCTGGTCTGGGAAATGTCGACATTGACCATTGTGAAGCGAGCCACTCCACCAAGTTCCAACTTGTGACGTTACTGGAGAAGTATCAGGATGTATTCTCAAAGCATCATCTTGACTGTGGAGAAGCCAAGGGCTTTGCGCATAGAATCCGCCTCACTGACGACCGTCCCTTCCGTCTTCCGTATCGCAGAGTGCCGCCAGCCCACTATCAAAAGCTGCGTCAAGTTCTGACCGAGATGGAAGAGCAGGGAATCATACGGAAGTCAATGAGTGAATATGCTTCCCCACTCGTGATGGTTTGGAAGAAAAATGGCGATCTCCGTATATGCACAGACTTTCGATGGCTGAATGCGAGAACCATCAAGGATGCTCATCCTTTGCCCCATCAATCGGACTGCTTGGCTGCCCTTGGCGGTAATGCTGTCTTCAGCACCATGGACCTTACGTCTGGTTTTTATAACCTGCCCATGCATGAGGGGGACAAAAAGTATACCGCCTTCACAACACCACTAGGCTTGCACGAGTATAACAGAATGCCGCAGGGGCTTTGCAACAGTCCGGCGTCCTTCATGAGGATGATGCTGAGTATCTTTGGTGATCTTAATTTCAGCAGTCTCTTGTGCTACCTAGATGACCTATTGATTTTTGCCCCCAATGAACAGCAGGCCCTCAGCAGATTGGAGGTTGTTTTTCAGAGGCTGCGGGAGCACAACCTGAAGTTGAGTCCGAAAAAGTGCCATCTGTTGCGGAGGTCCGTGAAGTTCCTCGGACACATTGTTGACGGTGACGGTGTTGCTGTTGACCCGGAGAAGGTTGAAGTCATCGCCAAAATGTCGAAGAGAGACTTGATGGAAGACGATAGCTGCACTCCTTCAGTCCACAGAGTGAAGTCGTTCCTGGGGATGGTATTTTATTACCAACATTTCATACCAAATTGCTCCTCCATCGCAAAACCCCTGTTCGCCCTCACAGCTGGGCAGAAACGGAGAGGAAAGCCCGGGAAGTACAGTCAGAATCCAGGAGTCTACAGAAAGCTCAAGCCTGCAGACTGGAACCCTGACTGCGACTCCGCTTTCTCCAGTCTTAAGGAGAAGCTCCTGAACTGTGTGGTCCTCACCCATCCAGACTTCTCTAAGCCCTTGGTTCTGTCCATTGACGCGTCTCTTGACGGCCTAGGGGCAGTTCTGTCCCAGATACCAGAAGGGGAAATGAAGGCACGCCCGATCGCCTTTGCCAGCAAGACCCTCACTGGCTCACAAAAGAGGTATCCTGCCCACCGCCTGGAGTTCTTGGCGCTCAAATGGAGTGTTTGTGAAAAATTCAGCCACTGGTTGAAGGGCCACACTTTTACAGTGTGGACCGACAATAATCCTTTGACTTATATCATGACCAAACCAAAACTTGACGCTTGTGAACAAAGGTGGGTGGCAAAGCTTTCCCCATACACTTTCAGCATCAAACACATCCCTGGGATAAAGAACATCGTGGCAGATGCCCTAAGTAGAGATCCTTTTGCTAAGTCTGTGAGCCAAAGGTTGATCAGCGAGCCATATGAAAGTCTTTTGGCTGAAGCAGAGGGAACCAAGGAGGAGAAAGTCCAAGATCTCTTCCGGTGCAAGACCCAGTGTTACCAGGCACACGATGCAGGCTGCTGCGTAACCACGGGCACCACTCGAGATAGGCTGGCCGGCAGTCAAGAACCCTCACATGTGAGATCTGCTTGTGAAGCTCACGTAGAGTGGGAAAGGGGAGCAGAAATAAGAGCAACACAGTTTCTCAATGCTTTTCCCCAGGCGGTACCCTCAGAACAAGACACACTTCCAGTCCTCTCCATCGGCGAGCTAAGGCACAGCCAGGAAACAGATCCAGTTATCAGGGAAGTCCTGCCACTCGTTCAGAGGGGTGAGCCACCACCTAGGCGAGGGAGAAGTAGGTTAGCTCTTACAGCCCAGACACTGTGCAAGCAGTGGCATCACTTAAAAGTCCAGGATGGAGTTCTATATAGGGTAACCAAAGACCCGTTAAGTAGAGAGAAGAGGTATCAGTTTGTGCTGCCTGTTAGCTTGAAGGCCAAGGCTCTCGCTGGTGTGCATGACCTCGCTGGGCATCAAGGGCAGGCCAGAACAGCACACCTCGCCCGACAGCGTTTCTTTTGGCCGCAAATGGGAAGAGACATCAAGGAATATGTGAAATGCTGCCGACGGTGTATTCTTGCAAAGACTCCTGAACCAGCTGCCCGAGCTCCCTTGGAGAGCATCCGCACTTCGGCACCCATGGAACTAGTGTGCATTGATTTTTGGAGTGCTGAGGACTGTAAGCAAAGATCTGTGGATGTGTTAGTCATAACAGACCACTTCACAAAATTGGCTCATGCTTTCCCCTGTGTCAACCAAACTGCAAAGCAAATAGCAAAGAAGTTATGGGATAACGTGTTCTGCATCTATGGTTTTCCGGAGCGAATACATTCCGATCAGGGAGCCAATTTTGAAAGCAAACTCATAGCTGAACTCCTCAGCCTCACAGGGATTAAGAAAACACACACAACAGCATACCATCCTATGGGAAATGGGCAGACCGAAAGGTTCAATAGGACGCTGGGCAGTATGTTGCGTTCCCTACCGCTGGCAGCTAAACAACACTGGGTCCAACAGATACAGACTTTGACCTTTGCGTATAACTCCACCATTCATGAAACAACTGGATACCCCCCATTTTACTTGATGTATGGTCGAGTCCCCAGACTCCCGGTAGATACGGTCTTCAAACAGGTCTTGAGGGATCCCGTCGTCGTGAATTATAAGACCTATGCAGAGAAGCTGATGGCGAACCTCCATGTGGCTGCTGGCATAGCTCAGCAGCATGCGAGGAAAGGACAGCAACATCAAGCTGATGGATACAACAAGACAGTACGTGGAACCCACTTGAACGTTGGCGACCGAGTTTTGCTTGCTAATAAAGCGGAGAGAGGGAAGAGGAAGTTAGCGGACAAGTGGGAGCCCACCATGTATACCATCATAGACCGAAACCCTCAGACTCACGTTTACAAAGTCAGGGAGGAAAGTGGGAAAACCAAAGTCGTCCATCGGAATCTGATGTTGGATGTGAGCTTCTTGCCTGTGCCAGAACAAAGCAGGGAAGAGATGGATGAAGCTGCCTCCGATGTGGCCAGTGAGTTCCAGCCTCCCTCTGTTGATGCCTTGAGTGGCCTGGCAGTAGACGCTTCTGAGGACCGTACCCGCTCGTGGTTAAACGCGTCATCTGATGCTGAATCTGAGTCTATAGGAGAAGCTAATGAGTCTGAGATGGAGAATGAAATACCCCACTCCCTGTCTAGAGAACCTGTTCAACGGACACCTACGAGAGCCCAGTCTAGTGAGGTCAGAAGCCAAGGAGGAAACGAATACTCACCTGTGAGAGACTTGTCAGCTTCCAGTGTGTTCCCTGACTTGCACATGACTGACATTGACTCTGTTGCCCCAATTAATGTTCCTGATTTAGATGAGACCGAGTCCTCGGATGTCGCCTCACCTGTTACAATGACTGATAGTCACACACCTGCACAAGGGCCAGAAAGACAGGTTGTCAGGACACGTACTGGCAGGGTTGTTAAGGCAGTCAATCGCTTGATAGAGAACATGGTGCAAAAACCATTCACCAAGGGTTTTGTTAAAGGGGTCAATAGAAGGTCACTGTCTTTACTCTCCTTATTTTAGATATAGAGGGGGAAAAAATAGAGACTCGTATATTTTTCTTTATCACCTGTAGTATGACTTGAGTCATGAGATGTTCATATTGGAGGAAAAGCGTTCCGAGATTTAATATGGTGTAAAAGGCATCATATTCACTAGAAGGGGCAGTAGCCTGATCAACTGCTGTTTTCTTTCAACTTACTTTTGTAAGTAGCTTTATATGCTGTGTATGGGGAATGGAGTCCCAGAGTTATCTTGAATCAAGTGAACAAGAATTTTGTTTTGTATGTTTTGTTCCTTTTCTACCCTCTACGTGCTAAGGATTTTGGTGAAATTAAAGAGGGGTGAATGTAACAGGTCAAAGAATGACAAATATTTTTGTAACCTTTTATCTTTTATTTTCTATTGGTTGTGAGTTTATTTCACCAAAATACTGTATTGTTCAGTTATGTCATGGTAGCTTATAGGTATTGGGAGAGTTATTTGTTGTGTATGTGCGCCCTCTATTGGATGAATTCATATACTGAATTTTCGCGTTCTTTTCTCAGTCTGCATTCTAAGTGATTGAGAGAGGCTGATTCTGCTCGATGATAGAATCCTGAATTTTGCTCTCTTTGAAATTTAACAGTTGAGCCAAATAAAGTGCCTTGAGGAAAGTCAGTGTCCTGTCTTCAGCGCACCAGAACACAACGCAGTAGTCGGCGAAGTGCAGACCGCGCCGGCTACACCAACTGTACCAGAAATAGCAACAGGTAAGTGCTGGTAACTCTCCCGTGCTGGTTGTAAGGACACCCCACACAGCTCCGCTGACAACTGTTCTTGGAAGGCCTGGTGTGTCATGGGCTGCTCCTCCTTGCTGCTACACAGTAGCTTGTGCAGCAAGTAGCTGTTAGTGACAGCAATGTCAATGAAATGGTGCAGTACAGTCATGTACCACTTCTTGCTTTTCTTCCACGAGGAATAGTAGCCAATCAACTGATCTGATAGGTCAACTCCCCCCATGAAGTGATTGTAGTCTTTCACAGCCGGAGGAATTGGAACATCCAACTGCTTGTACTCACTGCTGGATTTGCACACTCTTTTCACTGTGTCTCCCAAGTATGCAGTGTGCAGAGTAGTGCACACACTCACCTCTCGTGTGTCCATCCACTTTGTGAAAAGGAGCGATCCCTGTCTGATCCACCTTATTGATCCCTGTGGAGATTTCTTTGACAGTGCATTTACTTTGGTGTTTGGGACACCAATTATTGTGTCCCTGATGGTTCCACAGGCTCCAAATCCCAGGTCGTAAAGGTGCTGAAAGAGTACTGGGCTGGTATAAAAATTATCACAGTAAATGTGATATCCAGATCCCAAGAACTCCTTCCTGACCAGCGACATCACAGCATCAAATGAAAGTCCCTTCCCACTTGCAACATTGGACTTCCCTGTGTAGATGTTGAAATCCACTGTGTAGCCACTACAATCACACAAAACAAAAAGTTTTATTCCCCACTTTGTTGGCTTATTTTTGATGTACTGTTTCAGGCTGATTCTGGCTTTGGTGGCTACCATGCGCTCATCCATGGAAAGGTTTCTGTCAGGGTGGTAGACAGCTTTGCAGGCTACGCGCAAACTGTCATATAGAGGCCGTATTCTATGCAGACAGTCATACTCAGCTGTGCCTTTTTTTGTCATTGGCAGCATCTTCTGTAGGGTCACTCAAGTGCATATTCCACGTGATGCTGAGGAACCGGTCTCTGGACATAACCTTTTTAGGGAAGGGAACATGGAAGATGGATTCAACACGCCAGAAATCTCTGAGCTTTGGAAGCTTTAGAATGCCCATGTAGAGTGTGAGGCCAATGTATTTGTAAAGTTCTTCTTCAGTGATTTCAGTCCACTTGAATTTTTTCCCTGCAGCAATATTTATTGCTGCTTTTTTATTAGTGTTGGAACACAGTGTTTTGATAGTGGACTTATCAAAGTACATTTTGAAAAGCTCAGTGGGTGTTGGGTTGTCCACATAAGTTGACAGAGGTGGCTGCACACCTGGGTTTCTTTTGGGCAGGAAATGATGGGGGGGGTCTAGGCAACTGGTCAGGGTCCTTTTCTGTTTTCCACTCACCAGATTGATTAGGGGCAGTCTCTAATGTAGAGGCCTTACCACGGGACCTTTGGCTCCGACTTCTGTAGCCTCTGGTGTTAGCCCTCCGACCATAACCTCTCCCTCTGCAAACTGGCATGGATGGCTCAGAGGTGCAGGGTGGCTCAGAGGGCTCTCTAACATTTTCGAAACTACAAAAAAAAAGGTAAGTAAAATGGTAAGTTAGATGTTTTTGTATAGAAATGTAATATAGAATATAGCAATATAGAACTGACTAAATGAGTAAATGGTGCGTCATAAGCTCAAGTTCATTCTATGTTTGTTTCGTTTATTCTCTAACTCAAAAGCAAAGTATATTTCATAAATATATACTTACATGTCCTGGGACGGATCTATTCCATCAGGAAAGTCGGCTTCGTCCCCACTTGATACGGAATCTGGAGCCGATGAGCAGACGGAGAGTTCATCTTCATCGGACGCAATTAGTATTTCCAAAACCTCCGCGCCCGTGTACTTTCGTTTAGACATAATTGCGTGCGCGTGTGTGTGTGAATGTGCTTGTATTTGTGAGTTTCTAAAGATAAAATGAAGCAATGGTAAAAAGACAATAACGATAAGGAACATATAGCAAATGGGAGTCAAACGCATGGTCAAATGACGCGGCTTGTGACGTCACAACATGCGACACACCCTGGGGTCATAGTGCACAGAACGTGATACGTAAATGAGCCATTGGAAGATGTAACTATCAATTGCAGATCTACAGAACATGTGTGCAAAGACGTGCAATGCATTTTTGTTTTTTTTTATAAACGCAAATTACGCAATTTGTACGGACTCATTAGAGGGTGAAAACAACGCAACATGAGCATGTTGGAGGCTTGATCTGAACAGGTTACATCTCTGGTTTTGTATGCAAAAAGAATGATTGAGCTAGCCATTTGGTTTCAGTTTCTGTAGGCTCTTAGACACACGCAACGCTCCCGTCGGTCTTAGAGGGTTAAAGAACTGTCTGGGAACGTTGTGGGAACGTTACCAGGCAACGTCCTTGACACCAGCGGGGACGTTCTCAGAACGTTCTGGGAACGTAAAATTTCTTGCTGGGATGATCATTCACACCCCCACGCATATTGCCTTTCTAAACAAAAAGTGTCTTACAACATTTAAATAAATGTATTGTTTTATGTGAATGAGTAGGCAGGATGATTTTCACATCATTTTGAAGCAAAAACTCTAGGAGACAACATCCATTAGTCAAAAGTCTTGTGGACACATTAAGTATGTGTTTTGTGGCCTTATTTCAGAAACTTACATTTTGTTTTTCAATAACCATGCATAAACATTATTCTCTCAAAAATACAAACATGTACATACTGTCACAGAACACTAGAGAAGGCAATATCAGGTAAGAACAGTTTATTGGAATAAACAGAGTTGGTCAGGTTCACACAAACACCACACGCAGGGTGGGAGAGTGATGCAGGAACTTCGACGGGCAACCGGGTTGTTGTTGGATGACTGATGAGGTGAAATCCGTGAGTCCGAAGTGAAATCCGTGGTGACAGGAAACGAAGACACATCCAACAGGAACGAGGACCACAGGAAAACGCCGAACAGGAACACAACCGGGAATATACCACAATGATCTGAAAAGACAAGACGAAACTGTGAGCATATATAGGCACCGCTGATCAGAAGCAGCTGGCGCCGCTGATCAGCGGTGACCACACACACATGCACAATAACAATGACACGAGACAAGGAAGATACAGTGAATTCAGGAACCTTGACAGTACCCTCCCTCCTAGGAACGCTTCCTGGCGTTCCCAGACGGCCTTACCTGCCAATTGTAATCATCGATAAGGGAGTGATCCAGGATGTCTCTAGCAGGTACCCAACTTCTCTCCTCTGGACCGTAACCCTCCCAGTCCACCAGATACTGGAATCCGCGTCCCCTCCGCCTCGAGTCCAGAATACGATTAACCACATATGTAGGTTCCCCATCTACGAGTCGCGGCGGTGGAGGAACCGGGGCAGGCGGATTGATATGAGAATGAAACACAGGCTTTAATTTGGATACATGAGAGGCGGGATTAATTCTCCAGTACGCAGGAGGAAGTTTGAGTCGGACTGCCACCGGGTAATGATATTGGTGACCGTGAACGGGCCGATAAATTTGGGAGCTAACTTATTAGAAACGGAGTGGAGCGGAATGTTCTTAGTTGAAAGCCACACTTTTTGACCAACGACGTATACGGGAGGCTTCGACCGGTGGCGATCAGCCTAAGCCTTGGTGCGCGCCCCCACCTGGAGCAGAGTCACGGGCTCTGGATTGTTGACTCCAATAGGAAGGATTCTTGGATACCAAACATCGCAATACTCTTATCAAATCCTGGTTGGCTCTCTCGGTTTGGCCATTGCTTTGGGGATGAAACCCAGAAGACAGACTGACACTCGCTCCCAGTAGTCTACAAAATTCTCGCCAAAATTTGGACACAAATTGGGGCCCCCTGTCGGAAACACGTCCATTGGGAGGCCATGAAGACAAAAGACATGGTCACAAACTGACGTGAGGGATCAGGGGCTATCAAGATGGGAGCCGAAATGAAGCGACCTTTCAGTTTGGCGAATACAGCCTCAGCTGTATTGGACCACCTGAACGTAGTTCTGGGGAGGTCAAGGCAGTCAGAGGAGCGGCTAGTTGGCTGAAATTACGAATGAAACGCCTATAGAAATTGGCGAAACCCAGAAACCTCTGTAGGGCCTTATGGGAAACTGGACTTGGCCAATCTACCACAGCCTTACGCCCATTTCACACATACTCCATGTGCAGTGCGTATGCTGTGCGTGTTGCGGTGCGTATACGGTACAGGAGCAGCACGCGCTATAGTGCTTTCACATATGCTGCGTTTGCAGTGTGCAACTGATCCGCGGCTGTACCACAAACACATTTGTATTTCAAATCCAGAAGTTATCAGCAACTTTTATTTTAAAAAAAGTTGTCACCAGTGCGATTCTCTTTGTACACATACACTCTTTAATAGACGTTTAAACACAATTTAAACAACGTATTATTCAATGCATTACTTCTATATATTAAGTTGCTCAAGCAAGTGGTAACATTAAACCATGTAGGCTACTTTAGACTACTATTAAAATCACAAACATTTTAAATTAAAACTTAAAATTGACAAAAACAGTAGTCTCATACCTTTTCTTTTGCAGTTTTAAATCTTTATACAATAAATCTTGCATGTCACAAATAACTTTTTTTTCCACCTCCACGACTGAGACGAGTGTCGTTCCTTATGTCGCCTTGTTGAAGTAAATTGTAGTTTTCCTTGCTTTACCCCGGTCTTAAAGTAAAAAGATGACTGTGAAAAATAGCATTTAATTAAATGCATTTATGGTGAGATTACTACATTTTAATTTAATTAAATGCATTTATGATTAAATTACTACATTTTCATGTCAATTTGTGTTCATTTTAACCATGAACAATGCACTGTCACTTTAATTCAGCACGTGCAGCACAGCAAAAATAGACTCGGTGCGTAAACGATCGCTGGACTGCTGTATACGCATCGCACCTGGAGCGGTTCGCCGGACCGCACCCGCGTGCAGTGTGAAAGCTCTAACCTGTTAACATGGGTACGGGAAAAAATACGCACAGCATACGCCCTGCAAACGGAGTATGTGTGAAACGGGCGTTAACCTTGTCAGGATCCATACGTACTACCTCAGATGAGACGATGTATCCTAGAAAAGAAACAGACTGTGCATGAAAATCGCATTTCTCCACCTTGACAAAAAGCCTATTCTCTAGCAACCTATTAAGTTCTCGTCGGACGTCCTGCACGTGGTCCTGGAGAGAAGATGAAAAAATCTGTATGTCGGCCAGGTAGACATATATGAACTGATCTACCATATCTCGCAGCACTTTGTTGATGAGTGCCTGGAAGACCGCTGGGGAGTTGGACAGCCAAAACGGCTTGACCAAATATTCAAAATGCCCCCTGGGGGTGTTAAAAGCGGTCTTCCATTCATCCCCCTTCCTAATGCCAACCAAATGATAGGCATTACGTAAATCCAGTTTTGTGCATACTGATGCTCCCTGCAACCTCTTGAAAGCTGAAGACATCAACATTAAAGGATAAGTATTATTTACCGTGATGTTGTTCAACCCCAGGTAATCAATACAAGGTCGCAGAGTACCATCCTTCTTACCCACAGAAAAGAATCCCGCCCCCGCATGAGAAGAGGAAGGCCGGATGAATCCTGTTGCTAGAGAATCAGAAATATTTTATCTCCATGGCCTCCCTCTCTGGGACAGAAAGCGAGTATAACTTGCCTTTAGACGGAGACTTACCTGGCAGTAAATCTATAGCACAGTCGTAGGGACGGTGTGGAGGAAGAGAAGCAACACGGGACTTACTGAACACTTCCTTCAGGTCGAGGTACTCAACGGGCACGTTTCATAAATCCACTGCCTCCTCCTGAAACACAGAATAAGGTACAGACGGAACAGCAGGACAAGACTTATAACACTGAGTGCTCCAAGCAGACACAGAATGCTGACGCCAGTCCACCCTGGGGTTGTGTAAAGTAAGCCAGGGGTGACCAAGGACTACTGGCGCCAAATGTGAGTCCATGATGAGAAATGACAAGGTTTCAGTATGATTGGCAGATGTGGTAAGTGTTATGGGTCCGGTAGTGAGTGCGATATTGGGGAGCATTTGACCATTAAAGGGTTAGTTCACCCAAAAATAAAAATTATGTCATTAATGACTCACCCTCATGTCGTTCCAAGCCCGTAAGACCTCCGTTCATCTTCGGAACACAGTTTAAGATAGTTTAGATTTAGTCCGAGAGCTTTCTGTCCCTCCATTGAAAATGTATGTACGGTATACTGTCCTTGTCCAGAAAGGAAATAGAGACATCATCAAAGTAGACCATGTGACATCAGTGGGTTAGTTAGAATGTTTTGAAGCATCGAAAATACATTTTGGTTCAAAAATAACAAAAACTAAGACTTTATTCAGCATTGTATTCTCTTCCGGTTCTGATGTAAACCTGCGTTCAGTGACGCTGGTGACGTGTATCTGGTGCGCCCGAGCTTCGTTTACAATCTGAGGGAGACGCACACTGTATTCAAGCCATTCTACATTGTTTGTAACTTGGTATTGCTATATTTTTTAAAATGGTGCGTAAGTGTGCATGTCGCGGATGTCCTAATCGCCAAAAACAACCACGGCGACGTAAAAGTGCATTACTAACGCCGACAGATGAAAGGATTCACTTTTACTCTTTCCCGGTAAACGATCCAGAGCGACTAAAGCTATGACTGCTATGTGTTCAGCGAGATGTTGATTTACCTCTTCAAATCGTCCGTCTACTGACATTGTGCAGTGAGCATTTTTCACCAGACGACTTCAGACCGGGTATGGGAAAGATACGTCGAAACCTGAAAGAAACAGCTGTGCCCAGCCTGTGTTTACCAAAAAGGTAATGTTTGTAAGCAGTATAGTGAGATCGTCCAGTGTTACAGTTACTACACAATTTATTCAAATTGCTTGACTTAGTTTTATTTAAAACGGTTGTTAAAAGTTTTGTAATGCTATGCTTTGGATTAAAATCTAAATTACGTCCAAAATAAAATTGTACAATGAAATGTTTTAGGAGACTCTGAATTATCTAGTGCAGCTCAGCCAGGACACCAAGTCCTCAGGAGTCAGAATCACAGGAATCTCAGGCAGCAGCTACACCTTCTACCAGTCTGCTTCCAGTAGCAGCTGAGAAAGAGGGGAACAGAGAGAAATTTGTAACCACATTTTTAGCTGGTGTTCCCCAGTCAACCCCACTGAAATCATATGACAGACAAAGTTCTTTCCGAGAAGCTAAGGATTATGTGTCAAAAATCGGTTGGTGCTATCAATTCCAGAGTCAGCGAAGGACCCATCCCGTCTGTCAACAACATCAGGGACATACTATGCCATGCCTGTCATAAAGTCATTTCAATCTGTAAGTATATATCAGAACAATATGTTGTTTACAAAATAACTATGCAAGCTATTGTTTCACATGTAAAAAAAAAAAATTGTTCTGTGGTTGTATTATGGTATACCTGTGTTCAACATTTTTTTAACTGAAGCACTACAATTTTAATCAGTGTATTTCTTACCATTTATTATAATTGTAGGATGAACAAGCATTAGCTGAAAATCTTTCTGAAGATCTTTCTTTGGATCTCAGCATGCTTTCTCTGGATCCTCCATCAGACAAGAATGCCTTTGTCAGAGATCAGCCAGGTTCCATCACCACACAATCACAGAGATCACTATCACCTGAGTATTAGTTACCACACACCTGCACGGCATCAGACACTCTTCACAGTATGTATTTAAGCACTCGTCAGCCACAGTCACATTGTCTGGTCTCGTTTGTAGATGTTCAGACTCATACGTTGCAATCTAACCTGCTATCCAGCAATCTCTCCGTAATCTCCAGCGATTTCTCCATTCATCACCCCAAGCTCCTGCTATCTCCGTACGATCTCCAGCGATCTCTCCGTTCCTCTCTTAAAGCATCAGAGATCCATCTATTACCTTCACAATCATTCATCATCACCAGTAAGGACTGTTGATTGGTATATCCATCATCCTCCATCCAGCGCTGTCATCTATTCCCTCCTATTAACGTGACTTATCATCCGTTATACCAATAAACCTGTTTATCATCAATTCACCTGTTTACTCTGGAGTCTGTTCCGTAACAGACTTGAGTTTCGCTCCACTAAGTTCCACTACGTCTAAGTCACCTACAAATACAGAGGAAGAAGGAAGTGGTACAGACAAAGAAAAGAATGGATAGTCAATGAGTCAAGATTGGCCAGATGTCCTCAATGTGGACAATCTGTCATTGACACTAAAAAGTTTTCATTTGGTAGCCTCCTTCGTGTCAGTTGGGAATGTACAAACGGCCAGGAAGGGTCTTGGAACTCATGCAACGAAACTCACGGAATGGCAGACAACCTTCTTGTGGCAGCGTCTACTCTATTCACTGGTGCTACTTATGTTGACATCGCAGATTGGGCTGCCTGCCTCAATGTACAAATCCCACAGAAAACCACCTTCTATGCAATCCAATCATCGAATTTAATCCCTGTTATCGACGTATTCTACAAGGAGGAACAGGCAAAACTACTTGAAGACTTGAGGTTGCAGAACGTTTTGCAAGAAGGTGCAAATTTATCAGGGGATGGAAGATCTGATAGGTAAGCAAAAAAAGTGGTTAAAAGTTCGACACTGTTAAAATAAGGTTAGATTTCAAAATTTGCATCTTCATTCGATTGTCTTTTCAGTCCTGGATTCTCTGCCAAATACTGCACACGGTATGATGGACGGTGTCAACAAAAACGTTGTCCACTTCGAGTTGGTGCTGGTCAATGAGCTGATGAGTTTTTCCCCTGTTTATGACATGTTGACTTTACATACATTTGCTAAAATTTATTTAAGGAAATTAACAAATTTTTTTTAAATATTGCCCAAATATAATCTGTCTAAAAACTATTGAAGATTTAAATGTATTTTTTTTATTACAGGTTACTGAAGCAACAAGCTCTGTTGCCATGGAACCAGTAGGCTTCAAAAGGTGTGTAGACTTTCTTTTGGACAGTGGAATAAAAATAGACGTGATCACCACGTGTAACCTGTTGGGGCCTTTATCACAACCAGACGCTCGCGGCTAAGCGACCGTCAGAATTTTTTTAATGTTTACCAGCAGGCTATCCCAATAAAGGGAAATAAAGGAAAGAGAGAGGGACTGGAGTACTATAAAAATAGAAAATGTATTTTGTTCTCTCAATAGACACACAGAAAACAGACATTCAGGCCTCTGGGTAGCAGAGTCAGGGCCGGGGACAACAAAGTCCGGGATCAAGGTGTTGGGATAATTAACTCAAAATAATGCAACAAACTCAAACACAGAATAAATAAGGCACGTCACAAAAATCACATGCACAGATATAACCCCCAAAAAATAATTCACATTCAGTAAACCAGTGGCCACACAACGAAATTTTTACCATAACAAAGATATACAAACGTGAGGGAGAAAGGAAGCCAATAAACTTACGTTCTCAACACAACAAACGCTCTCAGCAAACTTGTAGTGATCACTCTAAACCCGAAACTAATAAACAAAACATTAATCAATAAAAGTTCATTACAGGCAGTACCTACAAGCAGAAAGAACAAACACTGCTCATCAATAAAAAAACAGGAGACTTACGTCCTCGTTGAAACACGCCAACACAATTCGCAGCCGATGAGGGCTCGCGAAGACAGGGAACTAGCAGCAGCCACAGCACTGCGTAACCGCACAAACACCAGATGCAGCTATGAAACAATGTAATAGCTTGAATCAAATCAGATATGCCAACGAGGTTTTAAATACCAAAGAGCCCACCATACATTTCAGCTTGAACTCACGTCAACTTGTACACCCAGCCAAGAGCCCAAAGAAGCAACAGTCTGTAACAGCACTAATCCAGAAAACCGCCAGCTTGCTGGATTTAAAGGTGTAGCGCCAAACAGCCTCCACCTGATTTCAATCAAGGCGCAATTCTCACTGACTACGCCCCACCTGCTACACACGGATAGGTCCCCCTCAATAAGAAAGACAATGAGGGTCAATTACCCTCGTATACAACACGAGTTCGACATCTGGCATGTAGTAAAGGGCATGTATAGCTTGCTTTACAAGTTATTGTTCTTCTAGAGTAGAATTACGTGAATGTTATACTATTTAAAATGCAGCTTAGATTTGTGGTGTTGTGGAAACATGTTCACAGTATTATTGAAGTACTGAAAGTAGTGTGTACATGCTCTGTTTTGACCCAAAAACCTATTGATCTGAAATAATAAATTTCAATTCTTTGGAAAGGGTTCTTCAAAAAATTGCTGTCAATTGCAACAAAAAAAAAAGAGAGAATCAAGACCTCCAGCCTTGGATAAAAAGTATATGCAATCATTTGTGGTATTCATGTGCATCCTGTGGCGGTAACCCCCATGTATGTTATCTGCAATATTTCACAGTAAATATACATTTATGAATAAATAAATGTATGTATTTTTTTTTTGCCAGCTTTTAACTGAGATATGGAAATCCCTTCTCCACCACATTTGTGGTGTACACAGATGGACAGAAGATGGACGGCAAAAAGAATGCGATCACGATGACCTAAGACCTAAGCGACGAAAACGTTGGCTGAAAAAGGAATCTCCTTCAGTCCGCACTCTGTCAACGCTAGTACTAAATCCAAGTCTCCTCAAGGACCTGAGACAAATGGCCTTATTCAAGCATACAGGCAAGTTGCTTGTAAACAACACATTTTAATATTTGCTATGTAATTGTTCATTGTACATTGTTTATTTTGGTTTCTCAGGCAGTCTTGAGGTGTACCACTCTGTTCTCCTGAAGTACTGTCGGAAGAACCTCCACTTTCACTACTTCTCAATGGCTGCTCGCACACAACTGGCTGTACTTGATCACAATGAAAATGTAAACCGTGAACAGGCCACAACCTCATCAGGCAAGTACACAGCATAAAAAACATGTTCTACAAGTAATTTCATATTTTGAAGTACACGTACATAAAGACATATTTCTGAAGTAAGTGAAATGGACAGGTACACAGAGGTATGCTTGTTTATTATTTCTTGCAGCAAGTAATAATTTTTTACTTTTTGGACTGTGTTTTAGGTGTTCCACGATACAATGTGGTTTTTCCCAAGCAATCTAAGGAATGGGTGGCTAGGAAAATTTACGAACTCACAACCCAGCACTTTAGGGAGGAACTTCTGGTAAAAAAAAATGGAGCGGCGCAGTGACCCCACTGTTGTTTTCAAGGACCCAACCTCGCAAGTTGTTCCGGAATTACCACCGAACATTGCAACAAAACCCAAAATGAACAAAGCAGCAGCAATTGAAAAGCATGTTTCAAAAGTAGACGGCGTTGTTCTACATCATTCCTTTTGAACTTTTTTCCCAGTTTTATACTATTTTGCAGCACATACGTTTCGAGGTATTTTTGTAGGATACATTTCTCAATGTAAACAAAGACTGCTGAGAGCACAAGATAACTGCATGTAAATATCTAAATGCATATCATAAATAAAAAAACTTTTACTATGGATTGACTGAAGTTGAATGTGCTTCTGTAACAAAAATTTTTGATTTATAGCCTCTAGGTAACAAACTGTACAACAGAAATGTTTTTGTTTTTATTTAAATATTACAGAAATAAACTGTATACATAAAGGGTTAGTCTTCAGTAACAAGAAAAAAATATGAATATTATTCGGTAACACTTTATTTGAAGGGGTGTGCATAAGACTGACATGACACTGTCATAAACATGAAGGAGTCTTTATGAATGTTTATGACTGTTGTCATTAAGTGTCATTCGGTAAATTATGACACTTTTAATGCAAAGTTGACATTGTTTAAAATGTCTTTGTTATGACAACTTGACATTAACCAAGACAAAAATGTCTTTGTTATGACAACTTGACATTAACCAAGACAAAAATGTCTTTGTTATGACAACTTGACATTAACCAAGAAATCATAACCTGTCAACCTGTCACAAATATGTCATAACAGGTCTAATTATCAAACTTAAAGAAGTTATTTACCTTTGCGTTAACATTACATTACCCTGCCATATGTTAAAGCATTTGTCATATATGTTAAAGCATTTGACAGTGTAATAACCCTTAATGACATCTTTATAACTAGTACAATGTGTTCCACTTTACTTGAGGACAAGTAAAATATTCTTGACACAGTTATAATGGTGTCATGACGGCCAAAGTTAAAACAAACCACATATGACAGGGTAATGTAATGTTAAAGCTAAATAACTTCTTTCAAGTTTGATAATTAGACCTGTTATGACATATTTGTGACAGGTTGACAGGTTATGATTTCTTGGTTAATGTCAAGTTGTCATAACGAAGACATTTCTGCTGTCTTTTACTTTCATTTTGTATTTGTTTTATTTTATGTTATTAAACTTGTTGATTGTTCGCCGGTTCCCGCCGCCTTCCCACAACAACGAACCTCGTTACAGACACCTTTGCCATAAATATGTTTATAAGCAACTGAAAAAAGCACAAATGTCAGAACATCTCAAAGACCCCCAAAAAAGGTTGGACCCCTAAGGGTTAGTTATGCTAATTTAGTGGAATGAATAGTTGAAGGTAATCTCTGACAAAAGGCTGTTTGGACCAAAAAGAGGCATAATTAGATAGCAATGACTGATTATTTAAATAGTCACAGTTTTACAATTTAATGCCTTTTAATGGCGTGATTAAATCAGACTCTATCATAATAGTGTGACTCTATTCTGCCTCTGCTTGACTTACACATGTCCTTACCCAATGAGGTCTTTGGCTGCATTGACAATCAATCATCCATATTAATTTTGTGTATAAAAGTGCACATATTGAATTAAGCCAGTTGCATTTGGCCACTGTTGAACTCAGACTTTTAGATGTCTGTCTTTCTTTGCATACTCTTGCTTAACTTTCAACTTCATGCAAAGGCACAAAAGTCTCTTTGCCGAATGATGGGGGACCCAAAATACCCGTTGCTTTCCAAGGATGGAGACGTAACTATTGGAGCACTTTTTCCAATCCACAGCATAGAGACATTACCTTCATTTAAGTTTAAGCAAAAACCTCAGCTTTTATCATGCTCAAGGTTTTATACTTAAAAATCTATTTTGGTCATTATAGCAGATCATGCAAATAATGCAGTTTGTTTAACCTTCTGGTTTTATTTTTTGTACAGTGTGAGTCTGAGAGATTTCCGAATGGCTCAAATCATGATCTTTGCCATAGAGGAGATTAACAGAAGTGCAAATTTGCTCCCAAATGTTTCTATTGGCTACCGAATTTATGATACCTGTGGTTCAATGCTATCTTCTATGGGTGCAAATATGGCATTAATGAATGGTGAACAATTTGCATCAGGGGACAGATGCAATGGACAGTCTCCTATTCATGCAATCATAGGAGAAACAGAGTCATCCAACACAGTTATTCTGTCCAGAACTACAGGACCTTTTAAAATTCCAGTGGTAAGAAGCAAACACACTTAATGTTTGACATAAATACTGATGACTGTTTCACTGTTTTCATATGCCTTATTTCAGATAAGTCCCTCAGCCTCATGTGAATGTCTCAGCAATAGAAAAGATTACCCCTATTTCTTCAGGACTATCGCTAGTGATTACCACCAGAGCAGAGCACTAGCATACATAATCAAATACTTTGGCTGGTCTTGGGTGGGAGCTGTGAACAGTGACAACGATTATGGAAACTATGGAATGGCAATATTTCTGAATACAGCCGAGAAGGAGGGGATTTGTGTGGAGTACTCTGTAAAATTCCAGAGAACAGAGCCTGAAAAACTTAAAAATGTGGTAGACACAATACAAAAAGGCACTGCAAAAGTCATTGTTGCATTTCTTACCAATTTTGAAATGAACAATCTACTTGATTGTTTAATTATTCAGAACATTACAGGCCTCCAAGTAATTGGTGTGGAGGCATGGATAACAGCAAACAGTATGGTCACTCCAAACAGTTTTCATGTGCTGGGAGGATCATTGGGGTTTGCTGTGAAAAAAAACAATATTGAAGGTTTTGCAGATTATGTTATAAAAGCATTCTGGGACACAGCTTTTCCATGCTCACAGACTGAGGGGAATTCTTCTCAATATCAATTAATTTGCAACGCATATCAAGATCTCCTTGTGTTGAAAAGCAACAATGAAGATGTGCCTGAACAAAGATATGCAAGCAATGTATACAAATCAGTTTATGCAGTGGCTCATTCACTCCACAATCTACTGAAGTGCAAAGAAAAGGAAGGTTGTGAAACAGACTTGAAAATACAACCACAGCAGGTAATAACATAAAAAAGATAGACAGCGTTATAGACTGAAAGGGAGAAAACAAGAGGATTCACCAATTTGTGCCTCAAAATGACTTTTTCTCAATAGGTGGTTAAGGCTCTGAAAAAGGTCAATTTCACAATAAAAATGGGAGATCATGTGTGGTTTGACAGTACTGGTGCAGTTGTAGCGCAATATGAAGTTGTGAACTGGCAGCAGGACTCTAATGGATCAATCAAGTTTAAACCAGTAGGATACTATGATGCTTCACTGGCCCCTGACCAACGATTTGTGCTCAACACTGACAACATAATCTGGGCTGGAGGACAGCTGGAGGTAAATGGCTGTAACATGTTTATAATACAGGGTTTGTTTAAAGTTTGGAAACAAAATGTCAAAACATTTGAACTGGTCTATACAAATAGCTTGAAGGATATCACATTAGAAAGGTATTTTTAACAGTGCCCTTCACCTTTGCTCAAGGCTTTGCACCAGTTCAAATTCAGAACAGAAAATTTGGTTTCCCCCACACAAAACCGTTTACATATGTATGCTGTATGATTTCACATTTATGAAAGTAAAATAATGACAAATGTATTTGAAACAAAAAAGCTTGTTGAATTTCACTAATTAAAAAAAAAAAAGTACTGCTTGGATTTCAATGCATTGTATTTTTAGGACTTGCATTTTTATGGTCTGAAATTTGATATGGTCTTATATTTAAGCTGTGAATGTTTCAATTCAAAACATTTCACACACATTTTCAGTATTAAAAAAATCATTATTACATATTCGTTCCAGACTTCAGTCTATTTAAAAATACAACGTATTCGACAGGCAAATTTCGGTCCATTTTATTTAGCTTTACAAATTCGCTTCCATAAATTCAGTCGTTCAAATGTATATATTGTGCCTCATCAATAAGGTGCAAACTGAGATGATCTTTTATTACTGTATTAGTCTAATAAGCCACGTTAAGCATTTTCTTTATAAATGCTTCGTTTTGTGCGTTGCACAACTTGCGTTCATATTGTGGGCTAATCTTCTTGCCTATATATAGTTTTAATCTTATCAATAAGGTTTATACTAAGTTTGGTCTTTTAATATTACTGCATTTTTCCATTAAGCTACGTTAAGTGTGTTATATGTCCCAACGACTGGAGAATCCTGGAGTTTGACAAATGATGGAAACACTAATACTGCAGCACAGCACCATATAAAGTTAAGGAAACTTAACAACCGAGAGACTCAGATGTAATGTTTGATCTGTACATCAGCATTGGGAGAATAATGTTATAATCTCGTTCATGGTAGAAAAGCTGCTTACATGTACACGGGGAAAGTAACCACGAAGACTTAAAGGAGAACTCCGGAGCAAAATGAACCTTTGGTCTAATAAAACATTGGTACCTAGTCAACCGTTCTCTGAGATTTGTTTTCATGATAATCGAATGTAAAGAGTTTTATCTCTAAAAACTGTTTAGCGTATAACGCTAGTAATGGGGGCATATAATAAGTAAAAATAAATCGCTAGTTTATACCACTAACAAGGCTCAAAATAGCCCCACACGAACACAGTAACATAATGAGGGTCTCTACATGCAAAACGAAGCATTGAGAACTTTGTAAGTGTACAGACCGTTTAATAAGAAGATAAAGATAAAGACAGTCCACTTCGTGTATACAGACAGGAGCCATCTTTGGAAAACTGTCTCGACTAATCAAACGACGAACGACGTGCTAAGTGAGCTGAACTGTATGAAGTTCAGTGAACTTCTGAACTGTATGAATGGCGTTCATGGTTTGACTAGTCGAGACTGTTTTCCAAAGAATTTGAACCACTGAATTTATGGAAACTGGACCATGAAATTGACTTAAAAATTGCCAGTCGAACATTATAGGTTGTATTTTTAAACAGACTATTTTGGAAGTGAAATCTGACTGGATTATTAAATGAATGAAAATGTGTGTGAAATGTTTTGAATTGAAATATTCACAGCTTAAAGGTGGGGTAAGCGATATTTGAAAAAAAGTCTGTTTGGAAGTTAGTCGAACTGACACACGAATAGCCAATGTGTAGAGGGAGATTTTAAGAAGGACTGCAGAAATCGAGATGAGACACAATACAAAAAAGAAAAGCTCAGAAGAAATCACTGGAAAATGAAGGGTTATGACTGGGCAAGAGCTTTAGGACCCGAGTTAATATTATAAAAGCTTTCCAGCGCTGGAGAGAGCTAAGCGGGAAGGCCTGAAAACAGACAAGGAGGTTGCTTTGATTCCGCTCCACACGTGAGTAACACTGGGTTTGAGTGTCATTGTTTGTCTGGAGCTGCTGTGCTGTTGGCAACTAACAATGAACTCTTGTTTGTAATTACTATTGTGTACTGTATGTTCATTTTTTTGTGCTTACTTGTCATTCGTTAATTAACTGCATTTTATTTGACGTGAAGCATTATTTTGTTGTGCTTCTGTTATGATAAACAGTCATCCACTCATGGATTGCGTGCTTAACGAAGGCCAGCAAGTGAGAGTCGTGCTGACGACTGCTAGAGAATGCAGCTTTTAGCGTCATTGTTAGTGCACTCGCCTCGCATGCCAGCGAACGGGGTTTGAGACCGACTCGGAGCAAGGCGGTTAGGTTTGGAGGGTGAGTTCTCTTACAAGAGGTTCTCTCGTATTGCGTAAGTTGCTTACGCTACGAGTAAAGGAATCTTTTCTCGAGATCTGAAGCCAAAAAATGATCCTTAATTTTGTATTTATTGTCAACGCAGTGCAGCGGACAGCAGACCATAGCAGGCTGTATAAGCGTGCTCATTGGCTGTCCTGCAGCAACTGCAGCAGCCTATCGGTGAGCCCCGCGTGATGTCGCGCCCTCTACGCGTCACAGCCCGCCAGAATGGGAGTGGCTAGCGTATATAAAAGAGGGGCTTGACAGGCTGAAATCTGATTTTCATCTCTTCAGCGAAGCTCTGTGCATCGCTGGATCTTGAGAAGCCGCCGCCGTTGAACCAGCGAACAGCAAGCCTAGGAAGCGTCTGGAGAAGCCGGCTTCGCCGCCTTCAACAATCCGTGCCTGCTACGCTATCCGGCGACAAGTATCCTTTTGTCCTTCTCTCTGTGTGTGCTCGCCGCTGCGACACACACACTTTGTATCTAAAAGAGCGGGAGACGTTTTTATCAAAATGCCTCGCTCCACCTGTGGCTCGTGCCGAGCCCCGCTCAGCACCGGAGACCGCAATCTCATCTGCGCTCTCTGCCTGGGCCGCGAGCACGCAGCCATCGCACTCTCTTCGTGTGGCTGCCCTGAGTGCGAAGATCTTTCAATGTCGACCCTGCGGGCTCAACTTGAGATCTTCAACGACGACGGCGCTGCTCCGCCTGTCTCTGCCGGACCGCGCAGGAAGAAGCGCCGCTCCCAAAGGCCATCGGAGACCGATGTGACGTCCAGAAGCTCGCCGGAACCCTTCCCTCACGCTTCTTTCTCTCCTTCCCCGCCCGTCCTCTCGGACGCGCAGCCGCCGGTTCCTGCCCGCACCGACGCCGCTTCAGAGGATGAGGCGGATGACGTGAATGTGGACGCTGCCGCTGACAGCTGCTCTATCTTGTCGTCTGACAGCGAGGAATGGTCCGGTTCACATCACTCGTCAGTCCAGTTTCCAAATCGTGGAACGCTCCTTTCTCCGCGAGAGTCCACTCTCATGTCTCCTCGACGCTCTCACAAGTTGACGGCGCCGCCGAGAAGGGGTATAATTCCATCCCCCCCAGTGGAAGAAGCGGTTGCAGCGCACCTTTGCCCGCCCTCTGGATGGCGTTCAAAGGCTGCCCTCCCCTCTAAAGCCTGCAGAACTACATCAGCCCTTGTTGGCCGCGCCTTCACCGCCGCCGGACAAGCCGCCTCAGCCTTGCACTCCATGGCAGTCTTACAGATCCTCCAAGCCGATCTCCTCCGTGAGCTGGATGAGAAGAGCTTGGATCCTGCCTCCATCATGGATTTCCACAGCACGACGGACCTCTCCCTTCGGGCTACTAAATCCGCTGCCCAGGCTCTTGGGAGGTGCATGTCTTCTCTGACTGTTGTAGAAAGGCACCTCTGGCTGACGCTCGCCGATATGAGGGAATCCGAGCGGGCTGTTTTCCTCAACGCCCAGCGGTTAGCGGGATCGTGAACCGCTTCTCGGAGGTGCAAAAGACTACGCAGGCTTTGAATCTTTTCCTGCCTCGTTGATTGAGCCCTGCTGCACGCCGCCCTCGGGACCAGCCTGCACGAAGCTCCGCCCAGCGTCCAGCTCAGCCTCCGTCTTCGTAGCGACGACAGGGCGGCCGCCCTAGATCGCGCTCGGCCAGCCATCACAGGCCGCCTCCTCCTCCGCGGGGACCCCGGCCTAAGATTGCGTTGAAGCCCGAGCCCGCGAAGTCCTCCTAGCAGTTCAAAGGAGGAAAAGGCGTCAAGCCCCGCTGCGGCCGGACCACCGTCAAAACTCTGTCAGTCCCCGTAGTCTCGGCTACTGCAGATGTGTATTTTGCAGCCAACGAGCCGGTGATACAACCCGCTCGCCTGCATACAACCGCCGTTGTCACGACGACCCAGAGAAATCTCAAAAAGAGTATAATGTGTGGTTATCTGGCTCATGCATGTGTTTTAAGTGTAGAAAATGTGCCCACGTCTCAGTGTTCACCCCTGCACACAAGCACTATACCCTCCGTGTCTCTCACAGAGCCCACTCTCATAAAGGTGTTAGAGTGTTAGATGTAGAACATGAGCTCACGTCCCCGTGCCCACACCTACTCACTGCCCGCTCTGTCTCACGGCCATGCCCCACCGATCGCTTTGCAGATGTAAGTCTTGTGCCTGCTCACGAGCGCTCACACTTACTAAAGAGCACTTTAACTTTGGCGACGCTCTGTTCCTCGCACGATATGCTCCCCATCCAATGCCACCGGGACTTCGTGAATAAAACGGCCGGCCATCGCTGTCGGCGAGCCGCCGTATTCCAGCACCGATCAAAATGCTAACGATCAGACAGATCCTCGTGCAAATTCACCCCGGGGACTGGTTTATTTCCTTCGACCTGAAAGACGCATACTTTCAGGTTCATATAAAACTCTGTCACAGGCCATTCTTGAGATTCGCCTTCGACGGTCAGGTATATCAGTACACCGTCCTGCCGTTCGGCCTGTCTTTAGGACCCCGTACTTTCACGAAGTGCATGGATACGGCTCTCGCTCCCCTGAGAGGTCAGGGCATGCGAATTTTGAACTATTTGGACGATTGGCTGATTCTCGCACAATCAGAGGAAGAACTCGTTTCTCACAGAACGGTGCTTCTCAGCCACCTGGAAAGCCTGGGTCTCACGGTCAACTGGACCAAGAGCTCATTACTGCCCAGCCAGTCAGCCTCTTTTTTGGGCATAGAACTGGACTCTGTGGGAATGACGGCCCGGCTGTCGACACAGTGCGCGCGCCGTGTTCAGCTACTGGCCGGGTCTTTCCAGAAAGGCAGCATCGCACCTCTAAAGACATTTCAGAGGATGCTAGGTTATATGGCTTCAGCTGCAGCAGTGCTTCAGCTGGGTCTACTGCGCATGCACCCGCTGCAACGCTGGTTGAACGCTCGAGTGCCTCACCGAGCCTGGGCGTCTGGCGGCATTCAAATCAGAGTAACTCAGAGCTGTGTTTCAGCACTGAGACCCTGGCTAGCGGCCGGCTGGTACCAGCGGGGAGTGACAATGGGAGCTGTCTCACGCCAACAGGTTATCTCGACGGACGCCTCCAACTTATGTTGGGGCGCTCTTTTCAAGGGCAGACCGGTCTTTGGCCTGTGGTCAGACCAGGAGAAATGCCTTCATATAAACTGTCTGGAGATGATAGCGGTCGAGAACGCGCTGAAGCGCTTCCTCCCACACTTAAGGGGCCACCATGTTCTAGTCCACTCGGACAACATATCTGTGGTGTCCTACCTAAATCACCAGGGCGGTGTCAGATCCAGGAATCTCTGCAGACTGACGGAACGCCTTCTTGTGTGGGCCCATCACTCGCTGCGCTCGCTGAGTGCCGCTCATGTACCAGGCCACGAGAACATCGGCCCGGACAGACTGTCCAGGGACAACATTCCCCCGGGAGAATGGTCCCTGCACCCCCAAACGTCCAGTCACTATTTCGCCTTTTCGGCAGAGCGGAAGTCGACCTTTTTGCGTCAAAAGACAACGTTCATTGCCCAAGATTCTTTTCAAAGAACGAGGGCGCGCTGGCCCAAACCTGGCCCAGCTGCCCGCTGTACACTTTTCCCCTGATCTCGCTGTTACCACAGGTAATCGAGAGGATTAGGGAAACGTGCCACTCAGTGCTTCTCATAGCCCCGCGATGGGAAAAACCAAACCTGGTTCCCAGAGCTGGTGAGGCTGTCGCACATAGCCCCGTGGCCGATCCCCGTGAGGAGAGATCTTCTCTCTCAAGCCGGTGGATCAGTGTGGCATCCTCGTCCAGAGCGCTGGTCTCTGCATGTGTGGATAATCAACGGATACCCGTTGCGTTGCCAGAAGGGCTCATGAACACTCTGGATCTCGCAGTCCAAAGCTCCTTCTACGAGAAGGCTCTTATGCGTCTAAATGGTCAGTGTTCTCCGAATGGTGCGCTACTAAGAGCCTGGACCCACGCACTTGTGGGGTTTCGTGGGTACTATCCTTCCTCCAAGAGCTGTTGGACAAGGGCAGGTCCCCTTCCACGCTCAAAGTGTACGTTGCGACTATTGCGGCGTTCACGGAGTCGACGCACAGCCACGCAATAGGAAGGAACGAGCTCATCATCCGCTTCCTCAGAGGAGCCAGGAGGATGAACCCCCGTGGCCCCCTTCGGTTACGATCTGGGATCTTTCTTTGGTTTTAGAGGCCCTGAAAGCTTTTCCCTTTGAACCATTAGAATCCGTGGGCTTTAAATACCTCTCGCTCAAGACCGTTTTTCTGATAGCTCTGTCATCAGTAAAACGTGTGGGGTATCTACACGCGCTGTCTATCAGCCCCACGTGTCTCGAGTTCAGGCCAAATGACTCTAAAGTCATTCTCAAACCGAGACATGGTTATGTCCCCAAGGCGATTGGCACGCCTTTTAGAGCACAGGTCATCTCTCTATCGGCTCTGCCAGCATCCGATAGCGAGGACGACGGTAACCTTCTGTGCCCCGTCAGGGCGCTGAGAATTTACATCACTCGCTCCGCCGGCTTCAGGTGTTCTGAGCAGCGCTTTGTTTTGTTTGGAGGGCGCACCAAAGGTCTCGCTGCCTCGAAACATAGCCTATCCAGATGGATAGTGGACACTATCGCAGCAGCTTACGTGTCCAAACACCTGCAGTGCCCTATGGGCATCAGGCCCCATTCCACTAGAGGCATGGCTTCATCATGGGCTGGGTCCAGCGGGATTTCTATTCACGATATTTGTATGGTGGCAGGCTGGGCCTCCCCCTCTACATTCGTGAGGTTCTATAACCTGGAAGTTTCCGCTTAGCAGGCTAAACTTTTGTCAGTCTAAAGTGATGTGTATGTTCTGCCCAGTTGTTCATGTGCAGGCCACCCTTATATCAGTGAGGCGAGCCTCGCTATACATAGACCGGCTGAGCCGATCTGTATTTCCCTATGACGCGCCGGTATACCTGCGCGGGCCCGCTTTGCTGGCCCCCTTTTCCCATACAGCTGCGCGAAGGGGTAATGCTTTCTATACATAGTCTGGCGGAGCTGCTCTATTACCTGCTTATTATGTGCTTGTGAACTGTGCTCGCCCGCGTTGCTGGCCGCCTTCATTCTACATTATACATAGACCGGCGGAGCCGCTCTGTGTTTCCTATCAAGTGTCTATTAAATGTGCTGGCCCACGTTGCTGGCTGCCTGTTGTTCTGCATGTTTGTTCCACGGGTCTCCCCGGGTCACATTCAGCGGATGCTTGGCGCGCACGGCATTGACAATGGGTTCCCGTAGCGTAAGCAACTTCTGCAATACCAGAGAACCTCTCGTAAGAGAACGTTCTTCGGTTACCTAATGTAACATCGGTTATCTCTAGAAGAGGGTAAGAGTATTGCGTAACCTGCCGTGCTTGCGCCACAAGCTTATTTGTTTCAGTCAATGAAAACCAGAGTTCAGCCTGTCGAGCCCCTCTTTTATGTACGCTAGCCACTCCAATTCCGGCGGGCTGTGACGCGTAGAGGGAGCAAAGCTCCCTCATTGGGCGTGACATCACACGGGGCTCACCGATAGGCTGCTGCAGTTGCTGCAGGACAGCCAATGAGCACGCATATACAGCCTGCTATGGTTTGCT
This sequence comes from Tiaroga cobitis, assembly GCA_030578255.1. Lineage (NCBI taxonomy): Eukaryota > Metazoa > Chordata > Actinopteri > Cypriniformes > Leuciscidae > Tiaroga > Tiaroga cobitis. Next base: position 50,535,922 of record CM060608.1, on the reverse strand, counting down.
GTCCGCTGCACTGCGTTGACAATAAATACAAAATTAAGCATAATTTTTTGGCTTCAGATCTCGAGAAAAGATGACTTTACCCGTAGCGTAAGCAACTTACGCAATACTCGTTCCCTCTTCTAGAGAGTACCGAGGTTACATTTGGTAACCGAGTACGTTTTGGAGGCAGAGCAATGAAGAGAGGGGTGTGTTTGTTTGTGTTGATTTCAAATATCAACAATGTCCAACAGCGTTTTTGAAATATCGAATATACAAATTGCAATTGCAATTCAACAAGCTTTTTTTTTTCAAATAGATTTGTCATTATTTTACTTTCATCACATTGGTTTCAAAAAAGATAATATGATTTACATTACCAAGAATCAACTAAATATTAGAAAATAAAAATTGCATTCATTCTTGGTGTACAAGGAAAATAGTTGTGGTCTAAATTGCATACAGTGCATTTATATTGTTTACTGACACTGTAAATTCAGAGGAAAAAAGTCAAGTGACAATGAGGTTTGATCAAATGTACAAAAGCAACAGCAGAGGGCATTACTGAACAAGTTTTGGACAAAATGGCATCACTACAGTAGTAATGGTGTTGGATTTCTGTAACAGCACTTTGAAATGAATTTCATTCCAAAAACATTTTCACTGACCATGAGCATGTCCCATTGCATATTGGCATCAATTAACATTGCAGGTATCAACAAAAAAATTACAAATATTTTATTTTGCAAAGTAAAATTAGATAATTGTGTACAGTATATTTTTCTATGTAGAAGCCAAGGTCTGTCTGCAGTGAGAGCTGTCCTCCAGGAACTAGGAAGGCTGCACAGAAAGGAAGACCAGTCTGCTGTTATCACTGTATTCCATGTGCACAAGGAGAAATCAGTAATGAAACAGGTAATTTTCAGCCCATCTCTCATTTTCGGTCCATATACCTCCGGATAATTTGTTTTCTCGTTTTTGTTTTCTAAACGGAAAAACGAAGAAACTGTTCATTTATCAATTATTCGACCCTTCTCATGAACATAAATAACAAATCTCGGAAAGTATTTTCATCACACTTTTTTCTAATCCGCCAACTGGAATATAAATAAAAACAAAATGGATAAACATCTTGAATATTCGATCTCTACATGGGTGGGAATAAAACGCCCCTTTCCGCTGATTGGTCAGCCAAAGATCAAGCTGTGTCATCAGTTCTTATTCAGCTCCGCGCAACAGAATAATAGTCATCTGATACAGTTGTTCGGGTTATTACAGAGTTTATTGCAACTACATTTAATCTATTTCTCATCAAACATCCAGACTAATAAATGGCTCGACACAAACCTTTCCGGGGTAGAACCTAGACAGATCTTTCTTCTGTGTAGGCTACACATAAATTTGCGTGCCGTGAAATACTAATTTATCGTATTAAATAATAATTTACATGGCATTTGCTCTCACAACTACCCCTAGTCTATGTATTTGGCACACCACCTGTTTTGTTTAGCTGATCAAATCTCAAAATCTGTGTCTGTGCGTTCAGACCGCCACCGGCAAGAGGATCAAAGTGATCAGAAGTCATTCATTTTCAATGCGAGCTTTGGTGACACATAAGAACACAAAATCCATACCACACAAATGGCTTTTAATTGGTTTATTTTGTTAGCAAACATGTAACTGTTAAATTCTTTCCATCGATCAATTTCTTACTTTGACATTTAAAAGATTTCATGAGGTGAACTTATACCCTACTTGTGGTCAGTCTGCACAAATACCAATTAACATGCTTGTTTGCTTTGCGGCCCCTTTAAATAAAGTTTACAAGACCAAGCATTCGATCTACATCAGAGCATCCACAAATCTTTCTACAGCGCTGTTGGCAGGGCAGCCAGAGCGAATTTTGACGCTCTCGCCGGCAGTTGTGTGAACACACAGTATGCCGAAGCTGCATGACGCACTGGACAACAAGGAGAATGTATTTACAGTGAAGATCAAGCAGTGTTGTCATCAGTTATTTCTCAGTTTAGAATAATAGTAGGCCTAATTATCTGCTACAGTTGTTTGGATTCTTAACTCGTCCACTGCAAGGACACTTTATCGATTTCTCATAAAACAACCAGACTAATGAATGTCTCGACACAAACCATACCGGGGCAGAGCCACATTCTTCTGCCTACACATAAATTTGCTTGCCGTGAAATTAGTTTATCATATTAAATATTAATTTACGTCATATCTGCTGTCACAACTACCCCTAGCCTACCTATTTGGCACACTGCCTGTTTCATTTAGCTGACCAACTCTTGAAATATGTATGCAAAACTGTGCGACACACTGGACAGTGCGGAGAGAATGTAGCATATTTATATTGTAGTGAAGTGCAGAGCAGCAGTCCTGACTGTTGTTTTGAGCAATAGACTGAGTGTATTTCATTAACACTGAGTATTCACCCAAAAATTTAAATTAGCCCATGCTTTACTCACCCTCAAGTCATCCTAGGTGTATATGACATTCCCTTTCGTTGTCACTCAGATGACGACGAATGGGGGTTTCGCTTAGAAAGCCTATCGACTTCGAGTATACAAAAACGAGCCAATGGCAAAGAAATGCCATGGGTCTGCAGAATTTGCATGGCGCAACTCCGCCCCACCTCGTGGGTATAAAGGGAGGAAGCCGGCAGCAAAGCAGTATGTTTTCGCTTCGGAGCCAAGAGTATCTCTTCACTCCACAGCCAATTCTGACTTCACTCTACGAGACGAGCCACTCTCTCCGGTGTTGGTGTGACGGCGATCTGCAGCGAGTTCACATTGCCTGCTGATCTGTGCAGTGATCTGCCAATGAGTGTGTTTTTCCCTGCTCGCTTCAACATCGCAGAGTTTTTTCCTCCTCTCACAAAAGAGCTCGCACGCAGCACGTCTTTTTAAAGACGGCTCGCCCGTGCATTTCTGGTTGCGGTCGACTCATTTCCGATTTTGATGGGCACATTCTCTGCTCTGCGTGCTTGGGCTTCATCCCGCTAGAGCAGCGTTTGTGGATGACTGAGAACGTGATCATCGCGTCATTACGGTTGAGACTCAATGATCTCGTTGAGAAAGAGTCCCCTCATCCACACCCCGATCTAACACTGTCCACGTGAGGTGCTACTTCGGCTGGTGGCCAGGGTGACCTGAGGGTGTGTGTGTGGAACAAATCCGCCGACTGTTTGTCCATGGACCACGCCCCCCTCTTCAGTGACGCAACCCGCGAGTGTTCAGGGGATTCCTCGGGTCTATTTTCGGATGCCCCGCGGGTTTCCCTTAACGCTCCAGAATCGGATCTGTTGTCCATCGCAGCATCACAGGGCGGGCTAGAATTTTCAGGAAGTGAAGATTTGACAGTGCTGCCACTTTCGGGTGTGGATATGGCATTTGTCGAGTCAGATCCTGAGATGACGGCCATGCTTTCCCGGGCGATTGGTTTTTGGGTGTGGCCGCTGACTCCTGTCAGCGTCCACTCCAATACCTTTTTTCCCGGATGTGCATCAGATCTCGAAATCCTCGAAGACCCCCATGTCTTCCAGCGATCCCTCGTTGATCTCCTCCACCCTTCCTTCCCTCGACGGGGCCGCTGCCCATGGGTACACTGGGGTCCCCCGGTTGAACGCTCTGTTGCGATGCTACTGTGTCCTCAGAGTACTTCCTCTCGGCGCGATCCTAAGCACCCGTCCGAAGCCTGTAGTTTTTCGTCTACACTTGTGGCGAATTCCTATAGCGCTACAGGACAGGCAGCCGCCTCACTGCATGCCATGGCCATTCTGCTGGTCTACCAGACCCAGATGCTCACGGACATGCACGAGGGCAGGACTGACCCAGGGCTCTTCAATGAGCTGCGCGCCGCCACTGACCTTGCTCTCCGAGCGACGAAAGTGGCCGTACGCTCCCTGGGTCAGGTGATGTACACCATTCTGTGGCTGAACCTGTCCGATGTGCAGGATGTCGGGCGGACCCATCTGCTTGACACCCCCATATCCCAGGTCGGCCTCTTCGGCGGTGCGGTTGAGGGCTTTGCCCAACAGTTCTCAACCGCCCACAAGCAGACTGAGGCTTATTCTGTCCCCGACGGCCCCGCCGTCCGAGCTGATCCCTCAGTCTGCCCACCGCCGAAGGCGCCCTCCTGCGGCTCCCACCCCGCCCGTTCACCCGGGCTGGCTCTGGCAGCCGCAGGGGGACGCCACAGTCCTCTCCAGCCCCGCCCCCCGCTATACGCTGGGTTAAGCGGCACTCTTGAGATGGGCTCCTCAGAGATGGGACTCAGTTCTTTCCAGGAGCTGGTAGCAGGGCCACTCCTTTCCCTGGTGGAGGGCCGGGGAAGAATCCTTATTCAGAAAGAACTGACTCTCCCGTTTCTGAGCAAACAGAGTTCTCGGACGACACGGTGCGCCGCCCCCGGGCCGTGCACCCCACGTCCTCCTCTGTCCCAGAGCCGGATGACAGTGCGCGCCGTCCCCGGACTGTGCCGCTCTCATCCTCCTCTGTCGCCAGACCCCTGGCAGAGCAGACCCCCGTGGGACGTTCGTCCTTCCCTGGTGTCCTCTGTCAGGACACGGTCTATGACTGTGCCCCCACACCGGGCCGCTATGCCGTCCACGTCCGGGCCAGTCATACAGCCTCGCTGCCCCACCGACGGGAAGTCTGTGGTTCGCGTGACCCCGCTGGTACAGTTCTTGGGAGCCTGGCTAGAGCTTCCCAACCTGTCCCGCTGGGTCGCACGAACAATCAGGCTCGGCTACGCGATTCAGTTCGTGCGGTCTCCTCCCCGCGCAGGGGAGTCCGCACCACTATGGTCGGTGGCAATGCCCCTATCATGAGAGCGGAGGTTGCTACCCTGCTGGTGAAGGGTGTGATCGAGACTGTCCCTCCAGCCGAAATGAGGTCTGGCTTCTACAGCCCGTACTTCATTGTCCCGAAGAAAACCGGTGGGTTACAGCCAATCCTGGACCTGCACGTGCTGAACTGCTCCCTTCACAGGATGCCGTTCAAGATGCTCACTGCCAAACGCATTTTCGAATGTGTGCGGCCCCAGGATTGGTTTGCAGCGATCGACCTGAAGGACGCCTACTTTCATGTCTCCATTCCCCCTCGACACATACCGTTCCTACGGTTTGCTTTCGAGGGGCAGGCATATCAGTACGCGGTTCTCCCATTCGGGCTAGCCCTGTCTCCTCGCGTCTTCACGAAGGTCGTCGAGGCAGCCCTTGTTCCCCTTCGGGAACACGGGGTTCGCATCCTGAACTATCTCGACGACTGGCTGATCCTAGCTCACTCTCGAGACCAGGTTTGCGAACACAGGGACTTAGTGCTCCGGCACTTAGCCCGTCTGGGCCTTCGGGTCAACTGGGAGAAGAGTAACTTTGCCCCGTGCAGAGGATCTCTTTTCTCGGTATGAACATCGACTCGGTTGCCATGTCCGCGCAGCTTACGAGTGAGCCCGCGCGCGCAGTCACTGCTGACTTGCCTGAGACAGTTCGAGGGCAAGAGTGCGATTCCACTGAAACTTTTTCAGAGGCTCCTGGGGCATATGGCATCTGCAGCCGCGATAACGCCGCTCGGATTACTTCATATGAGACCGCTTCAGCTTTGGCTTCGCGACCGAGTCCCGAGGTGGGCATGGCAGCACGGCACTCTCCGAGTACCAGTTACTCCGACTTGCCGTCAACCTTCACCCCGTGGTCGAACCTCAGTTTTCTACGGGCCGGAGTGCCTCTGGAACGAGCTTCGCAGCATGTTGTTGTAAGGACAGATGCCTCCAACACGGACTGGGGAGCCATGTGCAATGGACGTGTTGCCGCGGGCTCCTGGATAGGACCCCAGTGCCTATGGCACGTCAATTGCCTCGAGTTGCTGGCTGTACAGCTCGCCCTGCGCCGCTTCCGAGCCATGCTCAGGGGGCAGCATGTATTGGTCCGATCAGACTATACCGCGGCTGTAGCGTACATCTACCGTCAAGGTGGTCTGCGCTCCCGCCGTATGTCGCAACTCGCCCGCCACCTCCTCTTATGGAGTCAGAAGCATCTGAGGTCGCTTCGTGCCATTTATATCCCCGGAGCTCTGAACTGTGCAGCCGACGAGCTCTCACGGCTTCAGCCCCTCCCGGGAGATTGGCGACTCCATCCCCAGTCGGTTCAGCTGATTTGGGACCAGTTCGGGGACGCACAGATAGATCTGTTTGCCTCTCACGACTTGACCCATTGCGCCCAGTTTTATTCCCTGACCGAGGGCACGCTCGGTACGGATGCACTGGCGCACAGCTGGCCGCGGGGCCGTAAATATGCGTTTCCCCCAGTGAGCCTTCTTGCGCAGACCCTGCGCAAGGTCAGGGAGGACGAGGAGCAGGTCATTTTGGTCGCGCCGTACTGGCCCGCCAGGACCTGGTTCTCCGAACTTGTACTCCTCGCGACAGCATCTCCTTGGCCGATTCCCCTGAGGAAGGACCTCCTTTCTCAGGGACGAGGCGACCTATGGCACCCTCGTCCCGATCTTTGGAACCTCCACGTGTGGCTCCTGCACGGGACGAGGCAGGTTTGAGTACCTTACCACCAGCGGTGGTGGCTACCATCACTTCCGCTAGAGCGTCGTCCACGAGACACGTCTACGCGTTGAAGTGGAACCTCTTCATCAGCTGGTGTTCTTCTCACCGAGAAGACCCCCGGAGATGTTCGATCAGTGTCGTGCTTCCTTTCTTCAAGATGGGTTGGAGCGAAGGCTGTCTCCCTCCACCCTCAAGGTCTATGTCGCCGCTATTGCTGCACAGCATGATCTTATAGAAGGTAAGTCGGTAGGGAAGCACGACCTGATCGTCAGGTTCCTGAGAGGAGCGAGGAGACTGAATCCTCCTCGCCCTCCTCTTGTACCCTCTTGGGACCTCGCAGTGGTGCTAACTGCCCTGCGGAGTGCTCCCTTCGAGCCTTTGCAGTCGGTTGAGCTTAATTTCCTGTCAATGAAGACGCTTCAAACTGCATTGGCCTCCATTAAGAGGGTAGGGGACCTGCACGCATTCTCCGTTGACGAAGCGTGCCTGGAATTCGGGCCGGCTCACTCTCACGTGATCCTGAGACCCCGGCCTGGATATGTACCCAAGGTTACTACCACTCCCTTCCGGGACCAGGTGGTGAACCTGCAAGCGCTGCCCCCGGAGGAGGCAGACCCAGCCTTGGCACTGCTCTGTCCAGTACGTGCTCTCCGCATCTATGTAGACAGAACGCAGTGTTTCAGGACCTCAGACCAGCTCTTTGTCTGTTATGGTGGGAAGCTGAAGGGAAAGGCTCTCTCCAAGCAAAGGTTGTCTCACTGGATAGTGGACGCCATTGCTTTGGCATACCAACAGCAAGGTCGACTGTGCCCCCTTGGTGTGACTGCCCACTCCACCCGGAGTGTGGCGTCCTCTTGGGCTCTAGCGCATGGCGCCTCGCTAACAGTCATCTGCAGAGCTGCAGGCTGGGCGACACCCAACACATTCGCCAGATTCTACAATCTCCGAGTGGAGCCAGTGTCCTCTCATGTACTCGCTTCAGCTAGTACCGGACCCAGGTGTCTTCGCTTGCTCGCCATTCCACTTCACGGACTGGATAGGTGCGATATTCTCCTCAGGTGAGCTTCCCCGAAAGCCCTGAGTTCCTTCAGCACTTCTGACGTCGGCGCCAGTATCTGTTGCCTGCGCGTCGGCTAGGTGCCTCCCGTGTGCATGGTACCTCCTCTGAGCTACCCCCACATGTGTATTTCCACTGTAAGCCTCTCTGAGCATGTGTCTTTCCCTAGGCAAGCCACCTTGCCACCCCTGGGGTTGAAATTTTCCACCTGCGGCTGGACACCCCAGTGATTCCCCATATGCATCCCTCGGGTCATATGTGTATTCTCTAAGTCCCCCCCCCCCCCTCGAGTTGGCAGTAATTGCATATTCCTCTAAGCTATGGGATATGCTCCCCAGTGTACCTTGGTATTCCTGTGCTAATAGGAGTCCTTCGTCCGTGCTGTCTCACACGACAGGGATCTCAGATTACGCAGGGCACTGGAAGACAGCCGAGAAGGTGGCGTGATTAGACTGGTATCCCCATTCGTCGTCATCCGACGGAACTCGGAGTGACAACGAAAGGGAACATCTCGGTTACAGATGTAACCCTCGTTCCCTGAGTAGGGAACGGAGACGTTACGTCTTCCTGCCACTTTCCGCTGTACCGCGGGGATCGCCTGAGCTCAGTCTTGGCTCCACAGCGAAGAAACATACTGCTTTGCTGCCGGCTTCCTCCCTTTATACCCACGAGGTGGGGCGGAGTTGCGCCATGCAAATTCTGCAGACCCATGGCATTTCTTTGCCATTGGCTCGTTTTTGTATACTCGAAGTCGATAGGCTTTCTAAGCGAAACCCCCATTCGTCGTCATCCGACGGAACGTCTCCGTTCCCTACTCAGGGAACGAGGGTTACATCCGTAACCGAGACGTTCTTCTTTCAGACAAATACAATCAGAGTTTTGTATTAAAAAAAAATGTTTGGCTCTTCCAAGCTTTATAATGGCAGTGAATGGCCATTTCTGTTTTGAAGTCATCTAGCATCGTTAAAGTGCTCCATACTGCTAATGAAGCAATGTGTTTGTGTAAGAAAAATATCCATATTTAAAACTTTATAAAGCAAAATAACTAGCTTCCGGCCAAAAGAACATACGGATTTACACTTACGCCTAAAGCGCAATTTATGACGTAGGAAGTAGCGTAGTGTGTCATGGCGTAGCGTAAATATCAGCAGTACGTCGCATTACTCACATAAGTTGCGCTATAGACTTTAGTGGAATCCGTGGAATTATTTTACTTTATAAAGTTTTCAATACGGATATTTTTCTTACACAAACACATCGCTTAGCTTCAGACGGCCTTTATTAACCCCCCGGAGCCAATGGCCACGGCCATTCACTGCCATTATAAAGCTTGGAAGAGCCAGGACATTTATTTATTTTTTTTGCCAGAATATATTTATTAAGTTTTGTGCATACACAAACACAAGACAAACAAACACAATGCCTATCAGAAAGCCATCACTGTACAATGCAACAGTCTACAAATATTCATCACTTTTCTTTAAAATAGAAGATATAAAATAAAATAAATTAGTTGTACAAATCAGGTGATACAAATTATTGTCCAGAAGTGAACTGCAGTGTCCACACATCTCAGTCATTGTCATCTGTTAAATCCAAATCTTTGGCATATTCAATAAAAGTATTCCAGATATTCTCAAATAGTTCTTGTTTGCCTTTTAGCACATATGTAATCCTCTCTATTGGCAGAGCAGACAGCATCTGCCGTAACCAGAAAGTGCCTCTTGGTCTACATGTTTTTTTCCAAAATAAAGCTATACATCTTTTGGCATTAAGCAGACTAAGGTCTATAAATGTACGTTCATTTTTAGTATAGTTATGCTAATCTGGATATAAGCCCAAAAGAAACAATTTTGGTTTTAATATTATTTGTTTGGAAAGAATATTTTGAATAATGTCTCTTATTTCTTCCCAAAAGAGTGTAATTTTTGTACAATGCCACATACAGTGAACCAGTGTTCCTTTACATTGGTTACATTTTGAACACACATCAGGAATGTTTCCATTATATCGACAGAGTTCCACTGGTGTCACATATGTTCGCATTAACCATTTAAATTGAATAACTTTAAGACGAGTATTTATTGATGTTTTGTGGGCTAAAGTACATGCTGACATTTTTTAATATAACTCCGATTGTATCCAATTGAAAGAAGAATGTAATCATTGGCTAATTTTCATTTTTGGGTGAACTATCCCATTAATATCACTCAAAACAATGTTTTAATTTTTTCTGGCAGCTAAACTTCTAAAGCAAAGTCACAGATCATTGTGCGACTCGCAGCATAAGCACACAGAGTAGTGATTCATTTCTAAACAAATCGATTGAGTAAGTGATTAACCAGCCATAAAGCCTTTTATTACTGAGTCAGCGTTTCGAGCGAATTGATTGAATAAAATGACTCATTCAATTAACACAGTGACTTTCTGCCACCTACTGGTGATATTTCATAATCGTTTCATCTTGTAATTTATTTCATATTTCTGTATTCAAAACATTGTTTAAAACATAAAATTAATCTCATTGTATTATGCATTTGCAGTTGCTGTGTAAATGATCTACTGACCTCTCTGAGGAGCATTAAATTGTCTAAATACGCCTACATTCAAAAGCAACTTCAGATGCTGTTTCTATGCCACCTCTACAGCACAAGATGCCTTTGGTTGAAGCATGCCTTTGGTGTTAAACTAAAATAATTAATACCATTATTTAATAAAGTATACTTAATTATTTAAGTATATTTGGCTTAATTAATGACTGTGATACATGGCAAGAAATATAAAAATACTCTTCATCTCTGGCTTTATTGTTCGAAGTGTTATTTCATAGTCTATCATTGAATCGATTCTGCTCTGTGGTTCACTGTAACTTATGCATTCTCTCTGCGCTGTCCAGGCCGCCGCACAGCTTCGGCACACAGATTCTGAGAGTTGGTCAGCTAAATAAAGCAGTGTGCCAAAAACGGCTAGGGGTAGTTGTGAGAGCAGATGCCACGTAAATTATTATTTAATAAGATAAATTAGTGTTTCACGGCACAGAAATGTATGTATAGCCTACACATAAGAAAGCACTGTCTAGGCTCTGCCCTGGTATGGTTTGTGTCGAGCCATTTACTAGTCTGGCTGTTTGATGAGAAAGAGATTAAATGTAGTTGCAATAAACTCTGTAATAATCCAAACAACTGTATCAGATGACTGCTATTGTTACGGTCACCAGCTGGAGTGTCCTTGAGAGCCCCCAGAGAGCACTCCACATCAGACTATTGTCATTCCCTCTCATAATTCTCCCATAATTCTCTTTGTTCTCAGCACTCATTGTTTTCAGCTGTGTCTCATTATCCTGTGAAGTTCACCCTATAAAAGTCTGGTTCATTCTGTTAGGGGGCTTTTACACTGGGCTCGTTTGCTGCGGTCCGAGCCCGAGTGCGTGCGTTTGCAATGGATTGTTTCAAAGCAGCTTTACAGAGATAAACATATAATTTAAGGTAACAGATTGTTTTGGAGTTATAGCGGTTCTTGAATAATGTTATTTCCAGCTAAAGTTAACTTTGATTGATTCATCTCCGTCGAAATGATCAGACTTTAAACGCGAACCTGTGATTAACGCTGACGGCGTTCACATGCTCATTCAGAATTGATTTTATAGTTATGTGCTTTTGAAAATATGTGCGCAGGTTTGTAATTCCATACAACCCAGCCTAAACAAACTATTTGTCTTGCCTATAAATTTTGATACAGAATTTTGTTTTATTTTATCACTTTGGGGTACGCGAGCCGAAATTCACAACACTTTATCTGTAGAGTGGGAAAGCGATCCTCCATAGGGAGAGGATAGTGGATACTTCAGCACTGCATTGTCATCGGGTCCAGGCGGATCTCCTTCGTCAGATCTGGATACGGCCTAGATCCGGCAGGCTGCGGGAAAACCTTGGGATAAACAAAGACACTAATATTAGCGTAGATGCCATTCTTCTTATGATGTAGCGAGTACATCAAGATTTAAGGGAAGTGTTCCCAGTTCCGGCTGACCTAATCTATGCAGCCTAACATTGAATTATATAAGTCTATAATGTATTATGTGTATGCTAGGTCAAAGAGATGTGTTTTTAGTCTAGCTTTGAACTGACAGAGTGTGTCTGCTTTCCGGACAGTGGTAGGAAGACTGTTCCAAAGTTTTGGTGCTAAATAGGAAAATGATCTACCGCCTGCAGTCGATTTAGATATTCTAGGTATTATCAACTGGCCGGAATTTTGAGATCGCAATAGACGTGAAGGACTATAATGCGTTAAGAGCTCGATCAAGTACTGCGGAGCTAAACCATTTAGTACTTTGTAAGTAATCAACAATATTTTAAAATGTATACGATGTTTAATAGGGAGCCAATGCAGTGTTGACAGAACCGGGCTAATATGGTCATATTTCCTGGTTCTGGTAAGAACTCGAGCTGCGGCGTTTTGAACTAGCTGTAGTTTATTTATTAAGCGTACAGGGCAACCACCCAGTAGAGCATTACAATAATCTAGCCTTGAGGTCATGAACGCATGAACTAATTGTTCCGCATTTCCCAATGAGAGCATATGGCGTATTTGAGATATAGTTTTAAGATGGAGAAATGCAGTTTTTTACAGATAATAGACACGTGGCTTTCAAAAGAAAGGTTGGTATCAAAGAGCACACCCAGGTTCCTAACCGACGACGAAGACTTGACAGAGCAGCCATCAAGTGTTAGACAGTATTCTAGGTTATTACGTGTCAGGGCTCAACATAAAAAAAAATCCCCACTGGCCCCCAGGGCCAGTAGATCAGACTTTTGCTGGCCCCTTCTATATTTTGACTGGCCCAGAAAGAAATACAAGGAAAAGCACTTTTCCATTAAACTGTATTTATTGTATACATTAGGATTAATCAAAACCCGCCGGCGGGCCCATTTGCCATTGCATGTTTAAAACAATAATATCTTAGTAAAAACCTAAAGTAATATTGCCAAACTGTATATCATTTGAAAGCTTAAAATCTCTAGTTTTCATATTTGGTGGCTGTTATCTAAAATAAATTACAGAGGAGCAGTAATTTATCAATTTGCAACAAGAATATTTCATATTCATTAGGAGTATTTAGGCCTTTATTTTGAAATAACAATAAACACGAAAAATCATGAAAGATTGGTAGAAACCTCAGTTTGTTTTCATGCCATGAGTTCAAAAGATAACACCAATTCCATTTTATGAGAAAAAAAGGTCTGAAAATGTTTTAAATATAAAGAAAAATGTATGGATTCTCGATTTCTGATTGGCTGCGAGCTATAACGCTATAACGTAGTCTTTTTATGCATTTATTAGAGGTTGAATTCAAATCAAATACTCCCAAACCACCCATACTACTTCTGAATAGGATGTCTACTTCATAAATTGTATGAAAATTATGGAAATACATGGTTCAGATCACTCAAAACATATATGAAAATGGAGGCGCCCTTATATGGGCAGTAATGGAGTCTAGTGAAAAAGTTGGGTACTGCGCCCAAATAAAATCTTACTGAAAGCTAATTTTTTTAGATATCAACCTAAAATTTGGAATACAACTTGTTCAGATTTTTGTCTTTGATTTTCTTGCAGTTTTAGAGTAAAATATATTTTGTAATATATATATTTTATATAAAATATTAATAATGATATTTTTACATTACACAATTTCATAAACTCAAACTTATATAACTTTTTTTCTGTTTTATTTTTTATCATTTCTAGACTTCTACAATAATCTGGAAAATGTCTTCTTTAAAACAAGACCAGCCATAGGTCTATATTCCAAAGCATTCCTGAATTACAACCATTTAAGTTTGGATAGTGATTTTTATGTCTATGCAAAAAAAAGGGGGGTGACAGTTAACAGGTTAAAGCTAAAGTTATTCATTCAAGAGCTGTGAGTGATTTTCTTTTTGCCTTTTGTTGTTTAATTCGCCGTAATGACGCAATCGTCCGCATGTTTATTAGACTGCATCCCCTTTAAGAACGAGTGCAGATCTAATAGTCTACTGATGCACCATATTTTCTCCCAACTATTTCCATAACTGCGTCCATTTTAGACATAAACTGTTTAAGTGAATTTCCAAGCCAGTCATTTTGACATATTTTTGTGTACATTTGATCGTTTAGACGCGCACATGAAGCGCAAAGTATAATTTACTTGTCTCGTTGTGCGCCGCATTGGGAACAGCATCTCTTGCACCGATTTTTGTGCTTTTAATAGCTCTTTTTATTATTAAACGCGCCCCGGAATTTAGCAACAGAAGAGACTGCATTTTACAACAATCACCGATCGTGCTGATTCTGTCTTAAAGTTTGAGTTAAGGAGAAATGACAGCGTGCTACTGTACTGCTGTGATGGGAAGGACGTTGCGCTAGACAGAATGCAGTTTTTAATGGTTTTACCTCAAATATATTCTATAATCTTTGGATAAAATAAAATCATACTACCGGTAATATCACAGATCTAAAGTGTAACCATAACTTGAATGTTTAGTTCTGTCCTCCGTCAGGTGTTGTGCGCGCTGTGGCACCGCGTGAGATCTCTCTCTCTCTCTCTCTCTCTCTTGGACTGCACGAATAGCAAAATGCATCACAGACAAATGGTTTAATTTGATTATATATAGAAATGGCTGGCGACTCAGCGAGATGGTAAAAACAAAACAAAACGATAACGTCTTTATAGCAATAATAAATGATAGCCTACATGTATTTCTCCAGTACCGACAGCAATAACAATAACCTCCGAGCTTATCGATACAGCGGTCTTTCAAAATTCAGTCCCGTTTAATACCGGGTTTCGGTACCCATCCATCCCTACCAGGTATACTGTGTTCCCCTTCTTAGTCACTCCGAGTTACGTCGGATGACGGAGAATGGGGGTTTCGCCTAGAAGCCAATCCTCTTCGAGTATTAAAAAACGAGCCAATGGCAAGAAAATGCCATGGGTCTGCGGAATTTGCATAACGTATCCCCGCCTCACCACGTGGGTATAAAGAATGGATGCGGACGCAAACGCAGCATGCTTTCGCTTCGGAGCCAAGAGAATCTCTTCACTCCACAGCCACAAGACCTGAGTTTACAAGTGACTCACCTCTTCGAGACGAGCAAACTCTCCAGTGTTGGTGTGACGGCGGTTTCCAGCGAGTCTTCACATTGCCTGCGATCTGTGCAGTGGTCTGCCAGACTTTGTGCTTTCTCCCTGGTCGCCTCAGCATTGCAGAGTTTTTCCTCTCCTAAAAGAGCTGCACGTGGCACGTCTTTTTAAAGATGTCTCGCCCGTGTTCTTCTGGTTGCGGTCGATATCTGTCATCTTCTGATGGGCATGAGCGCTGCTTTGTGTGTCTGGGCTTTGAGCACGCTAAAGCAGCGCTCGTGGATGACTCATGTTCCTTCTGTGGGAACATGGCCATCGCAACACTTAGATTGAGACTCAATGATCTTTCAGTGAGAGTCCCCGCGTCCACCACCCGTCCTGCTTCCTCCACGAGAGGTGGTAGTTCGGCTGGGGGACAGGGTGATCTGAGGGTGACGGTGTGGAGCAATCCAACGATGCTGTGTTGCAACCCGCGAGTGCCGCGGTGATTCAGGCGGGTACTTCTTCGGAGGTCCCGCGTGTTTCATTCGGCGCTCCAGAGGAGGACGCGATGTCGATCGCGGCATCACAAGGTGGGCTAAAGTCTTCGGGAAGTGAGGATGCGGCTGCGTTGCCTCCTTCGGGAGTCCCAGCGTTGCCAGTGTCGGATCCCGAGATGACGGCCATGCTGTCCCGGGCAGCCGTGAGCATCGGGCTAGAGTGGAACCCTCCGCCCTGCCCCGAACTGCGTGCCGCCACTGACCTCGCTCTCCGGGCGACGAAAGTGGCCTCACGCTCCCTGGGTCAGGTGATGGCCACTAACGTGGTCCAGGAGCGTCACCTTTGGCTCAACCTGGCCGATATGCGGGACACCGAGCGGACCCGTCTGCTCGATGCCCCCATATCCCAGGCTGGCCTCTTCGGCGGTGCGGTTGAGGACTTCGCCCAGCAGTTCTCAACCGCTCAGAAGCAGTCTGAGGCGATTAAACATATTCTGCCCCGACGGCCAGCTGCTGCCTCCACCCAGCCGTCGGTACAGACGCCTCAGCCTGCTCGCCGCCGAGGGCGCCCTCCTACGGCTCCCACCCCTCCCGCACGGCCCCAGCAGCAGCCTTCACCCAGGCGTGGAGGAAGCCGCAGGAAGGCGCCGCAGCCCCCTCAGGCCCCGTGCCCCGCTAAACGCCAGGCTAAGTGGCGTTCCTGAGACGGGCTGCTCAGTGATGGCATCGGATATTTCTCAGGAGGCGGTAGCAGGCCCCCTCCTTCCCCCGGAGGAGGGCCGGGGGAGAATCTTTGGTTCTCCACTCCCCACTGCTCACCCACGTGTGGGCAGCACCCTATTGTGGTTAAAGAAAGATTTGACACCATCACTGAGCACACAGAGCTGGATGGCAGTGCGCAACGCCCCCGTGCCTCGCCACTCTCGTTCTCCTCTGCCCCTGAGGGCGAGGATGACCGTGCGTGCCGTCCCCGGACCACACCGCTCTCATCCCCCTCTATCGCCAGACCCCTGGCAGAGCAGACCCCCGTGGAACGCTGGTCCTTCCCTGGTCTCCTCTGTCAGGGCAAGGAGCATGACCGCGCACATGCTCAGGGCCGCTATGCCACCCTCGCCTGTGCCGGTCACTCCGCTCCGCTGCCCCTCCGGGGGGACGCCTGTGGCTCGGATGATTCCACTGGATCAGTTTTTGGGGGCTTGGTTAGAGCTCCCCAATCTGTCCCGTTGGGTCGCCCGAACTATTAGGCTCGGCTATGCGATTCAGTTCACACGGTCTCCTCCCCGCTTCAGGGGAGTCCGCTTTACTATGGTCGGTGGCAACGCCCCGGTCATGAGAGCGGAGGTTGCTACCCTGCTGGCGAAGGGTGCAATCGAGGCTGTCCCTCCAGCCGAGATGAGGTCAGAGTTCTACAGCCCCTACTTCATTGTCCCCAAGAAAACCGGCGGGTTACGGCCAATCCTGGATCTGCGCGTCTTGAACCACTCCCTTCACAGGCTGCCGTTCAAGATGCTCACGGCCAAACGCATTTTCGAATGCGTGCGGCCACAGGATTGGTTTGCAGCGATAGACCTGAAGGACGCCTACTTTCATGTCTCCATTTTACCTCGACACAGACCGTTTCTTCGGTTTGCTTTCGAGGGGCAGGCATACCAGTACGCGGTTCTCCCATTCGGGTTGGCTCTGGCTCTTCACGAAGGTCGTCGAGGCAGCCCTTGTTCCCCTGCGCGAACACGGGGTTCACATCCTGAATTATCTCGACGACTGGCTAATATTAGCTCACTCTCGAGTCTAGGTTTGCGAACACAAAGACCTAGTGCTCCGGCACCTAGCCCGCCTGGGCCTTCGGGTCAACTGGGAGAAGAGCAAACTTTGCCCCGTGCAGAGGATCTCTTTTCTCGGTATGGAGATAGACTAGGTCGCCATGTCCGCGCAGCTTACGAGCAAGCGCGCACACTCACTGCTGACTTGTCTTCGACAGTTCGAGGGTAAGAGTGTGGTCCCACTGAAACTTTTTCAGAGGCTCCTGGGGCATATGGCATCCGCAGCCGCGACAACGCCACCCGGATTGCTTCATATGAGACCGCTTCAGCTGTGGCTTCGCGATCGAGTCCCGAGGTGGGCATGGTATCGCGGTACGCTCAGAGTCCCAGTGACTCCGACCTGCCGTCAGACCTTCACCCCGTGGCGGAACCTCAGCTTTCTACGGGCCGGAGTTCCCCTAGAACGAGTTTCCAGGCATGTTGTCTCCACAGATGTCTCTGTACATGCTACCATTAGGAGATATCATTAGGAAACATGGAGTTAGCTTTCACTGTTATGCCGATGATACTCAGCTGTATATTTCTTCAAAACCCAACGAAACTTACCAATTCACAAAATTAACGGAATGCATAGCTGATATAAAAAATTGGATGACTAGTAATTTCCTACTACTAAATTCTGAAAAGACAGAGATTCTAATTATTGGACAAAAAACTTCCACACGTAATAACCCAGAATACTGTCTAACACTTGATGGCTGCTCTGTTAAGTCTTCGTCGTCGGTTAGGAACCTGGGTGTGCTCTTTGATACCAACCTTTCTTTTGAAAGCCACGTGTCTAGTATCTGTAAAAATGCATTTTTCCATCTTAAAAATATATCTAAAATACGCCATATGCTCTCATTGGGAAATGCGGAACAATTAGTCCATGCGTTCATGACTTCAAGGCTAGATTATTGTAATGCTCTACTGGGTGGTTGCCCTGCACGCTTAATAAATAAACTACAGCTAATTCAAAACGCCGCAGCTCGAGTTCTTACCAGAACCAGGAAATATGACCATATTAGCCCGGTTCTGTCAACACTGCATTGGCTCCCTATTAAACATCGTATAAATTTTTAAATATTGTTGATTACCTACAAAGCACTAAATGGTTTAGCTCCGCAGTACTTGAGCGAGCTCTTAACGCAGTATAGTCCTTCACGTCTATTGCGATCTCAAAATTCCGGCCAGTTGATAATACCTAGAATATCTAAATCGACTGCAGGCGGTAGATCCTTTTCCTATTTAGCACCAAAACTTTGGAACAGTCTTCCTACCATTGTCCAGGAAGCAGACACACTCTGTCAGTTCAAAGCTAGACTAAAAACACATCTCTTTGACCTAGCATACACATAACACACTATAGACTTCTATAAATTCAATGTTAGGCTGCATAGATTAGGTCAGCCGGAACTGGGAACACTTCCCTTAAATCTTGATGTACTCTCTACATCATAAGAAGAATGGCATCTACGCTAATATTAGTGTCTTTGTTTATCCCGAGGTTTTCCCGCAGCCTGCCGGATCCTGGCCGTGTCCAGATCTGACGAAGGAGATCCGCCTGGACCCGATGACAATGCAGTGCTGAAGTATCCACTATCCTCTCCCTACGGAGGATCCCTTTCCCACTCTACAGATAAAGCGTTGTGAATTCTGGCTCGCGTACCCCGAAGTGATAAAATAAAACAAAATTCTGTATCAAAATTTATAGGCAAGAAAAGTAGTTTGTTTAGGCTGGGTTGTATGAATTATAAACCTGCGCACATATTTTAAAAAGCACATAACTATAGAATCAATTCTGAATGAGCATGTGAACGCCGTCAGCGTTAATCACAGGTTCACGTTTAAAAGTCTGATCATTTCGACGGAGGTGAATCAATCAAGGTTAACTTTGGCTGGAAGTAACATTATTCAAGAACCGCTATAATGCCAAAAGAATCTGTTACCTTAAATTATATGTTTATCTCTGTAAAGCTGCTTTGAAACAATCCATTGTTAAAAGCGCTATATAAATGAAGATGACTTGACTTGACTTGACAGATGCCTCTGCCACGGTCTGGGGCGCCATGTGCAATGGACATGCAGCCGAGGGCTCCTGGACAGGACCCCAGCGCCGAATGCATGTCAATTGCCTCGAGTTGCTGGCAGTACGCCTTGCCCTGCACCGCTTCCATGCGTTGCTCCAGGGTCAACACGTACTAGTCCGTTCAGACAATACCGCGACAGTAGCGTACATCAACCGTCAGGGTGGTCTACGCCCTCGCCGTATGTCGCAACTCGCACGCCACCTCCTCTTATGGAGTCAGAAGCACCTGAGGTCCCTTCGTGCTATTTATATTCCAGGAGTGCGGAACCTTGCAGCCGACGAGCTGTCACGGCTCCGGCCAACCTCTGGCGAATGGCGACTCCATCCCCAGTCGGTCCAGCTGATATGGGACCAGTTCGGGGACGCACAGATAGATCTGTTTGCCTCCCACGACTCATCCCATTGCGCCCTGTATTACTCCCTGTCCGAGGGCACGCTCGGCACGGATGCACTGGCGCACAGCTGGCCGCAGGGCCTACGCAAGTATGCGTTTCCCCCAGTGAACCTTCTCGCACGGACTCTGTGCAAGATCAAGGAGGACGAGGAGCAGGTCATTTTGGTCGCCCCATACTGGCCCACCAAGACCTGGTTCTCCGAACTGATACTCCTCGCGACAGCACCTCCTTGGCCAATTCCTCTGAGGAAGGACCTCCTTTCTCAGAGACGGGGCACCCTATGGCACCCTCGTCCCGATCTTTGGAGACTCCACGTGTGGCTCCTGGACGGGACGAGGCAGGTTTGAGTACCCTGCCACCTGCAGTGGCGGCTACCATCACTTCCGCTAGAGCGTTGTCCACGAGACACGTCTACACGTTGAAGTGGAACCTCTTCGTCAACTGGTGCTCTTCTCGCCGGGAAGACCCCAGGAGATGCTCGATCAGTGTCGTGCTTTCCTTTCTGCAAGATGGGTTGGAGCGAAGGCTGTCTCCCTCCACCCTGAAGGTGTATGTGGCCGCTATCGCCGCTTATCACGACGCAGTTGAAGGTAAGTCTCTGGGAAAGCACGACCTGATCATCAGGTTCCTGAGAGGAGCGAGGAGACTGAATCCTCCTCGCCCTCCTCTCGTACCCTCTTGGGACCTCTCAGTGGACTTATATGCCCTGCAGAGGGCTCCCTTTGAGCCTCTGCAATCAGTAGAGATTAAGTTCCTGTCAATGAAGACAGCGCTCCTGGTTGCACTGGCCTCCATCAAGAGGGTGGGGGACCTGCACGCATTCTCCGTTGACGAAGCGTGCCTGGAATTCGGGCCGGCCTACTCTCACGTGATCCTGAGACCCCGGCCTGGATATGTGCCCAAGGTTCCTACCACTCCCTTCCGGGACCAGGTGGTGAACCTGCAAGCGCTGCCCCTGGAGGAGGCAGACCCAGCCTTGGCACTGCTTGGCACTGCTCTGTCCAGTACGCGCCCTCCGTGCTTACGTAGACAGAACGCAGTGTTTTAGGACCTCAGACCAGCTCTTTGTCTGTTATGGTGGGAGCCAGAAGGGAAGGGCTCTCTCGAAGCAGAGGTTGTCTCACTGGATAGTGGACACCATTGCTTTGGCTTACCAACAGCAAGGTCGACCGTGCCCCCTTGGTGTGACAGTGCACTCCACCCGGAGTGTGGCTTCCTCTTGGGCTCTAGCGCATGGCGCCTCGCTGGCAGACATCTGCAGAGCTGCAGGCTGGGCGACACCCAACACATTCGCCAGATTCTATAATCTCCGAGTGGAGCCTGTGTCCTCTCTTGTACTCGCTCACCCGGCCAGTACTGGACCCGCTCAGGTGTCTTCGCTTGCTCGCCATTCCACTCCACGGACTGGATAAGTGCGATTATTCCTTAGCTGAGCTTTCTATTGAAGCCCTGAGTTCCTCCAGCACTGTTGAAGCTGGCGCCAGTGTTATTGCCTGGGCGTCGGCTAGGTGCCTCCGTGTGCATGGTTCCTGCCAGTAACCCCCACATGTGTATTTCCACTGTAAGCCTCTCTGAGCATGTTTCTTCCCTCGGCAAGCCACCTTGCCACTCCTGGAGTTGAAATTCTAGCCACCCTACGGGTTGGTACTCCAGTGTTCCTCCATATGTAGCCCCCTTGGGCCATATGTGTATTCGTAAGTCCTCCCGACGGGTAGGCATACTGCGGCATATCTCCTCTGAGATATGCTTCCCAGTGTACCTTGGTATTCCTGTGCTAAGTAGGACTCCTCGTCCGTGCTAAGCTCACGACAGGGGTTCAGACTTTCGCAGGGCACTGGAAGACAGCTGTGAAGGTGGCGTGATTTCACGGGGGACCCCCATTCTCCGTCATCCGACGTAACTCGGAGTGACTACGAAGGGAAACGTCTCGGTTACGGATGTAACCCTCGTTCCCTGAGTTCCGGGCCATTGCTTATGTCGAGCCCTGCGTGTGGAAGTTTTTTGTCCAATAATTAGAATCTCTGTCTTTTCAGAATTTAGTAGTAGGAAATTACTAGTCATCCAATTTTTTATATCAGCTATGCATTCCGTTAATTTTGTGAATTGTTTCGTTGGGTTTTGAAGAAATATACAGCTGAGTATCATCGGCATAACAGTGAAAGCTAACTCCATGTTTCCTAATGATATCTCCTAATGGTAGCATGTACAGAGTGAACAGCAACGGTCCTAGTACTGAGCCTTGTGGTACGAACTTGTGATCGATAAGACATCTCTTCATTTACTGCTACAAACTGATAGCGGTCAGTTAAGTATGATTTAAACCATGCTAATGCAATTCCACTAATG
This sequence comes from Tiaroga cobitis, assembly GCA_030578255.1. Lineage (NCBI taxonomy): Eukaryota > Metazoa > Chordata > Actinopteri > Cypriniformes > Leuciscidae > Tiaroga > Tiaroga cobitis. The sequence goes on along the minus strand of CM060608.1, from coordinate 50,514,088 downwards.
CCAACATAGTTTTCTAGTCTATTTAAAAGAATGTTGTGGTCAATGGTGTCAAATGCAGCACTAAGATCGAGTAACACTAATAGAGAGATACAACCACGATCGGATGATAAGAGCAAATCATTTGTGACTAATGAGAGCGGTCTCAGTACAATGGTACGGTCTAAATCCGGACTGAAAATCCTTGCAGATATCATTTCTTTCTAGAAAGGAACATAGTTGTGAAGATACTGCTTTTTCTAATATCTTTGATAGAAAAGGCAGATTCAAGATCGGCCTGTAATTGACTAATTCTGTAGGATCAAGGTGTGTTTTTTTAACAAACGGTTTTATCATAGCCAGGTTAAAGGTTTTTGGTACGTATCCTAGAGACAAAGATGAATTAATGATATTAAGAAGAGGATATATGACCTCTAGAAACATCTCTTTCAGTAGCTTAGTCGGTATAGGATCTAACATACAAGTTGTCGATTTAGATGAATTAACGAGTTGGCAGAATTCTTCCTCTCCTATAGCAACAAATGAATAAAAAATTTTCTCAGGGAGACTACAATGCACTTCCTGATGCGATACTGTGGTAGACGGTTGCATAGTTATAATTTTGTCCCTGATATTATCAATCTTATAAGTGAAGAAGTTCATAAAGTCATCACTGCTGTGTTGCTTGGACACTTTTGAGCTTGAAGCTTTCTTTTTCGTTAGTTTAGCCACTGTTTCAAATAAATACCTTGGATTATGTTTATTTTCTTCTAATGGGTTTGAAAAATAAGCAGATCTAGCAGCTTTTAAAGCCTCTCTGTAAGCAATCGAGCTCTCTTTCCACGAAATCCAAAATACCTCTAGTTTAGTTTTCTTCCAGTTGCGCTCCATTTTTCTGGCTGCTCTCTTAAGGGCCTGAGTGTGCTCGCTGTACCACGGCGTTGGATTATTTTCTTTAATCTTCTTTAAGCGCAACGGAACAACTGCGTCTAAAGTGCTGGAAAAGAGAGAGTTAAACGTTTCTGTTGCAATATCAAGTTCTTCTAAGCTATCCGGGATGCTGAGATGATGAAACTGATTAGGAAGATTATTGATAAAGCAATCTTTAGTGGCAGAAGTTATAGGTCTAACGTATTTATAACACGGAGTCGGGTTTGCAGCCTTGGCTAAATGTAATTTACATGAACTAGATAATGATCTGAGATGTCATCGCTCTGCTGCAGAATTTCAACGGCATCAACATCTATTCCATGTGATAATATTAGATCTAGAGTATGATTACGACAATGAGTAGGTCCTGACACGTGTTGTCTAACTCCAATTGAGTTTACAATGTCTTTAAATGCCAATCCCAATGCATCTTTTTCATTATCTACATGTATATTAAAATCACCAACAATTAGTACTTTATCTGCAGCCAATACTAATTCTGATAGAAAGTCCGCAAATTCTTTGATAAAATCTTTATGGTGCCCTGGTGGCCTGTATACAGTAGCCAGCATAATTCTCAAATGTGATTTATTGTTTACACTATATATTTTTACATTAAGCACCAATACTTCAAAAGAAGAATATTTAAAACTAGATTTCTTAGTGGTTTTGAAAATATTACTATAAATTACAGCAACACCTCCCCCTTTGCCTTTCAGATGAGGTTCATGTTTATAACTGTAATCTTGTGGGGTTGACTCATTTAAAATGAATGTAATCGTTTGGTTTTAGCCAGGTTTCTGTAAAACACAGCATATCAAGATTATAATCTGAAATCATATCATTAACTATGAGAGATTTTGAAGTAAGGGATCGAATATTCAGCAACCCCAGCTTTATCATTTGCTCATCTGTATTATATCTGTTTTTTATTTGTTGAACATCAATTAAAATTTTAACCTGACGTTTTTTGGATTTCCAAATTCGGGGAACAGACACAGTCTCTATATGATGATATCTAGGTGAAAGAGGCTCTATGTGATGGGATTTATCTGACCTTGGTGACGTGAGGCCGCTAGCAGACAGTCGGTTTAGCCAGTCTGTCTGCTTCCTGACCTGAGCCCCAGATTGTCATGTTTTATCTCTAAGACTATGAGCCAAATTACTAGAGAGAAGAGCAGCACCAGCCCAGGAGGGATGGATACCATCTCTTTTCAACAGATCAGGCTTGCCCCAAAAACTTTTCCAATTGTCTATGAATTTTATATTATTCTGCGGACCACTTCGACAGCCAACCATTGAGTGAGGCCAATCGGCTAACTATCTCATCACTCCTGCGTACAGGAAGAGGGCCAGAGCAAATTACAGTGCCTGACATCGTACTTGCGAGTTCACACACACCTCTTTAATATTAATTTTGGTGATCTCCGACTGGCGGAGTCGAACATCATTAGTGCCGACATGAATAATGATCTTAGAAAATTTACGATTAGCATTAGCCAGCACTTTTAAATTTGCTTTGATGTCAGGCGCTCTGGCTCCCGGCAAACATGTGACTATGGTGGCTGGTGTCTCTATTTTCACGTTCCGTGTGATCGAATCACCAATTACCAGGGCACAATCAACAGAATTCTCAGTGGGTGTTTCACTGAGTGGGGCAAATCGGTTTGTTATGGGAATCGGAACGGAAGAGTGGTTCTTTGATCCGCGACTAGAGCGATCTCTGACAGTCACCCATCTGCCCTGCTGCACGGGCTCTACTTCAGCCGGAACAGAATCATGTAAAGAGTTCACTATGCTAGGCGCATCCAAAACACTATCTAAAGATCTAGCATTCTTACCATCCTCAATTAAAGTTTGGATGCGTGTCTCTAGTTCTGAAATCTTCTCCGTCAGCCTGACTGTCTCCTTGCATTTATCACATTTAAATCCTATATTGTCATCGGAGAAGGCTATACTAAACATATGACATGTGACACAGGTGACAATAACAGGACAAGAAGACATTACTCACCGTGTTTGTTGACTGATTTCTTACTTACCTGGACTTTATGAACTCAAAGGCGCGGGCGCGCGAGAGAAAATAAATATATAAATGAGCGCACGGGTGGCGCGTTAGCAGGCTAACGTTAGCGAGTTACTAGCGTGCTGTGTTAACAATAACGGAAGCTACAGATGTAAGGTTAATCTGAGATGTTGGGTAAACTGTATTTAGTAGTATAAACAACTAGATAGTAAATGATGGCTCAAAACATAAAGAAATACGAGGCTCAGGCGGAGCTTACAGCCTCGAAGCAAACAAACACACAGCAGGCAGCGAGGCAGCCAGGAGCAATCGATCAGCGATCAGCGATCACACATCGCTGAATAATTAAGAATAATTAAAACAGTTTAGAATAAAAAATAAAATAAAGTACAGTAAAAACAGTCAGACGAACAGTGGCACAGTGCTCATTCAGTAAATGCATAGCTAAACATATGTGTTTTGAGTCTGGATTTTAATGACTACCTTAGGAGCACATCTGATCCTCTCTGGAAGCTGGTTCTAGCTGCGGCTGGCATAATAGCTAAAAACAGACTCTCCATGCTTAGAGTGAACCCTTGGTATTTCTAACTCATATGATCCTAATGATCTGAGTGATCTGTTAGGTTTATATTCAGTGAGCATATCTGCAATATATTGAGGTCCTAGCCCATTGAATGATTTATATACCAATAATAATACTTTAAAAATCAATCCTAAACGTAACTGGGAGCCAGTGTAAAGACCTGAGGACTGGTGTGATATGTTCATATTTTCTGGTCCTGCTCAGAATCCTGGCAGCAGCGTTCTGTGTGAGCTGCAACTGTCTTATGGTCTTTTTAGGAAGGCCAGTGAGGAGTCCATTACAATAATCCACCCTGCTGATGATAAAAGCATGCACAAGTTTCTCTAAGTCTTGATTGGAAACAAAGCATCTAATTCTTGCAATATTTTTCAGATGATAGTATGCTGATTTAGTTATTGCTTTGACATGACTACTGAAACTAAGGTCTGACTCTAGAGACACACCAAGATTCCTGACTTGATTTTTAGTTGTTAGACCCCTAGCGTCAAGGTATGCATTCACCTTGAGAACTTCATCTTTGTTTCCAAATGCAATGAATAGCTGTGGTAAGCAATTTGGTTATTTCTCATTATTTGGCTCATTGGGAGCACATAAAGGTTGAATAGGAGTGGCGCAAGAATGGAGCCTTGAGGGACTCCGCATGTCATGGATGTCCACTCAGACTTATGGTCTCCTATACTCAAATAATAACCTCTCCCTTCGAAGTATGACCTGAACCATTTTAGGACTATCCCAGAAAGCCCCACCCAGTTTTCCAGCCTGTCAAGATGTATGTCGTGATCGACAGTGTCAAATGCAGAACTGAGGTCGAGTAGTACCAGTACTGATAATTTGCCTGTATCAGTATTCAAGCGAATATCGTTTATTATCTTTATGAGCGCTGTCTCTCTCTGGTGTGTTGGATCGGAAACCAGATTGAAAATTGTTAAAGTATCCATTCAAGCTTAAGAATTTGTTCAGCTGATTGAAGACAACTTTTTCAATGATCTTGCCTATGAAAGGAAGATTTCAGATCGGTCTATAGTTGCTTAAGATGGTCTTATCCAGATTGCTCTTTTTCAGGAGGGGCTTGACAACTGCAGTTTTCAGGGAGTTTGGAAAGCTCCCAGAGAGAAGTGAGGCATTTACCACTTCAAGGAGATTTGCTTCTAAGCTGTTTAACACACTTTTGAAAAAAGATGTGGGAAGTGTGTCAAGGGCGCAGGTTGATGTTTTAAGGTGCTGTACGGTTTCTTCCAAAATTTTGCCTCCAATTTCTTCGAAAACAGACATAGTAACTACTTTCTCAGGTTGTGGTCTGATCTGTCTGACCCCAGAGCAACTCAAGGATGTGCTGATCACCTTTCTGATATTATTGATTTTCTCAGAGAAGAAAGAAGCAAACTCACTGCACTTGCTGTCTGAGAGCATTTCACTGGGAATCTGGCCTGGGGGGGTTGTCAGACTCTCTACAGTTGCAAAAAGAGTGCGTGTGTTGTTTAACCCTCTGGGATCTAAGGTGTTTTTGGGGTCCTTGAGATGTTTTGACATGCCCTGACATTTGTGCTTTTTTCAGTTGCTTATAAACATATTAATGGCACAGGTTTAATTGCACTCTATTTAGCACAAACAGGTCTACCATAATATGTGAGCAACATGTATGTACATGTTTGTATCTTTGAAAGAATATTGTTTATGCATGGTTATTGAAAACACTTGACTAATGGATGTTGTCGCCTAGAGTTTTTGCTTCAAAATGATCTGAAAATCATCCTGCCTAATCATTCACATAAAACAATAGATTGTTTTAAATTGTGAAAAACATTTTTTTTTGCTTGGAAAGGCAATATGCAGATAGATGGGCATGAATGGTCCAACCACTTATCATGAATAATTAGGTGGTTCGCACCTGAGAAGACAATGACCCGCATAATGAGCTGCTTAATGAGCCTTTCATTCAGGTGTGTCACACAAGAAAGAATGCAAGGACAATATATATATATACATATATATATATTGTATATATTGTGTGTATGTATGTATGTATGTATGTGTTTATTTATATATATATATATATATATATATATATATATATATATATATATAAATAAATATATATATATATATATATAAATCAAAATATAAATGAAAATCAAAAGCACATTTTTAGTCATGCCTGGAAACAAATCCTGTTCAAATAGGTTATATGGGCCATTCTATAGAATTGGTTCAAAGTTAGAGTTGGAAACATCTTGAAAAGAAAATTGTCTTTTTCCATAAATGTCTTATAAAGTATTATTTTTCTAAAGTAGGCCAATACATTTTATCATACATATTTCAAAGTTAGGGATTAATTATTTTGATATAGCTTGCATTGGAACAAACACTATAACATCTTAGTTGATTAGTTTATTTTTGACAAAACTTGCTATATATTTAACATATGAGCAGAAACTGCTAACAAAAGCTTATTTGATGTCTATTTTAGAGTAAAAACTTTATAATCTATCCAAAACTAGTCAACGAAATGTTGTCTTTCATAATTTCGTCTGTAACAGTGCGCATCTCTGCGTTCATTCATTCACTCACACACAGACACCCGAATCATATTTAAACAGTCTTTTTGAAAGCTGTATTAAACAACAGCGCCCATCTGTGCCGTTAATTCATTCACACACAGAAACGTGATTCAAATTTAAACAGTATTTTTGTGTTTACATACACTATTCTATATCGCGATTAGAACGAAGAACAAGAATAAAAAACTTACTCAATTCTCAGCTGGATCCTTTGGATAAACCAGCACTTGTTCTGAGGTAAATGTCCCAGGATTATTCCTCACAGCCTCGCAAAACAACATAGTACATTAATCTGATTATACTTGATGTGTTTTACAGAGTTTAAGTGGGCGTTTACACGTCTGAATGTGTTGCTGCAGATCATTTGCGTTTGAATAGCGCGCACTCTCCGTGGGCGTGTCACATTAGCAGAATACTGAGCTGCGAGAACTAGGGATGGGAATTGATAACAATTTAATGATTCCGATTCCATTATCGATATTGGTTATCTTACCTTATCGATTCTCTTATCGATTCTCATTGGGTGAGGGAATAAGTACAGGGGTGTTATAAGGGTATTAGGCGTGTGAACCTACACTGGTTTCACGGTTCGGTTCGATTACGATTATCATGTCATCGATTCAGTTCAATTCGATATCTCGATGCATTACGATGCAGTGCATCCTCAATTTTCACTTTTACTTCAAGTGATCTGTGAGTGCGTGCGTGCGTGTGTGCATGTTCGCCTGTTCGGGAAGTCACAGTGACAGAAACAGTGACATTCCAGTTTAAGTTTCATGGGACTAAAGTCTGTTTATGCCATTAAGAAAATGAAATTCTGTCAAATCAATTTTGTTTGAAAGAAATGTTCATTTAAAAGCAGCGCTCATTCATCAGTGTACAGTGGTGTAAAGTAACGAATTACAAATACTCTCGTTACTGTAATTGAGTAGTTTTTTTTAGGAATTGTACTTTTTTAAGTAGTTTAAAAACAGTGTACTTTTACTTTTACTTGAGTACATTTTAAGTGCTGTATCGGTACTTTTACTGCGCTATTTTCCCTGAACCTGCCGTCGCTACATTTATATTAATATTTATTTTTATAATAAGTCATCATGTGACTCCATGCGTGATTCCCGTCCAATCAAATCGCGCGCGGAAAACTTTGCATCAAACCAGCATCAACAGACTTCGAGACACTTGGCGCCAATTTATTTTGTTCACGAAGTGACTTTCGGAGTGGATCTTGAGCCTGGAGGAAGTTCATGCATTTGTGTCTTCATATAGGCAAAAAAACAGCACAAGCGTCACACCTCACACGTGCTTCAGTGTGTGTGTGTGTGTGTGTGTGGTAAATGAAACTGCGCGTCGGCTGCACCATTCATTCACACAGAACATGCAGGATTCGTATTTAAATTGTCTTTGTGGTTTAATATTCACACTATATCGCGATTTGATTTCAAGTGTACTGAACTGCTTTCTATTTTTCCTCAAAAAATTTACAAATTCCGTGAAATTCCGAGTTATAAATTCCTTTTTTATGACTGGATTTTGTCAGCATTTTAGGGGGGGGCATGGGTCGTCCAAAACAATGGTAGGGGAAACGCTGTATTTTTAGTGCTAGCAGTCAAAAATAAAACTGTTGGAGAAATATTGAAATACTGTTTCTTTTTTTCTATGAATCTGTGATAAAAGAGTAAGCTACATTTTCAATTTGCAGGGTATAAGGTGGACTAACATTTATAGCATAATACTCACTACTCACTACTCTTGAGTACTTTTAAAAGGGCTACTTTTTACTCCTACATTGAGTAGTTTTTAGGACCGGTACTTTTACTCTACTCTCACTACATTTTTTGACAAGTAACAGTACTTTTACTTGAGTATGCTTTTTCAGTACTCTTTCCACCACTGTCAGTGTATAATGTTAACCTAGAGATGTGCGCATCAACTGTCGCCGAGTCCGCTGTTGAAGGTGACGATCATCCATTTATAATCACGCATAACAACACAGAATAATTGTAATTTGACCACGGGTGCGGATCCTTAAATCAGAGAACATTATCAGAGCGGTTGGATGATGTGTTTTTGGCTGCGGATTCGGGTGACGTTTCTCATTGAGTAGGTAATTGCGCGAGTTTGTGTGTGTGTGTGTGTGTGGTCGCCTCTCATATGAGTATGTGCGTGCCTGCGTGGAGAGTTTGTGTGTGCGCGTGCGTGTCTCATATGAGTATGTGCCTGGAGAATTCCGCGCATCTCATGTGTGTGGAGTTTGCGTGTATGTGCGTGAGCGACTTTAGGTGTGTCGTTGTGTATTTCATATGTATTTGTTTGAGCATTCAGCATGTATGTTTGACTACTTAGTATATGTGTATGCAAGTGTTTTATATGTGTGCGTGAATGAATTTAGATTTAAGCCCTAGATGGCGCCTCATATATTGTCGTCTTTTCGCGTGAAATATAACCAAACTGTAGAGCGCTTCTGCCTCGATGCCATGTTTGCTGCGTTCTGAACGAAAACAACGCAGCGCGTGTGTGACGTCATGACACATTTGCAACGAGCGGAACCGATAAGCGGAATTGTTAAGCAGGCATGCTAACGGTTCTAAGGAATTGGTTCACTGGGCACCGGTTCTGAAGAAGAACTGGTTCTCGGTTACCATCCCTAGCGAGAACGATAATTAGAACGGCTGACATCTCTCTCTTTTTATATATATTACATAAACAGAGAATATTTATTTTAGTTTTGAACTAGATAATTTAAAAGTAGACACTTAAATGATTATAAAGATATATTGCTCATGCCTGGGTGAATAGTATTCGTTTTGTTTAAGTTTAGAGACATGCTCCAGAAAAAAAGTTCACGGAGACGGAGGGGCAGAAAGCACACCCTGTTTATTTTCTTTATTTTACAAAAGCACAATGCTTTATTTCGATTGTAAGTGGACACATAAAAAAATAGACATTTAACAGTTTATTTTGTCATATTTCTTAAGTCTGTATGGCCAGAAATGGAGTATTTTAAGTCTATTTTTCTGCTATGTGAAAAAAATCAAGCTCGTCGCCGAGCGACGGTCGACCCCAGGGGGTTAACTGAATACATCACAATAAGCTAAAATGCATGCGCAGGTTACTTTACTTCCTGAACAAATGCGCACCAGAGTCCGTGTTGCTTTCACATTCACGCGAACCACGGCACGGTTCGGGAGCAACCGAATTCAGACCACCTCCTCCAGGTAGTCTCAGATTCGGTACCTCAGTGCGCACCTGGGTCCGCATGACAGCGTTCACATTAGCGATTTTTCATGCGAACCGTGCCCCGTTCCGAACTAAACTGGCAGTGTGAAAGCCCCCTTAGGCCGTGTGTCCACCAAAGCGTTTTTAGCCAGCTGAAAACGCTAGACGCTCTGCTGAAGACGCCTAGCTTTGGGCGCTTGAGAGCGTTTTGGCAGCGCAGCGTTTTTTCCGTTGAGACGTTTCGTTGCTATGATACAGAATATCCGCAGCACAGTTTACTTGTAACTGATTTCGCAGATAATTTGTTTCACACTAAAAATTTATTTTTCATCCATTTTGTTCGGTTAGCTCTGCTGGTTGATGTCGTTGTACAGAAAGAATGTTGTGACAGTTGGTCGGTGTGGTGTCAGTCCCACCCCTCCTCCACTGTGATTGGACGGCTGGGTAAAAAGTGACAGTGATGAGCGCTGCGTTTTACCCAAAGTTGAACATTTTTCAACTCTAGGCGACCTGTAAAAATGCAGAACTCTCAGCGCTTCAGCGTGAAATAACCGCTCAGCGCCTCGTTACGCTCATGGCGTTCTAAAAAAGCGGCGCGTTAGTTGAGCTGTACTCACAATGGGCGGCGCCATTTTAGTTTGTTGTACAGTTCAGAGAATCGGATCTGTTGGATTTACAACTCGTCAATTCCTCCACTTCTCACGAAATACATGAATGTAAGTGGCCGGTGAACTGGGAGAAGAATAGGGTCAAATGTAAAGCTACTTACACAATGTGTATCTGATATGAATAAAACGTGTCGTCTTATTATAATGGAAAGGATTATTATTGCCGCTTCCATAGACATCAGTGTGTATTTTACAAACTCAAAATCATTGTTTTGCTAGTACTTATGTGTATTTAAATGTCTGAAACCTAAAATAAACATTATGTGGTTGAAAACACTCAATAGTTGTGATATATGACAGCACTGAGTGTGTGCGTCTCTGGCTCAGCGCCAGCCAACGCGCGAAAGCTCGTTTGAATTTAGCAGTTGATCACGTGATGCACTGACCGTTCTAATCACACCGGTGTGATCGTACGCTTCAGGGACCAGCCAAGACTGATCACACCAGTGTGATCGTACGCGTGAAAGGGTTAATGATTCATGGGTCGACAGAGATCATCGCCCCCAGCGTTGAACCATTGAAATTTTTAAGTGTTTCGAAACAGTTTTGACGTAATGAAGCCTCGTTTATTAAAATCACGTGACTCTGGCCGTTTGATGCACGCTCCAAACAATTGATTCGGAATAAAAGATTTGTAAATGTTTCAAAGCTTCATGAAGCAGTGTTTCGAAATTGCCATCACTACCTTTAACTGTTATTGTTTGTTTGTGTATGACCCATACCTGGATTTGGATTACGATTGTGGATAACCCTTATAATTGATTACTGTATTTGGATCCTCAACCTTCTTGTCTCTGAGCAGTAATTGTAACAATTATTCTGTTGTGTAGAGATAAGAACTGATGACAACACGGCTTGATCTTTGGATCTTTGTTCTAATCTGCCAAATGGAAAAACACTACTGATTGGTCCAAAGTGTGATGAAAATAAAAATATGAAAAAACGACGCAAGATTAGTTTATTTATGTTAATGAGAAGGGTCAGATATGTGTTAAATGAACGGTTTCTTCGTTTCCCGTTTAGAATACGAAAATGAGAAAACAAATTATTTGAAGGTACACAGACCAGTTTTTTTTTTTTTTTTTTTTTAAATGGTTATTTCCTTCTTTGTCTTTCCATTCTCTTGCAGTTTTGGCATGCAAAGTCTTAGCAAAGAGTTCATAAATAAAATTATTTTCCTTTTGTTTGTAACATCAAAAATTTTCTTTCCAGATTCAAATAACTGCAAGCAGTGTCCAGGGGAATACTGGTCTAACGCTGAGAAAAATAAATGTGTGTTAAAGGCTGTCGAATTTCTGTCATTCACAGAAGTTATGGGTATAGTGCTAGTCTTTTTCTCACTGTTTGGAGTAGGATTAACTGTACTAGTGGCCATCCTGTTTTACAGCAAGAAGGACACCCCCATAGTAAAGGCCAACAATTCAGAGCTGAGCTTCCTGCTGCTCTTCTCATTGATTCTGTGTTTTCTCTGTTCACTTACTTTCATTGGTCGGCCCACTGAGTGGTCATGTATGTTGCGTCACACAGCGTTTGGGATCACTTTTGTCCTCTGTATATCCTGTGTTCTGGGGAAAACAATGGTGGTGTTAATGGCCTTCAAGGCTACACATCCAGGAAGTAATGTCATGAAATGGTTTGGGCCTGCACAACAACGACTCAGTGTTCTTGCCTTTACACTTATACAGGTTCTTATCTCTGTGCTATGGCTAACAATATCTCCTCCATTTCCCTACAAAAATATGAAATATTACAAAGAAAAGATCATTCTTGAGTGCAGTCTGGGTTCCACTATAGGTTTCTCAGCTGCTCTGGGTTATATTGGTCTACTGGCTGTCTTGTGCTTCATGATGGCTTTTTTGGCTCGGACACTGCCTGATAAATTCAATGAAGCCAAATTCATCACATTCAGTATGCTTATATTCTGTGCTGTATGGATCACATTTATCCCATCTTATGTCAGTTCTCCTGGAAAATTTACTGTAGCCGTGGAGATATTTGCCATTTTAGCTTCAAGCTTTGGTTTACTATTCTGCATATTTGCACCAAAATGTTATATAATCATGTGTAAGCCTGAACAAAATACAAAGCAGCATATGTTGGGAAAGTTTGACAAATAAACTGATTTAATTTAACTGTTCTTTTTCAATCTTCAATGTGGACAAAGTCATAACAATTTGTTCATGTACAAAGTAGCTCTGTAGAACGTATGTGGTCCACGTTTTTGATTCAGTCACCATGTTTTGAATGTTGTAGGTTTTCATGTTGCTAGTTACACTAAATCATAGTTTAGGATATCCTCTTTTAAATTTCATACTGATTTTTATGGTGGTATCTGAATTGTTGTAATATGTGTAATACAGAGCTGTTACTTTCATGAATGACATGTGGTAGGCCTACCTGAAATGTTAATCTGGCAGTTTTAGTGCTAAAATTGGTTATTAAGTTGGCTTGTGAGAGCCAACTTACTGAAATCCTATTTAAACTTATTATTATTAAGTTGGCTTGTGAGAGCCAACTTACTGAAATCCTATTTAAACTTATTAAGTTGGCTTGGAGAGCCAACTTACTGATATTGTACTTAAACTTATTATTATTATTAGTGGTGCTTGCTGAAAGCAAAGCAACACTAGTGTTCTCTTGCATACTTATTAAGTTGGCTTGTGAGAGCCAACTTACTGAAATCCTATTTAAACTTATTATTATTATTATTATTATTAAGTTGGCTTGTGAGAGCCAACTTACTGAAATCCTATTTAAACTTATTATTATTAAGTTGGCTTGGAGAGCCAACTTACTGATATTGTACTTAAACTTATTATTAAGTTGGCTTGGAGAGCCAACTTACTGATATTGTACTTAAACTTATTATTAAGTTGGCTTGGAGAGCCAACTTACTGATATTGTACTTAAACTTATTATTAAGTTGGCTTGGAGAGCCAACTTACTGATATTGTACTTAAACTTATTATTAAGTTGGCTTGTGAGAGCCAACTTACTGATATTGTACTTAAACTTATTATTATTATTATTATTAAGTTGGCTTGTGAGAGCCAACTTACTGATATTGTACTTAAACTTATTATTATTATTAAGTTGGCTTGGAGAGCCAACTTACTGATATTGTACTTAAACTTATTATTAAGTTGGCTTGGAGAGCCAACTTACTGATATTGTACTTAAACTTATTATTATTATTATTCTTTTTCTGAGACTAAAATTTTCAAACTCTATCTCCTCCTAGAGCTTTAACTCCACATACTCCAAACTCGGCACGGACACTCAAACTGTTCTGACTCGAGTTGCTATATCTTTTCTAACTGATCGGACTTACGGTTTTCCTAAAAATGACGCTCAAAGTCGGAAAAAACTCCCATTGACTTAACATTGCGGAATGTTCAGATTTTCAAACTGACCAACTGTCAAAATTTCAAATCTAAATACCTTGAAGCCCTAGACTCAATCAAACTGCCATTCTATACACTATATGAGCCATTGAGACTCATTTAAACTAATAAACTCATCTAACTATTGCACTTATCTATCTAATCCTAAACTCATAATAAATTAATAAACTCTAAAATTGAACTCTTAGACTCATTTAAACTTATAAACTCTAAACTCTAAACTCATAAACTCTAAATTCATAAACTCATACTCTTATAAACTCTCATAAACTATTAAACTCATAAATTAATAAACTCTGGACACTTACTCATTTAAACTTATAAACTCTAAACTCATAAATTAATAAACTCTGAACTCTTACTCATTTAAACTTATAATCTCATGAATTTATACACTTATAAACTCATAAACATAGAAACTCATGAATTCATAAACTTATGAACTCTCATGAAATCATACTATGAACTTTAAAACTCATAAATAGCTCACCATAGCAACTTCCCAGAACACCCAAGCAACCGCTCAAAACACCCTAGCAACACCCTAGCAACCACCCAGAACACCCTAGTAAACAACCAAAATACCGTATAACACCCTAGCAACCGCCCAAAATACCTTACAACACCTTAGCAACACCATAGCAACCAACAAAAATAAATTAGAACACCATAGCAACCACCCAGAGCACCCTAGCAACCACCTAGGAACCCCCAGAACACCCTAGTAACCACCCAAAATACCTTAGAACACCCTAGCAACCGCCTAGCAACCACCCAGAACACCCTAGTAACCACCCAAAATACCTTAGAACACCCTAGCAACACCATATCAACCACCCAAAATACCTTAGAACACCCTAGCAACACCATAGCAACCAACCAAAATACCTTAGAACACCCTAACAACACCCAAGCAACCACCCAAAATACCTTAGAACACCCTAGCAACACCATAGCAACCACCCAAAATACCTTAGAACACCCTAGCAACACCATAGCAACCAACCAAAATACCTTAGAACACCCTAGCAACCACCTAGCAACCACCCAGAACACCCTAGCAACCACCCAAAATACCTTAGAACACCATAGCAACACCATAGCAACCACCCAAAATACCTTAGAACACCCTAACAACACCCTAGCAACCACCCAAAATGCCTTATAACACCCTAGCAACACCCTAGCAACCACCCAAAATACATTAGAACACCCTAGCAACACCATAGCAACCACCCAGAATACCTTAGAAAACCCTAGCAACACCCTAGCAACCACCCAAAATACCTTAGAACACCCTAGCAACCACCCAAAATAACTTAGAACACCCTAGCAACCACCCAAAATACCTTAGAACACCCTAGCAACACCATAACAACCACCCAAAATACCTTAGAACACCCTAGCAACCACCCGAAATACCTCAGAACATCCTAGCAACACCCTAGCAACCACCCAAAATACCTTAGAACACCCTAGCAACACCATAGCAACCACCCAGAATACCTTAGAACACCCTAGCAACCACCAAAAATACCTTAGAACACCCTAGCAACACCCTAGCAACCACCCGAAATACCTCAGAACATCCTAGCAACAACCTAGCAACCACCCAAAATACCTTAGAACACCATAGCAACACCATAGCAACCACCCAAAATACCTTAGAACACCCTAACAACACCCTAGCAACCACCCAAAATACCTTAAAACACCCTAGCAACACCATAGCAACCACCTAAAATACCCTAGAACACCCTAGCAACCACCCAGAACACCCTAGCAACCACTCAAAATATCTTAGAAACCACCTAGAAACCCACTAGAAACACCCTTGCAACATTTAATTACTTGAAACTATACTTTAACCTTTAAACTACTTTGAACTTTAAACTATTTAAAACTTTAAACTACTTTAAACTAATTTAAACTAATTTAAACTAATTTAAACTTCAAACTACTTTAAAATTCAAACTTATTTAAACTTCAAACTACTTTAAAATTCAAACTAATTTAAACTTTAAATTAATTTAAACTATTTTAAACTTTAAACTAAGTTAAACTATAAACTACTTTAAACTAATTTAAACTTCAAACTAATTTAAACTTTAAACTAATTTAAACTTCAAACTACTTTAAACTTCTTCAAACTTTGCGGTCCAAACTTTCACAAGCCAACTTAAAGTTTGTCTCGACGAACTTTTTCTAGTTATTATTATTATTCTTCTTAGAAAACTGTTGACTGCTACTCCTCCTAGAGCTTTAACTCTACAAACTCCAAACTCAGACTAGACCTTTGGACTGGTCTGAAGTTAGTTGCTATATCTTTTCTAACTGATCGGACTTACGGTTTTCCTAAAAACTACGATCAAACTCGGAAAAAACTCCCATTGACTTTACATTGCGGAATCTTCAGATTTTCAAACTCCCCAACTGTCAAAAATTCAAATGTAAATCCCTTGAAACCCTAGACTGAATCAAACTGCCATTCTATACACTATATGAGCCATTGAGACTCATTGAAACTAATAAACTCATCTAACTATTGCACTTATCTATCTAATCTTAAACTCATAACAAATGAATAAACTCTAAAATTGAACTCTTAGGCTCATTTAAACTTATTAACTCTAAACTCATGAACTCTAAATTCATAAACTTATACTCTTATAAACTCTCATAAACTATTAAACTCATGACACTCTGGACACTTACTCATTTAAACTTATAAACTCTAAACTCCTAAATTAATAAACTCTGAACTCTTACTCATTTAAACTTATAATCTCATGAATGTATACACTTATAAACTCATAAACATAGAAACTCATGAATTCATAAACTTATGAACTCTCATGAAATCATACTATGAACTTTAAAACTCATAAATAGTTCACCAAAGCAACTTCCCAGAACACCCGAGCAACCGCTCAAAACACCCTATCAACACCCTAGCAACCACCCAGAACACCCTAGGAAACAACCAAAATACCTTATAACACCCTAGCAACCGCCCAAAATACCTTACAACACCTTAGCAACACCATAGCAACCAACAAAAATAAATTAGAACACCATAGCAACCACCCAGAGCACCCTAGCAACCGCCAAGCAACCCCCAGAACACCCTAGTAACCACCCAAAATACCTTAGAACACCCTAGAAACCGCCCAGAACACCATAGCAACCACCCAAAATACCTTAGAACACCCTAGCAACACCATAGCAACCGCCCAAAATACCTTTGAACACCCTAGCAACACCCTAGCAACCACCCAGAACACCCTAGCAACCACCCAAAATACCTTAGAACACCCTAGCAACACCATAGCAACCAACCAAAATACCTTAGAACACCCTAACAACACCCTAGCAACCACCCAAAATACCTTAGAACATCCTAGCAACACCATAGCAACCACCCAAAACACCCTAGCAACCACTAAAAATACCTAGCAACCGCCTAGCGACCACCCATAACACCCTAGCAACCACTCAAAATACCTTAAAACATCCTAGCAACACCATAGCAACCACCCAGAACACCCTAGCAACCACCCAAAATACCTTAGAACGCCCTAGCAACACCATAGCAACCACCCGGAACACCCTACCAACTGCCTAGCAACCACCCAGAACACCATAGCAACCACCTAGAACACCCTAGCAACCGCCTAACAACCACCCAGAACACCGTAGCAACTACCTAGCAACCACCCAAAATACCTTAGAACACCCTAACAACACCCTAGCAACCACCCAAAATACCTTAGAACACGCTAGCAACACCATACCAACCACCCAGAACACCCTAGCAACTGCCTAGCAACCACCCAGAACACCCTAGCAACCGCCTAACAACCACCCAGAACACCCTAGCAACTACCTAGCAACCACCTAGAACACCATAGCAACCACCCAGAACACCCTAGCAACTGCCTAGCGACCACCCAGAACACCCTAGCAACCGCCTAACAACCACCCAGAACACCCTAACAAATGCCTAGCTACCACCCAGAACACCATAGCAACCCACTAGAAACACCGTAGCAACTTTAAATTACTTCAAACTATACTTTAAACTTTAAACTAATTTAAACTTCAAACTACTTTGAACTTTAAACTAAATTAAAATTCAAACTACTTTAAAATTCAAACTAATTTAAACTTTAAACTACTTTAAATTTCAAACTAATTTAAATTTTCAAACTAATTTAAACTTCTTCAAACTTTCTGGTCCAAACTTTCACAAGCCAACTTAAAGTTTGTCTCGACGAACTTTTTCTAGTTATTAAGTTGGCTTGGAGAGCCAACTTACTGATATTGTACTTAAACTTATTATTATTATTATTCTTCTTAGAAAACTGTTGACTGCTACTCCTCCTAGAGCTTTAACTCTACAAACTCCAAACTCAGACTAGACCTTTGGACTGGTCTGAAGTTAGTTGCTATATCTTTTCTAACTGATCGGACTTACGGTTTTCCTAAAAACTACGATCAAACTCGGAAAAAACTCCCATTGACTTTACATTGCGGAATCTTCAGATTTTCAAACTCCCCAACTGTCAAAAATTCAAATGTAAATCCCTTGAAACCCTAGACTGAATCAAACTGCCATTCTATATACTATATGAGCCATTGAGACTCATTCAAACTAATAAACTCATCTATCTATGACACTTATCCATCTATCTATCTATCTACTTTAAACTAAATTAAACTTCAAACTAAATTAAACTTTAAACTTCAAACTAATTTAAACTTCAAACTTATTTAAACTTTAAACTTTAAACTTATTTAAACTTTAAACTTCAAACTAATTTAAACTTTAAACTCATAAACTCGTACACTTATAAACTCATACACTTATAAACTCATGAATTCATACACTTATGAACTCAAACTCATAAATTAATAAACTCTGAACTCTTACTCATTTAAACTTATAAACTCTAAACTCATAAATTCATACACTTATAAACTCATGAACTTATAAATGCATTAATTCATACACGTATGAACTCTCATGAATTCATACACTTATGAACTTTTAAACTCATAAATAGTTCACCATAGCAAACACCCAGAACACTCTAGCAACTGTATAGCAACCACCCAGAACACCCTAGAAACCAACTGAAATACCTTAGAACACCCTAGCAACACCATAGCAACCACCCACAATACCTTAGAACACCCTAGCAACCACATAATATACCTTAGAACACCCTAGCAACCACCCAGAACACCCTAGCAACCGCCCAAAATACCTTATAACACCCTAGCAACCACCCAAAATGCCTTATAACACCCTAGCAACACCCTAGCAACCACCCAAAATACCTTAGAACACCCTAGCAACCACCCAAAATACATTAGAACACCCTAGCAACACCATAGCAACCACCCAAAATACCTTGCAACACCCTAGCAACCACCAAAAATACCTTAGAACACCCTAGCAACCACCCGAAATACCTCAGAACATCCTAGCAACACCCTAGCAACCACCCAAAATACCTTAGAACACCATAGCAACACCATAGCAACCACCCAGAACACCCAAGCAACCACCCAAAATACCTTAGAACACCCTAGCAACCACCCAGAACACCCTAGCAACCACCCGAAATACCTCAGAACACCCTAGCAACACCATAGGAACCACCCAAAATACCTTAGAACACCCTAGCAACCACCAAAAATACCTTAGAACACCCTAGCAACACCCTAGCAACCACCCGAAATACCTCAGAACATCCTAGCAACACCCTAGCAACCACCCAAAATACCTTAGAACCCCATAGCAACCACCCAAAATACCTTAGAACACCCTAGCAACCACCCAAAATGCCTTAAAACACCCTAGCAACACCCTAGCAACCACCCAAAATACCTTAGAACACCCTAGCAACCACCCAAAATACCTTAGAACACCCTAGCAACCACCCAAAATACCTTAGAACACCCTAGCAACACCATAGCAACCACCAAAAATACCTTAGAACACCCTAGCAACACCCTAGCAACCACCCGAAATACCTCAGAACATCCTAGCAACACCCTAGCAACCACCCAAAATACCTTAGAACACCCTAGCAACACCATAGCAACCACCCAAAATACCTTAGAACACCCTAGCAACCACCAAAAATACCTTAGAACACCCTAGCAACACCCTAGCAACCACCCAAAATACCTTAGAACACCATAGCAACACCATAGCAACCACCCAAAATACCTTAGAACACCCTGACAACACCCTAGCAACCACCTAAAATACCCTAGAACACCCTAGCAACCACCCAGAACACCCTAGCAACCACTCAAAATACCTTAGAAACCACCTAGCAACCCACTAGAAACACCCTTGCAACATTTAATTACTTGAAACTATACTTTAACCTTTAAACTACTTTGAACTTTAAACTATTTAAAACTTGAAACTACTTTAAACTAATTTAAACTTCAAACTACTTTAAAATTCAAACTTATTTAAACTTTAAACTACTTTAACTTTCAAACTAATTTAAACTTCAAACTACTTTAAAATTCAAACTAATTTAAACTTTAAATTAATTTAAACTATTTTAAACTTTAAACTAAGTTAAACTATAAACTACTTTAAACTAATTTAAACTTCAAACTAATTTAAACTTTAAACTAATTTAAACTTCAAACTACTTTAAACTTCTTCAAACTTTGCGGTCCAAACTTTCACAAGCCAACTTAAAGTTTGTCTCGACGAACTTTTTCTAGTTATTATTATTATTCTTTTTCTGAGACTAAAATTTCAAACTCTAACTCCTCCTAGAGCTTTAACTCCACATACTCCAAACTCGGCACGGACACTCAAACTGTTCTGACTCGAGTTGCTATATCTTTTCTAACTGATCGGACTTACGGTTTTCCTAAAAACTGCGATCAAACTCGGAAAAAACTCCCATTGACTTTACATTGCGGAACTTTCAAAAATTCAAATCCCAACTGTCATTTTCACACAGACACAAAAGGGCCTGACAGCCCTGCTGTCAGGCAGACCTCTCTCTCTCCCTAGGAGGATTTATTTTATCAAGCAGCCAATAAGTAATGGCCCTAAATCTTCAAAGCCACACCATAGCAACCAGTTACAGCACCCTAGCAACCGTGGGCGATAGGCACGAGGCCGCAGGCCTCGTGCCATACTAAATAACTCCATAAAAACTCTATAAAAACTCTATAAAAACTCCAAATAAAAACTCCACAGTAATTATCTGTTAAAAAATACACGCCGACATCACACACCCCTGATTGAGGCGTCAAATTGTGCGGATTATTGAGGAGAGGTGTGCTGTGACTTTTCTTAGCGATCGGGGGTACGGTGTTCGCCCCAGGGGCAAATAATTGGGTAAAAAAATCCCATAGACTTAACACTGCCACAAACTTTGACGACACGTAGCACTGACCGATGATTTCTCAGAAACTTGTAATTTACCACATTTGATGAGGCTGGCAGGCTCTGTAAGAACATACCTCACAATGGGGTAAAAGTTGCACCCCTGGGGGGCAGGAGCTGCCCAAAGTTGCCCCATTGACTTACTATGGTGTAGGACGGCCCATGAAATGGGCCGTCCTACACCATAGAAACCGCATTTATATTGAACATAACTCTGGATCACAGTGTCGTAGAGACAAGGGGGCGGGCTCATTTTACTCGGACGACCAATCAGTCTCTCAGGATCATTGTGAAGCTATTAAGCCACGCCCTAGCAACCATTTAGAGCACCCTTAGCAACAACTCCCATAGACTTCCATTGAAAGAGATCAAAGGGATATCTCCGGATAGAAGTGTCATAGAAACATGAGGGTGGTCTCGTTTGACTCGGGGCAGCAAACAGCCAATCATGAATCACCTCAACACTTCCTAGCCACGCCCTAGCAACCATTGTCGAGCACCTTAGCAACCAAAATCCAAAGAGGAATATCGTCCATTCTGAATGTCACCGAGGCATGGGAGTTGGTTTATATCATTCATACTGACAAGCAGCCTTTGGAGTTTCATGATTGGCAGCTGCCAAGCCACTCCCTAGCAACCAAACAGAGTACCCTAGCAACCATTTTGCAAGACCTACATCTCTGCATCAGAACATGGTATAGAGATGGGGGTTGGTTTATATCATTCATACTGACAAGCAGCCTTTGGAGTTTCATGATTGGCAGCAGCAAAGCCACTCCCTAGCAACCAAACAGAGTACCCTAGCAACCATTTTGTAACAGCTATATCTCAGCATCAGAACATTGTATCGCGATAGGGGTTGGGTCTTTTGACTCATGCTAGCACACAGGACTTTCAACATGCTTAACATGCTAGCTGTGAATAGCTACATGCTAATATTGATTAGCTAAGTGCTAAATCATGCCATGAACATTATAAAAACTCTATAGTAACCATAGATGAACACTACCAACCACCTAGTAACACCATAGCAACCACCCAGAATACCATAGCAACCACCTAAAACACACTAGCAACCGCCTAGCAACACCATAGCAACCACCCAGAACACCCTAGCAACACCCTAGCAACCACCCAGAACACCCTAGCAACCACCCAGAATACCCTAGCAACCGCCTAGCAACACCCTAGCAACCACCCAGAATACCCTAGCAACCGCCTAGCAACACCCTAGCAACCACCCAGAACACCCTAGCAACCGCCTAGCAACACCCTAGCAACCACCCAGAACACCCTAGCAACCACCCAGAACACCATAGCAACCACCTAGAACACCCTAGCAACCGCCTAACAACCACCCAGAACACCCTAGCAACTACCTAGCAACCACCCAAAATACCTTAGAACACCCTAGCAACACCATAGCAACCAAACAAAATACCTTAGAACACCCTAACAACACCCTAGCAACCACCCAAAATACCTTAGAACATCCTAGCAACACTATAGCAACCACCCAGAACACCCTAGCAACCACCCAAAATACCTTAAAACATCCTAGCAACACCATAGCAACCACCCAGAACACCCTAGCAACCACCCAAAATACCTTAGAACACCCTAGCAACACCATAGCAACCACCCAGAACACCCTAGCAACTGCCTTGCAACCACCCAGAACACCATAGCAACCACCTAACAACCAACCAGAACACCCTAGCAACCACCCAGAACACCCTAGCAACTGCCTAACAACCACCCAGAACACCATAGCAACCCACTAGAAACACTGTAGCAACTTTAAATTACTTCAAACTATACTTTAAACTTTAAACTAATTTAAACTTCAAACTACTTTAAACTTTAAACTAAATTAAAATTCAAACTACTTTAAAATTCAAACTAATTTAAACTTTAAACTACTTTAAATTTCAAACTAATTTACATTTTCAAACTAATTTAAACTTCAAATTAATTTAAACTATTTTAAACTTTAAACTAAGTTAAACTATAAACTACTTTAAACTAATTTAAACTTCAAACTAATTTAAACTTTAAACTAATTTAAACTTCAAACTACTTTAAACTTCTTCAAACTTTGCGGTCCAAACTTTCACAAGCCAACTTAAAGTTTGTCTCGACGAACTTTTTCTAGTTATTAAGTTGGCTTGTGAGAGCCAACTTACTGATATTGTACTTAAACTTATTAAGTTGGCTTGTGAGAGCCAACTTACTGAAATCCTATTTAAACTTATTATTAAGTTGGCTTGTGAGAGCCAACTTACTGATATTGTACTTAAACTTATTATTATTATTATTATTATTATTATTATTCTTTTTCTGAGACTAAAATTTCAAACTCTAACTCCTCCTAGAGCTTTAACTCCACATACTCCAAACTCGGCACGGACACTCAAACTGTTCTGACTCGAGTTGCTATATCTTTTCTAACTGATCGGACTTACGGTTTTCCTAAAAACTGCGATCAAACTCGGAAAAAACTCCCATTGACTTTACATTGCGGAACTTTCAAAAATTCAAATCCCAACTGTCATTTTCACACAGACACAAAAGGGCCTGACAGCCCTGCTGTCAGGCAGACCTCTCTCTCTCCCTAGGAGGATTTATTTTATCAAGCAGCCAATAAGTAATGGCCCTAAATCTTCAAAGCCACACCATAGCAACCAGTTACAGCACCCTAGCAACCGTGGGCGATAGGCACGAGGCCGCAGGCCTCGTGCCATACTAAATAACTCTATAAAAACTCTATAAAAACTCCAAATAAAAACTCCACAGTAATTATCTGTTAAAAAATACACGCCGACATCACACACCCCTGATTGAGGCGTCAAATTGTGCGGATTATTGAGGAGAGGTGTGCTGTGACTTTTCTTAGCGATCGGGGGTACGGTGTTCGCCCCAGGGGCAAATAATTGGGTAAAAAAATCCCATAGACTTAACACTGCCACAAACTTTGACGACACGTAGCACTGACCGATGATTTCTCAGAAACTTGTAATTTACCACATTTGATGAGGCTGGCAGGCTCTGTAAGAACATACCTCACAATGGGGTAAAAGTTGCACCCCTGGGGGGCAGGAGCTGCCCAAAGTTGCCCCATTGACTTACTATGGTGTAGGACGGCCCATGAAATGGGCTGTCCTGCACCATAGAAACCGCATTTATATTGAACATAACTCTGGATCACAGTGTCGTAGAGACAAGGGGGCGGGCTCATTTTACTCGGACGACCAATCAGTCTCTCAGGATCATTGTGAAGCTATTAAGCCACGCCCTAGCAACCATTTAGAGCACCCTTAGCAACAACTCCCATAGACTTCCATTGAAAGAGATCAAAGGGATATCTCCGGATAGAAGTGTCATAGAAACATGAGGGTGGTCTCGTTTGACTCGGGGCAGCAAACAGCCAATCATGAATCACCTCAACACTTCCTAGCCACGCCCTAGCAACCATTGTCGAGCACCTTAGCAACCAAAATCCAAAGAGGAATATCGTCCATTCTGAATGTCACAGAGGCATGGGAGTTGGTTTATATCATTCATACTGACAAGCAGCCTTTGGAGTTTCATGATTGGCAGCTGCCAAGCCACTCCCTAGCAACCAAACAGAGTACCCTAGCAACCATTTTGCAAGACCTACATCTCTGCATCAGAACATGGTATAGAGATGGGGGTTGGTTTATATCATTCATACTGACAAGCAGCCTTTGGAGTTTCATGATTGGCAGCAGCAAAGCCACTCCCTAGCAACCAAACAGAGTACCCTAGCAACCATTTTGTAACAGCTATATCTCAGCATCAGAACATTGTATCGCGATAGGGGTTGGGTCTTTTGACTCATGCTAGCACACAGGACTTTCAACATGCTTAACATGCTAGCTGTGAATAGCTACATGCTAATATTGATTAGCTAAGTGCTAAATCATGCCATGAACATTATAAAAACTCTATAGTAACCATAGATGAACACTACCAACCACCTAGTAACACCATAGCAACCACCCAGAATACGATAGCAACCACCTAAAACACACTAGCAACCGCCTAGCAACACCAGAGCAACCACCCAGAACACCCTAGCAACCACCCAGAACACCCTAGCAACACCCTAGCAACCACCCAGAATACCCTAGCAACCGCCTAGCAACACCCTAGCAACCACCCACAACACCCTAGCAACTGCAATAGCAACACCCTAGCAACCACCCAGAACACCCTAGCAACCACCCAGAACACCATAGCAACCACCTAGAACACCCTAGCAACCGCCTAACAACCACCCAGAACACCCTAGCAACTACCTAGCAACCACCCAAAATACCTTAAAACACCCTAGCAACACCATAGCAACCAAACAAAATACCTTAGAACACCCTAACAACACCCTAGCAACCACCCAAAATACCTTAGAACATCCTAGCAACACTATAGCAACCACCCAGAACACCCTAGCAACCACTCAAAATACCTTAGCAACCGCCTAGCGACCACCCAGAACACCCTAGCAACCACCCAAAATACCTTAAAACATCCTAGCAACACCATAGCAACCACCCAGAACACCCTAGCAACCACCCAAAATACCTTAGAACACCCTAGCAACACCATAGCAACCACCCAGAACACCCTAGCAACTGCCTTGCAACCACCCAGAACACCATAGCAACCACCCAGAACACCCTAGCAACCACCTAACAACCAACCAGAACACCCTAGCAACCACCCAGAACACCCTAGCAACTGCCTAACAACCACCCAGAACACCATAGCAACCCACTAGAAACACTGTAGCAACTTTAAATTACTTCAAACTATACTTTAAACTTTAAACTAATTTAAACTTCAAACTACTTTAAACTTTAAACTAAATTAAAATTCAAACTACTTTAAAATTCAAACTAATTTAAACTTTAAACTACTTTAAATTTCAAACTAATTTAAATTTTCAAACTAATTTAAACTTCTTCAAACTTTCTGTTCCAAACTTTCACAAGCCAACTTAAAGTTTGTCTCGACGAACTTTTTCTAGTTAAGTTGGCTTGGAGAGCCAACTTACTGATATTGTACTTAAACTTATTATTATTAAGTTGGCTTGTGAGAGCCAACTTACTGATATTGTACTTAAACTTATTATTATTATTATTATTATTATTATTATTCTTTTTCTGAGACTAAAATTTCAAACTCTAACTCCTCCTAGAGCTTTAACTCCACATACTCCAAACTCGGCACGGACACTCAAACTGTTCTGACTCGAGTTGCTATATCTTTTCTAACTGATCGGACTTACGGTTTTCCTAAAAACTGCGATCAAACTCGGAAAAAACTCCCATTGACTTTACATTGCGGAACTTTCAAAAATTCAAATCCCAACTGTCATTTTCACACAGACACAAAAGGGCCTGACAGCCCTGCTGTCAGGCAGACCTCTCTCTCTCCCTAGGAGGATTTATTTTATCAAGCAGCCAATAAGTAATGGCCCTAAATCTTCAAAGCCACACCATAGCAACCAGTTACAGCACCCTAGCAACCGTGGGCGATAGGCACGAGGCCGCAGGCCTCGTGCCATACTAAATAACTCTATAAAAACTCTATAAAAACTCCAAATAAAAACTCCACAGTAATTATCTGTTAAAAAATACACGCCGACATCACACACCCCTGATTGAGGCGTCAAATTGTGCGGATTATTGAGGAGAGGTGTGCTGTGACTTTTCTTAGCGATCGGGGGTACGGTGTTCGCCCCAGGGGCAAATAATTGGGTAAAAAAATCCCATAGACTTAACACTGCCACAAACTTTGACGACACGTAGCACTGACCGATGATTTCTCAGAAACTTGTAATTTACCACATTTGATGAGGCTGGCAGGCTCTGTAAGAACATACCTCACAATGGGGTAAAAGTTGCACCCCTGGGGGGCAGGAGCGGCCCAAAGTTGCCCCATTGACTTACTATGGTGTAGGACGGCCCTTGAAATGCATGCGTTTTTCCTACTATGGTAAATTGTATTGTGATTTTGTATTGAACATAGCTCTGGGTCACAGTGTCATAGAGACAAGGGGGCGGGCTCAATTTTCTCAGACGACCAATCAGTCTCTCAGGATCATTGTGAAGCTATCAAGCCACGCCCTAGCAACCATTTAGAGCACCCTTAGCAACAACTCCCATAGACTTCCATTGAAAGAGATCGAAGGGATATCTCTGGACTGAATTGTCATAGAAACATGAGGGTGGTCTCGTTTGACTCGGGGCAGCAAACAGCCAATCATGAATCACCTCAACACTTCCTAGCCACGCCCTAGCAACCATTGTCGAGCACCTTAGCAACCAAAATCCAAAGAGGAATATCGTCCATTCTGAATGTCACAGAGGCATGGGAGTTGGTTTATATCATTCATACTGACAAGCAGCCTTTGGAGTTTCATGATTGGCAGCTGCCAAGCCACTCCCTAGCAACCAAACAGAGTACCCTAGCAACCATTTTGCAAGACCTACATCTCTGCATCAGAACATGGTATAGAGATGGGGGTTGGTTTATATCATTCATACTGACAAGCAGCCTTTGGAGTTTCATGATTGGCAGCAGCAAAGCCACTCCCTAGCAACCAAACAGAGTACCCTAGCAACCATTTTGTAACAGCTATATCTCAGCATCAGAACATTGTATCGCGATAGGGGTTGGGTCTTTTGACTCATGCTAGCACACAGGACTTTCAACATGCTTAACATGCTAGCTGTGAATAGCTACATGCTAATATTGATTAGCTAAGTGCTAAATCATGCCATGAACATTATAAAAACTCTATAGTAACCATAGATGAACACTACCAACCACCTAGTAACACCATAGCAACCACCCAGAATACCATAGCAACCACCTAAAACACCCTAGCAACCACCCAGAACACCCTAGCAACCACCCAGAATACCCTAGCAACCGCCTAGCAACACCCTAGCAACCACCTAGAACACCCTAGCAACCACCCATAACACCCTAGCAACCACCTAGCAACACCCTAGCAACCACCCAGAACACCCTAGCAACCGCCTAGCAACACCCTAGCAACCACCCATAATACCCTAGCAACCGCCTAGCAACACCCTAGCAACCACCCAGAACACCCTAGCAACCGCCTAGCAACACCCTAGGAACCACCCAGAACACCCTAGCAACCGCCTAGCAACACCCTAGCAACCACCCAGAACACCCTAGCAACCACCAAGAAACACCCTAGCAACCACCCAGAACACCCTAGAAACCACCTAGCAACACCCTAGCAACCACCCAGAACACCCTAGCAACCGCCTAGCAACACCCTAGCAACCACCCAGAACACCCTAGCAACTGCCTAGCAACCACCCAGAACACCATAGCAACTGCCTAACAACCACCCAGAACACCATAGCAACCCACTAGAAACACCGTAGCAACTTTAAATTACTTCAAACTATACTTTAAACTTTAAACTAATTTAAACTTCAAACTACTTTAAACTTTAAACTAAATTAAAATTTAAACTACTTTAAAATTCAAACTAATTTAAACTTTAAACTACTTTAAATTTCAAACTAATTTAAATTTTCAAACTAATTTAAACTTCTTCAAACTTTCTGTTCCAAACTTTCACAAGCCAACTTAAAGTTTGTCTCGACGAACTTTTTCTAGTTAAGTTGGCTTGTGAGAGCCAACTTACTGAAATCCTATTTAAACTTATTATTATTATTATTATTATTATTATTATTCTTCTTCTGCCCCCTAAAATTTCTGACTCTAACTCCTCCTAGAGCTTTAACTCCACATACTCCAAACTCGGCACGGACACTCAAACTGTTCTCACTTAGTGTGCTATATCTTTTCTAACTGATCGGACTTACGGTTTTCCTAAAAATGACGATCGAAACTCGAAAAAAACCATTTGAAAATCCCATTGACTTAACATTGCGGAATGTTCAGACTGTCAAACTCCCCAACTGTCAAAATTTCAAATCTAAATCCCTTGAAGCCCTGGACTCAAACTGCCATTCTATACACTATATGAGCCATTGAGACTCATTTAAACTAATGAACTCATCAATGACACTTCTAACTATCTAATCTTAAACTCTTAAACTCATAATAAATTAATAAACTCTAAACTTGAACTCTTAGACTCATTTAAACTTATAAACTCTAAACTCATAAACTCTAAATTCATAAACCCATACTCTTATAAACTCTCATAAACTATTAAACTCATAAGTTAATAAACTCTGGACACTTACTCATTTAAACTTATAAACTCTAAACTCATAAATTAATCAACTCTGAACTCTTACTCATTTAAACTTAAAATCTCATGAATTTATACACTTATAAACTCATAAACATAGAAACTCATGAATTCATACACTAATGAACTCTCATGAATTCATACACTAATGAACTCTCATGGATTCATACACTAATGAACTCTCATGAATTCATACACTAATGAACTCAAACTCATAAATTCATACACCAATGAACTCTCATGAATTCATACACTAATGAACTCAAACTCATAAATTCATACACTTATAAACTCATGAACTTATAAATGCATTAATTCATACACGTATGAACTCTCATGAATTCATACACTTATGAACTTTTAAACTCATAAATAGTTCACCATAGCAAACACCCAGAACACTCTAGCAACTGCATAGCAACCACCCAGAACACCCTAGCAACTGCATAGCAACCACCCAGAACACCCTAGAAACCAACTGAAATACCTTAGAACACCCTAGCAACACCATAGCAACCACCCACAATACCTTAGAACACCCTAGCAACCACATAATATACCTTAGAACACCCTAGCAACCACCCAGAACACCCTAGCAACCGCCCAAAATACCTTAGAACACCCTAGCAACCACCCAAAATGCCTTATAACACCCTAGCAACACCATAGCAACCACCCAAAATACCTTAGAACACCCTAGCAACACCCTAGCAACCACCAAAAATACCTTAGAACACCCTAGCAACCACCCGAAATACCTCAGAACATCCTAGCAACACCCTAGCAACCACCCAAAATACCTTAGAACACCATAGCAACACCATAGCAACCACCCAGAACACCCTAGCAACCACCCAAAATACCTTAGAACACCCTAGCAACCACCCAGAACACCCTAGCAACCACCAAAAATACATTAGAACACCCTAGCAACCACCCAAAATAACTTAGAACACCCTAGCAACCACCCAAAATACCTTAGAACACCCTAGCAACACAATAGCAACCACCCAAAATACCTTAGAACACCCTAGCAACCACCAAAAATACATTAGAACACCCTAGCAACACCCTAGCAACCACCCGAAATACCTCAGAACACCCTAGCAACACTCTAGCAACCACCAAAAATACCTTAGAACACCCTAGCAACACCCTAGCAACCACCCGAAATACCTCAGAACATCCTAGCAACACCCTAGCAACCACCCAAAATACCTTAGAACACCCTAGCAACCACCAAAAATACCTTAGAACACCCTAGCAACACCCTAGCAACCACCCGAAATACCTCGGAACATCCTAGCAACACCCTAGCAACCACCCAAAATACCTCAGAACACCCTAGCAACACCATAGCAACCGCCAAAATGCCTTAGAACACCATAGCAACCACACACAACACCCTAGCAACCACCTAAAATACCCTAGAACACCCTAGCAACCACCCAGAACACCCTAGCAACCACTCAAAATACCTTAGAAACCACCTAGCAACCCACTAGAAACACCCTTGCAACATTTAATTACTTGAAACTATACTTTAACCTTTAAACTACTTTGAACTTTAAACTATTTAAAACTTTAAACTACTTTAAACTAATTTAAACTTCAAACTACTTTAAAATTCAAACTTATTTAAACTTTAAACTACTTTAACTTTCAAACTAATTTAAACTTCAAACTACTTTAAAATTCAAACTAATTTAAACTTTAAATTAATTTAAACTATTTTAAACTTTAAACTAAGTTAAACTATAAACTACTTTAAACTAATTTAAACTTCAAACTAATTTAAACTTTAAACTAATTTAAACTTCAAACTACTTTAAACTTCTTCAAACTTTGCGGTCCAAACTTTCACAAGCCAACTTAAAGTTTGTCTCGACGAACTTTTTCTAGTTATTATTATTATTATTCTTCTTCTGCCCCCTAAAATTTCTGACTCTAACTCCTCCTAGAGCTTTAACTCCACATACTCCAAACTCGGCACGGACACTCAAACTGTTCTCACTTAGTGTGCTATATCTTTTCTAACTGATCGGACTTACGGTTTTCCTAAAAATGACGATCGAAACTCGAAAAAAAACATTTGAAAATCCCATTGACTTAACATTGCGGAATGTTCAGACTGTCAAACTCCCCAACTGTCAAAATTTCAAATCTAAATCCCTTGAAGCCCTGGACTCAAACTGCCATTCTATACACTATATGAGCCATTGAGACTCATTTAAACTAATGAACTCATCAATGACACTTCTAACTATCTAATCTTAAACTCTTAAACTCATAATAAATTAATAAACTCTAAACTTGAACTCTTAGACTCATTTAAACTTATAAACTCTAAACTCATAAACTCTAAATTCATAAACCCATACTCTTATAAACTCTCATAAACTATTAAACTCATAAGTTAATAAACTCTGGACACTTACTCATTTAAACTTATAAACTCTAAACTCATAAATTAATCAACTCTGAACTCTTACTCATTTAAACTTAAAATCTCATGAATTTATACACTTATAAACTCATAAACATAGAAACTCATGAATTCATACACTAATGAACTCTCATGAATTCATACACTAATGAACTCTCATGAATTCATACACTAATGAACTCTCATGAATTCATACACTAATGAACTCAAACTCATAAATTAATAAACTCTGAACTCTTACTCATTTAAACTTATAAACTCCAAACTCATAAATTCATACACTTATAAACTCATGAACTTATAAATGCATTAATTCATACACGTGTGAACTCTCATGAATTCATACACTTATGAACTTTTAAACTCATAAATAGTTCACCATAGCAAACACCCAGAACACTCTAGCAACTGCATAGCAACCACCCAGAACACCCTAGAAACCAACTGAAATACCTTAGAACACCCTAGCAACACCATAGCAACCACCCACAATACCTTAGAACACCCTAGCAACCACATAATATACCTTAGAACACCCTAGCAACCACCCAGAACACCCTAGCAACCGCCCAAAATACCTTAGAACACCCTAGCAACCACCCAAAATGCCTTATAACACCCTAGCAACACCATAGCAACCACCCAAAATACCTTAGAACACCCTAGTAACACCCTAGCAACCACCAAAAATACCTTAGAACACCCTAGCAACCACCCGAAATACCTCAGAACATCCTAGCAACACCCTAGCAACCACCCAAAATACCTTAGAACACCATAGCAACACCATAGCAACCACCCAGAACACCCTAGCAACCACCCAAAATACCTTAGAACACCCTAGCAACCACCCAGAACACCCTAGCAACCACCCAAAATACCTTAGAACACCCTAGCAACCACCCAAAATAACTTAGAACACCCTAGCAACCACCCAAAATACCTTAGAACACCCTAGCAACACCATAGCAACCACCCAAAATACCTTAGAACACCCTAGCAACCACCAAAAATACATTAGAACACCCTAGCAACACCCTAGCAACCACCCGAAATACCTCAGAACATCCTAGCAACACCCTAGCAACCACCCAAAATACCTTAGAACACCCTAGCAACCACCCAAAATACCTTAGAACACCATGGCAACACCATAGCAACCACCCAGAACACCCTAGCAACCACCCAAAATACCTTAGAACACCCTAGCAACCACCCAGAACACCCTAGCAACCACCCAAAATACCTTAGAACACCCTAGCAACCACCCAAAATAACTTAGAACACCCTAGCAACCACCCAAAATACCTTAGAACACCCTAGCAACACCATAGCAACCACCCAAAATACCTTAGAACACCCTAGCAACCACCAAAAATACATTAGAACACCCTAGCAACACCCTAGCAACCACCCGAAATACCTCAGAACATCCTAGCAACACCCTAGCAACCACCCAAAATACCTTAGAACACCATAGCAACCACCCAAAATACCTTAGAACACCATAGCAACACCATAGCAACCACCCAAAATACCTTAGAACACCCTAGCAACACTCTAGCAACCACAAAAAATACCTTAGAACACCCTAGCAACACCCTAGCAACCACCCGAAATACCTCAGAACATCCTAGCAACACCCTAGCAACCACCCAAAATACCTTAGAACACCCTAGCAACCACCAAAAATACCTTAGAACACCCTAGCAACACCCTAGCAACCACCCGAAATACCTCGGAACATCCTAGCAACACCCTAGCAACTACCCAAAATACCTCAGAACACCCTAGCAACAC
Source organism: Tiaroga cobitis (assembly GCA_030578255.1). NCBI lineage: Eukaryota > Metazoa > Chordata > Actinopteri > Cypriniformes > Leuciscidae > Tiaroga > Tiaroga cobitis. Next base: position 50,480,753 of record CM060608.1, on the reverse strand, counting down.
CATAGCAACCGCCAAAATGCCTTAGAACACCATAGCAACCACACACAACACCCTAGCAACCACCTAAAATACCCTAGAACACCCTAGCAACCACCCAGAACACCCTAGCAACCACTCAAAATACCTTAGAAACCACCTAGCAACCCACTAGAAACACCCTTGCAACATTTAATTACTTGAAACTATACTTTAACCTTTAAACTACTTTGAACTTTAAACTATTTAAAACTTTAAACTACTTTAAACTAATTTAAACTTCAAACTACTTTAAAATTCAAACTTATTTAAACTTTAAACTACTTTAACTTTCAAACTAATTTAAACTTCAAACTACTTTAAAATTCAAACTAATTTAAACTTTAAATTAATTTAAACTATTTTAAACTTTAAACTAAGTTAAACTATAAACTACTTTAAACTAATTTAAACTTCAAACTAATTTAAACTTTAAACTAATTTAAACTTCAAACTACTTTAAACTTCTTCAAACTTTGCGGTCCAAACTTTCACAAGCCAACTTAAAGTTTGTCTCGACGAACTTTTTCTAGTTATTATTATTATTATTATTATTAAGTTGGCTTGGAGAGCCAACTTACTGAAATCCTATTTAAACTTATTATTATTATTAAGTTGGCTTGGAGAGCCAACTTACTGAAATCCTATTTAAACTTATTATTATTATTATTATTATTATTATTCTTCTTCTGCCCCCTAAAATTTCTGACTCTAACTCCTCCTAGAGCTTTAACTCCACATACTCCAAACTCGGCACGGACACTCAAACTGTTCTCACTTAGTGTGCTATATCTTTTCTAACTGATCGGACTTACGGTTTTCCTAAAAATGACGATCGAAACTCGAAAAAAACCATTTGAAAATCCCATTGACTTAACATTGCGGAATGTTCAGACTGTCAAACTCCCCAACTGTCAAAATTTCAAATCTAAATCCCTTGAAGCCCTGGACTCAAACTGCCATTCTATACACTATATGAGCCATTGAGACTCATTTAAACTAATGAACTCATCAATGACACTTCTAACTATCTAATCTTAAACTCTTAAACTCATAATAAATTAATAAACTCTAAACTTGAACTCTTAGACTCATTTAAACTTATAAACTCTAAACTCATAAACTCTAAATTCATAAACCCATACTGTTATAAACTCTCATAAACTATTAAACTCATAAGTTAATAAACTCTGGACACTTACTCATTTAAACTTATAAACTCTAAACTCATAAATTAATCAACTCTGAACTCTTACTCATTTAAACTTAAAATCTCATGAATTTATACACTTATAAACTCAAACATAGAAACTCATGAATTCATACACTAATGAACTCTCATGAATTCATACACTAATGAACTCTCATGAATTCATACACTAATGAATTCTCATGGATTCATACTTATGAACTTTAAACTCATAAACTGAGTGTGTGTCTGAGTGAATGTATGCGTGTATATGTGTGTGTGTCTGTGAGCGAGTTAGTGTGTGTGTGCATTTGTGAGTGTATGTGCATGAGTGTGTGTGTTAGTGAGCGTGTGTGTGTGTGTGTGTGTGAGTTAGTGAGCAAGTGTGTGTGTGTGTGTGTGTGTGTGAGTTAGTGAGCTTGTCTGTGTGTGTGTGTGTGTGTTAGAGTTAGTGAGCGTGTCTGTGTGTGTTTGTGTTAGTGAGCATGTCTGTCTGTGAGTGTTTGTGAGTGAATAACTCATGAATTCATACACTTATAAACTCTTAAACTAAAATGAATAAACTCTGAACTCTTACTCATCTAAACTTATTAACTCTAAACTTGTACACTTATAAACACATGAATTCATACACTTATGAACGTTTAAACTCATAAATAGTTCACCATAGCAACCACCCAAAATACCTTGGAACACCCTAGCAACACCATAGCAACCACCCAAAATACATTAGAACACCCTAGCAACACCTTAGCAACCACCCAAAATACCTTGGAACACCCTAGCAACACCATAGCAACCACCCAGAACACCCTAGCAACCGCCTAGCAACCCCCAGAACACCATAGCAACTACCCAAAATACCTCAGAACACCCTAGCAACACCATAGCAACCACCCAGAACACCCTAGCAACCGCCCAAAATACCTTAGAACACAATAGCAACCATCCAGAACACCCTAGCAACCACCCAAAATACTTTAGAACACCCTAGCAACACCATAGCAACCGCCCAAAATACCTTAGAACACCATAGCAACCACCCAAAATACCTTAGAACATCCTAGCAACACCATAGCAACCACCCAAAACACCCTAGCAACTGCCTAGCAACCATCCAGAACACCCTAGCAACCGCCTAACAACCACCCAGAACACCATAGCAACCCACTAGAAACACCGTAGCAACTTTAAATTACTTCAAACTATACTTTAAACTTTAAACTAATTTAAACTTCAAACTACTTTAAACTTTAAACTAAATTAAAATTCAAACTACTTTAAAATTCAAACTAATTTAAACTTTAAACTACTTTAAATTTCAAACTAATTTAAATTTTCAAACTAATTTAAACTTCTTCAAATTTTCTGTTCCAAACTTTCACAAGCCAACTTAAAGTTTGTCTCGACGAACTTTTTCTAGTTATTATTATTATTATTCTTTTTCTGAGACTAAAATTTCAAACTCTAACTCCTCCTAGAGCTTTAACTCCACATACTCCAAACTCGGCACGGACACTCAAACTGTTCTGACTCGAGTTGCTATATCTTTTCTAACTGATCGGACTTACGGTTTTCCTAAAAACTGCGATCAAACTCGGAAAAAACTCCCATTGACTTTACATTGCGGAACTTTCAAAAATTCAAATCCCAACTGTCATTTTCACACAGACACAAAAGGGCCTGACAGCCCTGCTGTCAGGCAGACCTCTCTCTCTCCCTAGGAGGATTTATTTTATCAAGCAGCCAATAAGTAATGGCCCTAAATCTTCAAAGCCACACCATAGCAACCAGTTACAGCACCCTAGCAACCGTGGGCGATAGGCACGAGGCCGCAGGCCTCGTGCCATACTAAATAACTCTATAAAAACTCTATAAAAACTCTATAAAAACTCCAAATAAAAACTCCACAGTAATTATCTGTTAAAAAATACACGCCGACATCACACACCCCTGATTGAGGCGTCAAATTGTGCGGATTATTGAGGAGAGGTGTGCTGTGACTTTTCTTAGCGATCGGGGGTACGGTGTTCGCCCCAGGGGCAAATAATTGGGTAAAAAAATCCCATAGACTTAACACTGCCACAAACTTTGACGACACGTAGCACTGACCGATGATTTCTCAGAAACTTGTAATTTACCACATTTGATGAGGCTGGCAGGCTCTGTAAGAACATACCTCACAATGGGGTAAAAGTTGCACCCCTGGGGGGCAGGAGCTGCCCAAAGTTGCCCCATTGACTTACTATGGTGTAGGACGGCCCATGAAATGGGCCGTCCTACACCATAGAAACCGCATTTATATTGAACATAACTCTGGATCACAGTGTCGTAGAGACAAGGGGGCGGGCTCATTTTACTCGGACGACCAATCAGTCTCTCAGGATCATTGTGAAGCTATTAAGCCACGCCCTAGCAACCATTTAGAGCACCCTTAGCAACAACTCCCATAGACTTCCATTGAAAGAGATCAAAGGGATATCTCCGGATAGAAGTGTCATAGAAACATGAGGGTGGTCTCGTTTGACTCGGGGCAGCAAACAGCCAATCATGAATCACCTCAACACTTCCTAGCCACGCCCTAGCAACCATTGTCGAGCACCTTAGCAACCAAAATCCAAAGAGGAATATCGTCCATTCTGAATGTCACCGAGGCATGGGAGTTGGTTTATATCATTCATACTGACAAGCAGCCTTTGGAGTTTCATGATTGGCAGCTGCCAAGCCACTCCCTAGCAACCAAACAGAGTACCCTAGCAACCATTTTGCAAGACCTACATCTCTGCATCAGAACATGGTATAGAGATGGGGGTTGGTTTATATCATTCATACTGACAAGCAGCCTTTGGAGTTTCATGATTGGCAGCAGCAAAGCCACTCCCTAGCAACCAAACAGAGTACCCTAGCAACCATTTTGTAACAGCTATATCTCAGCATCAGAACATTGTATCGCGATAGGGGTTGGGTCTTTTGACTCATGCTAGCACACAGGACTTTCAACATGCTTAACATGCTAGCTGTGAATAGCTACATGCTAATATTGATTAGCTAAGTGCTAAATCATGCCATGAACATTATAAAAACTCTATAGTAACCATAGATGAACACTACCAACCACCTAGTAACACCATAGCAACCACCCAGAATACCATAGCAACCACCTAAAACACACTAGCAACCGCCTAGCAACACCATAGCAACCACCCAGAACACCCTAGCAACACCCTAGCAACCACCCAGAACACCCTAGCAACACACTAGCAACCACCCAGAATACCCTAGCAACCGCCTAGCAACACCCTAGCAACCACCCAGAATACCCTAGCAACCGCCTAGCAACACCCTAGCAACCACCCAGAACACCCTAGCAACTGCCTAGCAACACCCTAGCAACCACCCAGAACACCATAGCAACCACCTAGAACACCCTAGCAACCGCCTAACAACCACCCAAAACACCCTAGCAACTACCTAGCAACCACCCAAAATACCTTAGAACACCCTAGCAACACCATAGCAACCAAACAAAATACCTTAGAACACCCTAACAACACCCTAGCAACCACCCAAAATACCTTAGAACATCCTAGCAACACTATAGCAACCACCCAGAACACCCTAGCAACCACTCAAAATACCTTAGCAACCGCCTAGCGACCACCCAGAACAACCTAGCAACCACCCAAAATACCTTAAAACATCCTAGCAACACCATAGCAACCACCCAGAACACCCTAGCAACCACCCAAAATACCTTAGAACACCCTAGCAACACCATAGCAACCACCCAGAACACCCTAGCAACTGCCTTGCAACCACCCAGAACACCATAGCAACCACCCAGAACACCCTAGCAACCACCTAACAACCAACCAGAACACCCTAGCAACCACCCAGAACACCCTAGCAACTGCCTAACAACCACCCAGAACACCATAGCAACCCACTAGAAACACTGTAGCAACTTTAAATTACTTCAAACTATACTTTAAACTTTAAACTAATTTAAACTTCAAACTACTTTAAACTTTAAACTAAATTAAAATTCAAACTACTTTAAAATTCAAACTAATTTAAACTTTAAACTACTTTAAATTTCAAACTAATTTAAATTTTCAAACTAATTTAAACTTCTTCAAACTTTCTGTTCCAAACTTTCACAAGCCAACTTAAAGTTTGTCTCGACGAACTTTTTCTAGTTAAGTTGGCTTGTGAGAGCCAACTTACTGAAATCCTATTTAAACTTATTATTATTATTAAGTTGGCTTGGAGAGCCAACTTACTGATATTGTACTTAAACTTATTATTATTATTATTATTATTATTATTATTCTTTTTCTGAGACTAAAATTTCAAACTCTAACTCCTCCTAGAGCTTTAACTCCACATACTCCAAACTCGGCACGGACACTCAAACTGTTCTGACTCGAGTTGCTATATCTTTTCTAACTGATCGGACTTACGGTTTTCCTAAAAACTGCGATCAAACTCGGAAAAAACTCCCATTGACTTAACATTGCGGAACTTTCAAAAATTCAAATCCCAACTGTCATTTTCACACAGACACAAAAGGGCCTGACAGCCCTGCTGTCAGGCAGACCTCTCTCTCTCCCTAGGAGGATTTATTTTATCAAGCAGCCAATAAGTAATGGCCCTAAATCTTCAAAGCCACACCATAGCAACCAGTTACAGCACCCTAGCAACCATGGGCGATAGGCACGAGGCCGCAGGCCTCGTGCCATACTAAATAACTCTATAAAAACTCTATAAAAACTCTATAAAAACTCCAAATAAAAACTCCACAGTAATTATCTGTTAAAAAATACACGCCGACATCACACACCCCTGATTGAGGCGTCAAATTGTGCGGATTATTTAGGAGAGGTGTGCTGTGACTTTTCTTAGCGATCGGGGGTACGGTGTTCGCCCCAGGGGCAAATAATTGGGTAAAAAAAATCCCATAGACTTAACACTGCCACAAACTTTGACGACACGTAGCACTGACCGATGATTTCTCAGAAACTTGTAATTTACCACATTTGATGAGGCTGGCAGGCTCTGTAAGAACATACCTCACAATGGGGTAAAAGTTGCACCCCTGGGGGGCAGGAGCGGCCCAAAGTTGCCCCATTGACTTACTATGGTGTAGGACGGCCCTTGAAATGCATGCGTTTTTCCTACTATGGTAAATTGTATTATGATTTTGTATTGAACATAGCTCTGGGTCACAGTGTCATAGAGACAAGGGGGCGGGCTCAATTTTCTCAGACGACCAATCAGTTTCTCAGGATCATTGTGAAGCTATCAAGCCACGCCCTAGCAACCATTTAGAGCACCCTTAGCAACAACTCCCATAGACTTCCATTGAAAGAGATCGAAGGGATATCTCTGGACTGAATTGTCATAGAAACATGAGGGTGGTCTCGTTTGACTCGGGGCAGCAAACAGCCAATCATGAATCACCTCAACACGTCCTAGCCACGCCCTAGCAACCATTGTTGAGCACCTTAGCAACCAAAATCCAAAGAGGAATATCGTCCATTCTGAATGTCACAGAGGCATGGGAGTTGGTTTATATCATTCATACTGACAAGCAGCCTTTGGAGTTTCATGATTGGCAGCTGCCAAGCCACTCCCTAGCAACCAAACAGAGTACCCTAGCAACCATTTTGCAAGACCTACATCTCTGCATCAGAACATGGTATAGAGATGGGGGTTGGTTTATATCATTCATACTGACAAGCAGCCTTTGGAGTTTCATGATTGGCAGCAGCAAAGCCACTCCCTAGCAACCAAACAGAGTACCCTAGCAACCATTTTGTAACAGCTATATGTCAGCATCAGAACATTGTATCGCGATAGGGGTTGGGTCTTTTGACTCATGCTAGCACACAGGACTTTCAACATGCTTAACATGCTAGCTGTGAATAGCTACATGCTAATATTGATTAGCTAAGTGCTAAATCATGCCATGAACATTATAAAAACTCTATAGTAACCATAGATGAACACTACCAACCACCTAGTAACACCATAGCAACCACCCAGAATACCATAGCAACCACCTAAAACACCCTAGCAACCACCCAGAATACCCTAGCAACCGCCTAGCAACACCCTAGCAACCACCTAGAACACCCTAGCAACCACCCATAACACCCTAGCAACCACCTAGCAACACCCTAGCAACCACCCAGAACACCCTAGCAACCGCCTAGCAACACCCTAGCAACCACCCAGAATACCCTAGCAACCGCCTAGCAACACCCTAGCAACCACCCAGAACACCCTAGCAACCGCCTAGCAACACCCTAGCAACCACCCAGAACACCCTAGCAACCGCCTAGCAACACCCTAGCAACCACCCAGAACACCCTAGCAACCACCAAGAAACACCCTAGCAACCACCCAGAACACCCTAGAAACCACCTAGCAACACCCTAGCAACCACCCAGAACACCCTAGCAACCGCCTAGCAACACCCTAGCAACTACCCAGAACACCCTAGCAACTGCCTAGCAACCACCCAGAACACCATAGCAACTGCCTAACAACCACCCAGAACACCATAGCAACCCACTAGAAACACCGTAGCAACTTTAAATTACTTCAAACTATACTTTAAACTTTAAACTAATTTAAACTTCAAACTACTTTAAACTTTAAACTAAATTAAAATTTAAACTACTTTAAAATTCAAACTAATTTAAACTTTAAACTACTTTAAATTTCAAACTAATTTAAATTTTCAAACTAATTTAAACTTCTTCAAACTTTCTGTTCCAAACTTTCACAAGCCAACTTAAAGTTTGTCTCGACGAACTTTTTCTAGTTATTATTAAGTTGGCTTGTGAGAGCCAACTTACTGAAATCCTATTTAAACTTATTAAGTTGGCTTGTGAGAGCCAACTTACTGAAATCCTATTTAAACTTATTATTATTATTATTATTATTATTATTATTATTCTTCTGCCCCCTAAAATTTCTGACTCTAACTCCTCCTAGAGCTTTAACTCCACATACTCCAAACTCGGCACGGACACTCAAACTGTTCTCACTTAGTGTGCTATATCTTTTCTAACTGATCGGACTTACGGTTTTCCTAAAAATGACGATCGAAACTCGAAAAAAACCATTTGAAAATCCCATTGACTTAACATTGCGGAATGTTCAGACTGTCAAACTCCCCAACTGTCAAAATTTCAAATCTAAATCCCTTGAAGCCCTGGACTCAAACTGCCATTCTATACACTATATGAGCCATTGAGACTCATTTAAACTAATGAACTCATCAATGACACTTCTAACTATCTAATCTTAAACTCTTAAACTCATAATAAATTAATAAACTCTAAACTTGAACTCTTAGACTCATTTAAACTTAAAAACTCTAAACTCATAAACTCTAAATTCATAAACCCATACTCTTATAAACTCTCATAAACTATTAAACTCATAAATTAATAAACTCTGGACACTTACTCATTTAAACTTATAAACTCTAAACTCATAAATTAATCAACTCTGAACTCTTACTCATTTAAACTTAAAATCTCATGAATTTATACACTTATAAACTCATACACTAATGAACTCTCATGAATTCATACACTAATGAACTCTCATGAATTCATACACTAATGAACTCTCATGAATTCATACACTAATGAACTCTCATGAATTCATACACTAATGAACTCTCATGAATTCATACACTAATGAACTCTCATGAATTCATACACTAATGAACTCTCATGAATTCATACACTAATGAACTCTCATGAATTCATACACTAATGAACTCTCATGGATTCATACACTAATGAACTCTCATGGATTCATACACTAATGAACTCTCATGAATTCATACATTAATGAACTCTCATGAATTCATACACTAATGAACTCTCATGAATTCATACACTAATGAACTCTCATGAATTCATACACTAATGAACTCTCATGAATTCATACACTAATGAACTCTCATGAATTCATACACTAATGAACTCTCATGAATTCATACACTAATGAACTCTCATGAATTCATACACTAATGAACTCTCATGAATTCATACACTAATGAACTCTCATGAATTCATACACTAATGAACTCTCATGAATTCATACACTAATGAACTCTCATGAATTCATACACTAATGAACTCTCATGAATTCATACACTAATGAACTCTCATGAATTCATACACTAATGAACTCTCATGGATTCATACACTAATGAACTCTCATGAATTCATACACTAATGAACTCTCATGAATTCATACACTAATGAACTCTCATGAATTCATACACTAATGAACTCTCATGAATTCATACACTAATGAACTCTCATGGATTCATACACTAATGAACTCTCATGGATTCATACACTAATGAACTCTCATGAATTCATACATTAATGAACTCTCATGAATTCATACACTAATGAACTCTCATGGATTCATACACTAATGAACTCTCATGGATTCATACACTAATGAACTCTCATGAATTCATACACTAATGAACTCTCATGGATTCATACACTAATGAACTCTCATGAATTCATACACTAATGAACTCTCATGAATTCATACACTAATGAACTCTCATGGATTCATACACTAATGAACTCTCATGGATTCATACACTAATGAACCCCTAGACTGAATCAAACTGCCATTCTATATACTATATGAGCCATTGAGACTCATTCAAACTAATAAACTCATCTATCTATGACACTCATCCATCTATCTATCTATCTACTTTAAACTAAATTAAACCTCAAACTAAATTAAACTTTAAACTTCAAACTAATTTAAACTTCAAACTTATTTAAACTTTAAACTTCAAACTTATTTAAACTTTAAACTTCAAACTAATTTAAACTTTAAACTCATAAACTCGTACACTTATAAACTCATACATTTATAAACTCATGAATTCATACACTTATGAACTCAAACTCATAAATTAATAAACTCTGAACTCTTACTCATTTAAACTTATAAACTCCAAACTCATAAATTCATACACTTATAAACTCATGAACTTATAAATGCATTAATTCATACACGTATGAACTCTCATGAATTCATACACTTATGAACTTTTAAACTCATAAATAGTTCACCATAGCAAACACCCAGAACACTCTAGCAACTGCATAGCAACCACCCAGAACAGCCTAGAAACCAACTGAAATACATTAGAACACCCTAGCAACACCATAGCAACCACCCACAATACCTTAGAACACCCTAGCAACCACATAATATACCTTAGAACACCCTAGCAACCACCCAGAACACCCTAGCAACCGCCCAAAATACCTTAGAACACCCTAGCAACCACCCAAAATGCCTTATAACACCCTAGCAACACCCTAGCAACCACCCAAAATACCTTAGAACACCCTAGCAACCACCCAAAATACATTAGAACACCATAGCAACACCATAGCAACCACCCAAAATACCTTAGAACACCCTAGCAACACCCTAGCAACCACCAAAAATACCTTAGAACACCCTAGCAACACCCTAGCAACCACCCGAAATACCTCAGAACATCCTAGCAACACCCTAGCAACCACCCAAAATACCTTAGAACACCCTAGCAACCACCCAAAATACATTAGAACACCCTAGCAACACCATAGCAACCACCCGAAATACCTCAGAACATCCTAGCAACACCCTAGCAACCACCCAAAATACCTTAGAACACCATAGCAACACCATAGCAACCACTCAGAACACCCTAGCAACCACCCAAAATACCTTAAAACACCCTAGCAACCACCCAGAACACCCTAGCAACCACCCAAAATACCTTAGAACACCCTAGCAACCACCCAAAATAACTTAAAACACCCTAGCAACCACCCAAAATACCTTAGAACACCCTAGCAACACCATAGCAACCACCCAAAATACCTTAGAACACCCTAGCAACCACCAAAAATACCTTAGAACACCCTAGCAACACCCTAGCAACCACCCGAAATACCTCAGAACATCCTAGCAACACCCTAGCAACCACCCAAAATACCTTAGAACACCATAGCAACCACCCAAAATGCCTTATAACACCCTAGCAACACCCTAGCAACCACCCAAAATACCTTAGAACACCCTAACAACCACACAAAATACCTTGAAACACCCTAGCAACACCATAGCAACCACCTAAAATACCCTAGAACACCCTAGCAACCACCCAGAACACCCTAGCAACCACTCAAAATACCTTAGAAACCACTTAGCAACCCACTAGAAACACCCTAGCAACATTTAATTACTTGAAACTATACTTTAACCTTTAAAACTACTTTGAACTTTAAACTATTTAAAACTTTAAACTACTTTAAACTACTTTAAACTACTTTAAACTACTTTAAACTAATTTAAACTTCAAACTACTTTAAAATTCAAACTTATTTAAACTTTAAACTACTTTAACTTTCAAACTAATTTAAACTTCAAACTACTTTAAAATTCAAACTAATTTAAACTTTAAACTAATTTAAACTATTTTAAACTTTAAACTAAGTTAAACTATAAACTACTTTAAACTAATTTAAACTTCAAACTACTTTAAACTTCTTCAAACTTTGCGGTCCAAACTTTCACAAGCCAACTTAAAGTTTGTCTCGACGAACTTTTTCTAGTTATTATTATTATTATTATTATTAAGTTGGCTTGTGAGAGCCAACTTACTGAAATCCTATTTAAACTTATTATTATTATTATTATTATTCTTCTTCTGCCCCCTAAATTTTCTGACTCTAACTCCTCCTAGAGCTTTAACTCCACATACTCCAAACTCGGCACGGACACTCAAACTGTTCTCACTTAGTGTGCTATATCTTTTCTAACTGATCGGACTTACGGTTTTCCTAAAAATGACGATCGAAACTCGGAAAAAAACATTTGAAAATCCCATTGACTTAACATTGCGGAATGTTCAGATTTTCAAACTGACCAACTGCCAAAATTCAAATCTAAACACCTTGAAGCCCTAGACTCAATCAAACTGCCATTCTATATGTACTAATGAACCTACCTATCTCTCTCTCTCTCTTTCTAACTCTCTCTTTCTAACTCTCTCTATCTCACTCTCTCTTTTTCTAACTCTCTATCTATCTAACTATCTATCTAACTCTCTATCTATCTCTTCCTAACTCTCTCTTTCTAACGCTCTATCTATCTAACTCTCTATCTATCTAACTCTCTAACTCTCTCTTTCTAACTCTCTCTTTCTAACTCTCTCTTTCTAACTCTCTCTTTCTAACTCTCTCTTTCTAACTCTCTCTTTCTAACTCTCTCTTTCTAACTCTCTCTTTCTAACTCTCGATCTAACTATCTATCTATCTCTTTCTAACTCTCTAACTCGCTCTATCTCACTCTCTCTTTTTCTAACTCTCTATCTAACTATCTATCTAACTCTCTATCTATCTCTTTCTAACTCTCTCTTTCTAACTCTCTCTTTCTAACTCTCTCTTTCTAACTCTCGATCTAACTATCTATCTATCTCTTTCTAACTCTCGATCTCTCTATCTATCTGTTTCTAACTCTCTCTTTCTAACTCTCTATCTCTCTCTTTCTAACTCTCTCTTTCTAACTCTCTATCTATCTCTTTCTAACTCTCTCTTTCTAACTCTCTCTTTCTAACTCTCTCTTTCTAACTCTCTCTTTCTAACTCTCTCTTTCTAACTCTCTCTTTCTAACTCTCTCTTTCTAACTCTCTATCTATCTCTTTCTAACTCTCTCTTTCTAACTCTCTAACTCTCTCTTTCTAACTCTCTCTTTCTAACTCTCTCTTTCTAACTCTCTCTTTCTAACTCTCTCTTTCTAACTCTCTCTTTCTAACTCTCTATCTATCTCTTTTTAACTCTCTATCTCTCTCTTTCTAACTCTCTCTTTCTAACTCTCTATCTATCTCTTTCTAACTCTCTCTTTCTAACTCTCTATCTCTCTCTTTCTAACTCTCTCTTTCTAACTCTCTATCTATCTCTTTCTAACTCTCTCTTTCTAACTCTCTATCTATCTCTTTCTAACTCTCTCTTTCTAACTCTCTCTTTCTAACTCTCTCTTTCTAACTCTCTCTTTCTAACTCTCTCTTTCTAACTCTCTCTTTCTAACTAATCTATCTTTCTTTCTTTCTAACTAATCTCTTTTAAACTTTCTTTCTTTCTAACTAATCTTTCTTTCTTTCTTTCTAACTAATCTTTCTTTCTAACTAATCTATCTTTCTTTTTTCTAACTAATCTTTCTTTCTTTTTTTTCAAACTAATCTTTCTTTCTTTCTAACTAATCTTTCTTTCTAACTAATCTTTCTTTCTAACTAATCTATCTTTCTTTCTTCCTAACTAATCTTTCTTTCTAACTAATCTCTTTTAAACTTTCTTTCTTTCTAACTAATCTTTCTTTCTAACTAATCTATCTTTCCTTCTTTCTAACTAATCTTTCTTTCTAACTAATCTCTTTTAAACTTTCTTTCTTTCTAACTAATCTTTCTTTCTTTCTAACTAATCTTTCTTTCTAACTAATCTTTCTTTCTAACTAATCTTTCTTTCTAACTAATCTATCTTTCTTTCTTTCTAACTAATCTTTCTTTCTAACTAATCTCTTTTAAACTTTCTTTCTTTCTAACTAATCTTTCTTTCTAACTAATCTTTCTTTCTAACTAATCTATCTTTCTTTCTTTCTAACTAATCTTTCTTTCTAACTAATCTTTCTTTCTAACTAATCTTTCTTTCTAACTAATCTATCTTTTTTTCTTTCTAACTAATCTTTCTTTCTTTTTTTCAAACTAATCTTTCTTTCTAACTAATCTTTCTTTCTAACTAATCTATCTTTCTTTCTAACTAATCTTTCTTTCTTTCCTTCTAACTAATCTTTCTTTCTTTCCTTCTAACTAATCTATCTTTCTTTCTATCTATCTAACTAATCTTTTTTTCTTTCTTTTTAACTAATCTTTCTTTCTAACTAATCTTTCTTTTTTCTAACTAATCTTTCTTTCTTTTTTCTTTCTAACTAATATTTCTTCTTTCTTTCTAACTATTCTTTCTTTCTTTCTTCCTTTTTAAACTAATATTTCTTTTTTTTTTTTTTACTTTGAACTATTTAACATTTTAAACTACTTTAAACTTCAAACTACTTTTAAACTAATTCTAACTTTCTGGGCCAAACTTTCACAAGCCAACTTAAAGTTTGTCTTGACGAACTTTTTCTAGTTATTATTATTCTTCTGCCCCCTAAAATTTCTGACTCTAACTCCTCCTAGAGCTTTAACTCCACATACTCCAAACTCGGCACGGACACTCAAACTGTTCTCACTTAGTGTGCTATATCTTTTCTAACTGATCGGACTTACGGTTTTCCTAAAAATGACGATCGAAACTCGAAAAAAAACATTTGAAAATCCCATTGACTTAACATTGCGGAATGTTCAGACTGTCAAACTCCCCAACTGTCAAAATTTCAAATCTAAATCCCTTGAAGCCCTGGACTCAAACTGCCATTCTATACACTATATGAGCCATTGAGACTCATTTAAACTAATGAACTCATCAATGACACTTCTAACTATCTAATCTTAAACTCTTAAACTCATAATAAATTAATAAACTCTAAACTTGAACTCTTAGACTCATTTAAACTTAAAAACTCTAAACTCATAAACTCTAAATTCATAAACCCATACTCTTATAAACTCTCATAAACTATTAAACTCATAAGTTAATAAACTCTGGACACTTACTCATTTAAACTTATAAACTCTAAACTCATAAATTAATCAACTCTGAACTCTTACTCATTTAAACTTAAAATCTCATGAATTTATACACTTATAAACTCATAAACATAGAAACTCATGAATTCATACACTAATGAACTCTCATGAATTCATACACTAATGAACTCTCATGAATTCATACACTAATGAACTCTCATGAATTCATACACTAATGAACTCAAACTCATAAATTCATACACCAATGAACTCTCATGAATTCATACACTAATGAACTCAAACTCATAAATTCATACACTTATAAACTCATGAACTTATAAATGCATTAATTCATACACGTATGAACTCTCATGAATTCATACACTTATGAACTTTTAAACTCATAAATAGTTCACCATAGCAAACACCCAGAACACTCTAGCAACTGCATAGCAACCACCCAGAACACCCTAGCAACTGCATAGCAACCACCCAGAACACCCTAGAAACCAACTGAAATACCTTAGAACACCCTAGCAACACCATAGCAACCACCCACAATACCTTAGAACACCCTAGCAACCACATAATATACCTTAGAACACCCTAGCAACCACCCAGAACACCCTAGCAACCGCCCAAAATACCTTAGAACACCCTAGCAACCACCCAAAATGCCTTATAACACCCTAGCAACACCATAGCAACCACCCAAAATACCTTAGAACACCCTAGCAACACCCTAGCAACCACCAAAAATACCTTAGAACACCCTAGCAACCACCCGAAATACCTCAGAACATCCTAGCAACACCCTAGCAACCACCCAAAATACCTTAGAACACCATAGCAACACCATAGCAACCACCCAGAACACCCTAGCAACCACCCAAAATACCTTAGAACACCCTAGCAACCACCCAGAACACCCTAGCAACCACCAAAAATACATTAGAACACCCTAGCAACCACCCAAAATAACTTAGAACACCCTAGCAACCACCCAAAATACCTTAGAACACCCTAGCAACACCATAGCAACCACCCAAAATACCTTAGAACACCCTAGCAACCACCAAAAATACATTAGAACACCCTAGCAACACCCTAGCAACCACCCGAAATACCTCAGAACATCCTAGCAACACCCTAGCAACCACCCAAAATACCTTAGAACACCATAGCAACCACCCAAAATACCTTAGAACACCATAGCAACACCATAGCAACCGCCCAAAATACCTTGGAACACCCTAGCAACACTCTAGCAACCACCAAAAATACCTTAGAACACCCTAGCAACACCCTAGCAACCACCCGAAATACCTCAGAACATCCTAGCAACACCCTAGCAACCACCCAAAATACCTTAGAACACCCTAGCAACCACCAAAAATACCTTAGAACACCCTAGCAACACCCTAGCAACCACCCGAAATACCTCGGAACATCCTAGCAACACCCTAGCAACCACCCAAAATACCTCAGAACACCCTAGCAACACCATAGCAACCGCCAAAATGCCTTAGAACACCATAGCAACCACACACAACACCCTAGCAACCACCTAAAATACCCTAGAACACCCTAGCAACCACCCAGAACACCCTAGCAACCACTCAAAATACCTTAGAAACCACCTAGCAACCCACTAGAAACACCCTTGCAACATTTAATTACTTGAAACTATACTTTAACCTTTAAACTACTTTGAACTTTAAACTATTTAAAACTTTAAACTACTTTAAACTAATTTAAACTTCAAACTACTTTAAAATTCAAACTTATTTAAACTTTAAACTACTTTAACTTTCAAACTAATTTAAACTTCAAACTACTTTAAAATTCAAACTAATTTAAACTTTAAATTAATTTAAACTATTTTAAACTTTAAACTAAGTTAAACTATAAACTACTTTAAACTAATTTAAACTTCAAACTAATTTAAACTTTAAACTAATTTAAACTTCAAACTACTTTAAACTTCTTCAAACTTTGCGGTCCAAACTTTCACAAGCCAACTTAAAGTTTGTCTCGACGAACTTTTTCTAGTTATTAAGTTGGCTTGTGAGAGCCAACTTACTGATATTGTACTTAAACTTATTATTATTATTATTATTATTATTATTATTCTTTTTCTGAGACTAAAATTTCAAACTCTAACTCCTCCTAGAGCTTTAACTCCACATACTCCAAACTCGGCACGGACACTCAAACTGTTCTGACTCGAGTTGCTATATCTTTTCTAACTGATCGGACTTACGGTTTTCCTAAAAACTGCGATCAAACTCGGAAAAAACTCCCATTGACTTTACATTGCGGAACTTTCAAAAATTCAAATCCCAACTGTCATTTTCACACAGACACAAAAGGGCCTGACAGCCCTGCTGTCAGGCAGACCTCTCTCTCTCCCTAGGAGGATTTATTTTATCAAGCAGCCAATAAGTAATGGCCCTAAATCTTCAAAGCCACACCATAGCAACCAGTTACAGCACCCTAGCAACCGTGGGCGATAGGCACGAGGCCGCAGGCCTCGTGCCATACTAAATAACTCTATAAAAACTCTATAAAAACTCCAAATAAAAACTCCACAGTAATTATCTGTTAAAAAATACACGCCGACATCACACACCCCTGATTGAGGCGTCAAATTGTGCGGATTATTGAGGAGAGGTGTGCTGTGACTTTTCTTAGCGATCGGGGGTACGGTGTTCGCCCCAGGGGCAAATAATTGGGTAAAAAAATCCCATAGACTTAACACTGCCACAAACTTTGACGACACGTAGCACTGACCGATGATTTCTCAGAAACTTGTAATTTACCACATTTGATGAGGCTGGCAGGCTCTGTAAGAACATACCTCACAATGGGGTAAAAGTTGCACCCCTGGGGGGCAGGAGCGGCCCAAAGTTGCCCCATTGACTTACTATGGTGTAGGACGGCCCTTGAAATGCATGCGTTTTTCCTACTATGGTAAATTGTATTGTGATTTTGTATTGAACATAGCTCTGGGTCACAGTG
The DNA here is from genome assembly GCA_030578255.1 of Tiaroga cobitis. NCBI lineage: Eukaryota > Metazoa > Chordata > Actinopteri > Cypriniformes > Leuciscidae > Tiaroga > Tiaroga cobitis. The sequence goes on along the minus strand of CM060608.1, from coordinate 50,462,784 downwards.
TCATAGAGACAAGGGGGCGGGCTCAATTTTCTCAGACGACCAATCAGTCTCTCAGGATCATTGTGAAGCTATCAAGCCACGCCCTAGCAACCATTTAGAGCACCCTTAGCAACAACTCCCATAGACTTCCATTGAAAGAGATCGAAGGGATATCTCTGGACTGAATTGTCATAGAAACATGAGGGTGGTCTCGTTTGACTCGGGGCAGCAAACAGCCAATCATGAATCACCTCAACACTTCCTAGCCACGCCCTAGCAACCATTGTCGAGCACCTTAGCAACCAAAATCCAAAGAGGAATATCGTCCATTCTGAATGTCACAGAGGCATGGGAGTTGGTTTATATCATTCATACTGACAAGCAGCCTTTGGAGTTTCATGATTGGCAGCTGCCAAGCCACTCCCTAGCAACCAAACAGAGTACCCTAGCAACCATTTTGCAAGACCTACATCTCTGCATCAGAACATGGTATAGAGATGGGGGTTGGTTTATATCATTCATACTGACAAGCAGCCTTTGGAGTTTCATGATTGGCAGCAGCAAAGCCACTCCCTAGCAACCAAACAGAGTACCCTAGCAACCATTTTGTAACAGCTATATCTCAGCATCAGAACATTGTATCGCGATAGGGGTTGGGTCTTTTGACTCATGCTAGCACACAGGACTTTCAACATGCTTAACATGCTAGCTGTGAATAGCTACATGCTAATATTGATTAGCTAAGTGCTAAATCATGCCATGAACATTATAAAAACTCTATAGTAACCATAGATGAACACTACCAACCACCTAGTAACACCATAGCAACCACCCAGAATACCATAGCAACCACCTAAAACACCCTAGCAACCACCCAGAACACCCTAGCAACCACCCAGAATACCCTAGCAACCGCCTAGCAACACCCTAGCAACCACCTAGAACACCCTAGCAACCACCCATAACACCCTAGCAACCACCTAGCAACACCCTAGCAACCACCCAGAACACCCTAGCAACCGCCTAGCAACACCCTAGCAACCACCCATAATACCCTAGCAACCGCCTAGCAACACCCTAGCAACCACCCAGAACACCCTAGCAACCGCCTAGCAACACCCTAGGAACCACCCAGAACACCCTAGCAACCGCCTAGCAACACCCTAGCAACCACCCAGAACACCCTAGCAACCACCAAGAAACACCCTAGCAACCACCCAGAACACCCTAGAAACCACCTAGCAACACCCTAGCAACCACCCAGAACACCCTAGCAACCGCCTAGCAACACCCTAGCAACCACCCAGAACACCCTAGCAACTGCCTAGCAACCACCCAGAACACCATAGCAACTGCCTAACAACCACCCAGAACACCATAGCAACCCACTAGAAACACCGTAGCAACTTTAAATTACTTCAAACTATACTTTAAACTTTAAACTAATTTAAACTTCAAACTACTTTAAACTTTAAACTAAATTAAAATTTAAACTACTTTAAAATTCAAACTAATTTAAACTTTAAACTACTTTAAATTTCAAACTAATTTAAATTTTCAAACTAATTTAAACTTCTTCAAACTTTCTGTTCCAAACTTTCACAAGCCAACTTAAAGTTTGTCTCGACGAACTTTTTCTAGTTATTATTCTTCTTCTGCCCCCTAAAATTTCTGACTCTAACTCCTCCTAGAGCTTTAACTCCACATACTCCAAACTCGGCACGGACACTCAAACTGTTCTCACTTAGTGTGCTATATCTTTTCTAACTGATCGGACTTACGGTTTTCCTAAAAATGACGATCGAAACTCGAAAAAAACCATTTGAAAATCCCATTGACTTAACATTGCGGAATGTTCAGACTGTCAAACTCCCCAACTGTCAAAATTTCAAATCTAAATCCCTTGAAGCCCTGGACTCAAACTGCCATTCTATACACTATATGAGCCATTGAGACTCATTTAAACTAATGAACTCATCAATGACACTTCTAACTATCTAATCTTAAACTCTTAAACTCATAATAAATTAATAAACTCTAAACTTGAACTCTTAGACTCATTTAAACTTATAAACTCTAAACTCATAAACTCTAAATTCATAAACCCATACTCTTATAAACTCTCATAAACTATTAAACTCATAAGTTAATAAACTCTGGACACTTACTCATTTAAACTTATAAACTCTAAACTCATAAATTAATCAACTCTGAACTCTTACTCATTTAAACTTAAAATCTCATGAATTTATACACTTATAAACTCATAAACATAGAAACTCATGAATTCATACACTAATGAACTCTCATGAATTCATACACTAATGAACTCTCATGAATTCATACACTAATGAACTCTCATGAATTCATACACTAATGAACTCAAACTCATAAATTAATAAACTCTGAACTCTTACTCATTTAAACTTATAAACTCCAAACTCATAAATTCATACACTAATAAACTCATGAACTTATAAATGCATTAATTCATACACGTATGAACTCTCATGAATTCATACACTTATGAACTTTTAAACTCATAAATAGTTCACCATAGCAAACACCCAGAACACTCTAGCAACTGCATAGCAACCACCCAGAACACCCTAGAAACCAACTGAAATACCTTAGAACACCCTAGCAACACCATAGCAACCACCCACAATACCTTAGAACACCCTAGCAACCACATAATATACCTTAGAACACCCTAGCAACCACCCAGAACACCCTAGCAACCGCCCAAAATACCTTAGAACACCCTAGCAACCACCCAAAATGCCTTATAACACCCTAGCAACACCATAGCAACCACCCAAAATACCTTAGAACACCCTAGCAACACCCTAGCAACCACCAAAAATACCTTAGAACACCCTAGCAACCACCCGAAATACCTCAGAACATCCTAGCAACACCCTAGCAACCACCCAAAATACCTTAGAACACCATAGCAACACCATAGCAACCACCCAGAACACCCTAGCAACCACCCAAAATACCTTAGAACACCCTAGCAACCACCCAGAACACCCTAGCAACCACCCAAAATACCTTAGAACACCCTAGCAACCACCCAAAATAACTTAGAACACCCTAGCAACCACCCAAAATACCTTAGAACACCCTAGCAACACCATAGCAACCACCCAAAATACCTTAGAACACCCTAGCAACCACCAAAAATACATTAGAACACCCTAGCAACACCCTAGCAACCACCCGAAATACCTCAGAACATCCTAGCAACACCCTAGCAACCACCCAAAATACCTTAGAACACCATAGCAACCACCCAAAATACCTTAGAACACCATAGCAACACCATAGCAACCACCCAAAATACCTTAGAACACCCTAGCAACACTCTAGCAACCACCAAAAATACCTTAGAACACCCTAGCAACACCCTAGCAACCACCCGAAATACCTCAGAACATCCTAGCAACACCCTAGCAACCACCCAAAATACCTTAGAACACCCTAGCAACCACCAAAAATACCTTAGAACACCCTAGCAACACCCTAGCAACCACCCGAAATACCTCGGAACATCCTAGCAACACCCTAGCAACCACCCAAAATACCTCAGAACACCCTAGCAACACCATAGCAACCGCCAAAATGCCTTAGAACACCATAGCAACCACACACAACACCCTAGCAACCACCTAAAATACCCTAGAACACCCTAGCAACCACCCAGAACACCCTAGCAACCACTCAAAATACCTTAGAAACCACCTAGCAACCCACTAGAAACACCCTTGCAACATTTAATTACTTGAAACTATACTTTAACCTTTAAACTACTTTGAACTTTAAACTATTTAAAACTTTAAACTACTTTAAACTAATTTAAACTTCAAACTACTTTAAAATTCAAACTTATTTAAACTTTAAACTACTTTAACTTTCAAACTAATTTAAACTTCAAACTACTTTAAAATTCAAACTAATTTAAACTTTAAATTAATTTAAACTATTTTAAACTTTAAACTAAGTTAAACTATAAACTACTTTAAACTAATTTAAACTTCAAACTAATTTAAACTTTAAACTAATTTAAACTTCAAACTACTTTAAACTTCTTCAAACTTTGCGGTCCAAACTTTCACAAGCCAACTTAAAGTTTGTCTCGACGAACTTTTTCTAGTTATTAAGTTGGCTTGTGAGAGCCAACTTACTGAAATCCTATTTAAACTTATTATTATTATTATTATTATTCTTCTTCTGCCCCCTAAAATTTCTGACTCTAACTCCTCCTAGAGCTTTAACTCCACATACTCCAAACTCGGCACGGACACTCAAACTGTTCTCACTTAGTGTGCTATATCTTTTCTAACTGATCGGACTTACGGTTTTCCTAAAAATGACGATCGAAACTCGAAAAAAAACATTTGAAAATCCCATTGACTTAACATTGCGGAATGTTCAGATTTTCAAACTGACCAACTGCCAAAAATTCAAAAATTCAAATCTAAACACCTTGAAGCCCTAGACTCAATCAAACTGCCATTCTATATGTACTAATGAACCTACCTATCTCTCTCTCTCTCTTTCTAACTCTCTCTTTCTAACTCTCTCTATCTCACTCTCTCTTTTTCTAACTCTCTATCTATCTAACTATCTGTCTATCTCTTTCTAACTCTCTCTTTCTAACTCTCTATCTATCTAACTTTCTAACTCTCTCTTTCTAACTCTCTCTTTCTAACTCTCTCTTTCTAACTCTCTCTTTCTAACTCTCTCTTTCTAACTCTCTCTTTCTAACTCTCCCTTTCTAACTCGCTCTATCTCACTCTCTCTTTTTCTAACTCTCTATCTATCTAACTATCTATCTAACTCTCTATCTATCTCTTTCTAACTCTTTCTTTCTAACTCTCTCTTTCTAACTCTCTATCTATCTAACTTTCTAACTCTTTCTTTCTAACTCTCTCTTTCTAACTCTCTCTTTCTAACTCTCTCTTTCTAACTCTCTCTTTCTAACTCTCGATCTATCTAACTCTCTATCTATCTAACTTTCTAACTCTTTCTTTCTAACTCTCTCTTTCTAACTCTCTCTTTCTAACTCTCTCTTTCTAACTCTCTCTTTCTAACTCTCGATCTATCTAACTATCTATCTATCTCTTTCTAACTCTCTCTTTCTAACTCTCTCTTTCTAACTCTCTCTTTCTAACTCTCTCATTCTAACTCTCTATCTATCTCTTTCTAACTCTCTCTTTCTAACTCTCTATCTCTCTCTTTCTAACTCTCTCTTTCTAACTCTCTCTTTCTAACTCTCTATCTATCTCTTTCTAACTCTCTCTTTCTAACTCTCTCTTTCTAACTCTCTCTTTCTAACTCTCTATCTATCTAACTTTCTAACTCTTTCTTTCTTACTCTCTCTTTCTAACTCTCTCTTTCTAACTCTCGATCTAACTATCTATCTAACTCTCTCTTTCTAACTCTCGATCTATCTAACTATCTATCTATCTCTTTCTAACTCTCTCTTTCTAACTCTCTCTTTCTAACTCTCTCTTTCTAACTCTCTCTTTCTAACTCTCTCTTTCTAACTCTCTCTTTCTAACTCTCTCTTTCTAACTCTCTCTTTCTAACTCTCTATCTATCTCTTTCTAACTCTCTCTTTCTAACTCTCTATCTCTCTCTTTCTAACTCTCTCTTTCTAACTCTCTATCTATCTCTTTCTAACTCTCTCTTTCTAACTCTCTCTTTCTAACTCTCTATCTATCTCTTTCTAACTCTCTCTTTCTAACTCTCTCTTTCTAACTCTCTCTTTCTAACTCTCTATCTATCTAACTTTCTAACTCTTTCTTTCTAACTCTCTCTTTCTAACTCTCTCTTTCTAACTCTCGATCTAACTATCTATCTAACTCTCTCTTTCTAACTCTCTCTTTCTAACTCTCGATCTATCTAACTATCTATCTATCTCTTTCTAACTCTCTCTTTCTAACTCTCTCTTTCTAACTCTCTCTTTCTAACTCTCTCTTTCTAACTCTCTCTTTCTAACTCTCTATCTATCTCTTTCTAACTCTCTCTTTCTAACTCTCTATCTCTCTCTTTCTAACTCTCTTTCTAACTCTCTATCTATCTCTTTCTAACTCTCTCTTTCTAACTCTCTCTTTCTAACTCTCTATCTATCTCTTTCTAACTCTCTCTTTCTAACTCTCTCTTTCTAACTCTCTCTTTCTAACTCTCTCTTTCTAACTAATCTATCTTTCTTTCTTTCTAACTAATCTCTTTTAAACTTTCTTTCTTTCTAACTAATCTTTCTTTCTTTCTTTCTTTCTAACTAATCTTTCTTTCTAACTAATCTTTCTTTTTTTCTTTCTAACTAATCTTTCTTTCTTTCCAACTAATCTTTCTTTCTAATTAATCTTTCTTTCTAACTAATCTATCTTTCTTTTTTCTAACTAATCTTTCTTTCTTTTTTTTCAAACTAATCTTTCTTTCTTTCTAACTAATCTTTCTTTCTAACTAATCTTTCTTTCTAACTAATCTATCTTTCTTTCATTCTAACTAATCTTTCTTTCTAACTAATCTCTTTTAAACTTTCTTTCTTTCTAACTAATCTTTCTTTCTTTCTAACTAATCTTTCTTTCTAACTAATCTATCTTTCTTTCTTTCTAACTAATCTTTCTTTCTAACTAATCTCTTTTAAACTTTCTTTCTTTCTAACTAATCTATCTTTCTTTCTTTCTAACTAATCTTTCTTTCTAACTAATCTCTTTTAAACTTTCTTTCTTTCTAACTAATCTTTCTTTCTAACTAATCTTTCTTTCTAACTAATCTATCTTTCTTTCTTTCTAACTAATCTTTCTTTCTAACTAATCTCTTTTAAACTTTCTTTCTTTCTAACTAATCTTTCTTTCTTTATAACTAATCTTTCTTTCTAACTAATCTTTCTTTCTAACTAATCTATCTTTCTTTCTTTATAACTAATCTTTCTTTCTAACTAATCTTTCTTTCTAACTAATCTATCTTTCTTTCTTTCTAACTAATCTTTCTTTCTTTTTTTCAAACTAATCTTTCTTTCTAACTAATCTTTCTTTCTAACTAATCTATCTTTCTTTCTTTCTAACTAATCTTTCTTTCTTTCCTTCTAACTAATCTATCTTTCTTTCTATCTATCTAACTAATCTTTCTTTCTTTTTAACTAATCTTTCTTTCTAACTAATCTTTATTTTTTCTAACTAATCTTTCTTTCTTTTTTCTTTCTAACTAATATTACTTCTTTCTTTCTAACTATTCTTTCTTTCTTTCTTCCTTTTTAAACTAATGTTTCTTTTTTTTTTTTTACTTTGAACTATTTAACATTTTAAACTACTTTAAACTTCAAACTACTTTTAAACTAATTCAAACTTTCTGGGCCAAACTTTCACAAGCCAACTTAAAGTTTGTCTTGACGAACTTTTTCTAGTTATTATTATTATTATTCTTCTTCTGCCCCCTAAAATTTCTGACTCTAACTCCTCCTAGAGCTTTAACTCCACATACTCCAAACTCGGCACGGACACTCAAACTGTTCTCACTTAGTGTGCTATATCTTTTCTAACTGATCGGACTTACGGTTTTCCTAAAAATGACGATCGAAACTCGAAAAAAACCATTTGAAAATCCCATTGACTTAACATTGCGGAATGTTCAGACTGTCAAACTCCCCAACTGTCAAAATTTCAAATCTAAATCCCTTGAAGCCCTGGACTCAAACTGCCATTCTATACACTATATGAGCCATTGAGACTCATTTAAACTAATGAACTCATCAATGACACTTCTAACTATCTAATCTTAAACTCTTAAACTCATAATAAATTAATAAACTCTAAACTTGAACTCTTAGACTCATTTAAACTTATAAACTCTAAACTCATAAACTCTAAATTCATAAACCCATACTCTTATAAACTCTCATAAACTATTAAACTCATAAGTTAATAAACTCTGGACACTTACTCATTTAAACTTATAAACTCTAAACTCATAAATTAATCAACTCTGAACTCTTACTCATTTAAACTTAAAATCTCATGAATTTATACACTTATAAACTCATAAACATAGAAACTCATGAATTCATACACTAATGAACTCTCATGAATTCATACACTAATGAACTCTCATGAATTCATACACTAATGAACTCTCATGGATTCATACTTATGAACTTTAAACTCATAAACTGAGTGTGTGTCTGAGTTAATGTATGCGTGTATATGTGTGTGTGTCTGTGAGCGAGTTAGTGTGTGTGTGCATTTGTGAGTGTATGTGCATGAGTGTGTGTGTTAGTGAGCGTGTGTGTGTGTGTGAGTGTGTGAGCAAGTGTGTGTGTGTGTGTGTGTGTGTGTGTGTGTGTGTGTGTGTGTGTGTGTGTGTGTGAGTTAGTGAGCTTGTCTGTGTGTGGGTGTGTGTGTTAGAGTTAGTGAGCGTGTCTGTGTGTGTTTGTGTTAGTGAGCATGTCTGTCTGTGAGTGTTTGTGAGTGAATAACTCATGAATTCATACACTTATAAACTCTTAAACTAAAATGAATAAACTCTGAACTCTTACTCATCTAAACTTATTAACTCTAAACTTTTACACTTATAAACACATGAATTCATACACTTATGAACGTTTAAACTCATAAATAGTTCACCATAGCAACCACCCAAAATACATTAGAACACCCTAGCAACACCTTAGCAACCACCCAAAATACCTTGGAACACCCTAGCAACACCATAGCAACCACCCAAAATACATTAGAACACCCTAGCAACACCTTAGCAACCACCCAAAATACCTTGGAACACCCTAGCAACACCATAGCAACCACCCAGAACACCCTAGCAACCGCCTAGCAACCCCCAGAACACCATAGCAACTACCCAAAATACCTCAGAACACCCTAGCAACACCATAGCAACCACCCAGAACACCCTAGCAACCGCCAAAAATACCTTAGAACACCTTAGCAACACCATAGCAACCAACAAAAATAACTTAGAACACCATAGCAACCACCCAGAACACCCTAGCAACCGCCCAAAATACCTTAGAACACCATAGCAACCATCCAGAACACCCTAGCAACCACCCAAAATACTTTAAAACACCCTAGCAACACCATAGAAACCAACCAAAAGACCTTAGAACACCCTAGCAACCACCCAAAATACCTTAGAACACCATAGCAACCACCCAGAACACCCTAGCAACCACCCCAAATACCTTAGAACACCCTAGCAACACCATAGCAACCGCCCAGAACACCCTAGCAACCACCCAAAATACCTTAGAACACCCTAGCAACACCATAGCAACCAACCAAAATACCTTAGAACACCCTAGCAACCACCCAGAACACCCTAGCAACCACCCAGAACACCCTAGCAACCACCCCAAATACCTTAGAACACCCTAGCAACACCATAGCAACCGCCCAGAACACCCTAGCAACCACCCAAAATACCTTAGAACACCCTAGCAACACCATAGCAACCAACCAAAATACCTTAGAACACCCTAGCAACCACCCAGAACACCCTAGCAACCACCCAAAATACCTTAGAACACCCTAGCAACACCATAGCAACCACCCAAAATACCTTAGAACACCCTAGCAACCACCCAGAACACCCTAGCAACCACCCAAAATACCTTAGAACATCCTAGCAACACCATAGCAACCACCCAGAACACCCTAGCAACCACCTAAAATACCTTAGAACACCCTAGCAACACCATAGCAACCACCCAAAATACCTTAGAACACCCTAGCAACACCCTAGCAACAACCAAAAATACCTTAGAACACCCTAGCAACACCCTAGCAACCACCCGAAATACCTCAGAACATCCTAGCAACACCCTAGCAACCACCCAAAATACCTTAAAATACCCTAGCAACACCCTAGCAACCACCTAAAATACCCTAGAACACCCTAGCAACCACCCAGAACACCCTAGCAACCACTCAAAATACCTTAGAAACCACATAGCAACCCACTAGAAACACCCTAGCAACATTTAATTACTTGAAACTATACTTTAACCTTTAAACTATTTAAAACTTTAAACTACTTTAAACTACTTTAAACTAATTTAAACTTCAAACTACTTTAAAATTCAAACTTATTTAAACTTTAAACTACTTTAACTTTCAAACTAATTTAAACTTCAAACTACTTTAAAATTCAAACTATTTTAAACTTTAAACTAAGTTAAACTATAAACTACTTTAAACTAATTTAAACTTCAAACTACTTTAAACTTCTTCAAACTTTGCGGTCCAAACTTTCACAAGCCAACTTAAAGTTTGTCTCGACGAACTTTTTCTAGTTAAGTTGGCTTGTGAGAGCCAACTTACTGATATTGTACTTAAACTTATTAAGTTGGCTTGGAGAGCCAACTTACTGATATTGTACTTAAACTTATTATTATTATTCTTTTTCTGAGACTAAAATTTTCAAACACTATCTCCTCCTAGAGCTTTAACTCCACATACTCCAAACTCGGCACGGACACTCAAACTGTTTTGACTCGAGTTGCTATATCTTTTCTAACTGATCGGACTTACGGTTTTCCTAAAAATGATGCTCAAAGTCGGAAAAAACTCCCATTGACTTTACATTGCGGAATGTTCAGATTTTCAAACTCCCCAACTGTCAAAATTTCAAATCTAAATACCTTGAAGCCCTAGACTGAATCAAACTGCCATTCTATACACTATATGAGCCATTGAGACTCATTTAAACTAATAAACTCATCTAACTATTGCACTTATCTATCTAATCTTAAACTCATAATAAATTAATAAACTCTAAAATTGAACTCTTAGACTCATTTAAACTTATAAACTCTAAACTCTAAACTCATAAACTCTAAATTCATAAATCCATACTCTTATAAACTCTCATAAACTATTAAACTCATAAATTAATAAACTCTGGACACTTACTCATTTAAACTTATAAACTCTAAACTCCTAAATTAATAAACTCTGAACTCTTACTCATTTAAACTTATAATCTCATGAATTTATACACTTATAAACTCATAAACATAGAAACTCATAAATTCATAAACTTATGAACTCTCATGAAATCATACTTATGAACTTTAAAACTCATAAATAGTTCACCATAGCAACTTCTTAGAACACCCAAGCAACCGCTCAAAACACCCTAGCAACACCCTAGCAACCACCCAGAACACCCTAGGAAACAACCAAAATACCTTATAACACTCTAGCAACCGCCCAAAATACCTTACAACACCTTAGCAACACCATAGCAACCAACAAAAATAAATTAGAACACCATAGCAACCACCCAGAGCACCCTAGCAACCGCCTAGCAACCCCCAGAACACCCTAGTAACCACCAAAAACACCTTAGAACACCCTAACAACACCATAGCAACCGCCCAAAATACCTTGCAACACCCTAGCAACCACCCAGAACACCATAGCAACCACCCAAAATACCTTAGAACACCCTAGCAACACCATAGCAACCGCCCAATATACCTTAGAACACCATGGCAACCACCCAGAACACCCTAGCAACCACCCAAAATACCTTAGAACACCCTAGCAACACCATAGCAACCAACCAAAATACCTTAGAACATCCTAGCAACACCATAGCAACCACCCAAAACACCCTAGCAACCACTCAAAATACCTTAGCAACCGCCTAGCGACCACCCAGAACACCCTAGCAACCACTCAAAATACCTTAAAACATCCTAGCAACACCATAGCGACCACCCAGAACACCCTAGCAACCACCCAAAATACCTTAGAACACCCTAGCAACACCATAGCAACCACCCAGAACACCCTAGCAACTGCCTAGCAACCACCCAGAACACCATAGCAACCACCTAGAACACCCTAGCAACCGCCTAATAACCACCCAGAACACCCTTAGCAACTACCTAGCGACCACCCAAAATACCTTAGAACACCCTAGCAACACCATAGCAACCAAACAAAATACCGTTGAACACCCTAACAACACCCTAGCAACCACCCAAAATACCTTTGAACATCCTAGCAACACCATAGCAACCACCCAGAACACCCTAGCAACCACTTAAAATACCTTAGCAACCGCCTAGCGACCACCCAGAACACCCTAGCAACCACCCAAAATACCTTAAAACATCCTAGCAACACCATAGCAACCACCCAGAACACCCTAGCAACCACCCAAAATACCTTAGAACACCCTAGCAACACTATAGCAACCACCCAGAACACCCTAGCAACTGCCTAGCAACCACCCAGAACACCATAGCAACCACCCAGAACACCCTAGCAACTACCTAGCAACCACCCAGAACACCATAGCAACCACCCAGAACAACCTAGCAACAGCCTAACAAACAACCAGAACACCCTAGCAACCACCCAGAACACCCTAGCAACTGCCTAGCAACCACCCAGAACACCCTAGCAACCGCCTAACAACCACCCAGAACACCCTAGCAAATGCCTAGCTACCACCCAGAACACCATAGCAACCCACTAGAAACACCGTAGCAACTTTAAATTACTCCAAACTATACTTTAAACTTTAAACTAATTTAAACTTCAAACTACTTTAAACTTTAAACTAAATTAAAATTCAAACTACTTTAAATTTCAAACTAATTTAAATTTTCAAACTAATTTAAATTTCTTCAAACTTTCTGTTCCAAACTTTCACAAGCCAACTTAAAGTTTGTCTCGACGAACTTTTTCTAGTTAGTGTGAATGCTTCAAGCATTCACACTCTTGAAATCCAAATCTTTATTATTAGTGTGAATGCTTCAAGCATTCACACTCTTGAAATCCAAATCTTTATTATTATTATTCCGTATTCTTCCGTACGTTTTTCGGTCGCTTTCTTCTCTTCTCCACTTTGTGCTACAAAAACCATTCAAGTATCAAAATGTGCAGCTTTTCAAGGACATGTGTGCTATTACTTTTCTTTTTTATAACCTTTATACTTTTTGAATTATTAATCTTTTTATGCATATTTTTTAACATGGAAGTCAATGGAGAATTTTTCAAATTCTGCTTTATGCTCCTTCTGCTTTCAAAGCCTACAACTTCTGCATACTTTCAGCTATTTCTGTCATTTAAACTTTAAAATGTAGAGAAATTTGTAAGCTATTAAAGTTGTATTCAACTTTTTGATATCTATTATACTTTTTTCACAATCTCTCCTTTAGTCTCATGATGTTTTTCAAGCCGTTTCTGAAATTATAATGGGAGTGAATGAGAGAGACTGTTCAGAGCTAGAGTGCATGATGTCATAAGCTAGAGTGAGCCAGCTTGAAATCTAATGCTAAAAAATAATTTTTAAATCGCTGGCCTGGCCACAATTTTCACTCTTTGGGCATAAAATTATACTTGAAACGTAGGTATTTTTGTTGTGGTTCCTCTCGTGTGTTTAGTAAATCCCTGGGACTTATAGTTTTGTCTCTGTGTCCTTCCAAAGGACAAGAGTGACAGAAAATCCTCCATTGGCATCAATTATAAATTCAGGTCAAACTTTTGTGATCAGAGCATTACGAACCACTTTTTTAACTTGCCAAAATGGTCCCTTTTTTCAACTCTATCCACAAAAAAAATACATCACATCGTTCACAAAGGCCTTGTCTCGCTCACGGTCAGGTCATTTCGCCGATACAACCTATAGTTTTGTCTCTAGGGAGGTTTGTTCGAGGCCAAGTTTCAGCGATTTTGGCCTCTGTCTAAATAGGAAAGCTGATTGCACAGGTGATGCTGATTAGCAAAGATCAAAGGGAGACACACCTAATTGGTCCTGTGTTCTGATTGGTGGACAGTCACTCAGCTCTTTTCTGAAGGCTACTACAAGTTTTTGTTGCATTTATGCTTCTACTTCTCCTGTTCTCCCTCCCTCTTCCCTTCTCTTCTCCTCCTCCAATCCTCTACTCCTCCTCCAATCCTCTACTCCTCCTGTCCTCCTATTCTCCTTTCCTAATCTCTTCTCCTTTCTACTCTTCCTTTTATCCTCTTCATTCCATCTGCCTGTCTAACTATTTGACTTTCTGTGTCCAAACGATCTATCTATGTAACTATCTATGTAACTATCTATGTATCTATCTATGTATCTATCTATGTTTCTATCTACAGGTGTGACTCTATCTATGCATCTATGCATCTATCTATCTATCTATCTATCTATCTATCTATCTATCTATCTATCTATCTATCTATCTATCTATCTATCTATCTATCTATCTATCTATCTAACCATCTTTCTTTTTAACTAATCCTTTCTTTATTTCTAACTTATCCTTTCTTTCTTTTTTCTTCCTTTCAAATCCATCTTTCTTTCTAACTAGTTCTTTCTTTCTTTCTTTCTTTCTTTCAAATCCATCTTTCTTTCTGACTAATCTTTTTCTTTCTTTCTTTCTTTCTTACTTTCTTTTTTTCTTTCTTTCTACTGTACCTAATCCATCTTTCTTTCTTTCTTTCTTTCTTTCTTTCTTTCTTTCTACCTAATCCATCTTTCTTTCTTTCTTTCTTTCTTTCTTTCTTTCTTTCTTTCTTTCTTTCTTTCTTTCAAATCCATATTTCTTTCTGACTAATCTTTCTTTCTTTCTTTCTTTCTTTCTACCTAATCCATCTTTCTTTCTTTCTACCTAATCCATCTTTCTTTCTTTCTTTCTACCTAATCCATCTTTCTTTCTTTCATATTTCTTACTAATCCTTTCTTTCTTTCTTTCTTTCTTTCTTTCTTTCTTTCTTTCTTTCTTTCTTTCTACCTAATCAATCTTTCTTCCTTCCTTCCTTCCTTCCTTCCTTTCTACCTAATCCATCTTTCTTTCTTTCTTTCTTTCTTTCTTTCTTTCTTTCTTTCTTTCTTTCTTTCTTTCTTCCTAATCAATCTTTCTTCCTTCCTTCCTTCCTTCCTTCCTTTCTTTCTTTCTTTCTTTCTACCTAATCCATCTTTCTTTCTTTCTTTCTTTCTTTCTTTCTTTCTAATAATCTATCTATCTATCTATCTATCTATCTATCTATCTACACTGTAAAAAATTTTACTGTGAATTTACAATAAATAATTGGATAAATTTTGCATGACTTTCACAGTAATATACTGTGAAATATACTCACAGCAATTTACTGTAATTTTAAGTCTGTGATATTACAATGCATTGTTGTAAAAGCACAACTGTATACTGTAACTTCACAGCTTCAATGACAAAGCCATTCCTGTGATATTACAGTACATTACTGGGGAATTACAATCTTTTGCTGTACATCATTACAATAAGGCCCTGTACTTTTACAGTGCGTACTGTGAAAGTAATGTACAAGTTCACAATAATTTACTGTGAATTTACAATGTATACTGTGAAAGTCATGCTAAAATTCTCCAGTAATTTACTGTAAAATTAATGCATCCATTTACTGTGAATTTACAATCATTGTACAATTAACCCTCTCCCCCCAACAAACAACTCTGAGGTAAAGTCAATGTTAGCCCAACGGCATATTTATTAACAAATACATATTTTTAAAATGTACAGCAGATGCTAAACAGAGTTAACAGAGTTAAAGAAATTAAACTTTCTAGCTAAAACCCATCTTAAAGTAGACAAATTGTGATAACTTGCAATTCAACTATGTCAAAAAACCACGTAAAAACTATGATGCCCACTCAAAGTCAACCAGTTTCTTCAAAAGGGTGCTCACATGAGGGTTTATTGTTGTACGCTTCTTTGTCTTTGAGCCTCTTTCGGGATTGATGCCCAGGAAGCACCTGTTAATAAGCAAAGATAGTTTCAGTTTTAAATGACTTACAGTATATGCATTGTAGACAGCATTTATCAAGGTGTGCTTTTTCCCCCACATCAAATCCTAATAGATTTATAACCCAAACTTGTTATATCTTACTCTCACCATAAATTTTTTTTGTGCCATTTTTAGCCAAAAACCCATCAGGTTAGGTTTGCCTGAGGCAAAGTGGTTGATTTTCTACTATGAGAGGACATATCGCGTGCGCCACCACTGAAATCTTCACGCATTTGGCCAGTAGGTAAATTTAAACCAAACCATGTTGAAAGTATGACAAAATTATCCTTTTCAATGAAGGGCCTGAGAGCATTTTGTTCTGCCTTTAAAGAAAATTGAATCTACTTCATTCAATACATTCGCATTTCGCAATAGATGTTTCGAAATCATCATCATATAGCCTGCCCCAAAACTAAATAAAGAGCTGTGATTGGACCAGCAGGTATTTGTCAGCATAACACATGTAGAAAACCAGACTGATCTGCAGAGCGAATTTGAATGAGTTCGCAAGATCAGGATGGTCTCACCAGGCTAGCCTCAGGTACCTCGTTTGTCAGCATTTTAGACCTCAAGACAATCATTGAGTTGGAAGCCTGTACTATGTGAATTACAAGATTAAATGTGATCTTTATAAAATACCTTTGAATAAACTCCAGCGTCGACGATCCAGCGGCAGGATACTCAAGGTTAAAAATGTAATAGCTGCTGAAGAAAGCAGCTACTCCATGCAAAAATAAAGGGTGTGGGCCCATCACAACATGTCCCTCAATGGATAGAAGCCACCCAGAGGGCTTCATCGTGTCACCTGAAAGTAACAGATACAACATTATGTATTATGAGCACTTTACGATCTGCTTAAGATACAAAGGGCTATACAAATGTAATTATTATTATAATTATTATTATTTATTTATTGTGGTCATGAAGATTTCTAGAATGAAAACAAAATAATGAGTTAGAAATTTAGATACTAGATCAAAGTAACATTACCTCGAATAATCAAGCAGGGGGTGCTGGGGAGTTCTGCATTATTGACATCCACAGCAGTGGCACATGGCTGTAACAGTTAACAGAATAGCATAGATTTAGGATAAAAATTAAATATTGTTCATTGGTCAGAGGTAGTAAATCATGCAAGGTAAATGTTGATTATGTAATCAGTCATTTTGCATTTTAAATATTTGAATAAAAAATCTTACGTCAACTTCAAGCATTAAACTCTCTTTCGGCTCTTTGAAGTATAACATTAGGAGCAGCAGGATGCAGGCAGCCTTGTCAGAGTCTGGATCATAGCAGGCCAGAACATCATGGATCTTGGGGTTGTCCAGTGTTGCACAGTAAGCCAGGATGGTCTGTCCTCGTCGACTAATTGCCTCCTGTAGCTTCTGAAGGACATCGATGTCCGTCAGGAGGCCAAAGTGTGAGAAAAGGCATTTCTGAGAGAAGAGAAATGGCCATTCCTGTTTGATCTCAGATATCGCTGCAGCAGGCACTTTGTTAAGGTATTTCCGCAGGATGACGTATGTCTTTTCCATCATTGGTTCTGCTCTCTCTGCCCCACTCATTCCTTCCTCTGTGTATACAGACATAAAAATGTATTGTTAGTACCCAAGTAGCCACACAGCACCAATTACCAATTACTAAAGTCTAAACAAAATTTCCCAAAAAGACAGTAGATGGCATGCCTGAGTAGATGTTCAGCAGATCCCTCTTCATATTCTCCAACGTTGCCTCGGTCTCCCCTTTTGGACAATCTGTTGGGCCCCACCTGACACACCTAGGAGTGGGCATCACAGGGTAACAATAATATTGGGGACAGTTATAGCTCAGAAGTTGGTCAGCAGTTTGATTCCCTGTTGTGACTGTCTAAATAGACCCATCCCACAGAAGTTGTTTCAGTGTAATAGTGTTGTAAACAGGGATATTCCACCATTTGGGGAGTTAAGCTCTTTTTCCAACTCCCCTCGAGTAAAACAATTGATTTTTACCTTTCTCCCGTTCATCCAGCAGTTCCCCGAGTCTGGTGATACCACGTATAGCATTTTACGGGGACTATTTTCACGTTAAAATCAATTGTTTTGCTTGAGGAGAGGTGGAAAATGAGCTTAATTCCCCCAATGGTGGAATATCCATTTAAGGTCAAGGTATTTAGTGTTCCACAAACATGCATGCCAGAGAACCACTATGCACAAAATGACTCAGCTAAATCCTAAACGGAACAAGGCCATGATCACAGTTAATTACACCCGTGTTTACTACACTAACATTGCAACATGCTTGCTGTGAAAAGGGTCCATGTTAAAGTGTCAATAAAGTAGTCAAGAGAAAAGTATGTTTTGTCCTGTTTCATGGTTATTTATGGTCATATACAATGCTTTCGAACAAATATTGATAGACTTTACATGTATATTGCCACATACCCGTATTGGTCAACAGGACCTCTTGCCAGCCTGGCCTCTCCTGCCATTCCCGTGCACGGTCTTCTTCCTCTGCGGCGTTGAGCAAGAGTATTATTCCTATTTTTGTACTCCACTCTCGTTTTTACTTGTTGCAGAAGAGAGTGACATCCGTCTCCAGCAGTATCACCGTGCTTGCCAATGTCGCCAAATGATTTTGGATGGCTCCTGAAAATGTGGGTGGTATAATTAGAAAACATGTCACCATTGTGGCACTTACGACAGAAGCGTACAGCTAATGTAAGGATTATTTAAAGGAAAGAACCACGCAAAAAAAAACCCATCAGGCTCAACAAGACCAAAAAACAAACAAAAAAAACATCAGCCTGAGCAAGACCTTCATAAAAACATGTGAATTAGTATGGTTTTCTTGAATATACTAGCTCTGTTTAAGCAAACCATGCTTACAAAGTCTTCACTTTTGCACCCTTGTTACATCATAGGTGCAGGGAATGAATCAGTGAAAGTTACAAACAGTTGAAGGGGGTGGGGCTGGGGATTAACTGACAGCTAATATCGATTAAAGTCCCATCCCTACCTGACAATATTTCTCACAACGTTGTGGCACATGGCTCTGGTTGGGTTGAGGTCGTGCTGCATCATCTGATCCACGAGCACGACCACAAAGGCCTTTCTCTCGTCTGGCAATGGTCTTTCTTCTTTTTCCACTCTAAGTCGAATGGCTGATGACACCTGGTCCCAGTTGAGACTAAAGTCAACATGCCATGGTAAGCCAGGCTGTGAAGCACTTGACGTGCTTGGAGCAGTGCTTGGAGGGCTGGGTAACAGCTGATTTAGAGGCTGGAATGTTGTGTTTGGAGAACACTGAGTTGAGGAACTTGGAGCACTTGGATCAGGAGCAGATACCAACTCCATATTAAGAGAAACAAGTCCTAGAAGGCACAAAAACAATTTATTAATTAAGATAGGGCAAGATGTAGGGCTATGGGTCAATAGACTGTGCATAACTGTAGTCCTGCTCCAGTACTTCCTGGAGGAAGCTCACACATAGGTTTCCTGTCAGCACTAGGATGAAGCAATTCAAATTTATTCATGCGAGTGCCATTTGTTCGAATGTGACATAATGGGTTGGGAGAACGCAGAAGTGTCCATTGACTCATGTTAAAAGATTGCTCTGATAATGCCACTTAAAAAACAAAAGTTAAAATATGAATTACACCATTGGATTTACAAACTCATCATAACAGGGTATGATTGTTTTTCACTGCTATTGTTATTAAGTTTGGAAATGCATGCAAGTAATAAGCATCAGCTGCATTCACTTCTATGTATTTCAAGATGTGAAAACAACAGCAGTGAAAACAGCCCAGTTTTGATGAGTTTGTAATTCCAATTATTATTCTTTATGCCTATTATACATTTCCCCAACCCATTACGTCACACTGAACAAATGCCACACACATGAATAAAGTCAATAAGCTGTGCTGCACACCTGAGATTAATCACTTATTCAAAAGTATTTGACAGGTAACCAATGTGTGAGCTTGGGACTACATACAAAGTATGTTGTCTACCAGTTGTGCCAATGTTTTAAGGCCCTAGTTCAGTGACATGAAAGAGTGAAAAGTGTAATGGGTGAACAGATGAATTTACCGTCCTTGATGCCCTTCATTAACTTCCGAATTTGGATAGGTTTGAGGTATTTCACCAGATCCCTCTCCTCCACCAAGGTCAGATCTTCAATAGATTCGACCCCAAGCTCATCCAGCATGGTGGTAAGAAGGTCATCAGGGAGACCAGGCAAGTATGACCATACTGCTTCCTTGACCTGGTCTCATTAAGTAGTGAATCATGAAACATTTATTTCTCATTTTTGCCATCCCTACACTGTATGCATATTTCCTATTATAGTCTGTTCAATCAACAAAGCAAATCATAGACAAAATCAACTTTATTCAAGGCTACCCACCAGAAAAAAAAAAAAAAAAAAAAAAAACTTTGTTTGCTATGACTACATATCCTGCTCTACTACTCACGTCTCTACTCTCGTATCCTGTATCCTCACTTTCCTCCCTAATCATACTGCCTCTGGAAAAGAATGGTGGAGAGCAATAAGGGACTGATCATACACATTGTATGCTGAAAGAGGATAGTAGTCTAGTAGATCTTCCTGCTTAATGCACACATAATTGTCTTGGGCCACTCCTAGGTCACAGTACACACCTGTGTCACATAACTTTACAAAAGTATGTTTCTCGGAGACAAAATAGACTGAATTATGAACAACAACTACTAGCATAATCTTCCCCATATGAAGCCCTTCATCACTGTTCTCTAGTAAAATGTACATCCCCCTTCTGTAATCTGTGCCTTTGACTGTAACATAGTTACAAGCAACTGCCGACTGTAACTGGAATTGACAACTGGCTACAGATGCCCTGATCCTGTCGTTGTAATCGTCAACATGAAAATCAGTCCCCTTTTCTAATTGTACAATTGGAGGGAACAAGTGTCCTGCACTCAAGTACGCTTGTAGAAGTTGGTGCCTCTCTGCTAGAGTTTTGCACAAATTCTTAAAATTGTGCAATTTTCTGGCACACTGTTTAAAAAATGTATGTTTGCTCTCAAATCGGAGGGTCCATAAGCGAATAAGTGGGCCAAAGTGAATGATGAGAGATGGATAGTGGCACAGATAATGGTGCTTTGGTCTGAGGGGGGCATTGGGGAAAAGCCTTGTCCTGCTGTCTATGTACTCCTCTATGAGGACTTTAAGATACGCAACCTGGCCCTCTGTAATGACCGGTGCACAGATTAACTCAACAATCTCCCTCAGCTGCAAAATGATTTGCCACACCTCATTTTCGCAGGGATCTTTAATCCGGTCACCCACCATGAGTGGGAGAAGTCTAAGCAAACACCAGTTCTGAACTGCATGCCCACTGAGCTTGTCGCTGCTGGGAGAGAGGTCTGCTGGTTGGTCCTTATGATCGTTAACTTCATATCTGAACTGGTTCTTGCACCTGTTTAACTGCAGGTATGTAAAATGATTATCCTCAACTAAATGGCGAATATATAAAGGAAGGTCATAAGCTATGACTCCCTCAAATAAGTCATGGCCTAGACATGGTGGTAGGCCAGGCTGGCAAACATGGAAATGTGAAAGCTGATTGAAAGGGGAGTCAAACTTGATGCCGCGTACAGAGTCAGTGGCAGTAGTTTCCTGCTCTTGCAAATTACTTGCGTATGATTGGGCTGTTCTTTTGGTACCACACAATATAGGATTAGTCAGGAAATCATCTCTACACACCTCACAGTAACGACAAAAATAAGTAGACCGACTGAAGTTCTCCAAGAATCCCCCAATACAATGGGATCCCAGGTTGTCTCCTGCAATGGCAACCAAAGAGCCCTTTAGTACAATGCCATCAGATGTGACTACACCTCTCTGCTCCAGAATTTTGAGATCCTTAATCAGGGGAGCAAAAACTTTATTTACCCCAAAAAACTTAAAGTCCTGTTCCCTACATAAGAGAACAAGTTGCATCTGATCAATAGAAGATCTATTGTGAGGCAAGATGTCAGTCAGAGTTAGGTAAACCGCTAAAACCTTGTGCTTTTTCTTCCCTGAGCCCAGGGGGTTGACAACCTCAAAGGCATCTTGGTACAGTATTAAACCAAGTGAAGAAGGGTCAGCTTTCAACATTGGATTACTTTGAAAGCCTTCTCCATCCTTGACATCCTGATAGACAGCATCAGTAGATGGCTGCAGACGTGTCATGGTATACTGTTCGCGTAGAGACTCATTTTTGAAAAGTGTGACCAATGTCTCATGTATAGGAACATACTGAGCAAAACATTCTTTGTCATTTTCATCATTGCCCAAGAGCAAAGGAACGGGATGAACATAGTTAAAACACTCTTTAAAAGCAGCCTTCCTCTTTGCATCTGTACTGAGCATTCCCCTGTTATAGAGTGTGAGTAGATCATCTCTGTTCATTTCCTCAGTGATGCTGCTTATAGTGGCCTGAGGGATTCCGAGTGTTTTTAGTTTCTCAGTCAGATTGTGTAGGGAACTGGACAGGCCAAGTTCATGAGCACTTTGAAAGCCATCAATAATGGTTTGAATGGTGCTTGCTGGCAAGAGTAGCTTAGATTGCAATTTCAGGTAGAAAAGTGTAAGGTTCTGTAAAAATAGGTTTTCGTCGACAGCTAATGGCATTTGTGGTTCATTATGTTCCTCTGGAACCTCCGAATAGGACTGACTGGGTCCTGGCAACAGCTCTGTAGCAATAGACTTGACTAAAACAAGGTCATCTAAAACTGAATCCTCTGCACACCTATGTTTTCTGGAAATATGTGAAGCAAAATTCATCACGTATGTGAACGTGCAATCACAACCTCTAAATGGACATCTAATTACCATTCCTCCCCTTATGTGTGTCTTCAAATGCTTAATAAGAGAGGCCAAAGTGCCACACTTAAATGCACAAGCCTCAAGCAGACATTTCAAGGGTGTGTCATGTGATAGAGCTGATGTGCAAGGCAGTACAGGCCCAGAAGCCAGCAGGTTGGACCTATGCTGCCTATACATATGAATTTGTAGTCCTGTGTGTTTTCTGTACCACCGTGAGCAGTCAGGCACCCCACACTGGTAGTGATAATTGGGGGCATTGCTATGCAGTTTTGTGTGCTGAACATAGTTACACACATTCTCAGACACATGCTCACAGCCAACGAATTTACAGTTGAACATTGTGGTGCATGTTAACTACTAAACTACCTAATCAATTTCTCCTCACTCTTAGCCTGATAACAGTTACTGAACAGGATGGTTAGCCTCACACTCTGATGACCTGGAAAGAAAAGAAAAAGGAGAAATTACACAAAGGCAACCAACAATAAGTTTGAAATTCAGTTTGAATACAGATTACAATCATTGTAATTTAATTTTAGCCTTATGTCTAAAATGATAGTGGTATATAATGTAGTGGTTTTTTTTTTTTTTTTTTTTTTGTAGTAGTACTTTGAGATTGCTCTCAATGTAAAGTGCATTTACAACTTTTACAAAAATGATTCATCACGCCATGGTCAGTTCAACTTTTGCCGCTGCACTCTGTGACGATTACCAGGCGCCCAATAGAAACGGGACATCCAAACAAGCACGGAAATAAACATGGATGAACAGCTAGTACTGTGTGTGTGTATACATTTATTTTACTGTATATGTAATTTCCTGAAACTGTACGATACAAGGTTGAGGTCGTATATGGACATCGTCACAAAAGTTATAACGTTATTATACTGACATATGGATCTCCCGCTTAAAGTTTTTGAAAACTCCGCCTACTTTGCTCTGATATAGCGTAGCGCAAATCAAATCAATCACATTGTATCTGAAGAGCAATGCTGAACTCAGCGGCGCGCATTGAGCGCCCTGTGTGAAAGGCCCATAACACCGCCAGGTCTCCATGCCCTGCGGCTTCCTTCACAGTAAACTAAACACAGTAACGAACAATGATTTTACCAAATGAATGCGATGAAGAAATATTAGAAGAACTAGTTATTCAACCTCCATCACAAGGACGACTCGATAATGCCCACAGCTGATTAGCAGAACTATTTCAGTTATACATTGATAATTTCAGTTTGCAGGAAACCAGCACAATATAAAACTCAAAACTAGGTATTTTGAACACCATCTTTCAAGAGCACGCGGTTTGTGAATCATGCATTGAATCCCGAGATTTCCCGAGTCGTCAGTAAAATAAAGAGGGGGCACAGCAATAGTTTAGGACTAACTATACTGCTGTTATATATTGGTAAATCTGACTTTTAACCGCTGATTCTTCACATGCTCATCCTTAAGGAGTGAAAAATAACTGGCTTTACCTTCACATTATCCACAGTGCCGTCTTCTCGTGACGCTCTCCAGTATCAACTGCCGTTTGAGTTTTAAGTTTCCCTGCGAGTGCGCGCGAAATAACTGGGCGCGGCCAATCGGCTAATGACTCGTTTCAAAAACAATTCATTTCATAGACCCAGAGTCGACTCTCACTTTTGAAAGACAATAACTTTAAATATGGTGAACTTTCAGATATAAAACTTTGCAGATTGTTTTCATTCACTTTGAGCTATGTTACACACTACATGAAAGGTCATTTTTTAAAATCCATGATAGGGGCCCTTTAAAAAAACTCCTGTTGTCGAACACTAGCACTTACTCTAGTTAGCGCGGTCATGTTGTAAGGTAAGATGATGATCTATAGAGAAAATATTTTTTCATGGACGTTATTAAAGTTGAACAGCTAACGGTTAGCCCTGCTAATCTCTTATAACCTTGACTAATTACAGAAATGTGCACACATAAATAGAGATGTTTGTCCAATCATTGGTTTTGTAAACTTTACAAACAACAGATTTGTCTAAAGGTGATAGTGACATGAAAAATTGTAGCAAAACTCTGACTACTATTAGCTGTGAGAGAACTTTCAACAATTCCGGGCACTTGCTAAAAAAAGTGAACTGTGTCATGCGATAAACGTTTATTTGAAAGTAAGTATTATTATCATATTAAAATAACATGGGTGCAAGTGCTGCAAACAAGCATGCTGCTCACCTTCTCAATTCAGCCCGGAATAGAAGAGGGACACACACGACGAGTCGACGGAGCCTTCAGTTCAAAACAGTTCGGTTACGTCATGTGACCGGGCATATTTCATTGCAATATTTCACTGTAATAATACTGTTTAATGCTGTGAAATCCTTATTTTTTTTCACTGTGTTGTTGTGATATTACAGACCTTGTTGTGATATAACAGCAGGTTTTAGATTGCAAGATTTTACTGTAAAATAAGAGTTAAAGGCTGTAAAATCCCAAGATACTGTGGTTTTTACAGGTATTCATTGGGATATTACAGGGAAACTTAATTACAACAACTTACTGTAAAATAATACTGTTAATTATTGTGAAATGCTGGTAATTTTTTACAGTGTAGCTATCTGTATTTACCTTTCTTTTTTGTACTCCTTTACTTCTCCAGCTCTGTCTTTCTCTACCCCTTTATTTCTTTACCTCTGTGTCTAATTATCTACCTCTCTAATTAAACTCTTTAGTTTTCTACAATTTATTTGGATCTTTTTTTGCATTTCAGCTTATTAATGCATTTGAATTAAGCTTTTTTTGTTGCATTTTTGCTATGTTTTGCATTTGTTTCTGCATTTCAGCTTGTTTAGCAATATTTTGCAGTTTCTACATTTCATTTAAGCATTTGAAGCATTCACACGCATATTCCGCAGGAAATGCAATTGTTCTAGTTATTATTCCGTATTCTTCCGTACGTTTTTCGGTCGCTTTCTTCTCTTCTCCACTTTGTGCTACAAAAACCATTCAAGTATCAAAATGTGCAGCTTTTCAAGGACATGTGTGCTATTACTTTTCTTTTTTATAACCTTTATACTTTTTGAATTATTAATCTTTTTATGCATATTTTTTAACATGGAAGTCAATGGAGAATTTTTCAAATTCTGCTTTATGCTCCTTCTGCTTTCAAAGCCTACAACTTCTGCATACTTTCAGCTATTTCTGTCATTTAAACTTTAAAATGTAGAGAAATTTGTAAGCTATTAAAGTTGTATTCAACTTTTTGATATCTATTATACTTTTTTCACAATCTCTCCTTTAGTCTCATGATGTTTTTCAAGCCGTTTCTGAAATTATAATGGGAGTGAATGAGAGAGACTGTTCAGAGCTAGAGTGCATGATGTCATAAGCTAGAGTGAGCCAGCTTGAAATCTAATGCTAAAAAATAATTTTTAAATCGCTGGCCTGGCCACAATTTTCACTCTTTGGGCATAAAATTATACTTGAAACGTAGGTATTTTTGTTGTGGTTCCTCTCGTGTGTTTAGTAAATCCCTGGGACTTATAGTTTTGTCTCTGTGTCCTTCCAAAGGACAAGAGTGACAGAAAATCCTCCATTGGCATCAATTATAAATTCAGGTCAAACTTTTGTGATCAGAGCATTACGAACCACTTTTTTAACTTGCCAAAATGGTCCCTTTTTTCAACTCTATCCACAAAAAAAATACATCACATCGTTCACAAAGGCCTTGTCTCGCTCACGGTCAGGTCATTTCGCCGATACAACCTATAGTTTTGTCTCTAGGGAGGTTTGTTCGAGGCCAAGTTTCAGCGATTTTGGCCTCTGTCTAAATAGGAAAGCTGATTGCACAGGTGATGCTGATTAGCAAAGATCAAAGGGAGACACACCTAATTGGTCCTGTGTTCTGATTGGTGGACAGTCACTCAGCTCTTTTCTGAAGGCTACTACAAGTTTTTGTTGCATTTATGCTTCTACTTCTCCTGTTCTCCCTCCCTCTTCCCTTCTCTTCTCCTCCTCCAATCCTCTACTCCTCCTCCAATCCTCTACTCCTCCTGTCCTCCTATTCTCCTTTCCTAATCTCTTCTCCTTTCTACTCTTCCTTTTATCCTCTTCATTCCATCTGCCTGTCTAACTATTTGACTTTCTGTGTCCAAACGATCTATCTATGTAACTATCTATGTAACTATCTATGTATCTATCTATGTATCTATCTATGTTTCTATCTACAGGTGTGACTCTATCTATGCATCTATCTATCTATCTATCTATCTATCTATCTATCTATCTATCTATCTATCTATCTATCTATCTATCTATCTATCTATCTATCTATCTATCTATCTAACCATCTTTCTTTTTAACTAATCCTTTCTTTATTTCTAACTTATCCTTTCTTTCTTTTTTCTTCCGTTCAAATCCATCTTTCTTTCTAACTAGTTCTTTCTTTCTTTCTTTCTTTCTTTCTTTCTTTCAAATCCATCTTTCTTTCTGACTAATCTTTTTCTTTCTTTCTTTCTTTCTTACTTTCTTTTTTTCTTTCTTTCTACTGTACCTAATCTTTCTTTCTTTCTATCTATCTATCTATCTATCTATCTATCTATCTATCTATCTATCTATCTATCTATCTATCTATCTATCTATCTATCTATCTAACCATCTTTCTTTTTAACTAATCCTTTCTTTATTTCTAACTTATCCTTTCTTTCTTTTTTCTTCCTTTCAAATCCATCTTTCTTTCTAACTAGTTCTTTCTTTCTTTCTTTCTTTCTTTCTTTCAAATCCATCTTTCTTTCTGACTAATCTTTTTCTTTCTTTCTTTCTTTCTTTCTTACTTTCTTTTTTTCTTTCTTTCTACTGTACCTAATCCATCTTTCTTTCTTTCTTTCTTTCTTTCTTTCTTTCTTTCTTTCTTTCTTTCTTTCTACCTAATCCATCTTTCTTTCTTTCTTTCTTTCTTTCTTTCTTTCTTTCTTTCTTTCTTTCAAATCCATATTTCTTTCTGACTAATCTTTCTTTCTTTCTTTCTTTCTACCTAATCCATCTTTCTTTCTTTCTACCTAATCCATCTTTCTTTCTTTCTTTCTACCTAATCCATCTTTCTTTCTTTCATATTTCTTACTAATCCTTTCTTTCTTTCTTTCTTTCTTTCTTTCTTTCTTTCTTTCTTTCTTTCTTTCTTTCTACCTAATCAATCTTTCTTCCTTCCTTCCTTCCTTCCTTTCTACCTAATCCATCTTTCTTTCTTTCTTTCTTTCTTTCTTTCTTTCTTTCTTTCTTTCTTTCTTTCTTTCTTTCTTTCTTCCTAATCAATCTTTCTTCCTTCCTTCCTTCCTTCCTTTCTTTCTTTCTTTCTTTCTTTCTACCTAATCCATCTTTCTTTCTTTCTTTCTTTCTTTCTTTCTAATAATCTATCTATCTATCTATCTATCTATCTATCTATCTATCTATCTTTACTTCTCTACCTCTGTCTCTTTCTCTACCCCTTTATTTCTTTACCTCTGTGTCTAATTATCTACCTCTCTAATTAAACTCTTTAGTTTTCTACAATTTATTTGGATCTTTTTTTGCATTTCAGCTTATTAATGCATTTGAATTAAGCTTTTTTTGTTGCATTTTTGCTATGTTTTGCATTTGTTTCTGCATTTCAGCTTGTTTAGCAATATTTTGCAGTTTCTACATTTCATTTAAGCATTTGAAGCATTCACACGCATATTCCGCAGGAAATGCAATTGTTCTAGTATTGTGATTACTATTCACCTAGACAAAACTTCGGCACGCTACTCCTCCTGCATTTTTTGTCGTAGACCCATGAATGAGGTGTCAAATCGACCGGCTCATTGAGGAGAGGTGTGCTATGACTTTTCTAAGTGATCGGTTGTACGATGTTCGTTCAGCAGGCGATAAATCGGACGAAAAAATTCCCATAGACTTAACATTGGCACAAAATTTGTTATATCATATCTTTTGAACTGAAGGTCACAGACACTTGGGGTTGGGCTCTTTTGACTCAGCCTATCAAGAGGCCAATAAGTAGTGATATAATAACTTCATAGCCGTGCCCTAGCAACCACTTAGGGCACCCTAGCAACCATAAAACTACATTTCCAAGCCATATTTCAGCTCCAGAAAATAGTAGAAACATGGAGTTTGATTTTGTTGACTCAGACTGTCAACTAGTCTTTAAATATCATCTCATAAACTGTATAAGCACACCATAGCAACCATATAGGGTACCCTAGTAACCATACAAACACATGAATAAGCCATATCTCAGCACCAGAACATCGTACACACATGGTTGTTGCCTTGTATAAAATAATGTACAACACCCTTGCAACCGAGCAGCGAATTTTGCCACTGCAAGCACCACTTCACATTTTCTTCTGGAAATGTACATTCTAGTTATTCTTCTTACTCAAATTTACAACTCTAACTCCTCCTAGAGCTTTAACTCCACATACTCCAAACTCAGCACAGACACTCAAACTGTTCTGACTCGGTGTGCTATATCTTTTCTAACTGATCGGACATACAGATTTCTTAAAAATTAATATTAAACATCATAAAATTCCCATAGACTTTCATTGCAGCATGTTCAAAATGAGCCAAGGCTACCAGTAGTGCACAAAATAAAAACTCAAATCTAAACTCCCTGAAGCCCTAGACTCAATTAAACTACCATTCAATGCACTAATAAACTTCTATCTATCTATCTATCTATCTATCTATCTATCTATCTATCTTTCTAACTAATCTATCTAACTTATCTATCTATCTATCTTTCTAACTAATCTATCTAACTAATCTATCTATCTATCTAATCTATCTATCTTTCTAACTTATCTATCTATCTATCTATCCATCTATCCATCTATCCATCTATCTATCTTTCTAACTAATCTATCTATCTATCTATCTATCTATCTATCTATCTATTTAACTAATCTATCCATCTATCCATCTATCCATCTATCCATCTATCCATCTATCCATCTATCCATCTATCTATCTTTCCAACTAATCTTTCTTTCTTTCTTTCTTTCCAACTAATCTTTCTTTCTTTCTTTCTTTCCAACTAATCTTTCTTTCTTTCTTTCTTTCCAACTAATCTTTCTTTCTTTCTTTCTTTCCAACTAATCTTTCTTTCTTTCTTTCTTTCCAACTAATCTTTCTTTCTTTCTTTCTTTCCAACTAATCTTTCTTTCTTTCTTTCTTTCCAACTAATCTTTCTTTCTTTCTTTCTTTCCAACTAATCTTTCTTTCTTTCTTTCTTTCCAACTAATCTTTCTTTCTTTCTTTCTTTCCAACTAATCTTTCTTTCTTTCTTTCTTTCCAACTAATCTTTCTTTCTTTCTTTCTTTCCTTCTTTCTTTCCAACTAATCTTTCTTTCTTTCTTTCCAACTAATCTTTCTTTCTTTCTTTCTTTCCAACTAATCTTTCTTTCTTTCTTTCTTTCCAACTAATCTTTCTTTCTTTCTTTCTTTCCAACTAATCTTTCTTTCTTTCTTTCTTTCCAACTAATCTTTCTTTCTTTCTTTCTTTCTTTCTTTCCTTCCAACTAATCTTTCTTTCTTTCTTTCTTTCTTTCTTTCCTTCCAACTAATCTTTCTTTCTTTCTTTCTTTCTTTCCAACTAATCTTTCTTTCTTTCTTTCTTTCTTTCTTTCTTTCCAACTAATCTTTCTTTCTTTCTTTCTTTCCTTCTTTCTTTCCAACTAATCTTTCTTTCTTTCTTTCCAACTAATCTTTCTTTCTTTCTTTCTTTCCAACTAATCTTTCTTTCTTTCTTTCTTTCCAACTAATCTTTCTTTCTTTCTTTCTTTCCAACTAATCTTTCTTTCTTTCTTTCTTTCCAACTAATCTTTCTTTCTTTCTTTCTTTCTTTCTTTCCTTCCAACTAATCTTTCTTTCTTTCTTTCTTTCTTTCTTTCCTTCCAACTAATCTTTCTTTCTTTCTTTCTTTCTTTCCAACTAATCTTTCTTTCTTTCTTTCTTTCTTTCTTTCTTTCCAACTTTTCTTTCTTTCTTTCTTTCTTTCTTTCCAACTAATCTTTCTTTCTTTCTTTCTTTCTTTCTTTCCAACTAATCTTTCTTTCTTTCTTTCTTTCTTTCTTTCCAACTAATCTTTCTTTCTTTCTTTCTTTCTTTCTTTCTTTCTTTCCAACTAATCTTTCTTTCTTTCTTTCTTTCTTTCTTTCCAACTAATCTTTCTTTCTTTCTTTCTTTCCAACTAATCTTTCTTTCTTTCTTTCTTTCTTTCTTTCCTTCCAACTAATCTTTCTTTCTTTCTTTCTTTCTTTCTTTCCTTCCAACTAATCTTTCTTTCTTTCTTTCTTTCTTTCCAACTAATCTTTCTTTCTTTCTTTCTTTCTTTCTTTCTTTCCAACTTTTCTTTCTTTCTTTCTTTCTTTCTTTCCAACTAATCTTTCTTTCTTTCTTTCTTTCTTTCTTTCCAACTAATCTTTCTTTCTTTCTTTCTTTCTTTCTTTCCAACTAATCTTTCTTTCTTTCTTTCTTTCTTTCTTTCCAACTAATCTTTCTTTCTTTCTTTCTTTCTTTCTTTCTTTCCAACTAATCTTTCTTTCTTTCTTTCTTTCTAACTAATCTTTCTTTCTTTCTTTCTAACTAATCTTTCTTTCTAACTAATCTTTCTTTCTAACTAATCTTTCTTTCTAACTAATCTTTCTTTCTAACTAATCTTTCTTTCTAACTAATCTTTCTTTCTAACTAATCTTTCTTTCTAACTAATCTTTCTTTCTAACTAATCTTTCTTTCTAACTAATCTTTCTTTCTAACTAATCTTTCTTTCTAACTAATCTTTCTTTCTAACTAATCTTTCTTTCTAACTAATCTTTCTTTCTAACTAATCTTTCTTTCTAACTAATCTTTCTTTCTAACTAATCTTTCTTTCTAACTAATCTTTCTTTCTAACTAATCTTTCTTTCTAACTAATCTTTCTTTCTAACTAATCTTTCTTTCTAACTAATCTTTCTTTCTAACTAATCTTTCTTTCTAACTAATCTTTCTTTCTAACTAATCTTTCTTTCTAACTAATCTTTCTTTCTAACTAATCTTTCTTTCTAACTAATCTTTCTTTCTAACTAATCTTTCTTTCTAACTAATCTTTCTTTCTAACTAATCTTTCTTTCTAACTAATCTTTCTTTCTAACTAATCTTTCTTTCTAACTAATCTTTCTTTCTAACTAATCTTTCTTTCTAACTAATCTTTCTTTCTAACTAATCTTTCTTTCTAACTAATCTTTCTTTCTAACTAATCTTTCTTTCTAACTAATCTTTCTTTCTAACTAATCTTTCTTTCTAACTAATCTTTCTTTCTAACTAATCTTTCTTTCTAACTAATCTTTCTTTCTAACTAATCTTTCTTTCTAACTAATCTTTCTTTCTAACTAATCTTTCTTTCTAACTAATCTTTCTTTCTAACTAATCTTTCTTTCTAACTAATCTTTCTTTCTAACTAATCTTTCTTTCTAACTAATCTTTCTTTCTAACTAATCTTTCTTTCTAACTAATCTTTCTTTCTAACTAATCTTTCTTTCTAACTAATCTTTCTTTCTAACTAATCTTTCTTTCTAACTAATCTTTCTTTCTAACTAATCTTTCTTTCTAACTAATCTTTCTTTCTAACTAATCTTTCTTTCTAACTAATCTTTCTTTCTAACTAATCTTTCTTTCTAACTAATCTTTCTTTCTAACTAATCTTTCTTTCTAACTAATCTTTCTTTCTAACTAATTATCTTTCTTTCTTTCTAACTAATCTCTCTTTCTTTCTTTCTAACTAATCTCTCTTTCTTTCTTTCTAACTAATCTTGATGCCCTGAAGGAGCCTGAGAAGTTTCGAAACAGCGCCACCTAGTGGTAAAATATTTTTTTCAAATGCTTATAACTCTGGCTGTGGTTGACTTATTTTCACGGGAGTCATCTCGTTGAGGTCCTGAATTGTTGGCGAGTCCAGAGATACCAAATATGCTAGGTTTCGACTTACGGTTTGTGTAGCGTTGTGATTTAGCGCTTAAAAAACATTTGCCGATATCTTCGAAACCGTTAGTCCGATCGAGACGAAACCACCGTCAGAAAATTGGAAACATAGGTCGATAGCCATTCGCTAATGCCCAAATGCCAAAATATTGATGGTAAGGGGTCGTAAAATTCAATCAAAGTCACGTAGTGGTCATTTTTTACGTGTTTTTTCACATAAATGTCTATAACTCTGAAGTTAATCGAGATATCTTCACCAAAATTGACACACAGATGTAGGGGCTCACTCTGAGGACACATGAAAAAAATTGTGGGATTTTGCCTCTTGGTGGCGCTATAATAGAACAAAACATGAAAATCCCATTGATTTAAATGCAGTTTTGTGATGTGAAATGCTATACTTAATGAACACATTGCTGTAACATTACGAAACTCAGAATTTGTCACCAGTACCTTGCCTTGAAGGTACTCAAAAGATTTCAAGACAGCGCCACCTGTTGGTCAAAAGTTAAAATTACATTTCCAAAAATGCTAATAACTTTTTTTTAAATGTGCTTATTGTAATGACACTGGTCTTAATAGATTCCTTGGGTCATGCCGAGAACATAGATACCAAGTTTGACGTATTTGGACGAACTTCCTGTCCGCCATCTTTATTTAATTTCAAAACCTTCTTTTTCGAACTTCTCCTAGACCATTCGTCCGATTTTCACCAAAATCGAATCGTGTCATCTCCATACCGTGCCGACTAAAAGTTATGGATTTCGTGACGATAGACGAAACCGTTTTCGTATACCGCAGCAGCAAAGTTGAGGCATGCTGCCAAAATGACTATTAAGTCTTTATCTCTGCAATGCCTTGACATTTTGACACCAAACTTTGTATGTGTCATTGTCACCTCACTCTGACCACATCACATCGATTTCGTAACTGCGTCACCTATTGGTCGAAAGTGATAATCCATTAAATCATCTTAAAAGTTACTGTATATATGATTTTTTAGCCATTTGCCCAAAATTCTCTTAAAATGTCTTTGCTGTCTTTCTCTTAAAATTGCTCCTTGCTGCAGTTGGTCTGCCACTCCCACCCATGTTGGCATCTGTTGCCGCTTCTTGCGCTTGGCCCCGGTCATGGCTGCTTGCAGCTATATTTATTATTATTCTTCTTACTCAAATTTACAACTCTAACTCCTCCTAGAGCTTTAACTCCACATACTCCAAACTCGGCACGGACACTCAAACTGTTCTGACTCGGTGTGCTATATCTTTTCTAACTGATCGGACTTACAGTTTTCTTAAAAATTAATATTAAACATCATAAAATTCCCATAGACTTTCATTGCAGCATGTTCAAAATGAGCCAAGGCTACGGTGGCCCAGTAGTGCACAACATAAAAACTCAAATCTAAACTCCCTGAAGCCCTAGACTCAATTAAACTACCATTCAATGTACTAATAAACTATCTATCTTTCTAATCTATCTATCTATCTATCTATCTATCTATCTATCTATCTATCTATGTAACTAATCTATCTATCTTTCTAACTAATCTATCTTTCTTTCTTTCTAACTAATCTATCTTTCTTTCTTTCTAACTAATCTATCTTTCTTTCTTTCTAACTAATCTATCTTTCTAACTAATCCATCTTTCTTTCTTTCTTTCTTACTGATCTATCTTTCTAACTAATCTATCTTTCTTTCTTTCTAACTAATCTATCTTTCTTTCTTTCTAACTAATCTATCTTTCTAACTAATCCATCTTTCTTTCTTTCTTTCTTACTGATCTATCTTTCTAACTAATCTATCTTTCTTTCTTTCTAACTAATCCATCTTCCTTTCTTTCTTTCTTACTGATCTATCTTTCTAGCTAATCTATCTATCTTTCTTTCTTTCTAACTAATCTATCTTTCTAACTAATCTATCTTTCTTTCTTTCTAACTAATCTATCTTTCTTTCTTACTGATTTATCTTTCTAACTAATCTATCTTTCTTTCTTTCTAACTAATCCATCTTTCTTTCTTTCTTTCTTACTGATCTATCTTTCTAACTAATCTATCTTTCTTTCTTTCTAACTAATCCATCTTTCTTTCTTTCTTTCTTACTGATCTATCTTTCTAACTAATCTATCTTTCTTTCTTTCTAACTAATCCATCTTTCTTTCTTTCTTTCTTACTGATCTATCTTTCTAACTAATCCATCTTTCTTTCTTTCTTTCTTACTGATCTATCTTTCTAACTAATCTATCTTTCTTTCTTTCTAACTAATATTTCTTTCTTTCTAACTAATCTTTCTTTCTTTCTTTCTTACTGATCTATCTTTCTAACTAATCTTTCTTTCTAACTAATCTATCTTTCTTTCTAAGTAATCCATCTTTCTTTCTTTCTTTCTTACTGATCTATCTTTCTAACTAATCTATCTTTCTTTCTAAGTAATCCATCTTTCTTTCTTTCTTTCTTTCTTACTGATCTATCTTTCTTTCTTTCTAACTAATCCATCTTTCTTTCTTTCTTATCTATCTTTCTTACTAATCCATCTTTCTTTCTTTCTTTCTTTCTTTCTTTCTTACTGATCTATCTTTCTAACTAATCTATCTTTCTTTCTTTCTAACTAATCTTTCTTTCTTTCTAACTAATCTTTCTTTCTTTCTTTCTAACTAATCTTTCTTTCTTTCTTTCTTTCTTTCTTACTGATCTATCTTTCTAACTAACTAATCTTTCTTTCTAACTAACTAATCTTTCTTTCTAACTAATCTATCTTTCTTTCTTTCTAACTAATCTTTCTTTCTTTCTAACTAATCTATCTTTCTTTCTTTCTAACTAATCTTTCTTTCTTTCTAACTAATCTTTCTTTCTTTCTTTCTTTCTTACTGATCTATCTTTCTAACTAACTAATCTTTCTTTCTAACTAATCTATCTTTCTTTCTTTCTAACTAATCCATCTTTCTTTCTTTCTTTCTTTCTTACTGATCTATCTTTCTAACTAATCCATCTTTCATTCTTTCTTTCTTACTGATCTATCTTTCTAACTAATCCATCTTTCTTTATTTCTTTCTTACTGATCTATTTTTCTAACTAATCTATCTTTCTTTCTTTCTTTCTTACTGATCTATCTTTCTAACTAACTAATCTTTCTTTCTAACTAACTAATCTTTCTTTCTAACTAATCTATCTTTCTTTCTTTCTACTAATCTACTAATCTTTCTTTCTTTCTAACTAATCTATCTTTCTTTCTTTCTAACTAATCTTTCTTTCTTTCTTACTGATCTATCTTTCTAACTAACTAATCTATCTTTCTTTCTTTCTAACTAATCTTTCTTTCTTTCTAACTAATCTATCTTTCTTTCTAACTAATCCATCTTTCTTTCTTTCTTTCTTACTGATCTATCTTTCTAACTAATCTATCTTTCTTTCTAACTAATCCATCTTTCTTTCTTTCTTTCTTACTGATCTATCTTTCTAACTAATCTGACACATGTGACTCATCACCCTTAAGCTAAAGCTAAGATTAAATTACCATTAAGCTAAGACTCCCCCCTGGGGTTTTTCGCTTACACACACAGAAGAGAATTGTGCAATAGGACAATTGGCCGTTGTCGCAGATAGTAAACTCATCAAATTCGAAGCACACACACACCCAAGACACGGGACTCTAGATGACCAGGAGTTCATCCGGCCACCATCGTTCAATGAACTCTGAATACACATACATACATACACACGCACACACAAAGAGACAATCATTTGTGACTACGTGTGGTGAAAAGTAACGTTTCAAATGTATAAAATGTTTTCTGGTTGTGCCTCATGGGTCCCTTGTGACCAAATCTGTATAACTGTAAGCTTTTATGATATGTGATCAATTTAACATCCGTTTAATCACGATAAATCATGTATCTGCATTTTAATAAGCCTAGGAATGCCGAACTTGGTATGGTTGTAATCAGAATAATCAAAGAAGATTGAATCATCAACCCAAAATGTAATATGAGGCATGCTTTTATTAATACTAGCTTAGAAGTGTATTTCGAACAAGTTTTATCCACTATGCACATGATCCGGAAGGCGTGAATCACAAGGTCTGCCGACCCGCCTTCCTGCAAAACGATTGGATCAGACACGTGAGAAAGGCGTGTCCCTCGCCCCTTCAAAATAGACCGCCACCTTCTCCTCTTTGCAGTTTCCTACGCCAGAGAGAGATTCCCTTGTTTTAATCTAAGTTTTCTTTTATTTTGATCTACCTCAGTTTGATAGTTGACTTCGGTCAGTGTATTCACGAACGAAACAAGCCTAAGATTTATCGTTTCTCACGGGCCGCAGCTGAAGCAATCGCAAATATCTGCCTCCTATTGGAAGACGCTCCAGACAACTCCAACCACGCTGCCTTTGTAACACAACTGCACACAAAGGAGCCGTAAAAGTAACGCACAAATCTCAATTAAGTGCTGCTTAAAGTTGTCTAGATTAATGTTAGAATCCTTTGGGTCTCGGTTGAACTGTTTTGAACTGTGCTCTCTCTCTCTCTCACTCACTCTCTCTCACTCTCTCTCTCTCTCTCTCTCTCTCTCTCTCACTCTCTCTCTCTCACTCTAACTGTCTCTTTTTAAAATACGTCGTATTGCAATCTTTTGTCAACTGTTTGTTTTGATATGCATATTTACTCCTGCGTGATTTAAGTAGTTCATGTAACCATTAGTTGTGTTATTAAATTCCATAATCTTTTGAAGTGAATCTGTCTCATGGTCCTATGCTTGAAGTCTCTGTGAATGTCAAAGGTCTGTAAAGTTACCAAAGCTCTACCTCGGTTAACTAATTTTAAAACGTCTGAAAGTGCCGTATACGAGGAAATATTTCTTTGTGGCCACAGGAAATATTCACTCTGTTCACAGGCAGGTAATATTGTGATATAAGGAAGTTTTCGGCTCCAGTCCGCTGGACGGACAGCTAGACGGATAACTGAATTGGAAACACATGTAAATTTACCCTGATAATTAACCTGACTTAACTGACCTAGATATTAATAATTACTACGAGCGATCGTGTTAATTATTCATATATGGTGAGGTTTAGTCCATTCCCTATTTGGGATAATTTAATTTATGTATGCGATTACATACTCATGATCTAATGAATAATATTCCCCATTTGAGTTAATAATTTCCCCAAAACCAAAGTCATTGTCGCTACATTTATTATGGTGGAGAATGCGGGCATTTACAAACTTCACGGTGGGATCAATATTCAGATTCATGTTCATGTGTGTTTTGGGAATTTAATATTGTATGCGCATTGTGTAATTAAGTCGACTCGAAAAGTGAGCAAAAGCCGTTTCAGTAACACACCAGCATCTGGCTGAAAAGAGGGCTGAGGGCATCTTTTTAGCTCGACTGGATGTGAGTGAAAAACTGCAGTCACAGTATACTGCACGGCCCAGCTAAGAGAAAAGGAAACTCTTTGTTTTCTCTTTGCCTGGCTGTGACATTTTAATACTGTCCGAAAGTTATAGAATTCCTCAGTTCAAATCACTGATAGTTAATTTGGAGGCAGACGCCCCTAGCGGCGGCACTCCTCCAGGTCAGCTATCATCCTTCTGCTCAATTCATTTCTGCTCTACCCTGCTTCCATTTCTACCGGTCTCGATGACTTTGTTCTGTTTGTTTATTTTTATAATCGCTACTAATAACTTTAGTGAGGCGGTGATTTATTATCAGAAGCCATTCTGATTCCTTTACAAAACTTTTGCTCTCCTCCCCCAATATATCTGGATTTAATTTTGATTGGAACAATATTTTATTTTTAATTTTTTTGATAAAATTAAAAAATTTTCACTATAAATTTCTCTCAGTTCAGTCAGTTGACAGCCCCCTGGAAAGCAGGACGCCATCTAGTGGCAGACAACCTTCTCAGGCCAGCTGTCAGCCTTCCGCTGGACTTTGTATGAAATCACTTTCATTCATATTTTTCCTGATGAGTGTTTTATAATCATTACTAACAACTTCAGTGTTGTTGTGATTATTATAAGAAATCATTCTAATTCTGTCAATCTCCCCCAGGCTTATTTTTGATTTAAGTTTAAAACTATTTGAATTAACTTTAAATTGTACCAAACAGTCAAGGTGAACCACAGGAAGGAAGTGCGCCCCCTTGAGGCTCCAAGACCCACTACAGCGGCCACTGCTCCCCTTCCTGACCTCCACCTGCATTAAGTTATTGACAACTTCCGAAACGGGTTAGGATATTTTCAATAACTAGTTACTACTAATTACTATCTGGGCTATTTTCAGTGGCAAAAGCCGTTCATCTTTTAATTTGATTTCTCCTTTCCAGGTTAAATTAATTTTCTCTTCAAAGCCATTTTGTTACTACCCATCCCTTTTTAGGTTCATTGTAGTTTCCGTTTTTCCCCTACTTAAATTACTTTGAGTATAAAAAAGGAAGTAATAATAATAATTGTTTTTGTTTTGGTTGTTTAAAGTGAGTTAAATTTGCCTTAAGCGGGAAGATCTTAATTCACTTTAAGCTCCCTTGTTCTTTTCGTTGTGCATGTGTACAGGTTAAAGTCTCAGCACCTGTGGTGGATTGTGGGAGCCCCTGTTGTCCTCTATGGGCGGATCTGCTGACTGGCGTCACTGACACTGACCGTGCGGTGGCTCTCGGGGTCTGCTGTCCCTGCCATTGGTTGCGGCACGCAGTAACGTGACATCAGCAACCTGGTGCTCCAAAGGCTCAACCACTAAAGCCGACGCACGAGTCAATTGCTGGGACCGGTGCATGCACCACTGTCTACGTCAGCATTGCTGGCGGGGTTCTGTGCACCGCCCACTTTTGCAGTGCGGTCGGCCGGCTGACACCTCGGAGAATACCAGGTTGTGCTTACAGTCACGTGCTGTTTGAGTGGGCGTAACCGTGACAGAGCAACAGAGAGTCCGGAGTCACGGCGGTCGAGTGTTTGGTGGCGCCGGAAAGTTGACCACGCTCATCGAGGCCAGCTGGGTTTGACCTCAATTCACCCCAGGTAAGACTGGATTTTAATAAAAACCCTGCCACTTAGCAGAAGCCACAGAATATTAGGTATTTCCCCAGATATATTTTCTGAGCGTAGGGTTGCCTCTTTCTCCCTAAGACACACCCTCTGAGTTATTAGCGGCTACACTACAGCGCTGGTCAATTCACTTAGGTGTTATTTTCACTGCAATATTTTTGTTTGTTTCCCCTCTCAATCGTCTCTTCCTTGCTTTGTTTTGGTCTTTTGTGTTTTGTTTCTTTCAGTTCACCAAGAGACCCCCAAGGAAGCTAAATAATAGTGACAACCAAGCAGTACTTCGGGTCCCACGTTGACCCGCATAAAATTGGCCCGCCTAACTGTCTACGACTGTTAGCCAAATTTCTATAAACGGCACGGCTGTACTACAGCTCGTTAGCCTCAAAACAAGCTAGCAGCGGCCCTTTGTGTGTGTGTTGTGTTTCTCTCGCCCTCAGGGAGCCAGAATGTCACGCGCTTCCAGTCTCGCGGACCATTGGAGCAATCTGGATGCGTGGTTACGAGCCATGACAACCGGCTGTCTGCCCAAGGACTCTGGCGACCCGAAATCTCCGACCCGGCAGGAACTGGACGCCGAGGTGGACCAGATAATGGCCAACGACCCAACGCAGACCTACAGCTCAAAGGAATGGAGTCGGATCATTGGACGTCTAGCTCACAACTTAGTGGCACAGGCATGCTCTGCGGAGGAGGACAACGCCAATCTGGAAAAGGAAATCGCAGGACTAAAGACTCAACTGGAGGAGGCCCGCAAACAAAAGGACCACACACAGGAGCGTCTGGATCAGCTACTTCTGGAGGAGAAAGACAAGGACGAAACGCCCCCAGAATTACAAGAGGAAGTGGAAAGACTGCAAAAGACCCTGGAGGATCTGCGCACGGACATAGACAGGAGGGTGCAGTCGGAAAAACGCACCACGGAGGAGCTCCAGGACAGACTGCAGCGCGCCGAGGCCCTTTTAGAAAGAGCAGAGAGTAAAATACAAGACAAAGAGGCCAGAGCCAAGGCCTGTGAAAAACATTTGCACGCAGCTCGAACTGAAATTACCGAGCTTGCCCAACAGAGACAGGATCTAAAGTATGAACTGGGCTTGGTCCACAAAGAACTCAAACACTCTTACAAACTGCAAGGCGAGCTGGAGGGGGAAATACCCATCACTCCATTTCCCCTCACCAGCGAGCCTGCACTTTTCAGCCAAGAACCCAGACCTGAAAAGGGGGGCGAAAGCCCATTGCTAAAGACATCACTACCCAGCCGCCACGTGCCCCCACCAGCTGAAGAGGGGCAGGGTCAGGCCATCGGTCACCACACGGCCCATAAAGAACTGGACAAGCTGGCAAGAAACATCCCGACCTTCACTCCCAATCCAGCAGGAGGCCACGATGTTCACTCTTACTTACAAGACATTGACTTTCACCTACAAACTGTGGCCAACGTCACTAATTGGGATAAGTTGTATCTT
This sequence comes from Tiaroga cobitis, assembly GCA_030578255.1. NCBI lineage: Eukaryota > Metazoa > Chordata > Actinopteri > Cypriniformes > Leuciscidae > Tiaroga > Tiaroga cobitis. The sequence continues at coordinate 50,421,713 of CM060608.1, read as the reverse complement.
CTCAGGATCACTTCAAGCCGTGATGTGCGGAGTTTCCTAGATCGACAACCTGAGACTGCCAAAACAGACTACCAGCAGCTGCGACAAGCTCTGATCCGTGAATTCTCTGACCCAGACTCTGAGAGCGGATTCGTAACCGCAATGGACCTCAAGCAGGCCCGACTAGAAACCCCACAAGCTTACTACGGCCGCCTCCGACAAGCCTACTTCGGATCTCGCAATGAGTCCGGGATGGAGGAGGACTGTAACTTCAAAACTTTGTTCCTTCGGAATCTCCATCCGACCCTATCGCACCACCTCAGGGTTTTAGCTGAGCCACGGACTATGTCAATCCAACAACTGCGTGACTTGGCTCACAAAGCTTACACCAAACAAAAGACTATCTCTAGCTAGTCCATAAAAATAAAAAGCGTCCATTCAGTCAATAGGCCGCGGGGACTCGGACGTGGGTTGGCGGACGAGCGCGCTGACCCCCCGAAATTTTTGGGGGGTCGGCCGACGCCGCAGGCCGACCCTCCCCGGGCGCCCGACCCACGCGGGCAGGGTCGGGGTGCCCCGACCCCCTCAGGGGCCCGACGGGAGTGCCCCGAAGCCCGAGCCCACCCTAAGCAGTTCTGCCTTCGTCCTTGGTGGGGCGCCACACGTGCCCCGTCCCACTAACCCACTATTTGTCCGATTGGCCACTGGAGTGACCAGACCCCCCCCCCCCACCCCCCCCCCGTCCCACTAACCCACTATTTGTCCAATAACCCACTATATGGCGCAAACTTCCCGTTGACCACCCCCCCCCCCCCACTCCCGGGCCACGCCCCCGTCCCACGAACCCACTATTTGTCCAATAACCCACTATATTGGGCAAGTGCCCCCCCACCTCCCACCACCCACCCCCCACCCCCCCATCCCACGAACACACTATTTGTCCAATAACCCACTATATTGGGCAAATGACCCCCCACCCACCCCCCACCCCCCCCCCCGTCCCACGGACCCACTATTTGTCCAATAACCCACTATTTGGCGCAAACTTCCCCTTGACGTGGGACGGCCCCCGTACGGGGACGCAGGGTCGTGGTACGTTGAGATTTGAGATTCTGGCCCTCCAGGGGCCCCTGACGTGGGGCCCCGAAGCGCGGATCTCAGGGGCCCTTAGAAAAATTTCACTTTGCTCTAGCGCCCCCTGCTTTTGGTATGTCGTTCAGGGAGGGCCAAGGGGTCAGCGTGCCGAATTTGGGGCCCCTGGGACCTTTCTGTCAAAATCCCACTCGCCCATTAAATGAATGTATTCGTCATAGTGGTTTCGCGGACGCCGCTTTGAAAGGGCCGATTGACTGGGGGGCGACGTTTTCCCACTCGCCACGGCCCCCTGGTGCGGGCGGAAAAGTTTGGGGCACCTCGGACCCCGTCCAGGGGCCGAAAGGCCGAAAAAGACACCACCGTCCGCAAAACCACTATGCCTTTTTGAAGGCACGTGGGACGGCCCCTGTACGGAGACGCAGCGTCGTGGTACATTGAGATTTGAGATTCTGGCCCTCCAGGGGCCCCTGACGTGGGGCCCCGAAGCGCGGATCTCAAGGGCCTTTAGAAAAATTTCACTTTGCTCTAGCGCCCCCTGCTTTTGGTATGTCGGTCAGGGAGGGCCAAGGGGTCAGCGTGCCGAATTTGGGGCCCCTGGGACCTTTCTGTCAAAATCCCACTCGCCCACTATTTGTCCAATAACCCACTATATTTGAAAAGTACTAACCCCGGCCTTCATGCAATAAGCTGCAATCGGACACAATCCCGCCTGCCATCGGTTGAATGGGGATATTTAGACAGTTTCTTTGATAGACATTTGAATTAAAGTTCCTGTCATGATGGTAACTATTTTACTGCACTCAGGGGGCCCTCCAGAGTCCATAGAACCAAGTCCCATCCCATAATTCCACTGTCCACCAACCCACTATTTGTCCAATAACCCACTATATTTGAAAAGTACTAACCCCGGCCTTCATGCAATAAGCTGCAATCTGACACAATCCCGCCTGCCATCGATTGAATGGGGATATTTAGACAGTTTCTTTGATAGACATTTGAATTAAAGTTCCTGTCATGATGGTAACTATTTTACTGCACTCAGGGGGCCCTCCAGAGTCCATAGAACCAAGTCCCATCCCATAATTCCACTGTCCACCAACCCACTATTTGTCCAATAACCACCTATATTTCAAAGTACTAACCCCGGCCTTCATGCAATAAGCTGCAATCGGACACGATCCCACCTGCCATCGATTGAATGGGGGATATTCAGACAGTTTCTTTGATAGACATTTGAATTAAAGTTCCTGTCATGATGGTAACTATTTTACTGCACTCAGGGGGCCCTCCGGAGTCCATAGAACCAAGTCCCATCCCATAATTCCACTGTCCACCAACCCACTATTTGTCCAATAACCACCTATATTTCAAAGTACTAACCCCGGCCTTCATGCAATAAGCTGCAATCGGACACGATCCCACCTGCCATCGATTGAATGGGGATATTCAGACAGTTTCTTTGATAGACATTTGAATTAAAGTTCCTGTCATGATGGTAACTATTTTACTGCACTCAGGGGGCCCTCCAGAGTCCATAGAACCAAGTCCCATCCCATAATTCCACTGTCCACCAACCCACTATTTGTCCAATAACCACCTATATTTCAAAGTACTAACCCCGGCCTTCATGCAATAAGCTGCAAGTGGACACAATCCCGCCTGCAATCTATTGAATGGAGATTTGGCTAGTGTGTTGTTTGGACATTTTAATTAAAGTTCCTGTCATGATAAAAACTATTTTACTGCACTCAGGGGCCCCCCCTGAGTCCATAGCACCAAGCACCATCCCATAATTCCACTGTCCACGAACCCACTATTTTTATAATGGGATAAATGCTACGTGGGATCAGACAGATTCTGTGATAGGCAATTTTTTAAAAGTTCCATTCTTGATGAAAACTATTTTACAGCACTCAGGGGGCCCCCAAGAGTCCGTGGCACCAAGTCCCATCCCATAATTCCACTGTCCACGAACCCACTATTTTTTATAATGTAATAAATGCTACGTGGGATGTCCATAGCTCTGGTCAGGAAGGCCCTAGAACCTCCATTTTTGCACTCAGGTCTAAGTCTCATGGGCCCCTATCAGAATCCAGAGTTTCAAGAAGATCAGAGAAACTCAAAATTCCGACCCGTAAAAACCGACAGGGGTACCCCTGTCGGTTTTTTCGGTGCAAGAAAAAAAGTTTCTCTGATCTTCTCCAAACTCTGGATTCTAAGAGAGGGTGATGAGACTTAGACCTGAGTGCAAAAATGGAGGCCCTAGGGCCTTCCTGACCCGAGCTATGGACATCCCTCGTAGCATTTATTCAATGGAAAAAAATAGTGGGTTTGTGGACAGTGGAATTATGGGATGGGACTTGGTTCTGTGGACTCTGGGTGCCCCCCTGAGTGCAGTAAAATAGTTTTTATCATGATTTGGAACTTCAATTAAAGTACTTATCACAGAAAATGTCCCATCCCACGTTGCATTATTTCCATTGTAAAAAATAGTGGGTTTGCGGACGGTGGAATTCTGGGACGGCGCTTGGTGCCACGGGCCCCTGGGGGCCTCCTGAGTGCAGTGAAATAGTTTTTATCACGACAGGAACTTTAGTTAAAATGTCTATCAAACACACTACCCCAATCCCCATTCAAACGATTGCAGGCGGGATTGTGTCCATTTGCAGCTTATAGACAGTGAACATGTGAATGCTTATGCACTGAAATTTGAACGGCTATAACTCCGCGACCAAGCCGCCTAGATGCACCAAACTCGGGTCAAAGTAGGGTCCCGAGGGGCCCTCTCCAAAGGGCCCCGGCCCGAGGCTCTAGCGCACCCACGGTCTGAGATACGGGGCCCGACAGGAAAGGGGTCACTTCAGAAGGAAGGGTCCCAGAACCTCGGGACTCTGGGGTCTGAGAGGGCCCCTAGGGGCCCCTCACCACCCCAAAGGACGACCCGCTGGGACTCGTCGTTTCCGAGATATTGACCGTTTTGTCCAAAAGTCCCTTATGTATAACTGGGTGTATCTCAGGAACCAAACCGAGTTGGAGCTCCAAACTCCGGGTGTGAGGAGGGCCCATGGGGTCCCTTCAGACCCCACCGTCCCCAGCTCCTGGGCCCTTCCGTTTCCGAGATACGGCCACTTCCTGTCCAGCTTTGACCGGGTATATCTCGGGAACCCCTTGCTCAATATTCCCCAAACTCTAATAGATCGTAGTGCTAGAGGGGCCCTTTCGAACGAGCCCACCCCCGAGGTCCAACTCGCCCGGGTCCCCGAGTTACAGCCGTTCAAAGTCGGGGGCCCCAGCGAACGGCGATCCGCTAGGGGGCGTCCCCGAGGCCCGTCACCGCCCTAGTTCGAGTCAGGGCCCCCCTGGGACCTCCCCACCCGAATTTGAGCTCTCTGGGCCTTCGCGTTGGCGAGATACGGGCGATTTTCTCCCGAGATCGTGACGTCATCGGCGGCCGCCATTTTGGATCGCGCCCGACGGTTTTCGGCTAATATCTCCGCGAAAACACGTCCAAAATTCACGAAATTTTTACCATTCTTTTCAGCTCAACTAGACGGTTCCAACGAGCCCAGCCACGGCCGGGTCCGTTGAGTTTTCGCTTAGATAAATGTGTATTTTCATCTACATCTCTGGCCCCCGGGGGCCCACGGGGCCGTGGGTGGTCTCAAAGTAAAGGTCTCGTCCCCCTCTAAACGAGATACAAATTTGGTGTCCATAGGACCCAGTGGGACATCACAAAAAATTAATATGTTGCTCATAAGTCAGTCACCATCCACAATCAATGGCCTCATCACGAACGGGGGGTTAGGAAACGCTTGGAAAGCGTCTAGGGCCCTCAAACTCGGGGCCCCGACTCGGGGACGTGAGACGACGGAACTCGCCGAGTTTCGGGGTCCTGCGTCTTTCCGTATCCTCCCGGCAGCGCGTTTCGTCAGCTTGACCTTTTTGACCCCGGCGACGTTTTTCACCCTTTTTCGACGTGTCGGCCCCTGAACGGGGTCCGAGGGGCCCCAAACTTTTCCGCCCGCACCAGGGGCCCGTGGCGAGTCGGAAAACGGCGCCCCCTAGTCGATCGGCCATTGCGAAGCGGCGTCCGCGAAGCCACTGTGGCAAAACGCATTCATTTAATGGGCGAGTGGGATTTTTTTCTAAATGTCCCCGGGGCCCCAAACTCAGCACGCTGACCCTTTGGCCCCACCCGAGCGACACACCGAAGCCGCCGGGCTCTTGAGCGAAGGAAAAAAATGTCAGGCCCTGACACTAATCTCTGTCTCACGGCGGACGCCCGGTCCCTTTTCTGACCGTTCGGCCCCTGAACGAGGTCCCAGGGGCCCCAAACTTTTCCGCCCGCTCCAGGGGCCCGTGTCGAGTCGGAAAACGGCGCCCCCTAGCCGATCGGCCCTTTGGAAGCGGCGTCCGTGAAACCACTATGGCGAATGCATTCATTTAATGGGCGAGTGGGATTTTGACAGAAAGGTCCCAGGGGCCCCAAACTCAGCATGCTGGCCCTTGGGCCCCACCCGAGCGACATACCGACACCACTGATCTCTAGAGCAAAGGCAACACATTTGACCCCTTTAACCCTCTGCTCGGGCCTGCAGGCTCTTTCACTCATGTACCCTAAGAGGCTTTTGAGTGAAAGTTGGTTAAAAGTGGCACAATTGCTACAGGAAGGTCCTAGGTTTTCACCCTTCGGGGCCATGTGTCGGGGGCCCCTGGAGGGCCCAGATCTCAAATCTCAAGGCGCCACGACCCTGCGTCCCCGTACGGGGGCCGTCCCACGGACCACTTTTCGCGTAGTGGTTTTGCGGACGGGCGGTCCCTTTTTCGGCCTTTCGACCGCTGAACGGGGTCCGAGGGGCCCCAAACTTTTCCGCCCGCACCGGGGGCCGTGGCGAGTCGGAAAACGGCGCCCCCCAGCCGATCGGCCCTTTGGAAGCGGCGTCCGCGAAACCACTATGGCAAAATACATTCATTTAATGGGCGAGTGGGATTTTTTTCGAAATGTCCCCGGGGCCCCAAACTCAGCATGCCGACTCTTGGGGCCTCCCCGAGCGACACATCCAAAGCGCCGGGCTCTTGAGCCAAGGCAAGACGCTGTCAGCCTCTAACCCTAACCGTCGCGCTAACCCTAAATCACGGCCCCTTTTTGGACCTTGCGGCCCCTGAACGGGGCCCGAGGGGCCCCAAACTTTTCCGCCCGCACCAAAGGATCCCTCCGAGGCTTTGTAAACTCGTTTCGTCGGAAAAATTTCGAAAGACAAAGCTTAAACGCCACCGTGTCCACGAACCCACTGTTTTTAGACGGCCAAACTGTGCGTTTGGCCTAATTACAAAGCCTGTTGCATGACTAATTTCACAAAACAGCTTGGTTTCACAATCACAAGGGCCCCGAGAGTCAGAATATCACATTTAAAAAAAGCTTTCATCAAGATATTCCCACAGACGAGCTTAAAAAATTGGTTCCCGCCAAAACGTGTCTTCGAGGACACTCGTTTACGTGGCAATTAAACACTGAAACGACTTGGAAAAACAGTGCAACGTGTTCAGCCGAGTGTGCTTAGTACAGTAGGGGTGGTTTGATCGACGGGGGCCGACGCCACAAACGACGGGAGGGCGGAAACACGACAGCGTCCCACTTCCAGCCTATTTTTCCCGCCGAAATGTGGTTCCGCGGACGCTGTTTTTTTATGCAAATTAGACACAGAAACGGCCCCCGGGGCCCGTCCCGGGCGACATACCGAAAGGACCGGGCCCTGGGGCCGAGGGAAGTGTTTTTTAGCCTCTGTGCAGCATTTCACGCTCAGGGATGTTTCACTCTCACACTGAAAGGGCCATTCATGCCTTTAAATCACTTGATGACGGGGGAGGGGCGTTTTTTTTGCAAAGGTCCCAGAGTTCCACAATTCGGGGCCCCGAGTCAGGGGCCCCTGGAGAGTCGGAATCTGAAGTCTCAAGGTGCCACGGCCCTCCGTCTGCGTACGGGGGCCGTCCCACGGGCCATCAAAAAGGCATAGTGGTTTTGCGGACGGCGGTGTCTCTTTCGGCCTTTCGACCCCTGAACGGGGTCCGAGGGGCCCCAAACTTTTCCGCCAGTGCCGGGGGGCCCTGGCGAGTCGGAAAACGTCGCCCCCTAGTCAATCGGCCATTGCGAAGCGGCGTCCACGAAACCACGGTGGCAAAACGCATTCGTTTAATGGGCAAGTGGGACATTTTTTCGAATGTCCCGGGGCCCCAAATTCGGCATGCTGACCCCTTGGCCCTCCCTGACCGACATACCGAAAGCAGGGGGCGCTAGAGCAGAGTCAATCTTTTCTCGGCCCCTGTGCAGAAATCCTCTCTCAGGGCTGTTTCACTCTCAGACTGAAAAGGCCATTTCAGGCCTTTTTTACACATTTTATGGGGGAGGGGCGATTTTTTTTTAAAGGTCCTAGAGATCCGCGCCTCGGGGCCCCGGGTCAGGGGCCCCTGGAGAGTCAGAATCTGTAATCTCAAGAAACCACGACCCTGCGTCCCCGCACGGGGGCCGTCCCACGGGCCGCTTATCGCGTAGTGGTTTTGCGGACGGCGGTGTCTTTTTCGGCCTTTCGGCCCCTGAACGAGGTCCGAGGGGCCCCAAACTTTTCCGCCCGCACCGGGGGGCCGTGGCGAGAAGGAAAACGGCGCCCCCTAGTCGATAGGCCACTGCGAAGCGGCGTCCACGAAACCACTGTGGCAAAAGACATTCATTTAATGGGCGAGTGGGATTTTTTTCGAAATGTCCCCGGGGCCCCAAATTCGGAACGCTGACCCCTTGGCCCTCCCTGAACGACATACCAAAAGCAGGGGGCGCTAGAGCAAAGTGAAATTTTTCTAAGGGCCCCTGAGATCCGCGCTTCGGGGCCCCACGTCAGGGGCCCCTGGAGGGCCAGAATATCAAATGTCAACGTACCACGACTCTGCGTCCCCGTACGGGGGCCGTCCCACGGGCCTACAGAAACGCATAGTGGTTTGGCGGACGGGCGGCAATGTTGGTAAATATAGTGGGTTATTGGACAAATAGTGTTTCCGTGGGACGGGGGCGTGGCCTGGGAGTGGGCGGGGGGTGGTCCCCGGACTTTTGGTAAACATAGTGGGTTATTGGACAAATAGTGGGTCCGTGGGACGGGGGCGTGGCCTGGGAGTGGGGGCGTGGGTCAACGGGACGTTTGGTAAATATAGTGGGTTATTGGACAAATAGTGGGTTCGTGGGACGGGGGCGTGGCCTGGGAGTGGGTGGGGGGGGGTCAACGGGAAGTTTGCGCCATATAGTGGGTTATTGGACAAATAGTGGGTTCGTGGGACGGGGGGGGGCGGGGGGTGGGTGGTGGGGGGGGCAATTGCCCAATATAGTGGGTTATTGGACAAATAGTGGGTCCGTGGGACGGGGGGGGGGGGGGGTGGGGGGTGGGTGGTGGGGGGTGGGGGGGCAATTGCCCAATATAGTGGGTTATTGGACAAATAGTAGGTTCGTGGGACGGGGGGGGGGGGTCATGGGGCAATATGCTCTCTGTCGCCCACTAGAGGTGTCCAAAAACCACCTATTCCGTGGCAAGTAGGTAAGGATCCGTCAATAGGGGGGTTATTAACAAAGGCCCACTCCTCTCCAAGTCTGTGGGCAATTGTCATCCAAATTCACCCTACGGTCCCTCCGACCCATAGTGCGCCCAATGGCAATTTGTTAACATGGGCTTTTTTCCACGAACCCACGGTTTGGACTAACTCTGAAAAGACTGTGAGAAACCCCACAATCTGCCCTGTCTCTGAGCACCGTCCAGAGCTGTCCCTAGAGGGCGCACAGCACCCCAGTTACAAGCCTGCCAACAGAGAGACACGACCATTCCAACCCAGCAGAGGTCAGCGCGGTCGTGGGGGTGCCCGCCCCAGGCAGCAGAACAGCCGCACTGGGGAATTCTGGGACCGGCCTCGCACCTCCCACAACCAAAGGGGAGGGGGCACCTGGGAAACCGGCCGGCCACCCAGAAGGAACCAACCTCCATCTCCCCGGACAACCAGCCCAGAGAGCCGGCTGAAAGACCCCTCTCAAAATGACACTAGTAAACTGAAGTTGGAACTCAAAGCCAACAGAGACAATGCCGCCGCGTCTGACGCTGCAGAACTTCTGAGCATGCTGAGAGAATTTCTTCAAAAGAAACCTCACAAGAAAGACAAGGACAAACCAGACACCGCATGACTAAACCTGAGGCCTGAAGCCAACTCCACTCCCAATGCTTCTCCCAACGACGGCCCCACAGACACTGTCAAACCACAGACTATGGAGCTCGCTGTTACATCACTAAGTGACAGCGCCACTCACTCCCTCCAACTGACAGCCCAGAACACTGCTTGTCAGTCACGGACTACTGAACTCAATGTTGCATCACCAACTGACAACACCCCTCGTTCACTCCGGCTGCCAACTGCACTTCTTGAACAAAACACTGCACTCCCTGAACAAGACGGTAGCAGCGCTCACCCAAAGGTACCAGACAGTGCTGTCTTGGTGATCTGCACTCACAGTGAGCCACACCTAACGCAACCACACTGTTTATCGATCAACACACAAGACCCCACACCAAGACTCCTGGGAAATCTGATCGAGAGAGACGTGGCACGCAAACTCTACCTAACCATCACTTTGGAAAAGGAGGTGAGACTCGAAGCGCTCGTGGACACGGGCTCCGATCTCACACTCATATCGACTGAACTTTTTGAAAAACTCAAATTTGAAGCTCAAAGACAGAATCGAACTCTTAACTTCCACACCTGTGAGCTGAATGTGCAGTCGTACAGCCAAAACGACATCCAGCTGAGAAACGTTGCCCCCATTCACCTGGCAATCGGCCCTATGAGTCTAGTACATCCGCTCTACGTTTCACCAATGAACATTTATCCATTTCTAATAGGCAAAGACCTGCTGGATCGATTCGAGCCGTTACTGGACTTCAAACACCTGCAAGTTTGGGCTCAAGTGCGTGAACCCCTCCCCCTTTCGCCAAACAAATCTGCTGAGCCAGACTGTCAGGTCACAGAGTTCACGGGAATTCCCTCAGCCAGACATGACGACCCAGTCACAACAGCTGATCAGGGGTCAAGTTTACTACTCTGTACTTTCAAAACCAGCCAAGGCTCTGATACCTACTGCCCCCAGGTCAGGACTGACCTGCAACTGCAAGATATAACTACAACAGACATTGTTCTGGCGATATGGTCTGACCAATCCACCATAAGCCTCTCACTATTCAATGCAATCATTGACAACACACCGGACCTGCCCTATACCAGCAAACGCACACGTTTTCCTCTCAACGCACATTCATCCTCCATGATACCTGCCAAAGGGATCTGTGCTTTGCAATTAAAGTGGAATCGCCGGTGTCTGACCCATTACTTCCTGATCCTTCCGGATCCAGTCCACGATGTCTACATTGGAGCAGACGTTCTGATTCGCCTCAAAGCTCATGTGGACACGTTGAATGAAGTGGTTTGGGCCCCATTGACTCTGCAGCCACCTGTTCCCAGCAATCACGACAATCTACTGTCGGGGCAGACCATCCCTGAAGTCTGCACTCTAATCAACGAACAAGCAACTGTAGTACCAGCTTACACCAAAGGGGTCGCTGTGCGTCTCAACATACGACGGAACCAAACATTGAACCACACGCTAGGTTTCTTCCAACCTTCACCTGAATGTGGAGACCTCGGACTCACACTCGAAGCCACACCCCTCACGGAAGTGCCATCTCGGATAATCTACATTCTGTTCAACAACTGCACAGCAAGGGACATCAGCATTCCCAGAGCCTACAGGCTAGGATGGCTAGTGAGCCATGACTTTCATGACTTTGAACTTGTATTACCGGTCATCGGCCCCCTTCCACCTGCACTGATACCTGAAGGGCACACAGACAACACAGTGCTCACGCTGCCCTTCCAACTCATTGCCATCACATCTGTCATGTCAGTGGCCAAAGACCAAGTGTGCAGAACTGAGCTTACAGAGGACCAACACCTCGCAGTGTACACAGTCTACCACCAGCCTGCCATTGAGACTAATGCACCTGTTATGCCTTTAAAGATCAAATCAACTGATGGCACATCGACAGAGGAGCCATATCAAGGTTTTGAATCTCAAGTGCAGCAAATTCTACAAGAGGCTGACGCGCTTCAGAATGACACAGACCTCCAAAGACTAAGACAAGTCCTTTACAAGTTCAAAGAATCCTTTGCCAAAGACTCTTTAGACTGTGGCCTTACCAACCTCCACACGGTGCGCATCCCCACGCACCCCGAAGCTCCTCCCACTTTCGTCAAGCAGTACAAAATTCTCATCGCGTCGCACGAACCAGTACAGGAAATCATCGAATCCATGCTTGAGAAAGGTGTCATCCGTCCATGTAACAGCACCTACTCTGCCCCCATCTGGCCCGTTCTCAAACCGAATGGGAAATGGCGGCCCACCATTGACTATCGAAAGCTGAATCAACAGGTACCGTTGTCACGGTGGCCCATGACCCAACTTGAACAGGAAATACCCCGAATCAGAGGAGCCACCATCTTCTCTACACTCGATGTGGCCTCTGGATTCTGGACCATTCCAGTGCACCCAGAAGACCAACACAAGCTGGCATTCACATTCGGCAACCAACAGTTCACCTTTAACAGATGCCCGTTCGGGTATGCCAACTCACCAGCTGAGTTCAACATCTTCCTGAACAAAGCCTGCCCTGACGCCAGGATGAGAGGTAACCTGATTTACGTAGACGATGTTCTCATGAAGAGCACGACGGTGGCAGACCACCTGAAAGAAATAGACTATGTTTTGAACCAGTTATCCGCTGCCGGCGCCAAAATAGCCCTCCACAAGGGACAATGGTGTCGCAACAAGGTCAACTACGTGGGCCTGCTCATCGGATCCAATGGCATCGAACCACAATCAAACCGTATCCACGCCATTCAAAACATCAAGCCTCCCACTAACGTCTCTGAACTGCGAAGCTTCCTAGGGGTATGCAATTACTCCCGACAGTTCATCGAAAACTATTCGGACATCGCCAGGCCCCTCACAGCGCTGCTGAAAAAGAACTGCCCTTTCGTCTGGTCAGACGCTCAAGAACACGCCATGGCGGCACTAAAAAGACATTTATGCTCAGCCCCCTGCCTCGCTTACCCCGATCCTCAAAAGGAATTCTACCTGGAAGCAGGATTTTTTGACCAATGTCTCAGTGCTGGCCTATACCAACTGCACGATCAAGACAAAAAGGTGGTCGCATATGCCAGCAAGACGCTTCTCCCTCCAGAGTGTAAATTCTCAGACTGTGAAAAAGCTTTGCTCTGTACGGTATGGGCCATACAGCGTTTCTACAACTACATTGGAGCACAGAAAGTTATCATTGACACTTGCCACCAGCCCGTGATGTTCCTCAACAGCCAACGCATCCGAAACGGCGTGGTCACCAATGCACGCATAGCCACGTGGTTAATGGCTCTACAAGGACGTGATGTCGAGGCACGATATGCACAGAATCACAAGTCGGCATTGGGAAACGGCCTGGCTGCATGTCAGAACTGCTCCGACGACTCACCTGCTGCGATGCTAGACACACCAGAGCCCCAACAGCCACAACTGACCTGTCACAGGTACTTTGACAAGAATGCGTGCGACGGCATGCCCACAGCTTACGTCGACGGATGCTCCTACAACCACGAGGGCATCCTAAAGGCAGGTGCAGGGGTACTGTGGGTTGACAACCACCCATGCCCACCACAACGCTTCAAACTGGGCCCCCAGTCATCCCAGTATGCAGAGGTGGCAGCCATTCTCATAACTCTGTAAATCGCATCAGCCCATAACGTCAGTGAACTTCTCATCTGCACAGACTCTAACTATGTCAGACTCAGTTTTGTGTGCCACCTCCCGATCTGGAAATGAAATGGTTTCAAAACAGCAAACAACAAGCCTGTCAAACACCAACACCTGTTCCAGGAATGTGATAACATCACAACAACACACAATGTCACCGTGTACTGGAAGAAGGTAAAGGGACATTCAAAACTACCAGGCCTAGACAAAGACTTTAATGACCACACTGATGCCCTTGCCAAAGCGGGCGCCCTCCACGGTGAGCTGTGGTCTTCCCCAAACCCCACACCAACACCCGATGTGGCGGTACTAACCCGCAGCAAACGGCCCTTGCCTGCGACAGCACCAGCTTCACAGCCGCTATCGCTAACGCCGCAAATTTCTAACAACGATATTGCGGATATGCAAGCCACAGACACTGCTATAAAGACAATTCTTGACCACCTCTCTGACCCCGCCTGCCACCCTATCTCACCTTCAGCCTTGGCGGACGACTCATACCTCAGACATCTACACAACTCCAGACATATGCTGCGTGTGCGGGACGACATTCTTTGGTTTGACCCCGATGGCACCACACCACCTAGGCTCGTGGTGCCACTGTGCCAAAGGGGGGTGATGCTAATGCACGCCCACAACACACCCTATGCTGGACACCACGGTACCAGAGCCACGTATGACACACTCAGACAGGTGGCATACTGGCCAGGCATGCAGCAAGATGTGGCAGAGTATGTGAGAGAATGCTTGGTCTGCTGTCAATTCCAACCAGCGAACCCAAATCACAGAGCCCCACTGCAACGCAGAGGAATCACGTTCCCATGGTCAGACCTCCAAATCGACTGGGTAGGACCCCTGCCCAGGTCGACAAGAGGCAACAAGTACTTTCTCACGGTGGTGTGTCAGTTTACCAAGTGGGTAGAGTGTCTGCCAGCACCAAACGACACTGCCCAAACAACGGCATACCTCCTGATGAATCACATTTTCTCCCGGTTCGGATTGCCACTAAGAGTCAACTCAGACAGAGGTACCCACTTCACTGCCGAGATCATGCAAAAGATCTGGAGATGTCTAGGAGTACAAGCTAGACTCCACATCAGTCAAAATCCGATCTCATCGGGGCAAGTCGAGAGATCTAATCAGACGGTGGTCCACATGCTAAGGAAGTATGTATCGACAAACCAAAAAGACTGGGATGTGAAACTCCCCCTTGTGCTGATGGCCCTCCGAGCCACACCGCAGGAATCAACACGGGTGTCCCCATTCGAACTCATGACCGGGCGGCAGATGACTCTGCCATTACACCTGTTGTACCAACCAGGAGACCACAACCTCGTCACCGCCTACACCACGTTCCAGTACCTGGACGAGCTCCACAAACACCTGAAAACAACTTTCGCTTTCGCCCAGCAACACCTGAAAAGCAGCGCTGAAGGCCAGAAAGCATACTATGACCAAAAGGCATCTCACCACGAGTTCAATGTGGGCGTCAAAGTCCTGTATTACATCTTAGCCCCGCCACCCCGGGGGCTGTCAAAGAAGTTCCTGCCCCACTGGACAGGACCTCACGAGATTGTGAACAAACTCTCCCCCGTTGCATACCAAATCCAGCTAAAACGGAGACAGAGAGAACCAGTTCTCAAATGAGTCCACCGCAATCAGATCAAAAGACATGTGGCCCCTAGCAGGGACAGACAAGGAGGGGCCAATGCAAGCTAAAACTCAACCGCCGTCATCGCAGCGAAAGACTGTCTCACACAACCCGGGACAAACCTTGCTGACCTGTGCCTTTCTCTCTCCCCTGCTCCTCCATACCTCTCTCTCTCTTGCCTGTAATAGGATGCTGCTGTTGATAGCCCTCATGTGCCTTCAGTCGACCAGAGGCCAGCCGCCAGCCGACGTCATCTCACCAGGACCGGCCTCCGGCATCGTGTTGAGGGACCAACCAGGACTCCTGATCACTAACTGCCGAACGCACACACAGAAAGTGTATGTGCGACTCGACCCCCGAAATGTCTACCGGGCGCACTACCCAAGCTCGGTGGCACAGTACAGTTGGGCAGGTGCGCGATGGACAGAAGCCGCCCTCAACCACGCCGAAGCCGACGTCGAGCACATGCTGAAACAACTCGAGAAGATGACCGTCACCCAAGCGGAATTGGGAGGACACAACAAACGTTCCAAACGGTTCCTGGGAGCGCTGCTCGGGGCCGCTGCAGCCGTGGGCACGCTGTTCAACATTGGCATGTCCAGTGTCAACGCCGTGAACATAGCCACGGTGCGACGACACTCGGCCGAAATCCAGACCGAGCTTCCACAGCTAAAAGAACAACTCACCACTCAGAGCGAATCCCTGCGAACCATTGGCAAGACACTGAGAGGAACCGTGACAATCCTCAACACTCATAGCGTCATGCTGAATCAGACTGTGAGCTCCATGAAGCAGATGTTCACGGTCTTCCAAAATGACTTTGCCCAAACACAGTTGGTCACAGCACTGATGACCGACATGCTCCGAGAAGTAAGTTCCTCCATGGACAGCTTAGCCATGGGTAGGATCCCGCCATACCTGATACCCCTAAGCCTGGTGCAAACCGTGCTGGGTTCTGCCATAACAACCCCCATTGACCCGATCCAAACCCACCTTGCATACTCCTTGGGCAGTGCCATCCCTTTGTATGTTGACCCCGCACAGCGAAAGGTAGGCTTCCTCTTAAATTTACCCATCATAGAATCAAGCCGAATCTACCGACTCAAAGACATTGTCAACGTGGGATTTTGGCAGAGCAATACCTACTTTAAGGTACGGACCCCTGACGTGGTAGCCTACCACGACAGCGACCCTCAGCTGTACCTAGCCCCGAACCTGCACATGTTCACCCGCACCAAAGATATCCACTATCTCTGCCCTAGCAAGCCGTTCCTCAGAGACAACACGGATGGGATCTGCGGCCTGCAACATCTGGCCAGCGACTCACGTTGCCCGGCGGATGCTAAACCTCGCAGCCAAGTCACTGAGACGCAAGCCGAGATCGTGGGGGACCGATGGCTCGTTAATACCCCAGTACGGTCGGCGACACTGACCTATGACCAACACGACACCGCTACACGTGTCAACCTGCTGAACCGGACCATGTGGATCCAAGTTCCACGAGGAGCCATCCTCCACCTGGACGACTTAGCCTTGTACTACCTCCCGAGTGAAGAATACCAAGCTGAACTACAGATTCCACCCTTCTTCCGGGAGCGCAACTTCACTCTCGATCCAGAGCTAGAGCAATGGATTCAGAAAGGGGGGCCACAGATCGTTGACATCGCTCCCCTGGACACAGCCCTCCAAGCCTTGTCCAGGATGCCTATCCTGAACGCCTCACCAGTCGTCCAAGCATGGACCGCCGCTGACACTGCTGTGTGCATTTCAACGATCATCGGACACACACTAACCTTGGGCCTGGCCTACGTCCTGTACCGACGAGTCAACGAGATGCGAGCCTCTGCAGCCAGGCTCACCCAAGCCATGTCCGTGGGGTTCCGTAAGGGCCCCCGGAAAGAAGACTCTCCGCTAGAGAACGCGGAGAACCTCATTGAGCTGAGCACCCAGTCCTAACCCCATCTGCAATACCCGACTCTCATGAGTTACTTACCATCTGACCCATGTGATCGTGATGGCTCAACAGGCCCACCCATACGGGTCCTGCCGAACCATCAAGGGGGGAATGTAGCCATGATCAGATGGTCAGATTTGCCATTTTCCTGAACTACTGGTTTTGCATTATTTTAATTCAGATACTATGACCAAAAGTGTCCTGGGACTGTTAATTAAGTTACTGAGTCACTCACAAAGCCCCTCTGTTTGTGATTTGCCACACGAAGCGGATGGTGCCTGGACTTGATTGAATTACTGATACTGATGCGCTCAGGAGGTCCTTGTCTCTGATTAGGAAAACAAAAAGAGCTACTATGGCACATGTGACTCATCACCCTTAAGCTAAAGCTAAGATTAAATCACCATTAAGCTAAGACTCCCCCCTGGGGTTTTTCGCTTACACACACAGAAGAGAATTGTGCAATAGGACAATTGGCCGTTGTCGCAGATAGTAAACTCATCAAATTCGAAGCACACACACACCCAAGACACGGGACTGCAGATGATCAGGAGTTCATCCGGCCACCATCGTTCAATGAACTCTGAATACACATACATACATACACACGCACACACAAAGAGACAATCATTTGTGACTACGTGTGGTGAAAAGTAACGTTTCAAATGTATAAAATGTTTTCTGGTTGTGCCTCATGGGTCCCTTGTGACCAAATCTGTATAACTGTAAGCTTTTATGATATGTGATCAATTTAACATCCGTTTAATCACGATAAATCATGTATCTGCATTTTAATAAGCCTAGGAATGCCGAACTTGGTATGGTTGTAATCAGAATAATCAAAGAAGATTGAATCATCAACCCAAAATGTAATATGAGGCATGCTTTTATTAATACTAGCTTAGAAGTGTATTTCGAACAAGTTTTATCCACTATGCACATGATCCAGAAGGCGTGAATCACAAGGTCTGCCGACCCGCCTTCCTGCAAAACGATTGGATCAGACACGTGAGAAAGGCGTGTCCCTCGCCCCTTCAAAATAGACCGCCACCTTCTCCTCTTTGCAGTTTCCTACGCCAGAGAGAGATTCCTAAACTTTCTTGCTAAACTCCAGCCGGAGTTTTCCTTCTTCGTCGTTTTCCTACTTTGTTTAAATCTAAGTTTTCTTTTATTTTGATCTACCTCAGTTTGATAGTTGACTTCGGTCAGTGTATTCACGAACGAAACAAGCCTAAGATTTATCGTTTCTCACGGGCCGCAGCTGAAGCAATCGCAAACATCTGCCTCCTATTGGAAGACGCTCCAGACAACTCCAACCACGCTGCCTTTGTAACACAACTGCACACAAAGGAGCCGTAAAAGTAACGTACAAATCTCAATTAAGTGCTGCTTAAAGTTGTCTAGATTAATGTTAGAATCCTTTGGGTCTCGGTTGAACTGTTTTGAACTGTGCTCTCTCTCTCTCTCTCTCTCTCTCACTCTCTCTCTCTCTCTCTCACTCTAACTGTCTCTTTTTAAAATACGTCGTATTGCAATCTTTTGTCAACTGTTTGTTTTGATATGCATATTTACTCCTGCGTGATTTAAGTAGTTCATGTAACCATTAGTTGTGTTATTAAATTCCATAATCTTTTGAAGTGAATCTGTCTCATGGTCCTATGCTTGAAGTCTCTGTGAATGTCAAAGGTCTGTAAAGTTACCAAAGCTCTACCTCAGTTAACTAATTTTAAAACGTCTGAAAGTGCCGTAAACGAGGAAATATTTCTTTGTGGCCACAGGAAATATTCACTCTGTTCACAGGCAGGTAATATTGTGATATAAGGAAGTTTTCGGCTCCAGTCCGCTGGACGGACAGCTAGACGGATAACTGAATTGGAAACACATGTAAATTTACCCTGATAATTAACCTGACTTAACTGACCTAGATATTAATAATTACTACGAGCGATCGTGTTAATTATTCATATATGGTGAGGTTTAGTCCATTCCCTATTTGGGATAATTTAATTTATGTATGCGATTACATACTCATGATCTAATGAATAATATTCCCCATTTGAGTTAATAATTTCCCCAAAACCAAAGTCATTGTCGCTACAATCCCTACTGTCAGGCTCGAAAATGTTACCCAATTGGGCATCCGGAAATAATACACAAGGATTTTCAAAACCTTGAAGATTATTACGGACTCGTCAAGGCAACAGTCCTTCCGCCACGGAAGTTGCTTCACCCCGTACTGCCTTATAGGACCGGGGGTAAGTTAATGTTCGCGCTTTGCAGGACATGTGCTGAACAGCAGAACCAGACACACTCGTGTGCATACTAATGAGGAAAGATCAATTCATGGGTGCTGGGTTAGCATTGAACTGTTAAAAGCCGTTGAGAAGGGTTATGTAGTGACAAAAATCGATGAGGTCTGGCATTTTCCCCAACGCTCTGAAACATTGTTTTGTGATTATGTTAAAACATTTTTACAGTTCAAACAGGAAAGTTCAGGTTTTCCAAAAGACGTTGTGACCGACGCCGACAAAGAATCGTATGTTAGAGATTACTTTGAGAAAGAAGGGATTAAGCTGAATCTGGACAAGATTGAGTTTAATGCTGCACGTAGATCCATCATGAAGCTACTGCTTAACTCTTTGTGGGGGAGGTTCAGTATGCGCGAGGAGTTACCGACAACCGAAATACTAACAGACCCTGAACAGTTTGCCCGATACATTTTTGGCACCGAGTATGACCTCAAGCATTTCTCATTTGTGTCAGACACTGTTGCAATCGTTCAGTGGGCTTACGCAAATGGGAAAGGGACCCAGACTCGTGACATTAACGTCTTTCTCGGGGCTTTTACAACGGCCCACGCGCGGTTAGAACTTTATGATCTTATGGACAGGTTGGGTGATAGACTGCTTTATTGCGACACAGATAGTGTTGTGTTCACGTCTAAAGAGGGTGAATATGAGCCCCCACTGGGGCCATATCTTGGTGACCTAACTGATGAAGTTGGGGATGGAGACCATATAGTGGAATTTTCGGCAAGTGGTCCGAAAAGTTACGGGTACAGAACTGCTAAGGGTAAGGTCTGTATGAAGGCCAAAGGCATCACACTGAATGCTGTAAACTCCGAGACCATTAGGTTAGACACATTAATTGGGCTTGTCGATCAATATGTGAGGGGGCGGGGTGACAGTAATTACATTCTCGCGTACACCGACAGTATAGTGAGGAACAAAAAGCAGTTCACATTGCACAACAAGTCAGTTGTGAAAAAATTTTAAGTCGTATACAACAAGCGTGTACTGCTACCCGACCTAACTACGCTACCATATGGCTACTGACAACGTTTTTGGGCACCGGGGTGTGGTAGACCCGGATGGTTTTGATTTTAGATTACAACATCCTTTTTCATGTGTGTTAAGCGGTCCTTCTAGCTCAGGAAAAACATTTTTTGTAAAAAAGTTGTTGGAAAATGCTAAAAGTGTAATTTCTAAAAAAAAATTAAAACATTGTGTACATTTATGACTGCTGGCAACCTATGTATGATGAATTGTTGAAACTGTATGATATTAAATTTATTGAAGGTATACCGCAGACTCTGAATGATGATCGCTTGTTTCCCACCAACAAGACCAATTTTGTGGTATTGGATGATGTTATGAAAGATGCTAGCAGCAATTCAGAAGTTGAACGTTTGTTTACCAACTATGTGCACCATAGAAGCTTGAGTGCAATATATATCGTACAAAACTTATTTTTTCAAGGTAAATCCAGTAGGACTATCAGTTTGAACACTAATTATTTGGTATTGTTTAAAAACCCTAGAGACAATACCCAAATTAATGTGTTAGCGCGTCAGATGTACCCCAGAAACACAAAATACTTTATGGACTGTTATGAAAATGCGACCAGCATTCCTTTTGGGTATTTATTGATTGACTTTAAAGTGAAAACACCAGAACAGTACCGTCTCAGAACAGATATACTGTCACAATATCCTGTTGTGTACGTTCAGAAAAGAAAACACTGACGTCGTGAGAGAGCGAGAGAGAGAGAGATTTGAAAAATGTCTGCAAAACTTTTAAGAAATCTACCTCTTTTAAAATTGTTATTAAAAGCAACCCCTAAACAAAGACGTGTTATTTTAGAGGCAGCCACAGACGAGCTCATTGTGACATTGTGTGAAGTAGCTCTCAACGTGGTCCATGGTAATATTCCCCTAACACCACAACAATATCAGAAACTGAAGAGAAGAAGAAGCGAGATCAAAATTGTTGCAGATAAAAAGATTGGCGTTAGACGTAAAAGACGATTGATCAACCAGCAAGGAGGATTTTTATTACCTTTACTATCTGTAGCAATTCCATTTATAACAAGTTTGATTACGTCTAAATAAGTTTGGTAATGGAGTATGCTGAGAAGATGTTTTTAGTCCCACAACACCAGCTGGATAAACTGAAATCTTCTAGCACCCGTGAGTCTATACATCAGGTTGTAGAGAACGACTTGGACATGACTATAAGAAATATTCTGCAAAGGTCTGATCTGGATCACCATGAAAAAGCTAAGATGTACACTAGTGTTTTGCAGAGGTTTTTAACACTATCTAGACAAGGGGATAGAGAATCTGCCACATTAACATTAAGTCTTCCACAACATGGCAGGCTTTGAAAAAGAAGACACACCATCAAGAGGACATGTGAGTGATCAAAGCGATTTAAGTGATTTTGCAGATGAGATTTTAAAGAATATACCACAGAGGAGTGTGAAAAATGTTTGTTACATTTTAGATAAAATGTCTAAAACTAAAGATATCACTTCATGGACCGAGTCGGGGGAGTTTGTATTTAAAGGCAGGACAATCCCTGGTTCACACATGCTTGACTTAGTTAAAAGCATTACAGCTCCGCAAAAGATTGCTGACGAACGGAGACCCGGTGGATGGTATGAGTTTCTGGAGGCTTTTGCTAGTTTAAATATGCCATACTCTGTTGTACCAAACCATCATGTCAGACATACAATTAACTCTTTCAAATCCAAATCACCCCCGACTATAAACGACTCATCTAAGAAGAGTAAAAAAACAGAAAGTGCATCCGAACACCCCGACACATTCAAAATATTTAAAAGACATCGTATACAAATCACCCACACTTGACAAGAGTCAGTGGTTAAATTTTTAATCTTGATGTTTGTATGTATTTTTTTTTGTTTTTTTTTGAGAACTTATGATCTGTAATATTGAATGTTATGTCTGTGTAATAAAAAAAGATAGTTAAAGAAAAACACATTTCTGCTCTGTAGTTTTTATTTAATTTTTTATTGTAAAAATATTAAGCATGAGACAAGAACATTTCACCAATTTGCACACACTGTATACATTTGAAAACATTGTCATTACATTGAGCTTGTTTTAGTTTTTTCACAAATGCTGACACCTTTTTGTCATTTTTAACAAAATCGTTGGTATACAATTTCAACACATAACCATAATCAAAGCCCTTTGCCATGTGGTAGAGAAAGAACACACAATGTTGACCACATGTGTCTGATGAAAAATCTTGGACTTGCACAGTTGAATGTTGTACTTCGCTAGAGTTGAGCTTTAAAAAGTTTTTGATAATCGGAGGAAAACCATGATAATCTGGTTTATTACCGAAGCTGTCGAAAAAAACATCCTACACCATCCTCGTTTATGTAGATAGCCAACCAGTGTTCCCCTGGGAGTCCTGAAGGATGTGTATTGATCAAAACCATTGCTGGTAGTTTTCTTAAAGGGGTTTTTGGTAGATAGTCACATGGTAGAACTCCAAGAAAATAAGTATCGCATGAAACCTTATCCATGACAGCCGTAAGCTGTACAGTGTTCATTTGAGTGTATTAGTAGTAATCAACCAGGACCTGTCGGCGATTTGACACCTCAATCAAACTATCAAACAATGCATAAACAATTAAGTTAACCGTGCGTGGTAGTGGCTGTCTAAAACGGGCTTCTAGTCTAATATTGCCACTTTTGATAAGCGATACGTGCTGGCTACACTCTTCGTCTGGTGCGAAATTGAACGCGTAGAGTGTATAGCCGTGCAGAAAGTCCTCTCTATCGATACATAGAGGCTGGTTTTTAAGATGCCTTCCAGAAGCCAGCGCTAACTGGTATGTAAAGACTCATGGGCGGATCTAATCCGTGGGGAATTTGCATATCATAATTAATAATTGGTAATTAATCATTATTCATACATGTTTGGATTAGATCAGTCTTACATGTTAATAAATCTCCCGATAAGGGAGGATCTGTCATTTTACCTGCCTGCGTGCATGTTAATCCCTGAAATTAACCACAAGTTGATTGCAGTTAATTACACGGACCATGTTTCACAAACAGGTAAAATGAATTAGCTCAATTGTCAGGATAATATTTGTGGGGCTCCACAATATCATCTTACTTTATAGGATTTCAGGAAACGCAATTCTCTGGCCAGAAGAATTGGGTTTCCCGCCCTATAAACACAACACCTACTCTTTAAGGTATTTTTAATTTTAGTAAGCTTGTAGCATAAGATCTTTTGCACTTAAGGGACTTGAAACTGAGCAAGAGACAGCACATCAATCAAATGAATATATAATTAATTTAATAGAGGCATGACTACTTATGTATTTACTACGGTTACACGGGATATATATGTATTTACAAACACATGGACATCAATGAACAATACAATAAGACATCAATGAACGAGAAATGCGTAAAGTTTGGACAATGGATAACTTACACGCGTGAGCGAGTAAGAGAGAGAGAGAGAGAGAGAGAGAAAGGAAGAGAGAGACGGCATGGGTAAGATTTTTCCCTAGACTTTCACCTTTCTGTCTACGGAAAAAAAAACTTTGACTAACAAAGAAAAGAAATAAAGATCTCTACGGGGAAATCACGCGGAGTTAATGTTACATCTTTGCATGGCTGGTGAAGAAGCGCGTGCTTCGCTCGGTCCGGCGCGTCACGTGGTCACGTGAGCGTGTTTCTCCTTCAAAGCGAGCGCGCGCTCGTTTAAAGGTCCCTTGTAGATGGATTTGCTGAAGAGATATGTCACGGGGTTTTCTTTTCAATCGTTGATTGTAATTAAACACAGAGACTTATCTACAACTGAAAAATACAAACTAAACTAGAAACAAATAAAAGAAAGGCGAAGAGCTCGCCCGGAGGCGAGACGTTACATTATGACACGAGGACAAGGGAGAAAGCGAAGCGCGGAGAAGTCCTCTTTAGAGGAACTGGAGTCCACACCTCTGAGGTGCGAACTGGCCAATGACATTCAACAAAACTTTTGGCGGCCAAATTCTCTTTGTCTTGTCAAAGTTAAACTATGGCCGTGTCCGCCTCTTTTATGACCAGTCAGAATTTGTCAGAATCATTCCACAAGATGGTAAAAACATAGAAAACATACATTTTACTGTAATCTTCTGTATCTGACCAAATCAGTTGGAATGAGATAATTAAAACGGTACCAAACACAACATTTACACATAATTGGAATACGAAGATACATCTTAATACATAACTATAAACTCTCAAGAGTTTCACTGATACGCTAGGAGATCATATCTAGACTACCATGGACTGGGAAACACACAGACATACAGGAATATATCGTATACAATTGGTAATGGCTCGTTTTATGAGTGTAATGTAAAAGTCCATTATGTGTGTGTGTTGGTTCGTGTGTGTGTGTGTTAGAGTTCTGTTATCTCTCTTGCAGAGATGGGGGAAGGGCATGGAATGTTTCAAGCTTTTTTATGACTCTGGCCATTCCTGAGAGGGAGAGTGTGTGTGTGTGTGTGTGTAAATTTACACTCCAGGCTTTTTTTTAGGGATGTCCCGATCCGATCACGCGATCGGAAATCGGGCCCGATCACGTGGTTTCAGACTCGATCGGAATCGGACGTTACCTCCCGATCAGGACTCGGATATATGTAAATTAGGGGTGTAACGGTACATGTATTCGTAATTATTCCGGTTCGGTACGCATACAAACCGAACGATTCCTAGGACCATTTTTCCTGCAGACAAAATCCGCGCTGGCGCGACCACCACAATGTTGCGCAACATCAAATGGCAGACGTAATGAAAGCGGAACGAAACTGCGCTACTCATTATATTGTGCTTAACGGACCATTTATCATTTCGGACCAGCAACATCTGTGGAGCGCGAGATCAAGCGACACTGTGCTAAGAGATCCAGTGAAGAAGAAAACATTTAAATTCGCCACAGATCAAACAGTGCTGACGTGGAAACCAGTAGAAACATTGTGCCGTGAATGAACATGGATTTAATGTTGCACTTCAAAACTCAAATATTTTATAAATATATATTTAAATGTTATTTTTAATGTGATTACCAAAACATTATTTGTTCATCCTTCAAAGATTACCACCCCCATTTATAAACCTGAAAGTTTCAAGATGTAGGAAAACTCAAACTTATTGAAAAATAGTTTTTCTTTCAATAAATAGGAAATTTCTCTGGCATTTCTTTCTTTTTGCTGTATCGTATCGAACCGAACCGCAAATTTTGTGAACCGTTACACCCCTAATGTATGTGTGTGTGTGTGTGTATATATATATATATATATATATATAAATATAAATATATATATATATATATATATATATATATATATTTCTCATAATTTTTTTATACACTTTTAAAACATTTTTATTTTTTGTTTACATGCCTGCCGGGTATTTTAAGTTGAGGTGCTATTTGTTTTTATATTAGACTTTTTCTATATTTTCTGTTGCACTAAAGTCCAAAAGTGAAGATTTTATGTTATTTATTACTTGATTGTTCAAGCTACCTCACATAAGTTCTCTGTTTGTTAACAAAGTTGTTGAATGTTAAAATAAGGTTAATTAAATAAAAAATCTGTTTTTTCTCTCTTCTTTATTCTTTTTTGATGTATTATATAAGTATCGGATCGGGACTCGGTATCGGTAGATACTCAAAATTAAATGACTCGGACTCGGACTCGAGGGCAAAAAAACCTGATCGGGACATCCCTACTTTTTTTTGGTCTTTAGCAGGATGTATTTAGTCCTTTCAGATTCACCCTCGCCCAGTCCTTACAGGTAAAACTCCCGCACTGCAGAACCATTTTCATATTCAGGTTGCAGGGGCTTCGTGGGGTACTGTTGCCCATCCAGATAAATGGCCAAAAATTCTAAATCATAGTTTTTAAACGCAAATGGGTTTTTATTATAGGCACCCACAAATGCATCATTATCAACCATAGCTAGAACCAGAGATTTCGGTAGAGTTCCTAAGAATAAGTTTTCTTGATTGCAGACACGTGAGCCTGCTGGTATTGAGAAGTTTTTCAGACACACTCTGTCGATGGGGTATTTGGCTGTGGTTGAGAGTAGGGCTTGTGCATGACCCAGTCTCACAGCTGGTGACACAGACACTTTTTTCACAAATAGCGATGCAGACAGGATGTTTAGTTTATAGGCTGTAGCGTTGCTCCTCATCAGGCAGAATTCATCTTTACCTCTAGTCATTCTAATTTTAAGATCTAATCCATTAAGTAATAGTTTTTCCTGAAAGAAGATATCACTGTGAACAGGCGCGAGTAGTTCGACCACATTACTAGCGTTGGTGAAGGCTGCTCTCTTTGTCAGCCCGCGATTTCCCCCAGCCGGGTCAGCCACATCCATATGGCCCGCAGTGTCCAGGTAAAAGAGCCCTGCTGAGAAAAGCGTTTCAAGGGCGTCTTTACCATAATTGGTAAGACATTCTATCATACAGCGGTATGGGTGTGTGCTAGAACTCTGTGATATAAGCCGATCTCCAAGCGACACATCCACTTGTGAAAAAATCGTAGATCCAGGATAGTTCACAAGACCTACGGGATCTCCGTCTGCAATATCCGTCCCATCAGCATTAGTGATTTTGAGGCGCAAAAAAAGTAATGTGTTGTTTAGATCTATGTAATCCTCCCCATTCGCCGCAATAAAAAATTCCAGCGGAGATGTGTCGGATATCGCTGATAGTGGTGGAACTTCTATATAAGTGTTTTTTTCAATTGCTGTTTGAGTTAGTGGTACAGTAAACAGATCCAGTTTAGTCTTTAAACACTCTTCTGACATGTTGTGTAGTAACGCCATGATTTAAAATATTGTTTTAACAGAGCTCCTTGATCTTTTTGAAGCAGTACGCTTAGCTGTCTCCTTGCGCTTGCGTTTTACAACTGATGTTTTCTTGGGAGGTTGTTTTGTTTTCTTCTGCTTCTGGCCACTCCTCCGCACCCCTGGCGGCCTAGATGCTCTTTTGCGAGCCATTACCATTAGTCCGGATCCGTCTTGAGCATCATAGTTGTTGTTAAAAGATCTTGATAACGTATTACTAACAACGTCACTTAGTGTGTTTTTTGCAGCTGATTTAAGATGCGGCTTGGCTATGCTAAATCCTCGTTTTAGTAGGGGTATAGCCATTCTAAAGAGCCCCCGAAAAATCCCCCCCAAACCGGCCCCATACATGACTCCACCTCCTGCATACCCGGGGAGCCCGCTGCCTGCCTGATTCTGGTAATAGGCAACGTAACGCATAGGGTCAACATTGTGATTGTTGAAATATGCCATTTTAAACAAAGTGTTTTACAGGCCTGAAGTGAAGTTTGATGCACACTTTCCCATAAGAAAATGGGACGTGCTGGTTCTGATCGTCCTTCACTTCTATAACGATATCTGCGATGACTGATTTGTTGATAGACGCGTAGTGAGGTTTGTCGTATCGAACACTGACTGTGCTATTGTTGTCCCCTGTTATTTGTACACACTCCAGGAGCGGTACAAAAGCATCACCCACGGACTGGTAACGGATAATGTCCGTGTAGATATAAAGAGTATAGAAACCACCGTGTATGTCCGACTGATGCATTGCATATGTTACAATATCCTTTTCATAATTAGTTTTTTCAGGGTTTGTTTTTTGCAGAATAGAATCTCCTATAGGGACGCCTGGTTTCAATCCTAAAATAATGGCTAGTTTTCCATGGAAGGTCATTGAAATGTTAGGTTTTGCTTTCAGAAATACTTTGTTTTTTACGCGGTCATAACCGAATTCCCCCTGAGGCGCAGTGTTGTATAAAGTACTAGAAAGCAATACTTGAGTAAAAGTACAAGTATCGTCCTAGAAAAAGACTTTGGTAGAAGTGAAAGTTACCCTTTAGAATATTACTTAAGTAAAAGTCTTAAAGTATCTGATATATACTGTACTTAAGTATCAAAAGTTATTTTCTGATATTTAATGTACTTAAGTATTTGAAGTAAAAGTAAAAAAGTTTTTTTTTTTTTAAAGCAAGCAGTTGGAACTTTGATTGTGAACTTTATTGTGGCCGTTCGAAAGGAGAGAGGGAACGAGTATTGCGTAGCCGGCCGCACTATAGTAACCTGGCAAGTTGTCGCTTCAGTCGTTAAACCCATAGGTTAAACCTGCTATAATGGCGAATTCAGGGGACTATTATAGAGGGTATGCGCATGACGTCACCGTCGGCCGGAGTGAATGCGGTCACGCCCACAAGTGGCAAAAAGACTGAGCGGCAGCATTTGTTTTCAGCGTGAATGCCGTGAAAATCACACAAAACACATCTAAAACGGGAAAGAGCTTTGCGATTGACTGTACAACTAGATTTGACCAGAAATCTGAGGTACTGTATATTTTTACAGACTGCAAAAAGCTACAGAACAGACTATATTCTGCATAATTGGATGTTTTTAAATAAACACTGACAAAAAACTATACAAGTTTTAGGGCTGGACGATAGGATGATATACAGTATAACATTAATGTAAGTAATCACTCGGATTTAGACCTATCTATATTGTATTTATATAAAACGTTTACAGGCAAATTTTCTTCATTTATTTCCCCGGCGTCGAAATCAGGCACATATAAATGTCAGGAAACACGATTCCTGGCTGCATGTCAATATCCATGGATCACTGGATCTTTGATAAGTTGTAAGGAACACTATATCGAGTCCAACTTTTAGTTTAAACTGATAATAGTTTATTTTACTCGCGTTAACGCAGTTTCCCCTATTAACTCCAGTCACCCAGCAGCTCTTCTGCCACTCAGTCCCGCTGAGGGGGGCGTGTTCCGGCGGGGAAGTGACGTTAATGCATTCCCTCTATAGGCTAAGGCCACGCCCCCTTGGCAGGCTCTCTCGCCCTCGCCATTGGATAAACAGTTGCCGCAGCACAGCCGATCAGCGAGCTAGACGCTCAATGTGCTAGCTGTGCAGCTGCAAATGCGTTTTACACATAGGCTTCAGTAAATCAAGGAAAAGGAGTTTCCCCCCGGTCCTCCAGTAGGTGGTTCCGTGGCGGTTTCAGTTGTGCTTCCTCCTACTTTGGCAACAAACAAGCATTACGCTGAAATAGAGCGTGCAGAGCGTGCGTAATGCAATCTAGTTGCAGTGATTCGCCAAACCTCCCTTATTGCAGTCGCACACATTTCTTCTGAATTTATTTTGTAGTAACGAGTAACGAAGATTCTTCGTGGAAATATAACGGAGTAAAAGTATACATTTTATCTAGGAAATGTAGTGGAGTAAAAGTGAAAGTTGACACAAATTTAAATAGCGAAGTAAAGTACAGATACGTGAAATTTCTACTTAAGTACAGTAACGAAGTATTTGTACTCCGTTACATTACAACACTGCTGAGGCGCTACTAAATCATTTATTACACTAACTAGGGATGGGACATTGTCGTAATACCCTGTTTTTATTGGTATGCGTAGTTTCGATAAGCTGGTCTTCTTCACATCTACACCATGGCGTAAGCTGTTAGTGTACTTTTCACCATCGGTCGTGGTGGGTCCAATGTTTATCTTGAAAACGGCGTCGTTGCTGTTAAAGGTGTACCAGCTTCTAGGATATTCAATTTGAACAAGCCCCACCTCCCATTCTCCTTTTATATTTATAGTGGTAGCCAATCTTGTTCTATAATTAGAGATTTTATTATTAGGGTATACAGACTGCGAAGCGTTGCAGGGTAGTGTGACATAAAATCCACCCTCAGCCATGTCTGGTTTTTATACAACTGTATGCATCCTGTGTGTGTGGTTTGTATTTATGGCTTCTGTACATCAACTAATTCTTTCTGGTCGATCCATGACGCAAACTTCGCTGGCCATCCGAGCCACTGTACCAGCACTAATGTTTTGCGACCCTTCGTCTTCTTATCTAAAATTTTTTCAACTTTAAATGTCTTGTTTTTATTGACAAATATTTTTTGCAATTCTTCCGCATAAAAAACGCCGTCGATAACATCCCCGTCGTAATCACTCAATCTGTAAACGGGGTTCTCGTGGGATACACGCTGATATAGTAAAATACTCTTGTGTGTAGTTTTCCTCATACCCTTTTGCAAACGGTCCTCTGACTTTAGAAATTCGAACCACGTCACCAATCTTGTATTTAAATACGGGGTTAACACTATGAGGTCTGGTATCACCATATAGGTTATGCAGCACCACAGACTCGTTTTCTTTCCCCACATCAATCGGCCTCATCTTGATGCTTCTGTGATGGCTCGCATTATATCCTTGTGTAATGTCTTGAAGTATGTCGATGTAACGTTTGGAGTTTGTAGCAGTTAAATATCTCCACATTCTACCTTTTAAGGTTCTATTAAACCGCTCGACAACACATGCCTTTAATTCTGTGGCTGTTGCGAAATGGGCTATATTATACTTTTTTGTTACATTTTGAAAATGTTTGTTAAAAAACTCCTTTCCTTTATCTGTCTGTAATTTCTGTGGTACGCGTCCCTCTTTCAGTATGGATTCAAAAGCTTTAGAGACCTCTACACCACTCTTGTTTTTTAAAGCCCTTGTCCATGCACATTTACTAAAGAGATCGATGCATGTCAGCAAAAAATGGTTGTTGTCATTTACCGGGGCATATGCAGACATATCGACTAGATCGGCCTGGAACTCCATGTCGATACCGTAGACAAAAACCCGATTCCTTTTGTATTTTAGTGGGGCCGTTCTGTGTAGTGTATATGCATCCTCGCCAGCGAGCCAGTCTGAAACCTCTTTATCGGTTAAACGAACACCCGTTTCTTTTAAAACAGCTTCTCTTAAGCGTTTTTACCCCCTAAAGAACCAGGGTTAGAAGGTGTGTAATAAGTCTTTTTCATTTCTTCTGACATGTTTCCACTTTACGCTCCACAAAAAGAATAACACAGATGGTTTAAGTAATTTGGGTTTTTATTTCTTAAACAGTAAAAGGAAACAAAGGTATCATACAGCATCAATGTAGTGTAAAAAAATTTATACACATCACAATGTTTTTTTCAAGAATGTAATCAACCAGGGTTTCAATAATTTCACAAACATCAGCCTGATTGTTTCTTGTCAATATGTCTACACATAGATCAGTCACATATGTACACAAGCACAATATATCAGCTATTCTAATACAGCTGCCGCATTCAGTCATCAGGTCTAAAATCTTTCTGATAGTCACACAAATTGGTTCACCAGCATTAACGCATAAACGCATCAAATCTGTCCATTCATTTGACACAGTTCTTACAACAGACATTTGTTTCATGAGGTTTGTAAAACGATTGGTATCTACAGCACATCTGTTTACAGTAACAGATACATTGGCACATTCATTAATAATCTTATACAACAAGCCGGTCATCTCACATCTAATACGTTGTTTAAGTAGACACTTTGCCAGACCTGTTGCAAAACACGTATTCCCCATGTCGGTGTTACAGTCACTCAACTTGGACAATACCTTTCCAGCTGTCCACAGCGTCATAGACAATTTGTTCGCTGCTGACGTCCACAACTTTCTCTCTGACTTCACGAAGCTTTTCCACAATGAAAACTTCGTCACGCAGTTCATGTAAAATAGCCTCCACTGAACCTTGAATCCTCTGGGGGTGAACCCTTAAACCACAACGGCTCAATGCTTGAGCAACGATGTGCTTAAGGTCCGGTTTCACCAGATTACGTGTCAGTTCCTCAAAGTAGGCGTCAAAGAAATAGGGACCCGGTTCAAACAGGCAGGAATGTCTAATCTGACTGGGGTGATCCACTTCACAACCCAAACAGATTTCTTTCAGCTTTTTGTTGATGACGTGTTCCAGAAGGACCACAACAGTCGCTTTTATGATTTTGAATCCGTCCGAGCGGATACAACTGTCTGTGTTGTCGATTCCAGCAAGGGCCGCAGCTCCAGCTATTGCACCAGTGTTGCCGTATGGTGTTGTAAGGAAGGTCATGTTGTGATATCCAAGATCCATGCAAAATTTATCCAACCAACTGTTGTCGCAAGTTTGTGGGTGGGGCTCCAGCGGCGTAGCATTGTCATCAGGCATCGCTGGGGGAGCCTCAGGGTTGTTGGTGTAGCAGTAGACTGTTGTAGATTCTTGAGACATGGTGAATGAATGTAGCAATTGTACCGATCTGCAGGCGTTTTTAATGGCTGTAATACGTGGGTGGGGTTAAGAGGCGGTCTTCAGCGTTGGTAACGCCCTGCTCAGGGTGAAACAATTTAATCTTTACAGAACTGTAACGGTCATACATGTCGCACCATCTAAACATCTTGTCAATGCATGTAAATACGTTGTCAAGCGCACGAACATCTTTCCACTGAAACAAAAATTTCATGTCGTAGCACAAGTGATGCTCAGATTCACGAACAGGCCACGCACGTTCGCAGAGCTTTGTCTTGTCGTTGCAGCAGAAAATATAAACACAATCGTCTGGTAACTTTTTACTATGGTCCCCGACCACCCGAAATCTTGTGTCAGGAATTGAGCCATCCCACTCGGCTACGTACAACGGATCATCACCACAGTCGTTCAAATCTCTCCAAACGTGGTTGAAAAACAGAAACCAGTCCTTCTTGTGGAAAATCACACATGGGGTCTGTGATGTATAATCGTCATCAACATCTGTTGTGTAGAGTTTCACAGTGCGCATCACCTTGTCAAACACATACCTCACCACACGACCACCAGACATTGAGAAATCCTGTTTCACAAGAGCACTGTCTTCATGAAGAAATCTTGTCAAGCTAACATTTAGCTTTTTCCTTGGAGCAAAAGTTAGATCTTCTCTCATTTCAACAGGTCCTCTTGTCGGCGAAATACACATAACCTTTCTAGGGGTTTTAGGAGTTCTCGGAGTAGCCATTGTATCAGGAAAGTCGTAGAATGTCTTCTGTGTTCAACAGTGTAACCCCTAACCTTATTTAAAACTGCAACAAAAGACGTAGGTAGTGACGTAGTTGTGAAAAAGGCACACCTCATACCATAAAAACTACAATGGCAAGTTGCGAGGTGTGAGTTCATTAACCCAGTCGTAAAAAAACAGTCAAACATTTTAACATTTGTTTGATCTGTTTGTTTGTCTTTTAAAAGCCCCGGACATCGGCACGGATGATGTCACGTTGCGCCACGCTTACTAGACACGCAGACGCCAACCTCCACTACCCATCGTAAATCAGAGACACATGGATCCCCTCATCCCCTGTCAGCCATGAGGGTCATAAATCAGTCAAAAAGTGACACATGGTTTATGTTAATACTACTCCCATCTATTGCTGTTGTACTACACAGAACTATTAGACCATTACAGGTTTATTTGGTCAATTTCTGCATTATAATTTAAGAAAAAATATATATATTTAGGTTGCATATATTGTTTTCATGTCTCTTTACTTTATAAATGTATGGCCTAGATAAACCAATTGCATCTAAATCGGATAACAGTGATTATCATATTCAATAAAATGTTTTTATTTTTGTGTTCACAGATGCTGTGATTACTCGTTTTGAAGGGACCACTCCTTCTCAAGTCAGGGCTGTACTTCGACAGAAGTGCAACAATGAGAGTTATGCAAAAAAAATTCAGGAAAGTGGTGTCTTTAGAGGCGATAAGAATTAAATGATCATTAGACTGAAGTAACCTACCAAAGGGGTTGTTAATTTAAAGTTCATGCAGTTCTTAATTTGTTGTCTGTTAAAATGTGAAGAATTAATAATGTAAGTCAACTTTTTTGAGTTTTTTTTTTTCTAAGGGATTTAATTATGCAGTATTGATACTTGTATGATTCTAATTTTACAATATTAAACTAAGATTATCCTTATAATTTTCTTTGTTTTCTAATTTATTTATTTTTTTGTTTGGACATTAAAAACTTTATTCATTCATTAAATTTACTTTTGCAAAACCAAAAATTTGATTCATCATTTTTTGACTACCAACCTTTTTTATTGTTAGTGTAAGCATTGTGGTTTTTGTTATTTTGCAATGCATTAAACTGAAATGAATACATATTTAATTAACTAGTTTTTTTCTCAGTATTTTCTCAGTTATATTACATAATAAGCCTATTTTACATACAATAGAAGTAGTTAAAGTACATTATGTAGAAAGATGCATTAAAATCACTCTTAAGTTCAACTGATTGCATTTAATGTAAATTTAACAATTATATTTATTTAGCAAATTTGTATTTGTGTTTGAAACATTACATTTAATTAAGAATTAAGTCTACTGTTAATTTACATTAAAGTATATTTTAGTTCACATTAATTGTTTGTCGGTAGATTGAACAGTGCACTTTAACTATATTTTAAAAACACTAGAATCATTTATGAAAGTAGGTATAAAATTGTATTAAAGTCCCACTTAAGTTGTTCCAAAAAAATCACTCTTAATGGCAACTTATTGCATTTTATTTCTACTTAATATGTGATATATTTGACATTAATTACCCTTAATGTGCATTCAGTGTGCCGAAAACATTGCATTTAATTCACACTTAAGTGTATTGTTGACTGACATTAAAGTATATTTTAGTTCACATTAATTGCGTCATTATATTGTGTAGTGCACTTTAACTGTATTTTAAATACACTGGAAGCAATTGTGAAAGTATATATAAAGTTGTATTAAATTACCAATTAAGTTGTTTAAAAAAAATCACTCTTAATGGCAACTTATTACATTTTATTTTAACTTAATATATGATACATTTGAACTTAATTACACTTAATGTGCATTAAGTGAGTTGAAAACATTGTATTTAATTCACACTTAAGTGTATTCTTAAGAGACATTAAAGTATATTTTTAATCAAATTAATTGCGTGTCATTATATTGTGTAGTGCACTTTAACTATAATTTTAATACACTAGAAGCAATTATGAAAGTATATATAAAGTTGTATTAAAGTACCAATTAAGTTGTTCCAAAAAATCACTCTTAATTGCAACTTATTACACTTTATTTCAACTTAATATGTGATATATTTGAAATAAATTACACTTAATGTGCATTCAGTGCCCCGAAAACATTGCATTTAAGTCACACTTAAGTGTATACATTTAAAGTGTATTATTTTTGTAATAAGTACACTTTATAAAAGTACACTAAAGTACACTTTTTTTTCACAAGGGGATACTATTCTATATTGCGATTAGAACAAATCTCAGTAGTCTAACTAATGTAGGAGCGAGAGTGAATGAACGCACAGCGCGCACGCGTCTGTGAATTCGTCCATTCATTCGCACACAGACACGCATTTAATATTTAAACAGTCTTTGTGCAGTTTACATACACTATTCAATAACGCGATTAGAACAAAGCACTTAAGAATAAATGACTTACTACATCAGCTGAATCCGTGCTCCTCGAATGAAACCGGTAACTTTTAGTTAACTTTTCCAGGAATTATTCCTCACTGCGCAGCAAGACGAGATAAAGGTTAGGGCGTTCTGATGTGGGCGTTTTCATGGCTTGCCTCAACATTAACGTTTGAATAGCGCGCGCTCTCAGTGGGCGTGGTCACATTAACACGTCATACGCTATAATTAGGTGAATAATTATTTTTCGGACGCGTTTCAGAAAGATTTTTGCGGAGACAGTGTGAGCTGGAAGCGCACCCTGTTTATTTTACAAAAACACAAGGTTTTGATGTTAATAAGAGTGTACACAAAAAAAAGAAGACATTTAACAGTATTGAATGATGTGTAACACTTATATGTAAGATCAAAATCAACAAAGTATTTTGAGTTTGTTTTGCACTGATAAGAAAAAAAGTGAGCAGATCACGCCGGCGTGATTGCCGACCCCAGAGGGTTAATTGATAACTTTAAGGGATTCAAGTAAAAATGAAAATTTTGGGTTACAGTTTATTTTAAGGTGTCCTTGTTATAGGGTAATTATACAGTTAAGTACAGAGTAATATTAACATCATGTACTTATTATAAAGTTGGTATTGGGGATAGGTTTATGGTTAGTCACTTGTAACTATTTTTTGTTATTACTAAGTACATATAACATGTAACAAGGACACTAGAGTGACACTAGAGCACTAGACATATGAGCCCTACTGTGAGTTTGCTTGATCATTTACAATAGAGATCGATAGCTAGCTGCTAGAAACCTATGTTGTATTCACCAAAGTTAGCGCTGACTGCATTGTTCTAGCTAATTATATCCTTGTGTTTGTTAGGTGAACATGAAAGTCTTAAAATTCTAAAATTTTGAAAAACCAAACTGGATTTACCCACCTGTACAGCAAAAACAGAGCTACTTGAATGTCGGATTGGAAGCCCTTCTGCCGGCGGAGTTCTCGCCACCTTTCAAAGGCTTTTTCAATGTAAATTCGGGGCTTCGCGCCGGCTTTTCCAATGTAAACCTCAGGTCCTTCTCCTTTTCCCTCTTCTTTGTATTTTTGCAATCTGCTCATCGGAAAGTTGTCTCTTTGGTTGTTGTGTGTCGGCCATATCAAACTTAACCCTCTGGGGTCTGAGGTGTTTTTGGGGCCATTGGGATGTTCTGATATGCCCTTACATTTGTGCTTTTTTCAGTTATTTATAAACATGTTAATGGCAAAGGTGTAAATTCACTCTATATAGCACAAACTGGGCTACCATAATATCTAAGCAACATGTATGTACATGTTTGTATTTTTAAGAGAATAATGTTTATGCGTGGTTATTGAAAAAAATAAAAATGAAAGTTGTTGAAATAAGACAACAAAACAAATGCTAAATATGTGTCCACAAGACTTTTGACAAATGGATGTTGTCGCTTCGAGTTCTGGCTTCAAAATGATGTGAAAATCATCCCTCCTAATCGTTCACATAAAACAAAAACTTTACATTATACTTTGCATGACAGTTTTTTTGTCAGAAGAGGTTTATGTGTGGGAGTGGTAATGACCTATGAATATTAATGAGATTCAGACCAGTGGTGTGACACACACTCCCCCAAGGGCCCATTAGGGTGAGGAAGCCTGGACAAAGAATGAGAGGAGATTCAAAGGTTTTGTTTTTCAATCTGTTTTATTGTAATTCCTCTGTGTGGAGAAACTAAATGTTCTAAATTTGCTCTAAGCAAATCAAATGTGTGTACAAAAGTAAAGGCAGGTATCTCACAGTAAATGCTTATGCCCCGTTGATGCGGGCTCTAAGCAAATCAAATGTGAGTAAAATAAATAATCAGCTAGTATCATAATACTAGCTGATTATTTATACTTTATGATCACAAATAATCATAAAGTTAGCAGCAGAGCACACAGTCACACATCGTTATGCCACTCTTGAAAACAGTTCCTGTTCAACTGAAGACATAAGTGAACATTGCATTCTGTTTTTTTCTAAATAAAAATCTGAAAATGTATTGTCGTTTTTTTTATTTTTGTCTATTTAAATTCTATTTACAAACTCACCACACACAATAATGGTCAATAACTGTAATCTGTTTCTGAAAAAAATGACCCCTTGCACATGAAGATAGCACTTTGTTTTTAAGGTTCTAAAGGGTTAATAAATGTTGTAGAAGTATCATTCATTGTTAGTTTTTTAATTTCAACATTTACTTATACATTTTAAATTGAGTTTAATTTTTTTTTATTGTATCTGTTATTACCTTAGATAATGTAGGCCTACTATGAACTAACAAGAATGATCAAGGTACAATTGTATTGCTCAAATATTCATTCATGCAGTAAAAAAGTAATTTCTTAGTAACTAGCACAACACTGATCACTAATGTAAATATTACGTCTGTGCACTTACTCAGTATTCTCGATCGCACGGAGAACGTCTCGGTTACGGATGTAACCCTCGTTCCCTGAGTAGGGAACGGAGACGTTCCGTCGGATGACGACGAATGGGGGTTTCGCTTAGAAAGCCTATCCGCTTCGAGTAATACAAAACGAGCCAATGGCAAAGAAATGCCATGGGTCTGCAGAATTTGCATGAAGCAGCTCCGCCCCACCTCGTGGGTATGTTTCCTCGCTGAGGAGCCAAGACTGAGCTCAGGCGATCCCCGCGGTACAGCGGAAAGTGGCAGGAAGACGGAACGTCTCCGTTCCCTACTCAGGGAACGAGGGTTACATCCTTAACCGATCCGTTTCCTTTCGTTGTCACTCCGAGTTCCGTCGGATGACGACGAATGGGGATACCAGTCTAATCACGCCACCTTCTCGGCTGTCTTCCAGTGCCCTGCGTAATCTGAGATCCCTGTCGTGAGACAGCACGGACGAAGGACTCCTATTAGCACAGGAATACCAAGGTACACTGGGGAGCATATCCCAAGGTTTTTTTTAAGGGAATACGCAATTACTGCCAACCCAGAGAGGGGGGGGGGGGGGGGGGGGGGGGAGGACTTAGAGAATACACATATGACCCGAGGGATGCATATGGGGAATCACTGGGGTGTCCAGCCGCAGGTGGAATATTTCAACCCCAGGGGTGGCAAGGTGGCTTGCCAAGGGAAAGACACATGCTCAACAGAGGCTTACAGCGGAAATACACATGTAGGGGTAGCTCGGAGGAGGTACCATGCACACGGGAGGCACCTAGCCGACGCGCAGGCCAAAGACACTGGCGCCAGCATCAGGAGTGCTGGAGGAACTCAGGGCTTTCGGGGAAGCTCACCTGAGGAGAATATCGCACGTATCCAGTCCGTGGAGTGGAATGGCGAGCAAGCGAAGACACCTAACGGGTCCCATGTAAGCTTGAAAAAGACAGTACATGGGAGGAGACCGGCTCCACTCGGAGATTGTAGAATCTGGCGAATGTGTTAGGTGTCGCCCAGCCTGCAGCTCTGCAGATGTCTGTTAGCGAGGCGCCATGCGCTAGAGCCCAAGAGGACGCCACACTCCGGGTGGAGTGGGCAGTCACACCAAGGGGGCACGGTCGACCTTGCTGTTGGTAAGCCAAAGTAATGGCGTCCACTATCCAGTGAGACAACCTTTGCTTGGAGAGAGCCTTTCCCTTCAGTCTCCCACCATAAGAGACAAAGAGCTGGTCTGAGGTCCTGAAACACTGCGTTCTGTCTACATAGATGCGGAGAGCACGTACTGGACAGAGCAGTGCCAAGGCTGGGTCTGCCTCCTCCGGGGGCAGCGCTTGCAGGTTCACCACCTGGTCCCGGAAGGGAGTGGTAGGAACCTTGGGCACATATCCAGGCCGGGGTCTCAGGATCACGTGAGAGTAAGCCGGCCCGAATTCCAGGCGCGCTTCGTCAACGGAAAATGCGTGCAGGTCCCCTACCCTCTTAATGGAGGCCAATGCAGTCAGAAGCGCTGTCTTCATTGACAGGAAGTTAAGCTCAACCGACTGCAAAGGCTCGAAGGGAGCACTCCGCGGGGCAGTTAGCACCACTGCGAGGTCCCAAGAGGGTACGAGAGGAGAGCGAGGAGGATTCAGTCTCCTTGCTCCTCTCAGGAACCTGACGATCAGGTCGTGCTTCCCTACGGACTTACCTTCTATAAGGTCGTGCTGTGCGGCAATAGCGGCGACATAGACCTTGAGGGTGGAGGGAGACAGCCTTCGCTCCAACCCATCTTGAAGAAAGGAAAGCACAACACCGATCGAACATCTCCGGGGGTCTTCTTGGTGAGAAGAACACCAGCTGACGAAGAGGTTCCACTTCAACGCGTAGAGGTGTCTCGTGGACGAAGCTCTAGCGGAAGTGATGGTAGCCACCACCGCTAGTGGTAGGGTACTCAAACCTGCCTCGTCCCGTCCAGGAGCCACACGTGGAGGTTCCAAAGATCGGGACGAGGGTGCCATAGGGTGCCCCGTCCCTGAGAAAGGAGGTCCTTCCTCAGAGGAATCGGCCAAGGAGGTGCTGTCGCGAGGAGTACAAGTTCGGGGAACCAGGTCCTGGCGGGCCAGTAAGGCGCGACCAAAATGACCTGCTCCTCGTCCTCCCTGACCTTGCGCAGGGTCTGCGCGAGAAGGCTCACTGGGGGAAACGCATATTTGCGGCCCCGCGGCCAGCTGTGCGCCAGAGCATCCGTGCCGAGCGTGCCCTCGGTCAGGGAATAAAACTGGGCGCAATGGGTCGAGTCGTGAGAGGGAAACAGATCTATCTGTGCGTCCCCGAACTGGTCCCAAATCAGCTGAACCGACTGGGGATGGAGTCGCCATTCTCCAGGGAGGGGCTGAAGCCGTGAGAGCTCGTCGGCTGCACAGTTCAGAGCTCCGGGGATATAAATGGCACGAAGCGACCTCAGATGCTTCTGACTCCATAGAAGGAGGTGGCGGGCGAGTTGCGACATACGGCGGGAGCGCAGACCACCCTGATGGTTGATGTACGCTACAGTCGCGGTATTGTCTGAACGGACTAGTACATGCTGGCCCCTGAGCACGGCTCGGAAGCGGCGCAGGGCGAGCTGTACAGCCAGCAACTCGAGGCAATTGACGTGCCATAAGCAGTGGGGTCCTGTCCAGGAGCCCGCGGCAGCACGTCCGTTGCACATGGCGCCCCAGCCCGTGGCAGAGGCATCTGTCGTTACAACAACCTCCGCTCTCATGATAGGGGCATTGCCACCGACCATAGTGGAGCGGACTCCCCTGAAGCGGGGAGGAGACTGCGCGAACTGAATCGCGTAGCCGAGCCTGACTGTTCGAGCGACCCAGCGGGACAGGTTGGGAAGCTCTTGCCAAGCTCCCAACGACTGTACCAGCGGGATCAAACGAACTATAGACTTCCCACCGGTGGTGCAGCGAGGCGGAATGACTGGCCCAGACGTGGACGGCATAGCGGCCCGGTGTGGGGGCACAGTCATTGACCGCGTCCTGACAGAGCAGACCAGGGAAGGACGAACGTTCCATGGGGGTCTGCTCTGCCAGGGGTCTGG
The DNA here is from genome assembly GCA_030578255.1 of Tiaroga cobitis. Classification (NCBI taxonomy): domain Eukaryota; kingdom Metazoa; phylum Chordata; class Actinopteri; order Cypriniformes; family Leuciscidae; genus Tiaroga; species Tiaroga cobitis. The sequence goes on along the minus strand of CM060608.1, from coordinate 50,380,970 downwards.
CGTCAGAGGAGGATGAGAGTGGTACGGTCCGGGGACGGCGCGCACTGTCATCCGGCTCTGGGACAGAGGAGGACGAGGGGTGCACGGCCCGGGGGCGGCGCACCATGTCGTCCGAGAACTCTGTGTGCTCAGGGATGAATGTGTCACTTCTTTCTTTAACCACATAAGGGTGCTGCCCACCCGTGGGTGAGCAGTGGTGGAACAAAAGATTCTCCCCCGGCCCTCCACCGGGGGAAGGAGTGGTCCTGCTACCATCTCCCGAGAAGTGATCATCATCCCTGAGCAGCCCGTCTCAGGAGCGCCGCTTGGCCCGGGGGTCCGCGGCCTTACCCAAGTACCAATCATCCAACCGCGAGCGCTCGGGACAGGGTGAAGGGGACCACTCTAACCCGATGCTCGCGGCGGCCCGGGCAAGCATGGCCGTCATCTCCGGATCCGACTCAGGCACAACCGTATGCACACTGGCAGGTGGCAGCTGCGTTGAGTCTTCACTTCCAGAAGATTCAGACCCACCTTGTGATGCTGCAATAGACATCGCGTCCTCCTCTGGAGCGCCAAAGAAAACCCGCGGGGCATCCGAAGATGGTCCCGCGGAAATCCCCTGAACACTCACGGGTTGCAACACTGGAGAGGGTGCGGCTGGGCACGGACTGATAGTCGGCGCTTTGTTCCAAACCGTCACCCTCAGATCACCCTGGCCACCAGCCGAAGTACCAGCTCTATTTCTAGAACCCGTAGAATGGGGGGTGGATGAGGGGACTCTCACTCTTGCGAGATCACTGAGTCTCGACCGTAATGTTGCGATGGTCATGTTCCCGCAGAGAGATGATCATCCACGAGCGCTGCTCTAGCGTGATCAATGCCCAAACACACTATGCATCAGAGATGTCAACGAGTCTACCGCAACCAGAAGTGCACGGGCGATGCATCTTTAAAAAGACGTGCCACGTGCAAGCTCTTTTGTGAGAGAAAAGAAACTCTGACTGTGTTGAAGCGCCAGGGGAGACACACACTCGCTGTCGAATCACAGACAGATAGGCAGGAAGCGCGCGCTCGCCGGAGATCGCCGTCACACCAACACCAGAGAATCTCGCTCGTCTGTAGAACTGACAATATCAGGAATGGCTTGTGGAACGAAGGATGAACTTGGCTCCGAAGCGAAAACATACTGCTTTGCTGGAATTTCCGCCCTTTATACCCACGAGGTGGGGCGGAGCTGCTCCATGCAAATTCTGCAGACCCATGGCATTTCTTTGCCATTGGCTCGTTTTGTATTACTCGAAGCGGATAGGCTTTCTAAGCGAAACCCCCATTCGTCGTCATCCGACGGAACTCGGAGTGACAACGAAAGGGAACTGAACGACGCCTGCGTTCCCCTCTGCGAGGTGCTGGAGAAGGAGTGCGTGATGCAGACACATTTCTATAAAACAACAACAACAACAACAAAACTGTTAGCATACATAATCCAAAGTAAACTGATGGGCAATTAATGGATATGGACGCACAATGTATATCTGTTGATGGGCCATAGGACGGAGAAATATCTATTTATGGGCCATACACCGCGAGTGTTGATGGGCCATATAGACCGGACACATTTAGAGCATTTCAAACATTAACACTGCAGTGTTAAGCAGTGTCATAGGCTAACCAAAACAGAACATTTATATATAAACATATAATGTCTAGTATTTAGACAGTAGGGTATCACATATTTTACCGGAGGAGGCTGAAATATATTTGCACTAAATCACATTATATTTACACCTAAGCAGATATTCGCAAATAAGCTACATTACGCATAAGCTAATCAAATCTAAGTGAAATATATTTAATATACAAATGTTTAGAGAGTAATGTTATCACATTGAAAGTTTACACTTGAGCATACACGAATGTTAGGGATATTGTAAGGCAATCTTTCACGTAGTATGTCAAAAGCTAGCCAAAACTAAGCAAAATATAGTCTGAAAATTCATATGAGTTCTATATTATCAGAAAAAGAAGTATATAACACTAAACAACTTACTCTGAACTTGTATCCTCGGCGTGTTACAATCTTCCTCTGAGGAAAAGGTGAATTCTTCCTCGCTGTCCAGAATCATCTGAAGGGCTTCTTCACCGGAGTAGCGTGCCATCCTCAAAACGCGATGAACTATCAGTGAATCTCATGAAGAATCTTAGTGTTTTTATGGCATTGATCGGGGGCGTGTGCGATCACCGAAACTGCATCTTAATGCAGTTATAACTGTTTTTTTTTTACATTACTTTATTAATCAGTAACATACAAGTAAACCAGGTGTAACTTAGTGTTAAGCATGTTAACTGTAACACCTGCGTACACAGTTTTTAATAACACAATAACTATAACGCGTTTTTCATTATAAACGTGGGATTATGAATTATATTGAGAACGTCGTTACATAGAATACATGCCGTAATGTACCCTGAGTGTAAACATTAGCCACATTCATCGTGAAGCGTGCATGGGATTTGCAAAGATTAATATAAACGTTACACTCACTTCTTCTGGAGCAGGTCCAGCAGGAACACGAATAGTTGGTACTGATTTCTTTTTCAGTAGCAGCCTTTTAACAAAACCTGATTTATATTGTCCCTCGTTTAAAAAGCAGTCTGGTGAGAAATGATTTGCACAAACATGAGCGCATTCACGTAGCTCGTCGGGAATATTCCCTTCATAAACAAAACTCATCCACTGCGTCTTCAGCGGTTCGGATTTGGGAACTTTAAAATTACTGCTGTGTTCGTTATTACACCCAAGAACCGAACACCACAATCGCTTAGACTCCATTCTGCTCCAGTGCATCAACAATGACGAACTATGATTGACATCTCACTCACGAGCGAGGGCGGGTCTGTGTTGAAACCCTGCTGTCAATCAACAATCGTGGGAGGGGTGTGCGAGCTTGTGACGTCACAGGCTCGAACAGCTCGATTTGAGGCAGAGGAAAACATATAAGGAGATTAAAACAAAACCACTGGATGGATTTTTATCATTATATGATGGTTGTGTACAGACACTGTCAACATACATTTCAGTACAATCAACTTGTAAAAGTGCATGTACCATTATATGACCCCTTTAAAAGAAGAGAATTCAAGCTTCATAAAGAAAAATCTCTCGTGCCTGTGTGACAAGTAATTGCGGAGTTACAGTTAATCTTAGGACGCGTTTCAGAATGGACTTCACTGACAGAGAGAACGCAGAACTCGCATCATGTTTGTTTTTCTTTATTTGGTGAAAAGCACAACACTTTGTTTTTATTGTGAGTATCCACAAAAAAAAGAAACTTAACAGGATCTAATGATGTATAACACTTATATGTAAGATCAAAAGCAACCGAGTATTTTGAGTCTCTTTTGTACTGATAAGAAAAAAGCGAGCAGATCACGAAATCGAATCACGCCGTTTGCTGTATGTGACAAAAAATGTTTTGGCCTAAAAAATGCGTGACATTACTTAGAGCACCTTTACATTTTTCGATAAACTCCCTCTTTAGCATTAGCACTTCACCTTACTGTATCCCATACATTGTTTGGGTTATGGGTTTTGGTGAGTGTAGAGAGGGGAAACGAGCCCCGTATCCGAAACCCCGTATCCTGCTATTTTTATGGTATTTTCCCTCTAAATTCCACATTGTGGGGGTGAAGCAAAATCAGAGATTAAACTTAAGTAGTTTTTTTTCTGTTTATTCAAATTATATTGTTTACTGAGACACAATACATTGAAATACACATATAGAAATATAAAAAACAAAACACCAATAACATTTAGAGTAGAATGTTTAATTAAAGTAAATGCATATTTTTGTTGTTGTTATTGTGATAATAAATATTGCACTCAGTAAAAATGTTGCCTTTTCACAAAAGTCTTGCATTTGTAAACCTTATCTGGCCATCATGTTCTTTTTTGTATTTTTCTCAGGTTTAAGCAGAAGGATGTAACATTTTGGGGTGAATATACACAACAACAGGCCGTAACTGGAAGCCAAAATGGCGAAAATCTCCACAGCCACAGTGTACTTCCCTGGTGAGCTGACGTATGCTGGCACAAATGCAATCCACACAGCACAGAAGATCAGCATGCTGAAAGTAATGAATTTAGCCTCATTGAAATTGTCTGGGAGCTTTCGAGCAAAGAAGGCCAGTAGGAAGCAGACCACTGCTAACAGACCGATGTAGCCCAGCACCAGTACAAACCCCACAACAGACCCCACTGTGCACTGCAGGATCACTCGAGCGCCAAGGTCACCTGCACTCTCTGTGGGTAGAGGGGGAGCCAGCAGCAGCCACAGAAGACATATGACAACCTGAACCAGCGTGCAAAGGAAGATGCCTGCCCTCTGCTGGATGGGCCCAAAGTACTGCATCAGGTTAGGTCCAGGCAGAGTGGCTTGAAAAGCCACCAGCACCACCACAGTCTTACTAAGGATGCAGGCGATGCAGATCACAAAGCTCACTCCAAACAGGGTGTGACGTAGCATGCAGTTCCACGGCACAGGCCGACCAATGAAAACTAGGGCGCACAGGAAACAGAAGGTGAGCGACACCAATAACAGGAAGCTCAACTCCGAGTTGTTGGCCCGCACAAGGGGTGTGTAACGATGATGGAAAAAGGCAGCCAGAACAGTTGTGGTCAGTGTCGCCCCAGTGATAGATAAGAATGTCAAGACAATTCCCATGGAATCTTGCAATGACAGAAACTCTACAACCTTTGAGATGCACCTTGTTCTTTCAGTGTTTGACCAGAACCGCTCAGGGCATCTTGTACACACTGTAGAGTCTAAAGAACATTATTGTACATAGTAAATGTTGGTTTTCCATTGTACAGATTTCTTAATGTTACCTACATAGCTATTGCAATGTCTAGCACAATGCTCAAAGTTAAAATTATTTCCAGTCAATTAAAATGATAATTTAATCATGTTATTGATTACTTAATATATGTATATGTAATACCTGTTATGTTACTGACTTCTCCTGCTGCACAGGGAAGACAGTCGAAACAGCAGACAGGTTTTCCTTTTTGTACAGCCTTTCTAGTACCTGGAAGACAGCTCGCACTGCACACAGATACAGGAACCTGAATGATACAGAAATAAACTCAATTAGATTCACATCATCCTTCTAACAACACAATATCTGTCAGCAAAAGCACATAAAGAAGTGCAGAAATAGAATAAAATAAATAAAATCCTCACACAAATGCATTCCTCTCTTTCTATGAAAGACAGGTACACTCTAATACACACAATCATTTAATCATTCACAGGACATATCTTTCTACTCTCAGCAGGGGTTTGTCCATTAAAGGGCTGTATCTGCTCCATACTGAGAGGTTTGATGATGGTGGCATTCACCTGCACACTTCTTGTACCCTTTTTTTACAGAGGGCACTTGAGAATGTAAAAGCATGCCATTTTGTGGTAACACCACGCTAGACTGTTTTCATTAGCGAAAGAGATCGTTTTTTGCCTGCTGATTTGTTTCTCCCTCTATTTCTACATGGCAAGAGAGCCCTACGGACCCCTTATAGAAAATAATATAAGCGGAATAAGTATATATAGCACACAATGGTGTGAGCAAAGAATGCCACTAGGGCTGGGTATCGATTCAGATGTTCAAATTTGATTCGATTTCGATTCGCAAGCTCTCAATTCGATTCGATTTCGATTCCTGAATCGATTCTCGATTCGACTATAATGAATATAGATGTAATACAAATCATATATTTATAAAAAAAGAACAGTGGACATAAGTTTACAAGTGGTTAATTAATGCAAAAAAATTAAGAGCCACAAACCTGTATATAAAACTCTTTTTATTTTAGGTAGGCCTACACTATACACTAAATGCATACAATGAATAGACAGGATTTTGATCCAAGATGCAAAATTGATGCTGAAAATTGGACAAGTCAGAACAGTCGCACGCCTTGATCAAACAGGATCAGGTTATTTTATGTTAAAGATAGATAGATAAATAAATATCAGTTATTTTTTAGACATTTTTTTTATTACATTGATCTCACCTAAATGTTTGTTTTTACAATGGGGTAATTTTTTTGTTAAGAGTTTATGGAAGCTTGATTTCAATCTTTGAATTAAATTGAAAAAAGTAGCACAAATAAATACAATAGAATAAAGACTAATTAAGAAACATAAAAAGAAATGTTTTTGGGTAGGTCAGAAATACTACAGAAACTAAATAAAGTAATCCAATGTAAAATAACACTGGATAGTCTTTTAGTCCTGACTGAATTAAATACATAGGCTATTAATTCTGATTCCTTACAATTAATGCTATATTATGTTGTTTTGACAACAAAATGAATTACAGACACATATGGCTGCGTTCACTTTAAGAACTAGTGCACGGATCCATTACTGTTTCATTACTGTCTGTCACACGCGTTTTATGCTTATGACATAATTGACTGTCTTTACGAAGTTACTCACCAAGACCAGAGTTTTGACATACTTTTGCGTGTTTTTAACTGTTAAAGCGATATAATCCACGAAAAATAACTTTTGTTACTGGCGAGCTGTTTGTGAGGCGGATTTAGGCTTTACTGTATGTGCACGCAGTGAAAAACATCTCTGAGAGCGCGTGAGCACTGGATAGTTTAAAATTGCTTGAATGTTTAAACTGGTAAAACTTAAAAAGACGTGAAAATGATAAACGTTAGTTACGATGCAATGCTGGCCCGATTGTGCAAGTGAATATTCCGTCATGTGCCGACTCCCAAACACGAGTGTGTATCGACGCCTGCAGCGCTTGACGCTTGCTTTGTGCAGAGAGAGAAGACGCAGCACCGCGAGGCGCGAGCCCTGAATATGGAAAAAATCGATTCGTGGCCGTTGAGAATCGATTTTGAAGCGACCACATTTAAAAAAAACGATTAATCGAAAAATCGATTTTTTTTGCCCAGCCCTAAATGCCACTTGGAGTTTTTTTTTTTTTTTTTTTTTTGTATAGGCAGCCAGGTTTTAAACCCAGGACCCCTCGCATCAAAAGCAAGAATTATACCATTGGACTGACACATTCAGTACTTCTATATATTTATCCAAACAGTATGTATTTAATTTTTGAATGTTTTTTCCTGTTTGTTTTCTCAAATGTATGTAGGGTTAGAAAATAGTTTCAACATAGGCTGAAATAAATGTGTCTGGTGAGATGTCATGTCATGACATATCTTGCTAGTCCATAAGAATCACCACCAGATTTTATCTCAATATAACCCCTGATTATGAGTGACAAATCAGGGGCCTATACAATGAAGCCGAATTAGGGGGATAGCCAGGTATGTTTCAGTTTAGTTTGCCAACCCTGGGTTTTATGCACAATGAAATTGGCTTGACACAGTACCTTATGCTCCATGGCTAACCTGCTCCATGGCAGGTTATCTTCTAGGTAAGATATCTCAAACCGATATTGGACCAATCAGCATTAAGCAAAGTGAAACATCTCTGGTGCAATAAAGTCACTCACCCCGTTACTCTTGCTCCAAATTAAAGGTCACTACATAGTAAAAGATTTTTAATTACAACATTGTCTGGCTTTTAGTGATGAATATTTATTATAATTATTTTATATGATTTATACATGATTTACATAATTATCATACCCCTAATCCATTACACATTAGCAATTTTAGTTTAACAATTATTATTATAAATGTAGTTTATATTAACATAATTATATACAGATAATATGTAATATAAATAAGATTTGGAATCAGCAGATAAAGCTTTAAAAATGACTACATGTCAAGTCAAGTCAAATATATTCATATAGCGCTTTTCACAATACAGATTGTATCAAAGCTGCTTCACAGTATCAATCAAAACAACTTAACAATGTTTGTTTATTACTGGAAAAAAAGACATCCAAGTTTGGTAGAGCTGATCAATGGTATGATTGGTTAATTAATTTGAATATCCCCAACTGAGCAAGCCAAAGGCAACAGTGGCAAGGAACCAAAAAACTCCACCCAGTGACCTAATGGTGTCCTAAAAAACTCCATCAGATGACCCAATGGAGAAAAAAAAACCTTGGGAGAACCCAGGCTCAGTCGGGGGCCAGTTCTCCTCTGGCGTTTATGATCTAGAGGCCGAATTTACAGTAACTGTAAGATAAAAAATGTATATGAATGCCTGGCTAAATAGATGCGTCTTCAGTCTAGTTTTAAACTGGGAGAGCGAGTCTGAGCAACGAACAATATCAGGAAGGCTATTCCAGAGCTTCGGAGCTAAATGTGAAAATGCTCTGCCTCCTTTGGTGGATCTGGATATCCTAGGAATTACCAGAAGCCTCGAATTTAGTGATCTTAAAGAGCGCGATGGATTGTAAGGCGATAGAAGATCCGTTAAATAGACTGGAGCTAAACCATTTAGAGCTTTATAAGTCAAAATCAATACCTTGTAATTAATACTTGTAAACATGTGATCTTACATGTCCGAGTCTCTGTATTAATATATATATATTAACTGTATTATAACTATATAAACTAACTTTATAACTTTCACTTGAACTGATACAGCAAGATATTTTCTTGCTGTATATGCATTTATGTAATTCATATTCTTCAATCTCTTAATCTTCGGTAGAAGAGAGAAAATAATCTTGCTGACTCTCTCACGAGAGGTGAATTGCAATTTCTTTGTTTCAAGGCATGTGATTGGCTGTTTGCTACAGCTGTCACACTTGCATGTGCATGCGCACCATGAACTCATAATCAAAGCCTGAGTTGACAGAGAAAGTGTCATAGTACCACAAAGCATGACTGAATTGGTTTGGTTTTGTCAACTTTAAACTAATCCTGTAACCCTGAGTTTGTTCAACTACCATAATGGTTCAAGCCCCAGATTGAGCCCCTTAATGTTTGTTTGTATTTGCATCTCTAAAGTCAAATATCTAAACTAAAACATTTCAAATGATATAATGATTGAAAAGTCACTGGATTCTTACTTTGTCAGTCCAGCCCCCACCCCAAAACACCTTCTCAAGGCTTATGTTCAGCTCCTGGCCTGGTCCTTTGGCTGCATCAAACTGTCCAACCTGGACGAAATTCACTGCTCCACTTTTATCAACATGCCAGTTCATAATGTCATAAGAGGCAGATGGCTCACCGTTATCTTCAAAATAAACCAGCTCACCCACTGGTGTTGTGAAGTTTACTGCATTTAAGTAGTAGAGAAGCTGTAAAAGGAAAAGAGTACAGTATTCATATGCAGTGATTAATTTAAAAAATGTCGCTTACATAAAACATAAAAAATGTTAAATATTATTTAAAATATATTTTTAGACCCCTCCTGTCTGTACCTGTCTGGGCTTTATTTGAGTCACATCAGGACATTCTCCATCTTCAAACGGCCCTCTACCAGGCTGACAGGCCATCATGTTGTGAATAGCATTGGCAATAGCATACACAGCCTTATACACATTGTAAGTAACTCTCAACTGTGAAACATCAATGTATATGTGACCACGTTTCTCCACATTCTCTGAGCCTGTGCACTTTGGCTTTTTAAATGAAGGCTGCCAGTCCTGTGCCAGCGAGCAACCAAATATTTCTTCCCATACATCTTTTACGAATGGTTCATTTGGCTGCTTCACGGGGCTCAGCTGGGCAAGATAAGCACCAAGACCCCAAATATCAGCTCGGCGCAGGGCAAAGCCAATGGTACCGGCTAGAAGAGGAATGCTCGCTTGGTCAAAGAACTGAATGGAGGTGCTCCAGGCCTCTGTGGCTATCCACTGCTTGTTGGTCACATTCTGCACCACCACTTCGTTGAATAGGACTACTATGTCGGGGGCAATGGCAAATGTCACCACCACACGAGCTGTGGAACTCTGGATCCTCTCCACAGTTCGCCTGATCCTGCTTTGTGAGTGTGATTTAGGAATGAATTCCAAGTAGTCCACGCAAATCCCTAAATATTCCATTTCTTTCAAGAGCAGCTGCACGCCACTTTTACCATATTCATCATCCCCTGCAACCACCCCCACCCAGGTCCAGTCCAGCAGGCGCAGCAGACGGGCCATGGCCTTAGCCTGAAAGGCATCACTGGGAACAGTACGCAGGAAAGAGTGAAATCTACGACTGTCAGTCAGACAAGCACAGGATGCAAAATAACTAACCTGGGCAGACAAAGCACAGAGACAAGATCTGAAAAAAAAAAATGTGTTAAAAAAAGCACATTTTATGTTTAGATACACTGTAGCTAAATTGCTACATGTATATAAACCATTTCAATAATTCATACTGTTTTCAATAGACCTTTGTACAAATAACAGTTGCTAACACTCTAAAATGAACTATTTCAACAAGTTTAGCATGTCAAAGTTACACCACATTGTCTTTTCCTACTGACACCATTCTTGGCTGATTTGGATCACATTACAGTAGCAAATTCATCGAAATGTATTTTACTCTTTTTTTTAACAATTCTCACAATTTTAGAGACAGAAAATGGCCAAATTACAATATATATATATTATATATATATATATATATATATATATATATATATATATATATATATATATATAAAAACCAGTAAGAAATTGAGACAGTTTAAATTTGCAACACTGATATAATGTTTACTGTTATTCACAGAATAATAGAAAATACAACTAATAGACTTGAAAATGTAGCCTACTGAAACTTGAGTGTCTTGAGTAGTCTCAACAAATCTTTACACCTTCTAGCTTACTGGAGATATTTTTAATAAATGTAAGACTCCCCTGTTCAACTTCCCTGTGTCTTAATATGCATTTTATGTTAATTATAATATGTTAAATAACCCAGTTCATTAAATATTGGAAAGAGTACTTGAAAATGTAATGTGATTACAGTGAGAAAGCTTTTTTGAGTATAATCTTTGCAACACTTTTCTAAAAGTCACCCCAAAACAAAGAACGCATAAACATAATCAATGATTTGGTCTCCGAGTGTCAATTCTTTATACCATGGGGATATCAAAAACTCCCAGCGTGTCAGCCACCACTATTGAGGCAGAGGAACGAGCGTCACCGACAATGACAGGCACCATTGGAGGACCGTTGCACTCAGCACTCGACACTCTCTCCTTCTGCCCTGTTACCAGAGCTAAAGCAGCACTCAGTGTTGTGCTCTCAGCTAGGCATGTATCGGCTACCAGGTATCCCAAAGTAAAGTTTGGTAGCAGAACAGGGTCCCGATTAATCTCCTCCACGGTGAAGATCATAGCTTTGAGCCAGCGGTATGAACGAAGGTCAACACTAAAAGAGAATGTAAAATAAAAAAGTGTTGTAATGTGAGACATAACTGAATTGGGTCAGTTCAGTAATAATCTATATGGAGGGACATCCTGATGTGTTATGAAATCCTAGTATGTTGAAATATGCACAATGAAAATATTGTTTTAGACAACCAAAATGAGTTTATTAAATTAAAATCAAATAAGTCAGGGTTAGGTTAGAAAACATTTTGACATTTTGAATGTATTAACAGTTGTTCTACAAATTGCCTTAGTTCATTTTAAATGTTCTCATTATTCTCACCCCTGGCAGCGAGCACCATGCTGCATTTCAGTAAGAGCATGATCAGGTGCTGGTGCTTCATTATGAACTGGAAACAGACCACCAATTATCACATCTCCCTCTTTAGACAAGCTCTCTGAAAAATATCTGCCCTGCAGACCACATGACAGGCCTGCACCACAAACCCTGACCATCTCAACTATGAATCCCACCAGCCACAACCACATAATCAATCCCATCACTTTACAGAGAGAGAGAGAGAGAGAGGGGGGTGGGGGATGGAGAGAGAGACAGAGAGATAGAGAGACAGAGTGCAGAACTGCAGGCTCACGCTTGTCCATCAAAGAAAGAAGGTTTAGATGATAACTCCTCTTTTGTAGACTTTAATTTGCCTGGGGCATAAGAACATGCAACAGGAAAACAAGTGAGTGGGGGATAATTGTAGAAAGCCCTTGGAGAGCACAAAAACAAAGAAAAACTACTTTGAGAATGAAAATGATTTTGTGATATTGTGCAAATGCAAGCACAGAGCAAAAAACATCAACAAGAACCAAAAGTAGAAAAATGTTAAAAGATTACTTAAGAATTTACCAGTCAGCGAAGTTCCAACACAAGGTAAACTGATCCTAGTCACTTGCCATACATTCAGTGGCTGCTGGTAGGTTTTAAAATGGAGGAAGCACACAAAATTTTAGCCGTCGGATTCCCTCCCAAGGATTTTTTTAACTGCTTTAACCCTCTGGGGTCTACGGTGTTTTTGGGGTCCTTAAGATGTTTTGACATGCCCTGACATTTGTGCTTTTTTTCCGTTGCTTATAAACATATTAATGGCAAAGGTGTAATTACACTCTATTTAGCACAAACATGGCTACCATAATATGTGAGCAGCATGTATACATGTTTGTATTTTTGAGAGAATATTGTTTATGCATGGTTATTGGGAAAAAAAATTATTAAAGTTTCTGAAATAAGGCCACAAAACACATACTAAATATCTGTCCACAAGACTTTTGACTAATGGATGTTGTCGCCTAGAGTTTTTGCTTCAAAATGATCTGAAAATCATCCTGCCTAATGTTGAAGATTTTATTATTTAGGAAATAAGTAATTTAGCTATATATTAGGATACTATTATTTTCCTCTGTGTGTGTGTGTGTGTGACTTTGATTGACTTTGGAAGCCTGCCAGAAAGCTGAGACAACAGAGAGTGCTATTTCAGTATGTCACATGGTACAAAAGTATTTCTCAAAATATCTATAGAAAGTATTACCATTTTTGGAAAGGATGAGGATATATATTGAGAAGCCAGCCACTGGACTGGAGTGATTAACCTGCAGGAGTCACTCGGCTTTGTTAGAGCGCCGTTCTATGGAACGGAGCGGCGTTCGAAAATAAAGTCTAATGATTTCTGGCATCAAAGATCTCTGTGAAGTTATTTTACAGAACAATTGAAACCACTTCAAATGGCGCCCAACGTGGGGCTTGGCTTAGGAGCTGAAGGAGCCACGAAGGCGACACTGGTGACTCACAGACAACAGTGGCCACTGTACTTTGAGGTGAGCAATTTTTTGCTTTTGAAAAAGTATGTGTTGTCACCAGTGAGCCAGAGTGGTAAGACCCTTTAAAATGCTTCTCCAAATTTAAAGAACTAAAAAATTGAATAGAAGGATCTTTGATTCTAGAAATAAGTGCATGCATTGTTGTTGTTGACGATATCGAGTAAATGTGTAATAGCGCGGGGGAGCTCCCAATAGTCTTTGCCAGTGCTTAAATAATCCTGTGTGGATTGTTTGAACTACTGGTACTGCTGATTTAGCGCGAAGGTTTTGTTGTACGTACGCAAGGATTTGTATTTGCTGATAGGATATCAGTGGTTTATCTGTGTTTACTTTAAGTATAGCATGCGCACAGATGGTTAACCCTCTGAGGTCTAAGGGTTTTTGGGGTCCTTGAGGTGTTCTGACATGCTCTGACATTTGTGCTTTTTTCAGTTATTTATAAACATGTTAATGGCAAAGGTGTAAATTCACTCAAAATAGCACAAACTGGACTACCGTAATTTCTGAGCAACAATTATGAAACATGTTTGTATTTTTGAGAGAATATTGCTTATGCATGGTTATTGAAAAAACTAAAACTTAAAGTGTCTGAAATAAGGCCACAAAACACATACTAAATATGTGTCCACAAGACTTTTGACTAATGAGTGTTGTTGCCTAGAATTTTTGCTTCAAAATGATCTGAAAATCATCCTGCCTAATCATTTACACAAACACATACACTGATTTAAATTTTATTAGAGACCTTTGGTTTGGAAAGGCAATATGCGTGGAGGCGTGTTCACACCTGAGAAGACAAAGGCCGGATAATGTGCCGCATAATGAGCTGCATATTAATTAGCCCTTTCACACAGGTGTGTCACAGGATCCCAAAGAATGCAAGGACAAAAGAAATGATCTATATAGCCTATACATATTTTACAATTGGAAATTGTAACCAATTACAAATAGGTTACAATTACAACAACAATTACAATTTTAACAATATTTCAAGTGTATTTCTTTGTAAAAAGTATACATTTTATCATACGTATTAAAAAAAGGTAAGGATTCATAAATATTGGAACAAACACTATAATAACATCTTAGTTGATAATTCAATATACCTACTTTATTTTTGACAAAACATCATACTATAGTATATTTAACTATGAGCAGAAATTGGTGAACAAAAGCGTACCTATTTAATGTGACAGTAGTCTTTTTTTACAGTCAAAACTTTATAATCTATCCAAAACTAATCACAAAATCGTGTCTAAACATTCATATTTAGTCTGTAATATATTGTGTATGATATATTAGTATATACATGTGAATTTGCAGCTTGTTGCTTATACAGACATTTTATTTCAACATATTTCAGTCTATTTTTACTCATACAAACTATATTGCTATAGCCTACTAAGATGTGTTCATGTAAACATAACGTTTACTAATGTAGGTGCGAGAGTGAATGAACAAGGCACGCGCTGTCTAACTGTAGTAAACAAAACGTGCGCGCCTATGCAGTTCACTCATCATTTAGCCTACACACAGACACGCAATTCATATTTAACCCTCTGAGGTCTGAGATGTTTTTGGGGTCCTTGAGATGTTTTGACATGCCCTGACATTTGTGCTTTTTTCAGTTGCTTAGAAACATATTAATGGCACTGGTGTAATTACACTCTATTTAGCACAAACAGGGCTACCATAATATGTTAGCAACATGTTTGTACATGTTTGTATTTTTGAGAGAATATTGTTTATGCATGGTTATTGAAAAAACAAAAAAATAAAGTTTCTGAAATAAGGCCACAAAACGCACACTAAATATGTGTCCACAAGAGTTTTGACTAATGGATCTTGTCGCCTAGAGTTTAGGCTTCAAAATGATCTGAAAATCATCCTGTCTAATCATTCACATAAAACAATAAATTGTTTTAAATTGTGAAAAACATTTTTTTGTTTGCAAAGGCAATATGCGGATGGGCGTGAACGGCCCAACCCCTATCATGAATAATTAAGTGATTCTCACCTGAGCAGACAATGACCCTGCATAATAATGAGCCTTTCATTCAGGGGTGTCACACAAGAAAGAATGCAAGGACAATAAATACATAAATAAATACATATATATATATATATATATATATACACAAACAATCAAAATATAAATGAAAGCCAAAAGCACATTTTTAGTCATACCTGGAAACAAATCCTGGTCAAATAGGTTGTATGGGCAATTCTGCAGAATTGGTTCAAAGTTTGAGTTGGAAACATCTTGAAAATAAAATTGTCTTTTTCCATAAATGTCTTATAAAGTATTATTTTTTAAAGTAGGCAATAGATTTTATCATACATATTTCAAAGTTAAGGATTCATTATTTTGATATAGCTTGCATTGGAACAAACACTATAACAGTTGATTAGTTTATTTGTGACAAAACATCCTATATATTTTACATATGAGCAGAAACTGTCTAATTAAAGCTTATTTGATGTCTATTTTATAGTAAAAACTTTATAATCTATCCAAAATTAGTCAACGAAATGTTGTCATTACAGACACTAGTATATCGCGATTAGAAGAAATCTCAGTGGGCTATAGCAATATAGTTTGTATGTGTACATGTAAAAATAACGTTTACTAAAGTACAGTAGGTAGTCAACCAGAATGCCTATTACCGCCGCGGCAAATCCACCGCCGTAAAAATAAACCAGTCGCATTTCAAAGTAGTTCGCGAAATGACCGCCAGGTGGCGCAAAGGGACATTTAGCAAAACGTAAGTGGGGCAATTAACAGTAAGGATGAAATACTACAAGTTATGGTAATTTCCAAATAAGCCTACAACAAACATTTATTTTTAACAAATATTTTTAAATATGCAACATGCACGTTTAAACAACAAACAATACAATCTGAACCAGCGCTTCTGCTCCTGTATTGAGACATGCAGCGCGTTTCAGTTACAATCCTGGTTCCAGTGGCCTTAATACATTCACGGCTTTTTAAAATGTCACAAAGCGTTTTGAGATGGTTTTGAATGAAATATTGAAGTTTATAATTAGGATATTTTGGCACACCACGCCGAGTGGCGCTATGCATTATTCTAAAATCTGGCTTTATTCTGGCATGTTGAATTAGAGTTTGACAAACGCGGCGGCGCGTTCATTTGAATTTATTTTTCTCATAACAGCTAAGAACTTAATAGGCTAAAGCCTACTCCGTAATTGTTGGTCATACAGATAAGATATCATCTTTTAAAACTGTAAAAGGTCTACTTTTATTCATGCAGTAGGCTATAGGCCTACACTCACAGGCTAACGACAAAACGTTTTCTCGCTCATGTGAGAAAGTTTGGGAAATTCTCAGTAAGTAAATTCATAGCCGAGCGGTAGAACTTACGGTTCGACCATCAAGATGACACGGGTTCGAATCCCGATCAAACATGGTCTACTGGAAATTTTATATTCATTAATGCAGAGAGATTTGTCTAGCTCTAAAACTCTGTTACACCAAACAGTTTTTTGCTTATATTTATCAAATAAAATTACCATGCATTTCCATTTTACACTAAGGAACAAATCCAACAGAACGACTTTGCATCTGTATAATAATAGGCTACCAATCGTAATTTCAAAAGCAGTTCTGTTAAAAAAAATAATTTTATATATATATATATTTTTTTTTTTTTTTTTTTTTGATTCCCTACAACCTAGAGTTTTAAAAAAATGGTTTTAAGTAAAGTGTGATTTGCCAGGGGGGACGGGGATTTCCTTCTGGTCTAAACATCCCTGCTTCTGCTGAATTATTTGAATCCCCACATCCCTCCCTCCACAGTAGCTAATCAATGCAAGGCTACTTCACCAATAGACCATATCAAATATATAAAATAGAGATATGCAACAGGCACGTTTAAACGACAAACAATAAAATCAAAACCAGCGTTTCAGTTGTTCATTAGTTCCAGTGGCCTAATGCATGCACGGTTTTTCAAATTTCACAAAGCGTTTTGAGATTATTTTGAATGAAATATTGAAGTTTATAAGTGTTTTGGCACACCACGCCGAGTGGCCCTATGCATTTTTCTAAAGTCGGGTTTTATTCTGGCAATTTATTTTTCTCATTACAGCTAAAATAACTTATAGGCGACTCCGTAATTTTTTTGGTCATACAGATAAGAGTAGAGTAGCTTACATCGTTCAAAACTGTAAACTATTCATATTATTAGGCTAACGACAACAGTTTATCTGTCGTCTCTGTCTCCGGGAACTGCGCGTCACAAAAATGAACCAAAAGCCGATTCAGCTCAGTCACGATAAGAAATCGGCTATGTCTAAAGTCTTTAAATGTCTAAATATTTAGGCTAATAAATGTTATCTGATTATGTAATCCATATTAAAACGAGAGGTACAGAGAAATTATTTATTCAATTTAATTTTGGTAGCCTAATTTCAGCATTGTGATTATTAATTATTTTAACTACGTTTCACTTGAATTCATATGCTACCAGCTTTCAATCGCTCTGAATGCGCGGCAGCAGATTACGCAATAGAGAGAATAAACGAACACTTTTCAGAGTCTATGATTGTAGCGCCTCTTAGCGGTAAAAGGCAGCAAATACACCACACATTTTACCGCCGCGGTGGAACGGCTGATGTGGGCGTTGTCATGGCTTGCCTCAACATTTGCGTTTGAATAGCGCGCGTCCTCCGTGGGCGTGTCAGATTAACGCGTAATGAAGTGTAATGAGCTGGGGAAAAAAATACTGAAATCACTCTCTTTTCATACAGATTACATAAACAGAGAATATTTGTTTTTTATATAAATTACTTCATTGAAAAGAAGAGAATTCAAGCTTCATAAAGAAAAATCTCTCGTGCCTGTATGACAAGTATTTGCGGAGTTATAGTTAATCTTAGGACGCGTTTCAGAATGGACTTCACCGACAGAGAGTAGGCAGAACTTGCATCATGTTTATTTTTCTTTATTTGTCGAAAAGCACAACACTTTGTTTTTATTGTGAGTATACAGAAAAATAATAGACACTTAACATGATCGATTGATGTATACCACTTATATTTAAGATCAAAATCAACAGAGTATTTTGAGTCTCTTTTGCACTGATAAGAAAAAAAGCGAGACAATCGCGCCGGCGCGATTGCCGACCTCAGAGGGTTAAACAGTCTTTTTGCGGTTTACAGTCCGACACTATTCAATATCTCGATTAGAACAAAGCACTAGAATAAATGACTTACTACATCAGCTGGATCCGTTGCTCCTCGAAATGAAACTACCAGCACTTCTGGTACATTTTCCAGGGTTAGATATTCCTCACAGCGAAAGGATACGCTGTGTACACAGCTGTACAAGATACTTACTAAACACGATGTGTTTTATAATCCAGCTGGTGGGCGTTGGCATGTTTGAACGGCTTGTCTAAGATCATTTGCGTTTGAATAGCGCGCGCTCTCCGTGGGCGTGGCACATTAACACGTAATTAGGTATAATGAGCTGGAAAGAAAAATACTGACATCTCTCTCTTTTCATACAGATTACATAAGCTGAGAATATTTGTTTTTTTATATAAATTAATTCATTTAAAAGAAGAGAGTTCAAGCTTCATTATGGAAAAACACTCGTGCCTGTATGACAAGTATTCGCGTAATTAAAAATAATCTTAGGACGCGTTTCAGAATGGACTTCACTGACAGAGAGAAGGCAGAATGCACATCATGTTTGTTTTTCTTTATTTGGCGAAAAGCACAACACTTTGTTTTTATTGTGAGTATCCACAAAAAAAATAGACACTTATCAGGATCTAATGATGTACAACACTTAATTATTAAGATCAAAATCAACAGAGTATTTTGAGTTTCTTTTGCACTGATAAGAAAAAAGCGAGACTATCGCGCCGACCTCAGAGGGTTAACTTCCGGTTACCGTTTTGTTAAAGATTTAACAAAAGTCTGCTCGGGGAAGTTATGTTTGGCTAACAGTTACCGCCTCGGCTAGCGAGGGACTGCTCGGGTTAAGTTAAATCCTATGGAATAGGAGAGTTAGAAGTTTTTAGCTTGCGGTTACCGTCTTGTTAAAGATTTAACAAGAGACTGCTCGGGGAAGCTTTAGCCTACGGTTACCGCTGTTCAGGGTGAACAGGTCTGCTCGGGTAGGCTAAGTTTTAAAGTTATTTTTCACTGTGTAGGGAAAGTGTATCTGTGATGTATTGTTGTAAAAACAGTGAGTAACACTGTAGGTAGAATATAGCTTTTGTGTGTTTGTATGTAGGATCCTGTGCTGTGTGTGCGTGACTGTGGTTAAAAATAGGAGACAAGGAATGTGTGAATGAGCGTGAGGGACGAGTATAAATGATGTGGAGTAAAAGAAAAGAAATAGTAAAAGAAAACAATTGTTTCAAGATATTAACCTAGGAGATTATTGTAGTATGAAATAAGTTAAAGTTATAAAATATATATTTGATTAATAAATATAATGAAAGATATTAATAGATAAATAGAAATGAGATTGCACGTGCTTAATATATTATATTTATATCTGAAGACGTCTTAAATTTGTATCTCATTATCCCTGAAGACAAAGTGAGAAAAATATTCAATTGCAGATAATTAAGTTTGTGCTAAGGAAAAATAACTTTTGCAGTGAGCGAAAGGTGAACAAGATTGGGTGACCGAGTTTCAACAATCAATCTTAGAATTTTGTAGTAAATGAGAATTGGTGATTCAATATTAAAAGGATAAAAGAAATTCCTTGACGATGGTTGAGGAAAGTTTATTCACCATGTTAGATTATTTTGAACACAGCATGCATATAGGAGAAAGATTGAAGTCTGATTTTATGATAGGGAAAACTATTTGATTGTATTACACTCAGATAATCAAAGTTAGATTATTGCTGGTATTGCAATAAAGAAATAGTTTGCTTTTTCTGCAACGAAGGACTTGCTTTACTAAAAACAGAATGGGAGAAATGCTGTTGTCAACCAGTGATTATTATTTAATATAAAAGAACTAGGGTAAAGATGGTTAAAAATGAAATTTAGATAAAGAGCTAATTGCTCAGGAACGAATATTTATAAAGTTAATTTGATCTATGCAGTTCGCTGAGTGTTCAAATTTCAGATGGCTTCATGTGACATGCAAGGGCAAAGGGCAAAGACACGACAGAAAGAAGACGCGACTGCAGAAAGAAGAAGAAGTGGGTGAGGGGCTTTCAGATCCCCTCCTGAAGTTGACCACTTTCTGAAAGCTCAGCAAAGAGAAAGACTGATTTAATGCTGGAAAAGTTGAAACTTTCACTTGAGACTTCTTCCGAGAACAAAGAGACAATCCGATGTAAAACTGTGGCAGGATCTTTCAAAAGCCCGAACTGAGAAGAGGCAGAGAAACAACACAGCCTATATTCCAGTCTCCGACACCAGGCTTTGAGTGACAAGCTGATGACACATGCAGAGCGACAGCCAAAAAGCTTCAACAGACGGCTGATCTGAGAACAGCAGAACTGACTGACATCCCTCCCTTACGGGCACCACAGGTGCGGCAACTCCAATGATCACTCTATAGAGACTGCTGCAAATTTGGTTAATTATTATATTAACTTTATTCATCTTGATTATACACTGAATAGCAATTCTTTATATTCTCTGCTAAACTAACCCTCTTTGCTTTTTCAGTAGGTTAAGTCCAGCCCTAAAAAAGGAAAAAAGAAAAGAAAGAAAATACACTGAAAGAGAGAAGTGGGTGCTCAACTCACTAAATAGATCAAATTGAGGCTGGATTTGGTATAGTGAGGGCTATTATATGAAACAACTATAGGGCTAAAAGCATGAGAAAATGATTCTGTAGCAAGGAAAAAAATAGGAAAAATTGTCAAAGAATAATTATTATTGTTGGCAAAACAATGATACTGGTCGCTCCATTTTGTTTTGGTAATTTTCTAGAGATAGATTGGAGAAAAAATGACTCCAAAAGTCCAAAAAATATGAAAACGCAAATGCTGTCAAAACTGGGATAATGAGATGGAAATGTTGCTGGCCATGGATCCAAGATTATGCAGAGATCTCCAATTTTCTTCTTAAAGCAGCTCATGAGCAAAAAACAAAAAGAATAGGAAAAATTAGAACAACAAATGAGAAAAGAAAAAATGCATTTGAAAATTTACAATTGGCAGGCCTATTATTCTAAAATTTATTCTAAAGAGTTTATAAAAAAAAAAAAAAGATTTACAACGGTGTTAAACTAAACCTTACGATTAGTGACACGTGTTTAACATAGTTGTGTTGACCTGATCAGACCTTGAAACTAAAATGATCAGAGCCGCATTTAGAGCACAACCTGCTGAACCTGCAAGAATGTATGCTGGCCAGTGTGTGTGAGAGTGTGTGAGTATGAATGGAGTGAGAGATGATGTTTGAAGAAACACTAAGGCAAATCAATTACTTTGCCAATGCAGCTGTATCTAGAATTTAATATGTGGGCCCACCGGGCAAATTCTGCCCAATAAAATAATGACCATGGATGAATTTGGTTAAATTTCCTGGTTGGAACTAGTGGCAATATGAAAAAACAAAGAATGAAAAAGAAAAAGGAAAAAAAAAAGAAAAAAATGAAAAGAGAAAACAAAAAATTGAAAAACCAGTGCCACAATTGTGCAGCGCATAACATATCTGACTTTCTTTGCAGCATAACATCTGACTTTCTTTACAGCATATCAAGAGGAGCTGATCTTTGTCAAAAGTATGAAATGTTGTCTTGTAATTTTTGTCTTGTAACAAAGTGGGTTGAGTGTTATCCAAGATGCCTAATAAATAGTGTGCTGATAGTGGAACTCAAGACAATGAGATAACTGAGGTGAAGTGACTAATTGTAAGAGTACATAGGAAATTTATTATGAGAAAAATTTAAAGAAATTGCAATTATGATGATAAAAAGCTGAACTATATGAAAAACAAAGGGGAATATATGAGTTAAAGACCTGCTGTTATTGAAAGGGCCAGGACACCACTCAGCCCACATGACCTTTCTACAGGGAACACCAAGAAGGACAATGGGGCAGATGAGCATATGATTGAAATTATATGTTGTTGTCACTAACAAAAATAATGAAGCTTTAATTCACAGATGAAGGAAGCTCAATTCCAGGAAGGGTTCTGGGACAGTCTAACAAAAAGAGCCATTAACCATGCTTTGTAATTTCAGAAGAAGTGATCAACAGAATGACATTTGAGTCCATGCCTCTCAACTTAAAATACACCTACCGACTTCAGCAACCCCCCACAACAGGAAGTGAGGGACCAAGGACATGCTGACAATGAGAAAGGAAAAAAGTCCATTGCAACGAACGACTCAAAAGTCTTCCTGATGAAAGATGACAAGATGACTAACAGAATGATCAAATCATGAATAGAAAAAGAAGACAAGCTTGACCAGAAACACAGGAATGAGAGGACCTGTGCAAAGAAGAGAGAATCAACAGAGACGAGTACAAGTTCAACAATAGTCAACATCAACCAAATTTCAGTAGCAACTTAATAATAACCCCACCAGAGAAAAAAAAATATTGAAGAGTAAAATATATTAAAACAACGTAAAAACAATGATAATGACAAATTAAGAAAAGAAACTAAAATAATGATAACGATTAATTTTAGAAATTGATATAGCATAGTGGGAATTAAGACAATTCATGAAGGAAAAAATTAGAACTAAAAGACATTTAAATTAGATCCTAATGGGTACACATTGCAAACTGTAAATACAGGGGTATAGCATACCTAATTAATTTAAGGCTACAGTTGAAATTGAAGCAAGTATTAACATTGAGTATTAACAAATATAAGAATTTAATTTATAAGATTATGAATTGATTCAATATGCTATTGACTAATTATAAAATTATATCAAGTAGTGTTTATAGAAAGTTCATAGACTTACAGGAAGTTATTGAAACAATAACAAACAGGCCCTTCTGAACAATTTAAATGTTACCAGAGGGGGGTCAAAAATAAATATTTGGCATTCACGTGAAGCATAGATTATTGAACCAACAATACTTTTGAATATTCTCAATCCAAATTCGCAATGGTATTAACCAGTGCGAAAAGGGGGGAAAGTAAGGAAATTCAAATTAAGGCAAAATTAATTTAATTAAGAATAAGGAAATTAAATTAAAATGAAGTGAAAATTAAAGGCATTTTAAATTAAAAGGCATTTTTGCAAAGTTTTGTAAAATGTGTGGCAAAAACAAAGTTAAGAAAAGAACAGCGACAAAAATAGGCCATATGTCAGTATACCAGAAGAACTATTAAAACAGTCAGTATATCAGAAAGACTATTAAAACATTTGGTAAGGAATATGTGGACATGATATAGATGGGTAAAAGCAATGAAATCAGCAAAGGAGGGGCAGGAACAGAAATTAAATTTCTAACAGAGAAATAATCCTTAGATTGGAAGTCTATCAGAAATAAGGTCAGATAATGGGTCAGCTAAACAGAAGTATTGAAGATTAAAAATAAGTTGCATACGAACACAAGGAAGTTTTAATAATAATTAAGTTATAATGCTAATGGTTTAAATGGTTGATATAAAAACAGTTAGATATACAGAAAAAGAAATGGACATATAAGGAATATGTAAGAGTGCAAAAAGTTGTTCTCTAGAGTTATTTTTCTAATTGTCTAATGAGTTTATTGAATGACTTTTATGATGTAATTGTAACATTGCTCTGAAGCTTTCTTAGTTAGAGTGATTACATGAGACATAATGAGCTTATTCATGATGGTTTATTTAGAAATTAGTAAAGAAGAAAAGGTATTCAGTTAAGGTAGTCTTGAACTGAAGAGCTACAATGAGAATGAGAAGCTACAATACGTGAGATTAAAAAAGTCAAATGGTATTTATTGTTTAAATTTGGAAATAAAATTGACAGAATGTGAAATGTAAAACTTTATAACAACTATTAAAGCGTATTGCGAGTAATTAAATAGAAGATTCACTAAAGTGTTCTGTTCGTTCATCAACTAAAAATGACTGACTAAAAAGGTTGATTCTTCGAATTTAAGAATTGATATTCCTTCATAAAAATTATAAGCGATTAAAAATAGGAAAGAGGTATTTTTACCCAGCCATATTTTGAATTAAGTCATATGGATCATGCAAAACAAAAATGCATAATGAATCAATTAGACAACTATAATAAGCAGAGATTTATTATATTGCTTTGTCTGCATTAGGAGAAAAACAATTATGTGAAAAAAGTAGAATGACTTATGTTTGGAGATCAGCGTTGGACTTTTACTAAATAATATTGCGCAGCGATTACGATTAAAGGGTTAGTTCACCCAAAAATGAAAATTAAGTCATTAATTACTCACCCCCATGCTGTACCAACCCCGTAAGACCTTCGTTCGTCTTCGGAACACAAATGAAGATATTTTTGATTAAATGTGACAGCTGGATACAGCATGGGGGTGAGTAATTAATGACTTAATTTTCATTTTTGGGTGAACTAACCCTTTAAGGGAGAAAAAAACTTAAGAGCAGAAGTTAAGGAAGACTTAATGTAATGGGTTATTATTCTGTTGTGTACTTGTATATTAAGATCATGTCAAAACCATGGTTAAACAAATGGAGGTGCTAAAATGGCAAGATAAAGAAAACTAATTTTAGAGGACAACCAAATAATATATTATTAAGATTAAGCGTATAAACCAAATTGGAATTTACAAACATTGGATGTTGATTTAAGTTTAGAGACGTGCTCCAGAAAAAAAGTTCATGGAGACAGAGAGGAATAAAACACACCCTGTGTATTTTCGTTTTATTTTACAAAAGCACAATGTTTTATTTCGATTGTATGTGGGCACATAAAAAAGTAGACATTTAACTGTTTATTTTGTCGTATTTCTTTAGTCTGTATGACCAGAAATGATAGAGTATTTTATGTCTATTTTTCTGCTATGTGAAAAGAATCAAGCAAAACGCACCGGCGCGTTTGCCGACCCCAGAGGGTTAAATAGCTTTTTTGTTCACTTTTAGACAGAAAATGTACAGAAAACGACACATATACAGCAAGACAATAAAAATCTAGTTTTACTCACCTAGCCTATCACTTGAAGCAAAAATACAGTCGCTAACTCACTTAGCTGGATTTGATTGTTGGCGATTTGGCATGATCTTGGATTGTTTGATCCTTCGACGCTCATCCTGGACTTGCTGTCATAGCAACAAGTGCGCCAGCTTGAACCTGCTCGCGAGCAGGCTTATTTGATGTTAACAGGATTAGATCGCGGCTTTATAAGCGGAGGTGATACGGGAAGTTATTTAGTGCAGCGCGATAGTGTACTTTTTGAGAGATATCATTTTTCTCATGACTCGTAAGGATGTCGTTTACATCATTAATTTCTTGGAAACGCATAAATGTGCGACTTGTTCGGGCTTTAATAACAGTGCAGGAAAGTTACTATTGCGATTCTTATCCAGATTAGTAATATTATATCAAATTTTAAAAAGGCAGTTGACTGACTAAAATCTCTTAGATGGTGTGTGACTATGTTCCATATCACAAATATGGCCAGGATCTGTGCATGACTCAAGAATTTTCAGAGATTTATGCACATTATTTGAACGTGGTAAGGAAAAACACAAATATCAAGCTCACTGTATTACATAGTACACTTATGCTTATCCTAACAGAACTGAATTTTTCCATTATACAGGGGATTACAACAGGATCCTGCTTGGAGGTGTTTTATGACCCCATTCCCTGACCCAAACCCCAGATCAGTTACAATGCAGCTCTAGCCAGGACAAGGGCACACAATGAAGTGAACTATAGCCAACTAAAGTATCTGAAAAGTCTGAGGGTTGCACCTGACAGGGCCTGTGACATTGCATGGGCCATATTACACAACATTGCACCATCAGAAAAAATATAAAACATTTCATTAATGTTTAATAAAAGACAAGACAAAAATGCTTAGTTCTTTGAGTTTTATTTTAATTGTTCTTTGTAAAGAAAAGCCAGTGATCAAGTCATCTTTTGCCTGCAAATAATATATATATTGTACTGTACTCTGTGTGAAATAATATATTAGCACTTACTCTGAAGTTCCTTTGAAGCAACTCTATCTCTAGTGCCAGTTTTTTTTTTGTTCTTTAAGTTGTCAAGTATTTTCAAAATACTCTCTTTTCTAGGGGTAGGGGTAAACCTGTCAAACACATGGCTTATGCATCAAAAATGAAAAGAAATGTACAACACTGCCCACCTCTGTATCACTGCTTAATGCAGACTCTTCTGTAGATGTGGACTCCTGCAACTCATATTGCATTCAGAAATAATAGGTACTCAAGTGTAAATTAAGTAAAGTTATTTATGCACTTAAAGATACCTGAGAGGGTTTCTTCACTGTCCTGTGCATTGGGGGAAAAATTGGCATTACAAAGTGTTGTACTTTCTTCCCTTTTGATGTAACATTAGAAAAAGTCTTACTGCACATGCTTCAGCCACCACTTGCTTGGGAACACATAAAAGTGTTGGGTGTATTGTTTAAAACTGCACAAAAGAGGAAAACACAATTTCATTACAATGAAGTACACTGGGGGGAAATGTGATCAATAACTCATGGCAACATTTTTTTTTACATTAACTATGTAGTTTCACAGTCACACATGTAGACTTTCACAAGTCAAAGCAATTCATCACTACTCAAGGTTTAACAGCTGATATGACTGGACACTGGACAGCCATTTGGATTATAGGCCTACTTAATTTAATGCAGCAACAAATTATTTTACAGTGTACTAGGATAATTTAAAGTTCATTTACCAGCAGTGAAGGTGTTGCTGCTCCTGGCCTCTGCCTGTGGGTCTGAGGAAGAGCTGAACCCAGGGATGCCCTCCACAATGGGTCGGTTCACATTTAACCCAAGGGCCAGCTCTTCTGCCTGGGTATAATGTGGGGGTGCAGGACCACCACCTGTTTGTTTTTCTTTTCTTTTTCTTGGTTGCTTTTATAAACAGGCAAACATTTATTAACAGTGCCATTTTAAAAGAGATTAGTTAGTACAAATTACTATTATGTAGAATATTCTAGTACTTCACTTTTACTTGTTCCTATGTTCTAGTAGTGGGTGGTGACTCTGACATTACAATGAACAAAGTGATTAATTATTTAGAAATAATTAAAATATAAAAATATATACTGTAATAAGTGATAAAAACATCTAACTACAAACTTAATTTGTCTGCTACTTTTTGCCAGCCCTCTCTCCTGGCATTTGCACACTTTAAGGTGTTCCCTGGCGTTTTAATTAAGTTTTCAAATTCAGTATATCCTTCAAGCAATAACTCTTGCTCTTCTGTGGAGAAAAAAACTGAGCGCGCTCTTTGGCCACGGTGAACAGCCAATAGCAGCGTTGCTGATCAATGTTTCTACTATCGATACATATCCCCTTTTAACCCAGCGCATGAACGCGCAATTATCTCACATAACTCAATCCAGCTATACTAATCATAACCGGCAGGAGTGTTCGAAGAACCTAATTAGCCGGATCATGAAGAGCACGATGATATTATCTTGGATGTCTCGTTTGATCTCGGATGTTTTAAGCAACGTACAAAGAACGGGCCCCTGTTCTGTAAATGTCCATGTTTACCCCCTGGGGTCGGTGGTCACGTCAGCGTGACCAACTCGCTTTTTTTATTACCAGTGCAAAAGAGACTCAAAAAACTCTGTTGGTTTTGATCTTACATATAAGTGTTACATTATTCGATCCGTTTAAGTGTTTATTTTTTTTGTGTGTATACTCACAAAAAAAACAAAGTGTTGTGCTTCTTGCCAAATAAAGAAAAAACATTTTGTTCTACCAAATAAAGATTTTTTTTTAGTTCTGCCATATCTCTCAATGTGAAGAAACGCGTCCGAAAATGAACTGTAGCTCAGCGAATACTGTTGAAGATTTTATTATTTAGAAAATAAGTAATTTAGCTGTATATTAGTACACCATTATTTCCTTTTTCTGGAGTGATCACCTGCAGGAGGAAGGGATCTCCTGCTGGAGGGAGTGATCCCCTGCAGGAGATACTCGGCTTTGTTTGTTAATAAAGTCTAATATTTCTGGCATCAAAGATTCTTGAGAAGTGATTTCATAAAAAGATTGAAACCACGACAATACTCGGTCACACGGGCACACAGGCATAAAGCTTGAATTCTCTTCTTTTAAATGAAGTAATTTATATAAAAAACAAATATTCTCAGTGTATGTAATTGGTATGAAAAGAGAGAGATGTCAGTCGTTCTCATTTCAGCTCATAATAGCTCATTAAGTGCTAATGTGACCACGCCCACGGAGAGCGCGCGTTATTCAAATGCAAATAATCTGAGGCAAGATGGAAACGTGTCAACGCCCACATCAACTCGATAAAACACATTAAGTTTAATCAGACTCATGCACTTTACGACGCTGTGAGGAATAATACTATTGTAATAATAATCCTGGAAAATTTACCTCAGAAGTGGAGCAACGTTTCCAGCTGAGGTGGAATAGTAAGTTCTTTATTCTTAAGTGCTTTGTTCTAATCGCGATATGCAATAGTGTCTGTAAACCGCAAAAAGACTGTTTAACCTCTTAACCGTTGCCAGAGCGCCGGCGCACTGAAGCGTTTTTTTTAAATAGTTCAAAGTTACTATCATATTTAATGTTATTACCTTGACAAACTATACATCATTAAAAAGATATAAGACTCAAGTTTCAGTATTTGACCACTATTGTATTCTAAAAACTTGTAATGACAGTTATGTCTTAATTTGTGCCAGGAGTTATGTAATTAAAAAATGAGTCGATACCTTTAATATGAATTATGAGCGTCAGCCGCTTCCATTCAGAAAAAAACTCCTGTGTCGTCGTCATGACAGCGCTTGACAAAACAACGTCCTTCAGGGCTTTTAGCTCAACAATGTGCAGATTTGGAGAAATATTGATCGATTCTCATAGGTCTAGATCAGATTTCTATAGACAGGAATAATATTTATTGAATTTATACCCAAATGCGTTGATGTAATAATTATGAGCGCTGGATACTCTGATGTACTGTGTTTTCAATCCATACTGGCAGCCTGAGGGCGCCGGCGCCCTATGCACAGTATATAGTCTATATATGGAACACACGAAGAAGTGCCATAACCATGTGACATTCCAGGAAGTCCCTGACACAAACAAAGCTTCCAGAGATCGCTGTAACATGCAGATAAAGATGTTTTGAAGACAATAAACATGATTGCAATGATATTTGATTTAACGTTACCTGTGTTCTTCGAGCCATGTCAGGTATTTTCATAATAATAGATTATATTTATAATGTAATGCAGAATACCGTAATTTCCGGACTATAAGCCGCAACTTTTTTCCCACGCTTTGAACGTCGCGGCTTAAACAATGACGCGGCTAATATATTGATTTATCCCGCTTTCAAATTTTTTTTTCGTAAAAAAAAAAAAAACACATTCTGTGACGTGCTCAGTTTTTGGGCGGCATGAAGCTTTAATTAGACCAATGAAATTGCCGAACGGGTTAAGGTCAAACAACTTTTTTTGTTTACAGTTTAGATTAAATCGAGAGCGCTCAAACTTCCCATCATTCTGATAACGGTAGTCATTTTGTCACCCTCATCATGGCAAAGACACGAAGAAATGCATATGATGCAGCTTTCAAGTTGAAGGCGATTGATCTGGCTGTTGGAAAAGGAAATAGAGCTGCTGCACGGGAGCTTGGTCTTAATGAGTCGATGATAAGTAGCAGCATGCAGCAGCATGTCAGCCTCCGAATCCGATCAAGATTTAGTTCCTAAAAAGGGAGCTACTTCAATAGCATGGAAGTGGTTTGGGTACAAGAGGTCAGATCTCCAACAAAACACAATTTTTTGAAAAATATGCATGAAAACTGTTAATGCTAAAGGTGGAAACACAACAAACTTGTTTCACCACTTAAAGCAAAAACACATCGTCGAGTATAACCAGGCTATGAAGATACGCGACGAGACACCTCAAACAATGGAACGGGATTACCTTCTTCTACAACGACTTCGTGTCCCGACCTTGCGACATCACCCTGTTCACTGATGCTGCCCCCTCAACTACGGACATGTGGTCGAGCCGAACAGCAGAACCATTTATCAGCCTGACCGTGCACTAC
This sequence comes from Tiaroga cobitis, assembly GCA_030578255.1. NCBI lineage: Eukaryota > Metazoa > Chordata > Actinopteri > Cypriniformes > Leuciscidae > Tiaroga > Tiaroga cobitis. The sequence continues at coordinate 50,350,673 of CM060608.1, read as the reverse complement.
ATCGACAACGACTGGAAGCTACACAACTCCTGCCTTGAGACAAGTTACTTTCCCGAGGATCACACAAGTGTAAATATTGCGAGTGGTTTAAGGGAATTTCTTAACTCATGGCATCTAGAAGAGGACAAACAAGTGTGTGTGACAACAGACTGCGGGGCCAATATTGTTTAAGCCATCGCTCTCAATAACTGGACCAGACTGTCATGCTTTGGGCATCGTCTGCACATTGCTATTGGTAAGGTTAATTTACCAAACAAAAACTGTGTGTGTGCTTGGCCTGCTTACCTTGAATATATGGTTTATGAGGGCATGGGTATTACACCCATGTCATGTAATACCCATAATGACATGGGTATTACACCATAAACATGGTTTATGAGGGACATTGCCCGTGTCCTCGTAAATCAAATGGCTTAAAATACTGCAGTTTTTTAAAGTAATACTGCAGTTTTTGCTACATGTAGAAAAATGCAGTTTTTTGGACACGAAAAAACGGCAATATTGCAGTATAGCTGGAGTACAATTGCAGTTAGTGCAATACAACTGAAGTAGTACTACATAGGGCTGTCGCGATAACCGCAATATTGTAGTACCGCGCTTCTGACAAGTCAACCGCAGAGGATTGCACGTAACCGCAACAACCGCGATATTCACGTTTTTTATAAGGCAATACCCTTCTTGTTTTGAACTTCATGCATGTGTATTGAATTTTGAACAAGTTCGTAATGATAAAAAGACTGTTTATCTTGGTGATGTGTAGCCTACAGAGGCTTCACACAGACAGTGAATGAGAGACATCGGCAGAGCGCGTGCGATTACCTGCGTCTGTCTTTGAAGTTGTGAAAAGGTTGCCGTGTCAAAGGTAAGCGAAATATGTCGTATCATCCTTTTAACGTTCACATCACGGGTATTTCCCATAAATGCGCGTCAGCAGCAGCGCTGGTCAGCATCCCACAGCGCGAGGAAGCCGCGGGGAAATAAAATCAGCAAGTCACGCATTGAATCAATGCCATATTGGTCTCTAATTTAAGTGAGTGAAGCATCAGCTTCAGCGTTACCCATGCGACGCATTGCTGCTCAGCTGAGCCTTGAAAAGTGGAACTCAAAGTTAAAAATAATTAACAGCTTGTTTCATTACATCTCTTTTAATGAATCAGCTTTTTTGAATGTGTTCGTTGAATGAACGGTTTAATGACTCACCCTGTGACTCACTCAAAGTCCGATGTCATAACAATATGTGCGCTGAGTGAAAGCCTTTCAATGCGCATATAGACGCTGTTTAGTTTCGGTTACATTGGTTACTGAAAATGTCCTCGTTTTTGTCCACATCGTAAACTTTATTTATATAGCAACAAATACATATAAATAACAAATTAAATAAATAAATGGCGGTAATACCGCATATCGCGCTATTGAGCCACTCAACATTACCGCAAGGGAAATTCCATAATCGCGACAGCCCTAGTACTACATATCAGAAATACTGCAGTATTATTGAAGTAGTACTACAATAATACTGCAATATAACTCCGGTATTACTGCACTGAATACTACAATAATACTGCAATATAACTGCGGTATTACTGCACTGAATAGTACAATAATACTGCAATATAACTGCGGTATTACTGCACTGAATAGTACAATAATACTGCAATATAACTGCGGTATTACTGCACTGAATAGTACAATAATACTGCAATATAACTGCAGTAGTACTGCAATACATAATACAACTAAAGCATAATTACAATACAACGACAATACTACTGAAATGCAATACTAATAAAATGCTGTACAATACCATTGAAATACAACCAGAATATCCTAAGTAAGTTTTATTTTCACATCATCTGCAATATTATGAATTAAGGTACAAAACAGTGAATGTCTCAAACTGCAATGCAACAAATAATGTGATTTTACTTTTTTTTTACTTCAAATAACAGGCTGAGAGTTAGACGAAGTCTAACTCAGCCTTCAAATAACGAGACTTCGAGAGATTTCCACGACGCATGCGCGAGAATTGCGATCTCCTTCAACTACTTCAGTTAAGTTCTCGCGCGTGCGCGTCGTGGAAATCTCTTGAAGTCTCGTTTCAGGCCTACAAGGAAGAAAAGGAATAGTCGAATAAAGTCGTTATTTTGGTTTGTTTTTTCGCACAAAAAGTATTCTCGTCGCTTGATAAACTTATAGTTGAGCCACTGTTGCGACATGGAATATTTAAACATTTTCTTTAATGACTCTCTGGGCCGTCAAGTGTCATTCCCTTAGGGAGCCTATGCAGCAGTCATGAACCTCTCAGATTTAATCATAAATATCTTCATTTGTGTTCCGAAGACGAACGAAGGCCTTACGGGATTGGTACAGCATGGGGGTGAGTAATTAATGACTTAATTTTCATTTTTGGGTGAACTAACCCTTTAAATTAAATGTTGTCATTCATTTATGGAGAACGAAAGAAATAGACTGTTCAGTAAATGTAACGTTTACAAAAATGTAAAAATGCAACATATGATGGCAGAGCTTTCAGCTTATTCCTCTATCCTAGAGAGAGTGAAGTGCTACTAAGTGCTAATTGTGGATTTCTGTCTAGATATGTAATAACATTTTGCAAAAGAAAACCCCAAAAATGTTCATTATAGATACAGTAAACACACCTGTTCACCGCTCATTTTCCATAGCTGTATGCAAAGGCAAGCACGCGTTTCAAATCAGTGCTTCTCCTGGGAGACTAGCGCTAAATGAATCCCCTATATTAGCGCCATCTACTGTTTTAGAAGAGGAAGTCGCTCAACTGCATTTGTGAGAAAATCGAGCCGAGAGATCTCATAAAAAGCCAAGTGTCTCACACAATCATAACAGACAGATATGCATTTGTATGCACTAGATTTGGTATTTGTTCAAAGGTTACAAGCAATTTGTATGGTTTGTATTTATTTGTGAAATATTACCTAGGCTCATTTATTTATATTTGCAAAACACAATGCATATGTGTTACTCCACTACATTTTCGCTCAAATTGACCTTTGTACTTGCACATTGCTTTCTGTTTGTTTGCGAGTCGAGTTTTCCTTTGCAAAGCAGATCGAGTTTGTTTGCAAAATGCTGGATTTGTTTGTTTAATTATGACACAATATTAACTACATATTATCTCCCCTACATTCAGATAGGTGGACAAACGCATTTTTCTCAGTGCATGCATTGTCTTAGTCTGGCAGAGTCGCCGCCAGCTTAGCTTAGCATAATGAATGGAATCCTTTGTAGTTGGATAGCATGTTGTGAGTAAAAGTTATCCAAAAAAACAAAAAACTAATTACTCATTGTGGCCTGCGTATTCACAATGAGTACAAATAGCAATGCAGATTAAGACTAGGCGATTTCCTAGGCAGATATTGACTATATTGAGGTGAAGCACAGGCGAAGCACAGATATCACGCAACATACTTTCATCAACATACAGGTGTGACCTGCACTTCGCTTTTGGATTGAGTTGAGTTTGAAAAGTTTCAGCTTTCAGGTGTTGCGTGATATCTCTGCGCCCAAGTAGCAGTGCTTAATCTAGTCTTAATCTGCATTGCTATTTGTACTCGTTGTGAATACGCAGGCCAGCGAAGTATTTAGTAGGGATGCACCGATATGAACATTTTGGCCGATACCGATAACCGATAATTCTTTACATTTGAAAGCCGATAACCGATATATTGGCCGATAAATCTAAATTTAAATTTTTATATACTTTGATAGCAAGTATAACAAAAGGCTCACCATTAAAAGCCTTGTCTCAAACACTTTTAACATAAATCAAACCTATACAATACAGTATAGCCTAGTTTGAACCAGTGTAAGATTCCTTATCTTTTAAAATTAATTTTACACTCATATGGACAACTTTCTTTATAAAAAAATGGTACTTTATAATAAGGTTTAATTTTGTTAGCATTAGTTAGCATGACCCAACAATTTTATAAAACATTTTTAAGAAAGTTGTATCTGTTAACATTAGTCAATGCACTGTGAACTAACATGAACGCACATATTTTATAAACTAACAATAAGAAAAGCGATTGCTCCCTGTTAGTTAAAGCTACAGTGTGTGATTTTTACCCCCATCTAGCGGTGAAAAGGTATATGACCATCCAGTGAATATTAGTTTCTGTTCCTCTCAATTTTAATTTCGTTTTAACTCCTACGGTGGCCAATGGAGTCCAAGATTAATATGGCTTCCAGTACGACCTCCTCGACACGGTGCCATCGAGTGTTAAAACGCGAAAGGCGAAGCTTGATGTCCCTCTTTGGCCAAAGTACTTTCAAGATGGAGGGGCAACTGTCACGGTGTGGGTTTTGTGTCTTGTTCCTTGTTCTTGTCTGTCATGTGATTCCCTGTTTGTCATGTGATCCTGCCATGTGTCTTGTCCCATGTTCAGCTGTTCCCCGTTATGTTGATTAGTCTTCCCAGGTGTCTCGGATTAACCACGCCCCCTTGTTATCTTGTTTAGCCTGTCTGCTTGTGTATTTATACCTCTGTGTTTCAGTTGTGTTTTGTCGGTCGTTGAAGTTGTTTACTGTTCTTGTCCCTGTCCTGAATTCCATTGGATTACCTGTTTGTTTTATTAAAGTGCTTGCATTTGGGTTCTCTCTCCGCTTCTTCCTTGCTGCATCGTCACAGAACGACCGACCAACACTGAATCCAGCAGGATGTTCGCCAGTGTCTCTTCTCCAGCCACCGAGCGGGGGAGAGGCCACTCTTTTGAGGGGACCCGGTTGGTCAAGTTTCGCGGGACACGTGGAGGCCTCAGTAGAGGAGGTGGTTGAGAGGAGCCCCGACACCACTCTCTCCACGCTGGCCACTCTTCGACCCTAGGTTGGTGATGTCCAGCCCAGGGCCCCATTCGCCGCTGGTCCCGTCCAGCCCAGAGCTTCACGTCAGCCACGTCCAGCCAGAGCTTCACGTCAGCCACGTCCAGCCAGAGCTTCACGTCAGCCACGTCCAGCCAGAGACCGTCCAGCCAGGGACCGTCCAGCCAGAGACCGTCCATGTTTCTCTGGAAGACACTGTGCTCATTGTGGGGTCCATGGCTGTTTTGTGTGTATGGGCAGCACACACATCCGATACAGCCCATGAACCCAGCAGCCAGAGACTGTCCACGTCACGTCTGCACAGCCAGAGACTGTTCACATCACTTCTGCTGATCCAGAGACTGTTCACATCACTTTCCCCGAGCCAGTGTCTACGGACAAGATGGCCGCCTCCGAGCCAGTGTCTACGGACAAGATGGCCGCCTCCGAGCCAGTGTCTACGGACAAGATGGCCGCCTCCGAGCCAGTGTCTACGGACAAGATGGCCGCCTCCGAGCCAGTGTCTGTTCCTGTTCCCGAGCCAGAGTCTGTTCGTGTTCCTGTTCCCGAGCCAGAGTCTGTTCCTGTTCCCGAGCCAGAGTCTGTTCCTGTTCCCGAGCCAGAGTCTGTTCCTGTTCCCGAGCCAGAGTCTGTTCCTGTTCCCGAGCCAGAGTCTGTTCCTGTTCCCGAGCCAGAGTCTGTTCCTGTTCCCGAGCCAGAGTCTGTTCCTGTTCCCGAGCCAGAGTCTGTTCCTGTTCCCGAGCCAGAGTCTGTTCCTGTTCCCGAGCCAGAGTCTGTTCCTGTTCCCGAGCCAGAGTCTGTTCCTGTTCCTGAGCCAGTGAGTGTGTCGTCTGTTCCCAAGCCAGTGTGTGTGATGTCTGTCCCCGACCCAGTGTGTGTGATGTCTGTCCGAGTCAGTGAGTGTGTTGTCTGTCCCCGACTCAGTGTGTGTGTGATGTCTGTTCCCGAGTCAGTGAGTGTGTTGTCTGTCCCCGAGCCAGTGTGTGTGATGTCTGTTCCCGAGTCAGTGAGTGTGTTGTCTGTCCCCGAGCCAGAGTCTGTGTTGTCTGTTCCCGAGCCAGTGTGTGTGATGTCTGTTCCCGAGTCAGTGAGTGTGTTGTCTGTTCCCGAGCCAGAGTCTGTGTTGTCTGTTCCCGAGCCAGAGTCTGTGTTGTCTGTTCCCGAACCAGTGTGTGTGATGTCTGTCCCCGACCCAGTGTGTGTGATGTCTGTTCCCGAGCCAGTGTGTGTGTTGTCTGTTCCCGAGCCGGTGTCGTCTGCTGTTCCTGAGCCGGTGTTGTCTGCTGTTCCTGAGCCGGTGTTGTCTGCTGTTCCTGAGCCGGTGTTGTCTGCTGTTCCTGAGCCGGTGTTGTCTGCTGTTCCTGGCCACCCGAAGGGTGGTCTGCAGTTCCTGCTCAGCCCTGGTCGCCCACGCTTCACGATCCAGGTCCGCCATTGCAATGCCCTGGTCCCATTCCCCTGCATGGACCTGGCCCTCCATCCCTCCCCCAAGACCGCCTCCGCTTCACCACCCTCCTGAACTATTGTTTTTTAGTTTTTATGGGCGTTGGGAGCCGCCCATAGGGGAGGGGCTATGTCACGGTGTGGGTTTTGTGTCTTGTTCCTTGTTCTTGTCTGTCATGTGATTCCCTGTTTGTCATGTGATCCTGCCATGTGTCTTGTCCCATGTTCAGCTGTTCCCCGTTATGTTGATTAGTCTTCCCAGGTGTCTCGGATTAACCACGCCCCCTTGTTATCTTGTTTAGCCTGTCTGCTTGTGTATTTATACCTCTGTGTTTCAGTTGTGTTTTGTCGGTCGTTGAAGTTGTTTACTGTTCTTGTCCCTGTCCTGAATTCCATTGGATTACCTGTTTGTTTTATTAAAGTGCTTGCATTTGGATTCTCTCTCCGCTTCTTCCTTGCTGCATCGTCACAGCAACATGGCGACCGACAATAGAACCCCTTACCCGTATGTATTTTCAATGGCATATTATACACTCACGAGAATACTTTATTACTTGAACGAAGTAAATATACATTAATGATCACATATATTTTTGAAAGAACTAAGTGTTTTTAGCTAAGAATAAACTAAAAAAGTTACACAGTGTAGCTTCAATGCATTAACAAATGAGACCTTATTGTAAAGTGTTATCAAAAAATCTATTGCCTAACAAAAAATAAAATACATAAATAATGCAAACAAGTCATTGGATAACATTGGGCTGCATATAAAGAAACAAAATGCATGTCCCATGGATCAATAAAATGGAATTGCCTCCGCACGTACAATAAGAAAAAAATATTTTAATCAAACCATATCGTTGATGAAAATAATACGAGAACAAAATAATGTTAGTTATAAATTATAACGCCATGTTTTTGAAAATTTTTTAACATTTTTAATATTACATTGATAGTAAACATCTTTAATAGCTTAGTTACTGTTTCAAATGAGATTGGTGTGTGAGCTGCGCGCGCTGAAGAAGGTTGATTGCTAGAAGGTTAATCAACTCAACGGTTGCTGAAGAATGCAAACCCAAAGAATTTACAAATGTATTACAATAGTGAATACAATTATAATTGTATGACAGTCCCAATCATAGCTTTTAATGTTTTGCATTGTTGTTTAATCTGCGCGCGCTGAAGCTGAAGAGAACGAGCACCGGCAAAAACTGAAGAACTTTTCTAGCAGGTTGTTTAAATCCATGAACGAAACGCATCATATGTGAGATTAATCAGATATTTATATTACATCAACTTTATATTACGACTTATCTGCGCAAAATGACGTGAATGCATAATTGAACTTGTGCTGGTCATAATGTGTAGGCTAATCCCTGTTCTGGACGCGCTATTCTCACAACAACGTGCTGAAACGGCAACTAAACAGAGAATTCACAACGTTTTATTACAATAGTCTTCTCATTATAATGGCATGTATATGACAGTCCCAATTATAGTTATAAATGTGCATTGCTGTTTGAGCTGCGCAACGCTAAAATGATCAAAGATGATCACAGCAAAGATGATCACCAGTACAATGAAGCGCTACATCGTTCATTAACTCAACCAAACGCATCCTATATTGGATTAATCAGATATATACACAAAATAAACATATTACAACTTACAATGGCGCAGAATACTGCGAATGCTCAAGAGAACTTGACTGTGCTTGTCATGAAGGCTAAACTCCAGACGCGCTCTTTCCGCCACAACGCGCTCGTCACGCTGAAACACTGGCGAACAACAATTCACTACATTCTTTTGCGTGTTTTTATTATAATGTTATGAAGCCTATGTGACCGATTTGTGCTGCACATGTTGCACTGAACTGTATCTTCCTTTACGAAGTGAATCCAATCATTCAGAACCATCATGGCGAACAGCGCGCATCTCTCAACTGAAGTAAATAATCTATCTATCTATAGGCTTTGATATATCGGCCCAATTTTCTTATCGGACCGATAACGATAACATAAAAAAAGATCATTTATCGGCCGATATCGATATGTGGTCGATATATCGTGCATCCCTAGTATTTAGTTGTTGTTGTTTTTATCGCTATCCGGCAACAAAGGATTCCATTCATTATGCTAAGCTAAGCTAGCGGTGGCGCTGCCAGACTAAGACAATACATGCATATAGACAAAAATGCATTTGCCCACCTATCTAAATGTAGGTGAGACAGTGAATAACCCCTATTTCAAAAAAAGGTGGCGTGTTCCTTTAACTTGGTGTCAGCAAGTGTTTGTGGAAAGTATTCATACTATTTCCAGTTAATTTATGGTTTATTGTTCTACATTAATAATGAGTTTGAACACTTCAGATAAAAAATAAATTACTCACCCTCATGTCATTCCAACTCTGCAAGACTTTCGTTCATCTTCAGAACACAATTAAGATCTTTTTGATGAAATCTGAGAGCTTTCTGTCACTCCATTGACAGTCTACGCAATTTGCCCAATAACATGCATTTCTGGAAAAAAGCAGAAAGACACAATTTTTAAATGTTGTGAGTGCATATTTGTTTCACAGCAGCCATTATCTTCTGTTAAATTACATTTTTGATCTTTAGTTGTTACCAGGGCATTTTCCTGAATAATCACACCATAAAAAGTATATTTTTTTAAAAATCCTTTTCTGCCCATTAATGTCAAACTATTGAACATAATTGCTTGTATTTTTGTGTATATCCAGTAAGTTAGTGTCTGATTTTCCAAATATTCCTAATATTAAATTGAAACAATTTAAGTAAAGTCACCATTATGTATAGCGCTTTATACAATACCCCACAATACTTTATACGAGACCCCGGGGAAGACCTAGGACATGCTGGAGAGACTATGTCTCCCGGCTGGCCTGGGAACGCCTCGGTGTCCCCCCGGAAGAGCTGGAGGAAGTGTCTAGGGAGAGGGAAGTCTGGGCATCTCTGCTTAGACTAATACCCCCGCGACCCGGCCCCGGATAAGCGGAAGAAGATGGATGGATGGATGGCTTTATACAATACAGATAGTTTTAAAAAAAGCGTTAAAAGTGATAAAGAAAATAATGCTGCAAACATACACAATCTGCGGTGACGCAGCTCTAAAAAGTAAGTTAACGTAAACAGTGTAAAACTACGCTACAGTACGGAAGCGCCGTTTCCTCTTATTTGCTCACCGGTTTGAATAAAATATAAAGTCTTTTTTACACTAATCTAAAATTAAAATAAACAGATATGAGGAAATTATACGTTATACTCACCTCTAAACTGAATGACTTGACAAGGCCAACACTCCACCTCGCGTAATGAACTTCTTTTCTTCCAGAAAACGCTTCTCTTCCGTCCCACTTGTGAATGACCGTCACCACGGGTTGTAATGCTGTCATGTCTTTGTGTTTTAATTGTGATAGTTCATAAATATGAACGTATATGAACGATATTTTCAGTAAGGAAATTAACCAAACCGTATTTTATGGAGCAGACACCACGGGAAAAGACGCTGACTTACCGTAACGAGCATCAGCTGCTCTCAAGACTCGTTGTCAGGACAACGGCCGCGTCGCGTTCACGCGAAGGAAGCTCTGGTCACGTGGGCTATACGCGGGTCAAAAAGTTAGTGTCGCACAATACAGCATAACTGCAGTACAGTCAGTACAGTGTAATATTAAAGGTATAGCGGAGGATCTTCTTTTTCCGGCTGGGTAGTCTATACTATTGGTCCACCTAAGTGTCAATCATTCTGGTGATATGTTTACGTAAGGCCGTCGTACGTGCTCGTCCCTAGTTTTTGCTTTCTGCGCATGCGCACTTTCAGGTTTATTATGTGTGATGAGCTATGGTGATGAGTTACGGTTTCAGCAATTCCATTGAAAATCGGTGAGGGTCGAAAGAGAAAAAATGTATACGAAGTGTATGATAAGAAGAGAAAGGCCGCAGAATATAGAAACAAGAGCAGAGTGATTTTGGCTGAATATTTCACACGCTGGCGTGCGCTAAAAGCACAGGTTGGGCTTCCCACTGATGCCGCAGTCGCGAAGATTCTACTAGACAGGTAAAGTTTGTCATGCTATTTGGAGAAATCCATTTAAAATCACTGCTAGTAAAAGTTAATGTAAGCTATGATTAGCGATGCTAGCCCTGGAGAGGGCGGGTCTTCTCTAAAATTCGGAAAGATCCTCCGCTATACCTTTAACGGTAGGCCAAGACTTCGGATGCAAAAACCAAAAAGTTCATCCGATTTTTTTTTTCATAAAGCTTCTTTATTTAGGTTCAGTAATTTCACATTTTAATGGCAACAAAAATGATCTCATTGCCATTAAAGTGAAATGACTGAGAGCCTGACTTTGAGGGTTTTTTCTCAAAAAAAAAGTCTATCACTTTTTAAAGTGTATTAGGGCTGAACGATTTTGGAAAATAATCTAATTGCGATTTTTTTTAACCAATATTGTGATTGCGATTTTATATGCGATTTACTTTTTAAGTTCTTTATCTTCTGTATTATTCGACAAAGACAAACAATAAATCATTATATAGTAGGGATGGGAATCTTTAGGCACCTCATGATCTACCTTTTTTCGTAATTAATATTATTGAAGGGTAACTAAACACTAAAACAACTTTTTTTAGTTAATTATCTGTAAGAATGGAGCTTCATAAATGCTGTTCATTGATTCGAGTACAGTTTTTGACATTTGGGTATAAAGTGTTTTAATTTTCAAATATATGGTGTAAAAACGTCTGAGTGCTGCCCTCTTCAGGTTAAACGGAAAGCTCCTGCAGTAGGGGTACTCTCTGATGTGGGGTACTCTCTGACGCTACTCTGTCACGCCCTTGGTGCGAGCTCACCATGTCCTTGGCACCCCCTGGTATAAAAGCATCTGGTTCCGTCAAAACTACTGTAGCGAGTCAGGAGTTGGAATTACGAGTATTGAAAATGATCAGGAGGATAGATATATATTAGCATCTAGTTAGCATAGCATTTATATAGTTATTTAGATTATTTTGTGTAGCCTAGGTAGTTAATTCTCGCCTATCGCTTGAGTGTGCAACCTGCATTTTACAAGGGATTGCTTCTCCAACGCAATGGAGGTGGAAATGGGCTTCTCCACACGCCAAACGCTGCTCTTCCTGCATGTACTCCACCACCGCAGCGGCGTCATGATGTGAGTGAGCATATATTTTTAATCACAATTTACGTTCCTTCCTATTAGGCTAAAGTTAATATATACTGCAAAAAAATATATACTGCATGTAATGGTAATAATAATCCTGGAAAAAATTACCTCAAAATGACTGAATATAAGAATATTCGGATGCCGATTGCGATGCGGGAGTTAAGTTTGAGCGGCTCGACTTGATATGGCTCTGGCCCTGTGTCCACAGACAATTGACCCTCCTCCACTTCAGGTGAAGGTGAGGGAGAAAAGTTCTCGACTTCAAATGACCGCTCTGTTGCAAAGCTACTTGCGTCACTCCATTTTAGCGAGTCTGACAGCAGCTGTCACTGCTGGTCTCAGGTGCACCCCCCCTACAGTTGTACTGCAGTTTTACTTCACTATTCTGAAGTTGTACTTTTTGTACTGCAGTTTTACTGCACTTGTACTTCAATGTACTGCAGTTATATTGTATCTAGACTTCGTTAATACTGCAAATCTACAGTTGTACTTCATTGTACTGCAGTTATACTGCTTTAAACTGCAGTTTTACTGCAGTTGTACTTCATTGTACTGCAGTTATTTTTTGTAGCTGTCCGTTCACATATCACGTCTTTCTAAAGCGCTTGCTCTCCCATGGCGTCTGTCGTTGCTATGCAACCATGAACCGTGCTCTCCTCAACGACGAGGAAGTTTCAGTAATGCAATTTCCACTGCCGAAAAACGCTTGCTGTAGCTCTGCTACAATATTTATTTACGGATTAAAAGAAAAGAAAAAAATCTCGCTGCGGCTGGCACAAACGAGCGTGTCACTTCTATTATAAGTGCGCTTGCTGCGTGCCTACATTTGAAATAATGAACTTGAGCATGCAAAATACGCAATATGTTTACGGTCTATGGAGATTCCACGCAAACCACATATTCAAGTAAGCCTGTGTGTGTGTGTGTGGGTGTGTGAGAGAGAGAGAGAGAGAGAGAGAGAGAGAGAGAGAGAGAGACTAACTGTCTTTCTTTATCTTCAGAGAGGAGTATGAAAGATTCCAGGATTGACAGAGCAGTGGGAGTTGGAAAAAAGATTGTGGCTGCATTTGCTCTCAGCTGGAAGCGGCAGCAGGCACTCCGTGATGCTCAAGTGGAAATGGGCTTACCTCAGCACAAACTGGTCACAGAATCTCCCACACGATGGGGATCAAGACAAAAGACTATCCAGCGGCTGTTGGAACAAGAAAAGGCCATCACACAGGTTTTAACTGCTGACAGGTCCACCAGACACCTGGTGCTAACGTGGCAAGATGTAGAGGTACTTGATTCTGTGAGCAAGGCTCTAGGTCCTCTCCTTGAATTTACTGATGCATTCTCTGCTGAAGACTACGTCACCATCTCATGCGTAAAGCCTGTTCTTAAGTTATTCAGTAATAACATCCTACAGGCAGAGGAGAATGACACAGACCTCACGAAGACAATCAAGAAGTCTGTACTGGACTACATGAACAGCAAGTACGGAGACACTGTGACTGAGGAACTGATCAATTTAGCAACTCTGCTTGACCCACGTTTCCGCACTGAACACATGAGTGAAAGTGAGAGCAAAGCTATCCAACCCAGAGCAGCTCGTGAGGTGGAATCCCTTCTATCAGAGCATACAGCTGAACCCCCTCTTGAAACAGAAGAAGACACCCAACTGACTCAAGGTGCCTCCAAGAGACCAAAGAAGACCCTTGGAAGCTTTTTCAAGGGCGCAGCAACAGAGAAGACAGCCGTGTCTGAGAGAGAGACAATCACAGCTGAATTACACAGCTACTTGAACTGTCCACCAGCAGACAGCAAGTGTGGTCCCCTTATGTGGTGGAAAACGCATAAGGTGAACTTTCCTCGGATCAGCCGTTTAGCCAAGAAATACCTATGCATCCCTGCCACCAGTGCTGCCTCCGAGAGGCTGTTCAGCACTGGCGGGAATGTAGTAACTTGTCAAAGATCAGCTCTTAAGCCAATGTCAGTGAATATGCTGGTGTTCTTGACAAAGAATCTCTGAATGTGATGTATCTGCCACGTGGATAGGCTAAAGTGTTTACGTGACTCATTTCATGGTATATCCATTTTTTGTTTACACACAGAATTAGTGGCAATGCAATCATTTAAAGGGTTAGTTCACCCAAAAATGAAAATTAAGTCATTAATGACTCACCCCCTTGCTGTACCAACCCCGTAAGACCTTCGTTCGTCTTCGGAACACAAATGAAGATATTTTTGGTTAAATGTGACAGCTGGATCACTCCTCCATAGGCTCCCTAAGGGAATGAATCCTGACGGCACAGAAAGTCAATGAAGAAAATGTTTAAATATTCCATGTCACAGTGGAACAGTGGCTCAACTATAAGTTTATCATAACTATATGTCTATAACTATGTCATAACTATAACTATAAGTTTATCAAGCGACGAGAATACTTTTTGTGCGAAAAAACAAACAAAAATAACGACTTTATTCGACTATTCCTTTTCTTCCTTGTAGGCCTGAAACGAGACTTCAAGAGATTTCCACGACGCGCACGCGCGAGAACTTAACTGTAGTTGAAGGAGATCGCAATTCTCGCGCATGCGTCGTGGAAATCTCTTGAAGTCTCGTTTCAGGCCTACAAGGAAGAAAAGAAATAGTCGAATAAAGTCGTTATTTTTGTTTTATTTCAGCACAAAAAGTATTCTCGTCGCTTGATAAACTTATAGTTGAGCCACTGTTGTGACATGGAATATTTAAACATTTTCTTCATTGACTTTCTGTGCCGTCAAGATTCATTCCCTTAGGGAGCCTATGGAGGAGTGATCCAGCTGTCACATTTAATCAAAAATATCTTCATTTGTGTTCCGAAGACAAACGAAGGTCTTATGGGGTTGGTACAGCATGGGGGTGAGTAATTAACCCTCTGAGGTCGGCTATCGCGCCGGCGCGATAGTCTCGCTTTTTTCTTATCAGTGCAAAAGAAACTCAAAATACTCTGTTGATTTTGATCTTACATATTAAGTGTTGTACATCATTAGATCCTGATAAGTGTCTATTTTTTTTGTGGATACTCACAATAAAAACAAAGTGTTGTGCTTTTCGCCAAATAAAGAAAAACAAACATGATGCGCGTTCTGCCTTCTCTCTGTCAGTGAAGTCCATTCTGAAACGCGTCCTAAAATTATTTTTAATTCCGCGAATACTTGTCATAAAGGCACGAGTGTTTTTCCATAATGAAGCTTGAACTCTCTTCTTTTAAATGAGTTAATTTATATAAAAAAACAAATATTCTTAGCTTATGTAATCTGTATGAAAAGAGAGAGATGTTAGTATTTTTCTTTCCAGCTCATTACACCTAATTACGCGTTAATGTGCCACGCCCACGGAGAGCGCGCGCTATTCAAACGCAAATGATTTTAGACAAGCCGTTCAAACATGCCAACGCCCACCAGCTGGATTATAAAACACATCGTGTTTAGTAAGTAGGCTATCTTGTACAGCTGTGTACACAGCGTATCCTTTCACTGTGAGGAATATCTAACCCTGGAAAATGTACCAGAAGTGCTGGTAGTTTCATTTCGAGGAGCAACGGATCCAGCTGATGTAGTAAGTCATTTATTCTAGTGCTTTGTTCTAATCGTGATATTGAAGTGTCGGACTGTAAACCGCAAAAAGACTGTTTAAATATGAATTGCGTGTATGTGTGTAGGCTAAATGATGAGTGAACGGCAAAGGCGCGCGCGCTTTGTTTACAGTTATACAGCGCGTGTCTGTGCCTTGTTCATTCACTCTCGCACCTACATTAGTAAACGTTATGTTTACATAAACACATCTTAGTAGGCTATAGCAATATAGTTTGTATGAGTAAAAATAGACTGAAATATGTTGAAATAAAATGTCTGTATAAGCAACAAGCTGCAAATTCACATGTATATACTAATATATCATACACAATATATTACAGACTAAATATGAATGTTTAGACACGATTTTGTGATTAGTTTTGGATAGCTTATAAAGTTTTGACTGTAAAAAAAGACTACTGTCACATTAAATAGGTACGCTTTTGTTCACCAATTTCTGCTCATAGTTAAATATACTATAGTATGATGTTTTGTCAAAAATAAAGTAGGTATATTGAATTATCAACTAAGATGTTATTATAGTGTTTGTTCCAATATTCAAACTAATGAATCCTTACCCTTTTTTAATACGTATGATAAAATGTATAGTTTTTACAAAGAAATACACTTGAAATATTGTTAAAATTGTAATTGTTGTTGTAATTGTAACCTATTTGTAATTGGTTACAATTTCTAATTGTAAAATATGTATAGGCTATATAGATCATTTCTTTTGTCCTTGCATTCTTTGGGATCCTGTGACACACCTGTGTGAAAGGGCTAATTAATATGCAGCTCATTATGCGGCACATTATCCGGCCTTTGTCTTCTCAGGTGTGAACACGCCTCCACGCATATTGCCTTTCCAAACAAAAGGTGTCTAATAAAATTTAAATCAGTGTATGTGTTTGTGTAAATGATTAGGCAGGATGATTTTCAGATCATTTTGAAGCAAAAATTCTAGGCAACAACACTGATTAGTCACAAGTCTTGTGGACACATATTTAGTATGTGTTTTGTGGCCTTATTTCAGACACTTTAAGTTTTAGTTTTTTCAATAACCATGCATAAGCAATATTCTCTCAAAAATACAAACATGTTTCATAATTGTTGCTGAGAAATTACGGTAGTCCAGTTTGTGCTTTATTGAGTGAATTTACACCTTTGCCATTAACATGTTTATAAATAACTGAAAAAAGCACAAATGTCAGAGCATGTCAGAACACCTCAAGGACCCCAAAAATCCTTAGACCTCAGAGGGTTAATGACTTAATTTTCATTTTTGGGTGAACTAACCCTTTAAGCACTGATATACCTCATTTGATGCTAATCCAAAAACGATGCAAGGTAACTGTTAAGTTTTGATAGCATTTTTTTTAATATAATATATAAGCAGTGAGTGTTTTACATTTTGAAGGTTTGTTTGGATTGCCGCTGTTTGTTTACATTTGTACTTAATAGTTTAGGTTAATTTTATTAGGTGACAATATTGTGCAGGCTCCTGAAGTTATTGTTAATATTGTTAAGTTATTACTTTAGTTATTGTTAAACTAAAATGTTAAGGAGTTATGTTATACTTTTTTTGCACTAATGCTGCTGCCAGCCAGCTGCAATCACCAATAAAACGTTGTTTCATATATTTTTTTCTATATCGTCATAAATATCATTATCGCAAATAGTCTTGAAATATCGTGATATAATTTTTAGGCTATATCGCCCACCCCTAATTTGGGGAGAGGATATATTCCAAAACTTTCTAAAAATACAGTATGAGAATGAACTGCATAGTTACTAGAAATGTTTACCTTGGATATTATAGAATTTGCATGCATACAAAATAAGTCCTCACATTCTGTCTTGTGGTACCCAGTGACACACCTGAATGAAAGGCTCATTATGCAGCTCATTATGCGGGTCATTGTCTTCTCAGATGTGAATCAGAGCATTATTCATGATTATTCACGCCCCCATGCATATTGCCTTTCCAAACAAAACGTGTCTTACAAAGTTTAAATCAATGTATTGTTTTATGTGAATGATTTGGCAGGATGATTTTTAGATCCTTTTGAAGCAAAAACTCTTGGCAACAACATCCATTAGTCAAAAGTCTTGTGGACACATATTTAGTATGTGTTTTGTGGCCTTATTTCAGAAATTACATTGCTGTAAAAAAGCGGTCAAATTCTGACAGTAACATACTGTTTTCCATTAAAACAATAATGTGGTGTAGAAAACAATATTTTTCACAGTAAGAAACGTCCTGGTTGCGTAAGCAACCAACCGTTCCTTGAAGGTGGGTTGCATACGCAACCAGGACGTTCCCTTTCAGTCGAGAACGTCAGACGTAGTCGACGTCGACTGAATGGGATCACCATTGAAAACGCCACTAGTGCTGCCACCTTCCAGTGCCTGGACAAAAGCCTCCTGATCCTTCTGCAACTTGAGGCGGAGATGGAAGGGCTTAGGCCAAGGAAGTCACTGCTGTTCCACAGGACCACTGGGAAAGCGTACCCTATCAATGGAAGGAAGGGACACTGCGGAAACCACATCCTGCCTGAAGGGAGGTAACATGTGGAGAATACACATATGGACTGGGCGGAAGACCGGGCAGTACAACATATGGAATGTCACTGGGATGACTCCAGCCTATAACAGTGGGGAGGAACAACCAAACAGTGACGGCAGAGCAGGCTCTGCCGTGGGAAGACACGGGCTCGCCGGAGGGAGCCGTACTGTGGAAGAATACACATATGGGATCACCATAGGGATCACAACATATGGACCCAGCCTAACACAGGTTCCACCAGTGCATACGAGTGATAGGCCTGGCTTCGGACATTCCGCCACGTCCGTTGCCGAAGGGTATGAAGGAACTTAACAGGGTTCGGCTAATAAGGGGAACTCAACTGGAGCAAGAATTGCGCACCTATCCAGTCCACAGGAGGGGAATGGCACAGCAAGCCAACACTTCGAACCAGGCTTACAGTAAAACTGGCTTCATGTGAAGGAAGCCCACGGGAAAGCAGCGGTTAGACACATAGGCTAGTTCTCTAGCAAACGTAATAGCTGTCGCCCAACCCCCAACTCTATTTAACATCTTTTCACCGAGGCACTCTGTGTCAACGCCTAGGAGGGAGCAATACCCTCACTTAGGAGGAGCTCACCACCCAGGGGGGACGTGCACCATGAGGAAAACTTTCTCACCAAGATGAAGGCAACTACATGTAGTGGCCAACCTCTGCTTGGAAACAGCCTTCCCTTTTGCTGGTCTCCGTAACAGACAAGAGCTGGTCTGAGGTCCAGGGTTTGCATGCTGAGCACGTATAACCGCAATGGAGTGGACTGACAGAGAGAAGCCAGGGCTGGGTCTGCCTCCTCCGGGGCAGCGCTTTCAGGCTCACCACCTGGTCCCGTTGGAGAGGTAGGAACCTTGGGCACATAACCAGGCTGAGGTCTCAGATTTCATGAGAGTTAGCCGGCCCGAATTCCAGGCACGAAAAGCGAAAAACGTGCAACTCCCTACCCTCTAGACAGAGACCAAGCAAGCAGGAGAACTGTTTCTCTAAAAACAGGATTTTTAACTCACTGCGTGCAGGACTCAAGGGAGGTCTCTGCAGAGCAGTAGTACCAGAGATAAATCCTAAGAGGGTAAAGAGGGGGCGCAAGGCTCCCCTCAGGAACCTGACTCCACTGCATCATGATGTGCGTCAATACAGAGGCAACAGCATTTTGAGGTGGAGGATACAGCACTCACTCCAACCCATGAGCAGTAAAAAAAGAACTGAAGTGATCGAACACATTCGGAATCTCCTCACGGAGAGAAGACTCAATTGAACGAATAGGTACCACTTCTAAGGGGGGAGGGAGGGAGGGAGGGGGTTAACACGCCCTTAACACTTAACACGCCCCGTGCCTCATTTTGAGAGGGTGCTCTCACAAGTCAAGTCAAGTCATCTTCATTTATATAGCGCTTTTAACAATGGATTGTTTCAAAGCAGCTTTACAGAGATAAACATATAATTTAAGGTAACAGATTGTTTGGCATTATAGCGGTTCTTGAATAATGTTATTTCCAGCTAAAGTTAACTTTGATTGATTCACCTCCGTCGAAATGATCAGACTTTTAAACGCGAACCTGTGATTAACGCTGACGGCGTTCACATGCTCATTCAGAATTGATTCTATAGTTATGTGCTTTTTAAAATATGTGCGCAGGTTTATAATTCATACAACCCAGCCTAAACAAACTACTTTTCTTGCCTATAAATTTTGATACAGAATTTGTTTTATTTTATCACTTCGGGGTACGCGAGCCAGAATTCACAACGCTTTATCTGTAGAGTGGGAAAGGGATCCTCCATAGGGAGAGGATAGTGGACACCTCAGCACTGCATTGTCATCGGGTCCAGGCGGATCTCCTTCGTCAGATCTGGACACGGCCTAGATCCGGCAGGCTGCGGGAAAACCTCGGGATAAACAAAGACACTAATATTAGCGTAGATGCCATTCTTCTTATGATGTAGCGAGTACATCAAGATTTAAGGGAAGTGTTCCCAGTTCCGGCTGACCTAATCTATGCAGCCTAACATTGAATTTATAGAAGTCTATAGTGTGTTATGTGTATGCTAGGTCAAAGAGATGTGTTTTTAGTCTAGCTTTGAACTGACAGAGTGTGTCTGCTTCCCGGACAATGGTAGGAAGACTGTTCCAAAGTTTTGGTGCTAATTAGGAAAAGGATCTTCCGCCGGCAGTCGATTTAGATATTTTAGGTAATATCAACTGGCCGGAATTTAGAGAACGCAATAGACGTGAAGGACTATAATGCGTTAAGAGCTCGCTCAAGTACAGCGGAGCTAAACCATTTAGTGCTTTGTAAGTAATCAACAATATTTTAACATTTATACAATGTTTAATAGGGAGCCAATGCAGTGTTGACAGATCCGGGCTAATATGGTCATATTTCCTGGTTCTGGTAAGAACTCGAGCTGTAGTTGTAGTTTATTAGCTGTAGCTGTAGTTTATTTATTAAGCGTGCAGGGCAACCACCCAGTAGAGCATTACAATAGTCTAGCCTTGAGGTCATGAACCCATGAACTAATTGTTCCGCATTTCCCAATGAGAGCATATGGCGTATTTTAGATATATTTTTAAGATGGAAAAATGCAGTTTTACAGATACTAGACACGTGGCTTTCAAAAGAAAGGTTGGTATCAAAGAGCACACCCAGGTTCCTAACCGACGACGAAGACTTGACAGAGCAGCCATCAAGTGTTAGACAGTATTCTAGGTTATTACGTGTGGGAGTTTTTTGTCCAATAATTAGAATCTCTGTCTTTTCAGAATTTAGTAGTAGGAAATTACTAGTCATCCAATTTTTTATATCAGCTATGCATTCCGTTAATTTTGTGAATTGGTAAGTTTCGTTGGGTTTTAAAGAAATATACAGCTGAGTATCATCGGCATAACAGTGAAAGCTAACTCCATGTTTCCTAATGATATCTCCTAATGGTAGCATGTACAGAGTGAACAGCAACGGTCCTAGTACTGAGCCTTGTGGTACGCCATACTGAACTTATGATCGATAAGACATCTCTTCATTTACTGCTACAAACTGATAACGGTCAGTTAAGTATGATTTAAACCATGCTAGTGCAATTCCACTAATGCCAACATAGTTTTCTATAGAGCCCTGCACGGGCCTCAAATCTACACCCTAGCCCGGCCCTGGCCCGAGACGCTCAGGCCCTAGCCCGGCCCGTGTCCGACAGCCCGTTAAAAAAAAAAGAAAGAAAGAAAAAAAAGATACACAGCCTGCCCTATGTTGCAGTCAGTAAAACAGATATGTTTTGTTCTCAATGGCAAAGTATTTAGGCCTACCTAAGTTTATTTTCATTTCTTTATAAAGTTAATTTAGAAAAGTGTTTTTTTTTTTTATGACGACCAAGCAGCCGACAGTGAGTTAAACATGTTTGATCCATTTATAGCCTCTCAAATAAACACTTTACTTGGCTACAATAAAATCAATATATATAAAACAACTTAAGCATATCACACAGACAGTTAACGTTTGTTTAAACGTTTATTGTCATTTTTGAAAAGCTGAGGCAAACTGGTTTGCTGCTCAGTCGCAACAGTGCTTGCAAACTAAATGAGTTTATACAATACAATACAGAGAATGCAATCTAAACAAATCAAATAAATTACATTAAAAACAAACATGCAGGTTATCTTACCTCAAAGATCAAGTCTTCACTTCAGAATATGGCCATTCTTATTTCCAATAGTTTCCAACAGACTCATGAAGATAAAGTCCAATCAAACAAAAAACAAACTCCTAACATGGCTAAGAACAGTCTCAGAGCATCGTAAAGAAAAAGCACAGCATCCACAGTGGAAGGTTTTAATCCAGTCGTACTTTTTCCAGCTGCGCTGAAGTCACGCTCGCTACCGGTACACTAAACACAGAACGAGCCGGTCGCGCGAATCTCAGATCGCGCCGCCGGGAAACCTGTGTGCGTGAACAGACTGTCATGTGTCAGTCATGTCAGTGTGATAGGTTATAAAACGTCTTTCATGTTTGCTTTTCAATCGTCACTTATCATATTTTATTTGAATTAATGTCTAAAATAGGCTATAAAAAAGATAAGCCTAAAACAGGCCCGAGGCCCTGCCCGCGTGTGAACTATGACGTGAAAATTGGCCCGAAGCCCGGCCCTAGAAGCGTAAATAAGTCGGGGCCCGTCGGGCTCGGGCTGAAATGCAGGCCTCTAGTTTTCTAGTCTATTTAAAAGAATGTTGTGGTCAATGGTGTCAAATGCAGCACTAAGATCGAGTAACACTAATAGAGAGATACAACCACGATCGGATGATAAGAGCAAATCATTTGTGACTCTAATGAGAGCAGTCTCAGTACTATGGTACGGTCTAAATCCGGACTGAAAATCCTCGCAGACATCATTTCTTTCTAGAAAGGAACATAGTTGTGAAGAGATTGCTTTTTCTAATATCTTTGACAAAAAAGGCAGATTTGAGATCGGCCTGTAATTGACTAATTCTGTAAGATCAAGTTGTGGTTTTTTAACAAGCGGTTTTATCATAGCCAGTTTAAAGGTTTTTGGTACGTATCCTAGAGACAAAGATGAATTAATGATATTAAGAAGAGGATATGAAGAGTTCAGATGCAAAAGCCTCTAAGTGCCATCTGAAATTTTCTTCTAGAATGATAGTTTTTATCAACCCAGTATATTTAAGTTCAGTAATTTAACTTAAATGACAATAGGTAATTTTCATTGTCATTTAAGTGAAATTACTGAACTTAAATATACAAGCTTGATAAAAATGATCATTCTAGATGAAAATTTCAGATGGCACTTAGAGGCTTTTGCATCTGAACTCTTCATATATGACCTCTGGAAACATCTCTTTCAGTAGCTTAGTCGGTATAGGATCTAACATACAAGTTGTCGATTTAGATGAATTAACGAGTTTGCAGAATTCTTCCTCTCCTAGAACAACAAATGAATCAAATTTTTCCTCAGGGAGACTACAATGCACTCCCTGATGCGATACTGTGGTAGACGGTTGCAAAGTTATAATTTTGTCCCTGATCTTATTAATCTTATAAGTGAAGAAGTTCATAAAGTCATCACTGCTGTGTTGCTTGGACACTTCTGAGCTTGAAGCTTTCTTTTTCGTTAGTTTAGCCACTGTTTCAAATAAATACCTTGGATTATGTTTATTTTCTTCTAATAGGGTTGAAAAGCTTTTAAAGCCCCTCTGTAAGCAATCGAGCTCTCTTTCCACGAAATCCGAAATACCTCTAGTTTAGTTTTCTTCCAGTTGCGCTCCATTTTTCTGGCTGCTCTCTTAAGGGCCTGAGTGTGCTCGCTGTACCACGGCGTTGGACTATTTTCTTTAATCTTCTTTAAGCGTTGCGCAACTGCGTCTAAAGTGCTGGAGAAGAGAGAGTTAAACGTTTCTGTTGCAATATCAAGTTCTTCTAAGCTATCCGGGATGCTGAGATGATGAAACTGATTAGGAAGATTATTGATAAAGCAATCTTTAGTGGCAGAAGTTATAGGTCTAACGTATTTATAACACGGAGTCGGCTTTCCAGCCTTGGCTAAATGTAATTTACATGAGACTAGATAATGATCTGAGATGTCATCGCTCTGCTCCAGAATTTCAACAGCATCAACATCTATTCCATGTGATAATATTAGATCTAGAGTATTATTACGACAATAAGTAGGTCCTGACACGTGTTGTCTAACTCCAATTGAGTTTACAATGTCTTTAAATGCCAACCCCAATGCATCTATTTCATTATCTACATGTATATTAAAATCACCAACAATTAGTACTTTATCTGCAGCCAATGCTAATTCTGATAGAAAGTCCGCAAATTCTTTGATAAAATCTTTATGGTGCCCTGGTGGCCTGTATACAGTAGCCAGCATAATTCTCAAATGTGATTTATCGTTTACACTATATATTTTTACATTAAGCACCAATACTTCAAAAGAACTATATTTAAAACTAGATTTCTTAGTGGTTTTGAAAATATTACAATAAATTACAGCAACACCTCCCCCTTTGCCTTTCAGACGAGGTTCATGTTTATAACTGTAATCTTGTGGGGTTGACTCATTTAAAATAATGTAATCGTTTGGTTTTAGCCAGGTTTCTGTCAAACACAGCATATCAAGATTATAATCTAAAATCATATGAGAGATTTTGAAGTAAGGGATCGAATATTCAGCAACCCAAGCTTTATCATTTGCTCATCTGTATTATATCTGTTTTTTATTTGTTGAACATCAATTAAATTTTTAACCTGACGTTTTTTGGATTTCCAAATTCGGGAAACAGACACAGTCTCTATATGATGATATCTAGGTGAAAGAGGCTCTATGTGATGGGATTTATCTGACCTTAGTGACGTGAGGCCGCTAGCAGACGGTCGGTTTAGCCAGTCTGTCTGCTTCCTGACCTGAGCCCCAGATTGTCATGTTTTATCTCTAAGACTATGAGCCAAAATACTAGAGAGAAGAGCAGCACCAGCCCAGGAGGGATGGATACCATCTCTTTTCAACAGGTCAGGCTTGCCCCAAAAACTTTTCCAATTGTCTATGAATTCTACATAATTATGTGGACACCACTCAGACAGCCAGCGATTCAGTGAGGCCAATCTGCTAACTATCTCATCACTCCTGCGTACAGGAAGGGGGCCAGAGCAAATTACAGTGCCTGACATCGTACTTGCGAGTTCACACACCTTTTTAATATTAATTTTGGTGATCTCCGACTGGCGGAGTCGAACATCATTAGTGCCGACATGAATAATGATCTTAAGAGAATTTACGATTAGCATTAAACAGCACTTTTAAATTTGCTTTGATGTCAGGCGCTCTGGCTCCCGGCAAACATGTGACTATGGTGGCTGGTGTCTCTATTTTCACGTTCCGTGTGATCGAATCACCAATTACCAGGGCACAATCAACAGAATTCTCAGTGGGTGTTTCACTGAGTGGGGCAAATCGGTTTGTTATGGGAATCGGAACGGAAGAGTGGTTCTTTGATCCGCGACTAGAACGATCTCTGACAGTCACCCATCTGCCCTGCTGCACGGGCTCTACTTCAGCCGGAACCGAATCATGTAAAGAGTTCACTATGCTAGGCGCATACAAAACAGTATCTAAGGATCTAGCATTCTTACCATCCTCAATTAAAGTTTGGATGCGTGTCTCTAGTTCTGAAATCTTCTCCGTCAGCCTGACTGTCTCCTTGCATTTATCACATATAAATCCTATATTACCATCGGAGAAGGCTATACTAAACATATGACGTGACACAGGTGACAATAACAGGACAAGAAGACAACACTCACCGTGTTTGTTGACTGATTCTTACTTACCTGGACTTTATGAACTCAAAGGCGCGGGCGCGCGAGAGAAAATAAATAAATAAATGAGCGCACGGGTGGCGCGTTAGCAGGCTAACGTTAGCGAGTTACTAGCGTGCTGTATTAACCTGTTAAGCTTCACCAGAGCGCGGGCGCACTGAAGCGTTTTTTTTTTTTAAATAGTTCAAAGTTACTATCAGATTTAATGTTATTACCTTGACAAACTATACATCATTAAAAAGATATAAGACTCAAGTTTCAGTATTTGACCACTATTGTATTCTGTGAAACTTATAGTGACAGTTATGTCTTAATTTGTGTCAGGAGTTATGAAATTAAAAAATGAGTCGTTACCTTTAATATGAATTATGAGCGTCAGCCGGTCTCATTCAGAAAAAAACTCCCGTGCGATCGTCATGACAGCTCTTGACAAAACAACGTCCCTCAGGGCTTTTAGCTCAAACATGTGCAGATTTGGAGAAATATTGATAGATTCTCATAGGTTTACATCAGACTTCTATAGACGGGAATAATATTTATTGAATTTATACCCAAATGCGTCGATGTAATCATTTTGAGCGCTGTATACTCTGATGTACTGTGTTATCAATTCATACTAACGGTCTGGGGCGCTGTTTGAACAGTAAAGTCCATATATGGATCACATGAAGAAGAACTATAATCATGTGACATTCAGGAAGTCCTGGCACAACAAAGCTATCCGAGATCGCTGTAAAGTGCAGATAAAGATGTTTTGAAGACAATAAACATGATTGCAATGATATTTGATTTACCTGTGTTCTTCGAGTCATGTCAGGTATTTTCATAATAATAGATTATATGTATAATGTAATGCTAATCGAGATAGACTTTCAAATTGTGCAGAATACAATAAAATAATATATTTTCTATCTGATTTTTTTATCTGAAGCCAAATCAGATTACAGAAAGTTATTTAAAACACTCGACTTGCGCTATAAAGTAAGTTGAGCACAAACATAGTTTTATTCTCATAAATTGTCGTGTATTGATGGTGTGCTAAGCTAACATGCTAGCTAGTACTGAGCACCTGCTACCTAACTTCGGTGTAATTTTTATGATTTTTTTCTAAATAAGAATGCTTACTGAACTGTTTCGTTTTTCAAAAAGGGCATTTGATACAGTTTCACTGTGAAGTGAGAACTTTTATAAAATAAATGAGGGATTGAAACAGTGTGAATTGCTAGTCGTTAGTGATTATAATGCAGACAAAAGAAAAGCATATTTAGAGCAATAAACAGGCTGGAGAGGTGTGAATATGTGCAGGGGAGACTGAGACTGAATGGGGCTCGTTTTTGCATCACAAAACAATAGAGGCAATAGACTGAATAGATGCTTATAAGATGACAATAAACACCAGTCTAATCAAAATAAAGTCATATGACATGATCTTGAAAAACATTGAACTAAATACAGAGTTTTAGACTTATCATCTTCAGATTTTAAATATAACATGGCCAGACATGTGGCTTTAGCTGCAGTGCATTTCTAGATTGCTCCAGGGCCAACTTCAATTTTATTTTCATGAAGATGTTTCATAAAAATAAATGTATAATAACTTTACAAAACTTTGAAGCTATTTATAACTATTTTTTTTCATTATGACAATAATTAATTCTACATTTACAATAAACTTCCAGGTGTCAGCTTTCAAATGAGATCTTACTTGTGCTTTTAGTACAAAGGGTTCATGAACTGTATCTGTTTCAGTTTGGGAATGCCATATCTGGGGATTTTTCAAAAATGGGCTTGAAGCTTAACAGGTTAACAGTAACAGAAGCTAAAGATGTAAGGTTAATCTGAGATGTTGGGTAAGCTGTATTTAGTAGTATACACAACTAGATAGTAAATGATGGCTCAAAAACATAAAGAAATACGAGGCTCAGGCGGAGCTTACAGCCTCGAAGCAAACAAACACACAGCAGGCAGCGAGGCAGACAGGAGCAATCGATCAGCGATCACAGTCCACAGTGTGGCCTTATTTCAGAAACTTAAATTTTTAGTTTTTTCAATAACCATGCATAAACAATATTCTCTCAAAAATACAAATATGTACATACATGTTGCTCACATATTATGGTAGCCCTGTTTGTGCTAAATAGAGTGTAATTACACCTGTGCCATTAATATGTTTATAAGCAACTGAAAAAAGCACAAATGTCAGGGCATGTCAAAACATCTCAAGGGCCCCCAAAACACCTTGGACCCCAGAGGGTTAAACAAGACTTCACGGTGAGTGAATGAATGAACATGGTATATATAGACAGACTAACAGGATGATGAGACACAGGTGAATGCAATCGGTGAATGAGGTACAGGTGAATGTGATCAGTGATAAGTGATGGTGAGTCCAGGCAGTGAGTTATGGGAAATGTAGTTTGTGAGTGATAATAGTCTTATCTGGAGTGCCCTCTGGTGGCTCTCAAGGGCACTCCAGCTGGTGACCGTTACAGTATAGGTTTTTTAAAAATGACAGGGTACATATCCATGCATTTATAAAACATTTTTATTTTTTATTTTTTTTATAGCAAAAGTGCAGATGTTTAAGTTTGGGCTAACATGTTACTATTGCAATTTTTTTAAATATACTGGGAAATAAATCCGGTTTCATGTGGTTACAGGGTAAGTGGTGCTTGTATAATACATAAAGGTTTCCGAGTCAGTGATATAAGATTGTGTGTATGCATTTTTATTGTACTTACCCTGTAACTACATGGAACAAGAGGGTAACAAGCACCACTTTAATTTACAGCCCGCAACTTCACACTTACCCTGTAACTACATGGAACAAGGGGGTAACAAGCACCACTTTAATTTACAGCCCGCAACGTCACACTTACCCTGTAACTACATGAAACAAGAGGGTAACAAGCACCACTTTAATTTACAGCCCGCAATGTCACACTTACCCTGTAACTACATGGAACAAGAGGGTAACAAGCACCACTACATGAAACAAGAGTATCGTCACTGTCCGATGAAAACCGCGTATGTCCATTTTGCCGATTTTGAGATTTTTCGACGGATAGAATGTCCAGGTTCATTTCCGTATACAGTATGCTTTACATTATCTAAATGACCAATGAAAAGTTGTGAATATCATGTCATCTGATTTCCACGTATATCCATTTGCTGTCAAAGCTGTCAATCACGCCGCGTATCTCCCGCCCTGTGGAGGCATCTCGCCGGTCTCGTGAAGTTCGTCTCTGGAAGCTCAGCATTGGATAGCCGAATAACACTGTGAGGTAAAGTATCAGCAAATGTTTGTTTTTGACAACTGTTCTCAAGTTTATTATATATTCACAACTGTTATTTACCGGTAAATGGTCTAGATGAAGTAATTGTCCACAGGCTATCTTAGTTCTTCACAGATTAACTTGCTTGCTAGTATTTAAATAAACTTGGTCTCATTGATAAGATTTATACTTTTTTTTTGTCAAACTGATCAAATTATAGCGGAGCAGAGGGATGATTTATAACGACAACTTTTGATGAATTTATGAGAAATCTACAGACGCAAACAGACAAAGTGTAGTAAAATAAAGACCTAAATGTGTATTTCAGATTTTTTTTCACCACAAGTCTGAAAGAAGACATGTTATTGAAGACAAATATCCCAAAATCTCAAAATTGACTGGTGAAAAAAACCCCCGATGTTTTTGCCTGCCATGTCTCGCCTTAATAAACTGAGCGTAGCCTATTCATCTGTCATCTGAAACGCGACTTGGTCATTCTAATTAATGATCGGAAGAACGCGTATCGACCACCGTTACTGTAAAATATGCACATATGTCCATTTAAACTCGATTTTGGTAAAATGTGGATTATATCATTACACTGGCAAGAATATGGTTACATTTAAAGATGCCGTACCAAGTATGACAAGGCTACGTTCAACTGCTGTGAAATTACTGTGTTTTTTTCACTTCCTGAAAAGTAACCATTTTGGACACACGTGAGTTTCATCGGGCAGCGACGGTATCTTTCCCCAATATTTAAGCAAAAGTTGCAATAGTTTTCGTTTTCAGTGCACTTTTGTTAAAAAGATTACTTTATAAATGCATAGATATGTACCCTGTAATTTTTAAAAAGCCTATACAGTATGTACTGTTTCACCATTATTTTAAAAAGGTATGTTCTTGCTAAATTGCTCCCAAATGTAAGATTGTTATATCATAATAGTAGAATAAGCACCCTTTAGTTCTTTAATACTTACAGTATAAATAATTGTTTAATTCTCCTGGTTGTTACACCTTTATTCCCCAACTTAAAATATTGTTCCCTTATACTTATATTGTAAGTACATTATAGGTACACTATAATTACCGGACATTACACTGTAACATCGCTTTAATTACTCAGTACTTTCCGGGCTGTAATCTAAAGCGTTACCATAAAATCTTCTATATGCTCGTATCTCAGCCTGCCTGACAGACATTTCTGGCTGGATGAAGGACCACCACCTTCAACTAAACCTTGCGAAGACAGAGCTACTTGTGGTCCCGGCCAACCAAACACTTCATCACAACTTCTCCATTCAAGTCAAGTCAAGTCATCTTCATTTATATAGCGCTTTTAACAATGTAGATTGTTCCAAAGCTGATTTACAGTGATAATAGGAAATTAAAGTAACAGAGATTGTTTTGGCTTTATGACAGCTCTAGAATAAAGTTATTTTCCAGCTAAAGTTAGTTTTAATTGATTCACTTCCGTCGCAACGTTAGTTATTAACTTAGGGGTCGCTAACACGACACCGTTTTAACAGAAAACTCTTAAGTTCTCTACGCAAACTTTAAAAACGCGAACCTGTGAGAACGCTGATGGCGTGCACATGGGTTATTAAGAGTTCATTCTATAGGTATGCGCGTTTGAATATATGTGCGCAGACATGTAGTCCTTCCCTAAAAAACCAACCCTCAACAAACTACTTGTCTGGCCTCGTTGTCATTTAAAATCAAAAGAAGATCGTGCTTTTTCTGTGGTAGGTCCCAAACTTTGGAATAGTTTACCATTCCACGTGAGGTCAGCTCCATCAATTGCCACTTTTAAGTCTTATTTAAAAACGGATTTATTTTCTTTAGCTTTTGAATAAGTCATGTTTTGTTTTGTTGTACGATTTTAATGTTATAATTTTTGTAAAGCACTTTGGGGCAACGTCTGTTGTTTGAAAATGTGCTATATAAATAAAGTTGCTTGCTTAAAATTTATAATACAGAATTTTATAGCCACGTGAACCGGAATTATCCCGACAACGATTATCTGTACAAAGGTAAAGGGAAGGAGGCCTTCACAGGGAGAGACTAGTGACACTTCAGGACTATGTGTCGTCGCGTCCGGACGATTCAATAGCCGCGTTTCCATTACAGATTTGCGCAAAACTTTTGCGATTTTTTCTAAATATCGATAAAAAACTATTGCGAAATGACGGCGTTTCCATTAACCGATGTTATGCACTTTGGACGTTTGTAGGTTTATAGCACATGTGAATAGACGTGCAGCCACCGCACAAGACATTATTATTATTAATGGAAGGAGATGTGGTGTGTTATCCAAGCATTAATGGTAAGGAAAGACCCTAATACTGAACGGCACATGAGGTGTTTCTGTGTGTTTCTCCCTCATTTCTGCTCCAAGGTCTTGATTGTGGCATTTCTTTGAGGTTTAGAATCCAGTATTCCTGCAATTCTTTTTTCTTTTATGAATTTAATAAAGAACTTTGTCTCGTATTCTGTCCAAATGGTCCGTGTACTTTTGCGTCCATTTATTTTTCCTTTTTTAACCCGTAGCCTAGTTGAAAAACGAAAAATGAACGGTTGTTGTATTTTTAAAGCTCAAAGTTGAACAACAAATTTTCAATTTGAGCTGTAGCCTACACACCAAATGCTGCGCAAAAAATAAATAGGCTATAGACGAATTTTCAGATTTTTGTTTATGACTTTTTGCCCCTTTATTAAACATTTAAAATATTCACAAATTAATATGAAAAAAATTTTGATTTTACTGGTTTTCTAAGGCCAAATTAGAACCCGATGATATTTTTCCCGCAGTGCTGAATAAGAAGAGCCATGTCTCTCGAACCATAGCCTACAGAGAGGTGATTTATAGGTGATTATAGGCTAATGATAAGAAATGTGTCTGAAAAAATAACGAGGCATTTTAATTGTTTATTAATAAACTAGTGTTAGTGCCGACTGCAAACATATTTTCATCTCCACTGTAAAGCGGATGCGCCTTTAGAGAGAAATGCACCTTTCATATGGATTACATAATCAGAAGGTATTTGCTTTCGATTTGAATTTGTTCGTTTAAAAGTGGACATTTCAAGCTTTAGCCTACATAGGCTATATTTTGTTTCAGTTCATTTCTGAGACATGTTCCAGTTCACGGAGATCATGAAAGCGCGCCTGATTGTTTTCTTTTATTTTGCAAAAGAAGAACGTTTTCTTGTTATTGTGAGTTTAAACAAATAAAAGTAGTTGCGGATTATGTATTATTATTTTCTGTATGACCATAAATGATAGAGTTTTTTAAGTTGTTTCCACAGTTGACAGGAAAATGCAAGTGTTCGCGCCCGCGCCTCCGTCATGCAGTGCGCGCTCCACACTTCGCACAAACCCTTGGATATACGTCAAAATCTTGTGTTTATTTGTGATAATCTTAGCCCTGTATTATTATTGTCTAACCTGTATTATGAATGACATTTGACGAATTGCTATGTTCCTTTTTTGGATAAAAGCGCCTTCTATATGTAGCCTAATAAATCTAGGCTAATAAATGTAATAGGCTATAATAATTATTATTATTATTATTTGCGTTTATAACTATAAATGACTTCACTTAAGACAGTAATATGTTTATCATAAAATAAT
The DNA here is from genome assembly GCA_030578255.1 of Tiaroga cobitis. Lineage (NCBI taxonomy): Eukaryota > Metazoa > Chordata > Actinopteri > Cypriniformes > Leuciscidae > Tiaroga > Tiaroga cobitis. Next base: position 50,318,760 of record CM060608.1, on the reverse strand, counting down.
TGATGAATGTATTATTTTTATATAACCTTTTACAGTTTTGGAAAATGAGTTTGTGTTATATTTCTTTTTTTGTATGAGAAGACTTTTTTTGCTATTCTATTATAGCCTACTGAGCTTTTTTCTCCCCCCAGTCTAAAAACTAATAAAGAAGAAAGCATGTTTTTCGTTTTTCATATGAGTTAAAGGAAAAAGGAATGGACGCAATAGCCTACACGGACCCCAAACACACGCGCCTTCTAAGTCAGGTGACTGTAATTGCGCAAAAACTGTTTCCATTGCAGTTTTGCGAAATATTCCTTTTTCGAATTGCCTGAAAAACCACCTCATGCGAGCGTAAAAACTTTTTTGCGATAAATGGGAGTTTTTGCGAAATTGACGTGTTTCCATTGAGCGTATTTTTAATTCGCAATTTCAATTTGCGCAATTTGAAGGGTAATGGAAACGCGGCTACTTTTGGGCCGGTCGAGGATTTTTTTTATTTTTCTATATATATATTTTTTTACATCAGATCTGGATACAGCCTGGATCCGGCGGACTGCGGTAAACCTCGGTATAAACAGAGAGACTAATATTAGCGTAGATGCCATTCTTCTTATGATGTAATGAGTACATCAGGATTTATGGGAAGTGTTCCCGGTTCCGGCTGACCTAATCTATGCAGCCTAACATTATAGAAGTATATAGTGTGTTATGTGTTTGCAAGGTCAAAGAGATGTGTTTTTAGTCTAGCTTTGAACTGACAGAGTGTGTCTGCTTCCCGGACAATGTTAGGAAGACTGTTCCAAAGTTTTGGTGCTAAATAGGAAAAGGATCTAGTGACAGCAGTAGATTTTGATATTAGGTATTATCAACTGGCCGGAATTTTGAGATCGCAATAGATGTGAAGGACTATAATGCGTTAAGAGCTCGCTCAAGTACTGGGGAGCTAAACCATTTAGTGCTTTGTAAGTAATTAGCAATATTTTAAAATTTATACGATGTTTAACCCCTTGGGGTCGGCGGTCGCGCCGGCGATACCCAGGCCTGGAGTGGGTAATCGGGAGCATCGGGAGAATTCCCGGTGGGCCGCTTCACTTTTGGTCCGGTCGAGGATTTTTTTTATTTTTATATATTTTTTTTTTTACATTTGTCACGTTGTCTATCTTCTCTCAAAGGCTACACACGTTCCACATTCTAACACCGCAGCGCGCAGCCTCTGCATGGGTTGTACTATGTAAGGGAATTCTCTCCTCCTCTTCCAAATGGAGTTGGTTGGGTCCATAGCCCATCTTTTTCAAAATGTTTTCTCAGGTAGTATAGACTACCGATAGCTGGGCCGGCCCTGTCGTAACTGTACGACAAGCTGGAGGATGGATGGGAGGGAGAGGCCAGGAGGGGCTGAAAAAGCCCGATTGAAAAAAAGAAAGGCATTGGAGGAGTATGCTGCCAAATGTGCCAAGCTTACAGATTTATTTTCAAGAGGACAAACACAAGTGGCAACAGGTAAAGAGAGATAGGCCTAGTAATTATTAGCATGTCAACCTATTCACAAGCAAAATATTAAATGTAATTAAGGCGAGACACGGCAGGCAAAAACATCATTTATTTACTGGTCAATTTTGTCTTCTTTCAGACTTGTGGTGAAAAAAAGTCAGAAATACACATTTAGGTCTTTATCTTACAACGCTTAGTCTGTTTGCATCTGTAGATTTCTCATAAATTCATCAAAAGTTGGCGATATAAATCATCCTGCTGCTCCGCAATCGCTGTCTGCACCCTGTCATGGCCCTGGCGTTACCAGCTCACTTTTTTTCTTATCAGTGCAAAAGAGACTCAAAATACTCTGTTGATTTTGATCTCACATATAAGTGTTGTACATCATTAGATCCTGTAAAGTGTTACTCACAATAAAAAAAGTGTTGTGCTTTTCGCCAAATAAAGAAAAAAAACATGATGCGAGTTCTGCGTTCTCTCTGTCAGTGAAGTCCATTCTGAAACGTGAAAATGAACTGCAACTCAGCGAATAATCAGTTACGCAGGAATACAGGCACACAGGCATGAAGCTTGAATTCTCGTCTTTTAAATGAAGTAATTTCTATAAAAAACAAATATTCTCAGTTTATATAATCTGTATGAAAAGAGAGAGATATGTCAGTCGTTTTCTTTTCAGCTCATTTTAGCTCATTAAGTTTCAATGTGACCACGCCCACTGAGAGCGCGCGCTATTCAAACGCAAATAATCTGAGGCAGGCCACGAAAACGTGTCAACACCCACTACAGCTGGATAAAACACATCAAGTTTAAAGCTGCCATCGGCAACATTTTTTTGATCATATTCAGTGAAATCGACACTATAATCCGACAGAACAACATAAATAAAGTGGTTTTAGAAAAAAAACAGAGCTTCTAACTCCACCTGGAGCGTGTTATTTGTTTTGCAAAAATCCACCGCTCCCGGATCATCGGGTCCAATCAGCGCAGGGGGGTGTGAGATCTGACTGTCAATCAGAGGTCGTGCACACACCACCCCTCGCGCACGTTACAATCACATGCACACGCCTGAAGTTCGCACAGTAATGAAGAGTGATGGCGAAAAAGATTCCAATTCCTCGGTTAACCTCAAGAGCTAGGAGGTCAAAAACAACACAGGAAAAGAGAACACCTGCTGAAAAGAAAGAAGTAATAAAAGAAAGAGACCGTGCCCGTAATAAAACCAGGATCAACATCGGATCGGCATTTGAAAGGTGGAGAGATTTACGTGATTTAATTGGGTTCAAGCTGGATGCAGAGCTTGCAACATTTCTTCTCGACAGGTAATTGTGCTTTATCAACCAGTTACTTTATTTCTTAGTGTTATGTTAGTAATCTAAGTATGTTTGCCCAAATGTACTTAAGTATGTTTGCCCAAATGGTATGGATAGCTGCTTCTAGGGGAACAGCAGCCATTCACGGCCGTCTCTGGGAAAGCAGCAGCATAAACGGCCACCTCTGGGGACACTGCTGCTTCTTCAGCCACCACTAGGGGCACTGCTGCTTCTTCAGCCACCACTAGGGGCACTGCAGCTTCTTCAGCCACAACAGGGGGTGCTGCAGCATACACAACCGCCTCTGGAAAAACTGCAGTGGTCACAGACGACATGGGCAGAGCTGCAGGGTGCGCTGCCACCTCTGGGTAGGTGGCAGATGAGGCGGACCGGTTCTTCCTCCCCCGTTTACAAGTTATCGGAGAGCTGGGACTTCCACTGACTGCAGGTGGAAGGAGGGAACAGTTAGTGTGGTAAGAATTTGTGCTGCAACGGGACTCCATCCTGATGTAAATGGTACACAAATTCCCAAAATGGCAGGTGTCCCAGCCTTTCCATATCCCAAATGCTGAGGGGCTTTGTGAGGCAGATGTTAAAAACCTCTTTCAAGTCAGCATTGTCTTGATAGTCCAGGTCGTACACCACACCAAGGAAGTCATGAGCAAAGTCTCTAACATCAGACCCCCCCTGATGAAGGGAGAGTTTCTGGACAACATGAAGCATATGTAGTTTAACAGAGCTCATATAGGCAGGAGATGCGCAGAGGGAGGTGCCCATTCTTCGCTGAGTCCTCTTGTGGCCGGATCGTTCTGTCACACGTTGAGGTAATGGTTGAAGTGAGGACTCAAGGATGCAGAGGAATATGGGCTTTTTTAATATAAAAGTAAAACAAAACACAAACATATACTACCCCGTTTTATCAAACATAAACATTACAAACTAGACTTGGCAGGCAGACTCACGACTGACTAGGCAGGAAACATACACAACAGGAATCATCAGACAGGCAGGGTAACAACAGCATGCGACGATGAGCGGCAACGATCTGGCACAGGACAGAAAACATAAGGGGAATAAAAAGGACTGCAAACAAGGCAGGTAACGAGGGAGGACAGGTGGGGAAACTGAACATTTTTGACTATTATGACTATGGAAGAGGCCACATTCCCTTATGAATCCTTTATACTCTATGAAATTCTTAATTCTTTCAAAAAATACATCACTTCCTGAGAATGATCCAATGACATTCATAATGTTCCCAGTGTAGTCAAATTATCTTTCCGTAGAGACTAGAATGTCTATTTCCTCTCTTTTCTCTTCATGATGATGAAAAGGCAGATATGATCAACTTGATTGCAAAAATGTGTGACTGAAGTGGATAAAATCATTAGTGTGCAATGGTTATTGCAGTGTTCAATGAGTGAAAGAGAATGAATTATTACAAGTTTGGCTTTTTTATGCCACATGGGCTTTTTATGCTCAGGGGGAAAAAAATGGTTCTCTCACTTTTGAGGACAGAATGAATAATGACAGAGCAAAAAGAGGATGGGGTGTTCCAGCTAGAGGGTAAATACATGGGTTGGAAATATTTTGACTTTGGCTTCAAATATTAATACTGTTATAATAATGTTTTATGCAGAAGGTTTATCATGAATACTGGGGAAATTTGATTTTCATAAACTAATTGTGGTAAAAAGAGTGCAACATTCATTTATTTAGGACATAATTGTTTAATTAAAAAGTTATGAAAGCACAAAACCACTTTATTGAGAGGGTCAGATGAAAATCAAGAACACATTTCGTTGTAATATAAACAAAACTTTCAGTCAATAAGCATTTCAATATTTCCTTTCTGAATTGGATTTGGACATCAAATATCTCTTTGTATTTTTCTCAGGTTTAAGCAAAATAATGTAACATTTTGGAGTGAAGATACAGAGCAGTAGGCCATAACTGGAGGCCAGAATTGCAAAAATCTCCACGGCCACGGTGTATTTCCCCGGTGAGCTGACATACGCTGGCACAAATGCAATCCACACAGCACAGAAGATCAGCATGCTGAAAGTAATAAATTTAGCCTCATTGAAATTATCTGGGAGTTTTCGAGCAAAGAAGGCCAACAGGAAGCAGACAGCTGCAAGCAGGCCAATGTAGCCCAACACCAGGGAGAAGGCCAATGGAGAGCCCACATCACACAAAAGAATAATCCGGGCAGTTTCATGAGTCATGAGCTTACGTGGGACGGGAGGTGCCAGACTCAGCCATGTGCAGCAAATCACCACTTGCACAGTTGTGCACAAGAAGATAATGCTACGCTGCTGTAGAGGGCCGAACCATTTCATTACATTAGTGCCAGGGAGAGTGGCTCTGAAAGCCATGAGTACCACCATAGTCTTCCCAAGGATGCAGGACAGACAGAGAGAGAATGCAATACCAAATACACTGTGTCGAAGCCCACAAGACCATGATGTGGGCTGCCCAATAAAGGCTAGTGCACACAAAAAACAAAGCCACAATGAGCTAAGAATGAGGAAACTGAGCTCGGAGTTGTTAGCTCTGACTAGTGGTGTGTGGCGTTTAAGGGCAAATATCAGAGCAACTGCGAGTGTGAAACAGGATCCCAGCAGAGCCACAGCTAGCAAAGTGATGCCCATGGTATCGTTGTAGGAAAGGAACTCCACCAGCTTCGGGATGCAGGTGTCTCGTCTAGCATTGGACCAGAATTCAGGCAGGCACTTTTCACATTCTAAGGCATCTGATAAATACAATTTTAAAATAATCTTTCCTCTGCTATAAAGATTTATTGTGCACAGTAGCAAAATACATTTTCAAAAAAATCTAAATTAGTTTTGTTAAACACATAAACATCAGCAGGACAAGAGTTGATTTAGGATATACCTGTCTGATTGCTAACCTCCCCAGCTGCACAGACAATGCAGTCAAAGCAGCAGAGAGGAAAGTTTGGCCTGGTAGACTTTCTAGTGCCTGGAGGACAGCTATTGCTGCAGACTGATATAGGGACCTGCAATTCAGAGATCATAAATGTATGCACAAATTACCCAGCAAATACAAAAGTTATACAAGAAAGGAAACGAGTATTCAACATTGAATACTAAAACTTCTCAGTAAAAGTAAAAGTAAAAAAAAAGTGAAATAAATAAATCACACTGGAGCATTACTTGTCTCTGGTTTCCATTCCAGATTATGTTTTTTTCTTCAATCACTAGTTTAGGCTGCATCGTTTCATCAAATCTCCCCACAGTGGCGTAACGCACCTCTCCATTGCCAATGAGCTGCCAGTTGATGAGATCATACATGGCCACAGGATCTCCATTACCGTCAAACTTGGTCTCCTCACCAAAGTCATTAGTGAAGTGGATATGCTTTAAATAATTCAGGAGCTTTTAGACACAAAGAGTGAATAAAAGAAAGATAAAAGTAAACATGGAACAGTGGTAACATTTGTTTAAACTTTATTATCTAAACTAGAGAATATTAATCTTAAGACACAAGCTTAAGACAAACAGATATAAAAGTTGTGCATTTTACCTGCCATGGCTGTATGCCGCTGGAGTTGGGGCACAATCCCCCAGCAAAAGGTCCGTTGCCTGGTTCACAGTGCAGCATTGAATCCAGAGCATGTGCAATGGCATACACTGCCTTATAAACATTATAAGAGATTCTCAGCTGAGATACATCTGAGTAGATGTTACCTGTATTGGCAAGTACTTCAGAGCCATTACAGGGGGGTCCAATAGAGGAGCTCTTATTGCCTGTACCTAGAGAGCACTTAAACATCTCCTGCCAAAACTGCAAAACAAATGGGTCCTGTGGGTATTTCGAGGGATGTAACCGTAACAGGAAAGGCTGCAGGCCGGGTATATCAGCCCTGCGGATGGCAAAGCCCATGGAGCCCTGCAGGATGGAGTGGAATTCAGGAGTGGAAAGGACTGCTGCTGTGATCCAGGCCTCGCTGGCCAACCATTGAATACCAGTAAGGTTTTGCCCAAGAGCCTCCCAAAAGAGAGCTCTTGCATCTTGCTCTAGAGCAAAGACCAGCACCACATGTGTTCCTGACTCAGGGATCCTCTTTACAATCCTGGACATCTCTGTTTGGTCATGGTTTTTGGGGATTATTTCATAAAAAGCAATGCATGCACCTAGTTTGGTCACCTCATCATTAAAAATTTGAGCACCACCACGGCCATAAGCATCATCCCCTGCAAATGTGCCTAACCAGCTCCAACCAAAGTGTTGCACCAGCTGTGCCAGAGCATCCACTTGGAAAAAGTCACTGGGCATAGTCCTTAGAAATGCAGGAAACTCTAGTTTATTACTGAGACATGCACAGCTTGAGAAATAGCTTACCTAGGGAGAGGAGAGGAAATGAGATCGGAGAGCATTGTATACATGACTGAAAAACATGAAATGTACCTCTGTATGCGGATTTAAACTGCACAACTCACCTGTGGAACATGAAAAACACCCAGAAAGCGTGCAACCACTAGGGATAATGTGGATCCTCCATCACCAATGACAACAGGCACCCTGCCTCGGCACTCTGGTTTTCCTGTGCCCTCTTCATTCCCATTCATGAGGGCAAAGGCAGTGCGGAGGGCATGGAAAGGGGTACTGCATGAATCATAAATCTGATAACCAAGAGTTAAGTTGGCTAGGAGTCTTTTATCTCTGTTGATCTCCTCTATGGCAAAAACCATTGTCTGCATCCATCTAAAGGTTCGGAAATTAAACCTTTTTGGAACAAAGAGCATTACATTATCAACAAAATTGCATTTTTTATGTTTATAAGATTTCTACAGTAAATGGCTATTGCAAAACTGCTCAACAATATACTTAATAAATAAGAGAGAGAATGCCAGTCTGGGAATTCATTAAGAAGCAAAGGGAAAAGAAGAAAACACCATACAATTTCAAAATAATAAGCATAAATGCAGTATTGTAATATTTAAGGATAAGACTCTATGTACTGACTGACCCTGAGCACTGCGTAGAATGTGGCTCTGCAGTAAAAGATGGAGGAGATTCCAGCACAGTATCGTGTAGTGAGAAGAGGGCACCGAACATGATGTCCCCTTCACTGGTTAGCACAGGCAGGTCTGAGGTGCTGCGGATGAGTCGACAGGTCTGAAGGAACTGTGAAGAGATCAAAGTGCTGAGGAACAACACTGTCACACAAACATATACACTACTATATGCCATTCTTTCTCTGTACACTTCACTGCTTGAACCAAATTAAACACCACTTTTAAGCTTCACTGCACACACAATATGATGCCACTGATATTTACAAATGCATGAACACACATTCTAGCTTACTCTCGCTAACATAGTTCACACAAGATTCACCAAAGCCCACCTTTATACTGCACTCAGAAGCAACCTCAAATAAACTTGCATAAACCATACACATTCCCTGAGGGAATGTCTTAGTACATGAACAGAACATCACAGAAATAGATAATTTTTGTACAATTTATATATATATATATATTAGGGGTAACACTTTACAATAAGGTTCATTAGTTAACTACATTAGTTAACATTAACTAAGAATGAACAATACTTCTTCAGCATTTGTTAATCTTTGTTAGTGTTAATTTCAACATTTACTAATACTTTATTAAAATCTTGTTAACATTAGTTAATGCACTCTGAACTAACATGAACAAACAATGAACAGCTGGATTTGTATTAAATAACGTTAAAAAAGATTAACAAAAACAGTAACAAATGTATTGCTCATGGTTAGTTCATGTTAGTTAATACATTAACTTATGTTTAATAAATTAACCTTATTGTAAAGTGTTACCATTTTAGGTTATATGATTATATATTATATGTTTTCTGCAAAATTATATGGCTAGTAAACTAAATAATAAATCTCACAAAATTATTACTAAGTATAACTACTTTGGAAGGAAAAAGACCAAATTGCAGAACCAAATTACATGCTACAAAGGGCATATATATCATATCATATATATGCTTTTGGTAACACTTTCAATGAAGCCTGTATTTATTATGCATTATAAGATATAAAGATAAAGATATTCTTAATGCATTTTGATAGATGCATAATGCATTATAAACAACCTTATAATAGGTGGTATCATCTGATAAATAATCATAACAACAGTTACAATACATTATAATACTTACCTATTTGTGGTTATAACTTTTAAGAGTACAATGTATTATCACACTAGATGAAGCCTGCATTTATAATGCATCATTAGGGTATTCTTAATGCATTATAATGCACGCATGATGCCTTAACCTTATATACAACATACACAACACAACATTTCCCATCGGTGTATGAATGAGTGAGTGAATATGTGAATGTGAGGCAATATGTAAAGCGCTTTGGTGACCATTGGGTCTGTGAAAGCGCTATATAAATGCAGTCCATTTACCATTTAGAGTGAGCATGGAAGACATACAAAATGGATATATGGTGCCGCTGTGGCTACAGGACAACTAAACTTTTGAAAGAGCACCTCAAGGTCATTCAATGGGAATACTGGCTTGACAAAAAACACCCCTCACACAATCTTGGCTGCCTTTTACATGACATTATGTGGAAATGCATTAGCATGGTTTAAATCATACTTATCTGACCGTTATCAGTTTGTAGCAGTAGATGAAGAGATGTCTTATCGATCACAAGTTCAGTATGGTGTACCACAAGGCTCAGTACTAGGACCGTCGCTGTTCACTCTGTAAATGCTACCGAGATATCATTAGGAAGCATGGCATTAGTTTTCACTGTTATGCTAATGATACGCAGCATTAGATTTTTTCACACCCCGACGAAACCAATTCACAAAATTAACGGTATGCATAGCTGATATAAAAAACTGGATGACTAGCAACTTCCTACTACTTAATTCTGAAAAAAAACAGAGATTCTAAATATTGGACAAAAAACGTCCTAACGTAATAATCTAGAATACTGTCTAACACTTGATGGATGCTCTGTCAAGTCTTCGTCATCGGTTAGGAACCTGGGTGTGCTCTTTGATACCAACCTATCATTTGAAAGTCACGTGTCTAAAACCGCATTTTTTCATCTTAAAAATATATCTAAATTGCGTCAAATGCTTTCAATGAAAAATGCAGGAATAATTAGTTAATGCGTTCATGACATCAAGGCTAGATTATTGTAATGCTCTACTGGGTGGTTGCCCTGCACGCTTAATAAACAAACTAAAGCTGGTCCAAAATGCAGCAGCTAGAGTTCCTACCAGAACCAGGAAGTATGACCATATTAGCCCGGTTCTGTCAACACTGCATTGGCTCCCTATTAAACATCGTATACATTTTAAAATTCTGCTGATCACTTACAAAGAACTAAATGGTTTAGCTCCCCAGTACTTGAGCGAGCTCTTAACGCATTATAGGGAATGCGAAAGTGACGTCACACCGTGTTGCATTATGGGTCCGCCGCCATATTTACAGGATCACGCTCTATCCCGCTGTATTTTAATTTGTGTGTTGGAGGCTGTGTGTTCGGATTGATTTTGTGTCGAGATTTTAATAAATGTCAGTGCTGCTCGATCAAGAACTGCAATAGCAAGTAGACATTTAGGAGTGAAAGGTGCATGTCCACACTCAAGGGAAATCAATCAAACATACAATAGCCATTTTAACTCTCCACCCTCCTTATTTTTTTCCCTTTGTTTTTTTCCCTTTCATTTATTCTCATCTATATTCCTTTTACTCTGTATATGCCTCTTATTGTCCATTTCATTTATTGAGTTACTGTTTTTTATCTTTAAAAAAAAAATATTTGTGTTTTTTTTGTTGTTTTTTTTATTTATTTTTATTATTATTATTATTATTTTTTTTTTTTTTTTTTTTTTATCTTTTTTTTGGTGTGTGTATGTATGCAGGTATGTGTGTATGTATGTGTGTATGTATGTATATGTATGTGTGTATAGGTATATGCATGTGGGTATGTATGTATGCGCTTGTGTCTATATGTGTATGTAAGGGAGACAGGTTCATCCGTATTGCCCTCTGTTTTATGTTGTTTGTATATTTGTTTATTTGTTGGCTCACTTGTTTTCATCTTGTATTATGCAATCTTGCTTGTCATCAACTATTTTTGTTTGTCCGATACTTGTTTTTTTTTTTTCACATTTATATTGGTTTATATATATTTTTTCTCCACTGTTGCGGTTTTTTTCTTACTTATGTACTTATTTGTATTTGTATTTGTATTGCTTGCTTAATAAAAAATAAAATAAAAAAAAGAACTGCCATAGCAGGTCACACGATCGTTCAGGGAGGAAACTGAACAACGGAATAAATTTTTTTCAGCTTTTCTTCTTGGAAAAAACAACAAGGGAAGCAGGTCGAGGAGCTGACGAGAAGACGCCGGATCGCGTGGGTTGCCGCAATCAGGAGGAAAAACTTTACTTAGTTACTGCCCTCCACTACTACGTTTGTTAAAAGTTGTACAAAGCAAGAGGTTGTGTATTGTATATTCGTTGATGACTAAGTTAGTGGGATAGTTGATAAATGATGTTGAATTTGTGGTTCATATTAGCAGATGATAAAGCCAGGCCACATTGCATGAATCAAATATTTTTTTGACTACAATGAACAATTTGCTTTGATATTCTGTACATCTTTTTACATGCCTTTTTAAAATGTTTGTGAATCAAGTTTATATATGTAGCAGTATGCATCTGCGCTACCTATTAACGCCCGGCTGGAGGGTGATCTAATGCTAGTTATGAGGACTTTAAATATGCTTAGTGCACGTCAGCTGGGAGGGCATTACACGTGGCGTCATGTCATGGTTGTTGTTCCGGTGTGGTGTGCAAGAGCTAGAGAGTGGACGGGGGGACTAACCGGTATACACTTGGCTGCACTTGCGCGAAACTTACGGTAAAGTGGATGAGTTCTGTGGTGCGTTAAGACGGTGTTTCAGGTGTTTTCCACATGTCTGTTTAACGTTGTGGTGGGTTGTTTGTTGCGGTGGTCTGCTACGAGACGGTGGAAGATCCAGATCCAACATAAGCTGCTGTTTGACTCCAAATTTATTCTGTGACTGCTATTTTTTTTACTCACGTTTATAGATACTGTGACTGCTATTTTTTTTGACTCGCGTTTATAGACTCGCTGTTGTGCGATGCAAGTTAGCCTTAACGGCTCCCAGACGTCACCCGATCTCGATACCACTAACGGTAACTGGTGGGGATGTTTTCATCGTCTTGAGTTCGAAATTGGTTACCTAGAATGTAACACTGTGCTTAGTGGGACCTTTTGATGCTCATTGCTCTGTCACCACTGTTTATTGTAGCCGTTGATTTAAGCTTTTCATCCTAGGTGGTATTGTTTATGTCCGTGCCATGTGAATGTTACTTTCTTTTTTTTCTTTGACTCAAGTGCGCTCTTTGTGGTCTTTTCGATGTATATAAGCACCTGGTCTGTATGTTTCTGACTTTGTTTCGGATGTGTTTATCCAATTGATTCCCTAGGAGTACCCTGAATATAAGTGGTGCTTGTACCTGTGAGAATGTTTGTCATCGTACTATTCTGAGATGAACACTGTGTATTTGGACCCAACAATTGTGGTTGTGTAACTTCTTTTGTTTTTTTCTTTATACATTATTGTGTAAATTGTGGATTGTGGTGCTTGAGTTTTGTGTGTTCTTCATTGTAGGTCTGGGCGACAGGGAATAGAAGGGGCGACAGCCCTCCTCATCTTGGTGGTGGTGTCTTTGGAGTGCTTGCTGTGCCACACGAGGAGGTGTTTGACTGAGTGCAGTGTGAGTGCACGTGTGTGTGTGGTTTTCTTTGTTTCTTTTCTCAGGAGAATAGAGAGGCCCCTATGGGTTGAGTGCTTTCGGCTGTCGACACCCAATCTTCCGTCGTCCGGGCTGTTTAACATCGAATATCTTTGTGATGTTGTTTTTGTGATTACTTGAATCATTTTAGCTAATAAAAGTGATTTTACTGTTTGTACACCTCACCCATGTCTCATGCCTGACTCCAACCGAAACGAACCTGTGAGCCTTGTGTGCTCCCAAATATCTAGGGCAATTCCCTGGTAGTGAGCCCCCAGGGTGGCGTAGTTGTCTATTTATTTAGTGTCTCTATTCTCTGAAAGCCGAACGCCACATATAACTGCTTAATAAATACATTAAGTGACTTTTATCTGTTTCTGTACTGATTGCATCTACAAAGACCCTTTAAATACACATAAACTGGGATGGGCAAAGATACATCAAACCATTTTAAAATAAACTACCAAATACCCTGTTAATGTCAAGCCCTGGAAGTAATCTACAACAACAAAAAAATTTAGAACATTATGTACAATGGTAATCAACTTAGCCTAGGCTACTAAAACGAACACCAACACTAAATCATATGGATCAACGTTGTTTATCGTGGACAGTTTGTCCAAATAACGTTTTTTGGCAGTGGCATTTAGTTTCTCCCGGTAGGGTCCCTTTTCTTTTTCTTTCAACTTGTCCATTTCTTCCGTTCTTCTTAAATTTTACCTCGTTTTAGCCAAACACACCCACTAGCAATGGCCCGCCAAAAGGTAAACAGAGATCGTGCCTGTAAACATGGCGCCCACGTCCCATAATGCAACACTGCGTGACGTACCTTCACGTTCCCTATAGTCCTTCACGTCTATTGCGATCTCAAAATTCCGGCCAGTTGGTAATACCAAGAATATCAAAATCGACTGCTGGCTGTTACGTCCAGCTCGTTTTAAGCCGCAACATAAAAGAGGGATCAAACACAAACGTTCAATGAATGAAAAAGTTTTTATTTTCTTTAACAAATATAACAATAACCACTCATAACAAACATAAGTCTATGGAAAAATAAAGAAACAAAGAAATAAACAAAATAACTACAACAAAATATTAAAGCTACATGATATAAGATAAGTATGAGAAAGAAAAGCAATGAGATGTAAAGAACCGCTCCTCTGAGAAACTATCCCACAGAGAGTGCTAACCAAATGAAAAACTCAGAGCACTTATATACTCCATTTCCTTATTAGCAATTAACATGTGGGAGTGACTCAAAACTCCCACAGACTGCCACCATCAGGTAAGGAGAACACTCCGGGTCGTTACACCTTCCACTCCAAAAGAGGTTCCCTAAAGAACCGACAAAAGGAATAAAAATAAAATAAAATATGAACGACAGCAAAAATTAATGTATAGATATATTACACAAAAACATTGGGGCCATTTATACTCATCTCTGCAATCCCATTCCATTTCGCTCTCGGATCTCCTGGGCCCTATATCAAAAAGGGACAGAGAGAGGGAGATAAAGAGAAATGCACAAACGATACACAACAAAAAATACATTTACGCACGTGAAAGAGCATCGGCAATCAAGTTACCCTTGCCGCGGATGTGTTTGATCAATAGATGAAAAGGTTGTAAGATAAGACTCCATCTCATAATTCTTTGGTTTTTACCACGCATTCGATCTAAAAAGGTCAAAGGATTGTGATCTGTGTAAACTATGATGGGACCACAAATTGAGCTCAGGTAGACCTCAAAATGTTAAACAGCCAACACAAGTTCGATCAGCTGATCGCTGATCGATTGCTCCTGTCTGCCTCGCTGCCTGCTGTGTGTTTGTTTGCTTCGAGGCTGTAAGCTCCGCCTGAGCCTCGTATTTCTTTATGTTTTAGGCCATCATTTACTATCTAGTTGTTTATACTACTAAATACTACTAAATACAGCTTACCCAACATCTCAGATTAACCTTACATCTCTAGCTTCCGTTATCGTTAACACAGCACGCTAGTAACTCGCTAACGTTAGCCTGCTAACGCGCCACCCGTGCGCTCATTTATATATTTATTTTCTCTCGCGCGCCCGCGCCTTTGAGTTCATAAAGTCCAGGTAAGTAAGAAATCAGTCAACAAACACGGTGAGTAATGTCTTCTTGTCCTGTTATTGTCACCTGTGTCACATGTCATATGTTTAGTATAGCCTTCTCCGATGGAGTGAGGTGAGTGAGGCTGACAGTGAGGCTGACGGAGAAGATTTCAGAACTAGAGACACGCATCCAAACTTTAATTGAGGATGGTAAGAATGCTAGATCTTTAGATAGTGTTTTGGATGTGCCTAGCATAGTGAACTCTTTACATGATTCGGTTCCGGCTGAAGTAGAGCCCGTGCAGCAGGGCATATGGGTGACCGTGAGAGATCGTTCTAGTCGCGGATCAAAGAACCACTCTTCCGTTCCGATTCCCATAACAAACCGATTTGCCCCACTCAGTGAAACACCCACTGATAATTCTGTTGATTGTGCCCTGGTAATTGGTGATTCGATCACACGGAACGTGAAAATAGAGACACCAGCCACCATAGTCACATGTTTGCCGGGAGCCAGAGCGCCTGACATCAAAGCAAATTTAAAAGTGCTGGCTAATGCTAATCGTAAATTCTCTATGATCATTATTCATGTCGGCACTAATGATGTTCGACTCCGCCAGTCGGAGATCACCAAAATTAATATTAAAGAGGTGTGTGAACTCGCAAGTACGATGTCAGGCACTGTAATTTGCTCTGGCCCTCTTCCTGTACGCAGGAGTGATGAGATAGTTAGCAGATTGGCCTCACTGAACGGTTGGCTGTCGAAGTGGTGTCCGCAGAATAATATAAAATTCATAGACAATTGGAAAAGTTTTTGGGGCAAGCCTGATCTGTTGAAAAGAGATGGTATCCATCCCTCCTGGGCTGGTGCTGCTCTTCTCTCTAGTAATTTGGCTCATAGTCTTAGAGATAAAACATGACAATCTGGGGCTCAGGTCAGGAAGCAGACAGACTGGCTAAACCGACCGTCTGCTAGCGGCCTCACGTCACCAAGGTCAGATAAATCCCATCACATAGAGCCTCTTTCACCTAGATGTCATCATATAGAGACTGTGTCTGTTCCCCGAATTTGGAAATCCAAAAAACGTCAGGTTAAAAATTTAATTGATGTTCAACAAATAAAAAACAGATATAATACAGATGAGCAAATGATAAAGCTTGGGTTGCTGAATATTCGATCCCTTACTTCAAAATCTCTCATAGTTAATGATATGATTTCAGATTATAATCTTGATATGCTGTGTTTGACAGAAACCTGGCTAAAACCAAAAGATTACATTATTTTAAATGAGTCAACCCCACAAGATTACAGTTATAAACATGAACCTCGTCTGAAAGGCAAAGGGGGAGGTGTTGGTGTAATTTATAGTAATATTTTCAAAACCACTAAGAAATCTAGCTTTAAATATACTTCTTTTGAAGTATTGGTGCTTAATGTAAAAATATATAGTGTAAACGATAAATCACATTTGAGAATTATGCTGGCTACTGTATACAGGCCACCAGGGCACCATAAAGATTTTATCAAAGAATTGATGAACTTTCTATCAGAATTAGTATTGGCTGCAGATAAAGTACTAATTGTTGGTGATTTTAATATACATGTAGATAATGAAAAAGATGCATTGGGATTGGCATTTAAAGACATTGTAAACTCAATTGCAGTTAGACAACACGTGTCAGGACCTACTCATTGTCGTAATCGTACTCTAGATCTAATATTATCACATGGAATAGATGTTGAAGCCGTTGAAATTCTGCAGCAGAGCGATGACATCTCAGATCATTATCTAGTCTCATGTAAATTACATTTAGCCAAGGCTGCAAAGCCGACTCCGTGTTATAAATACGTTAGACCTATAACTTCTGCCACTAAAGATTGCTTTATCAATAATCTTCCTAATCAGTTTCATCATCTCAGCATCCCGGATAGCTTAGAAGAACTTGATATTGCAACAGAAACGTTTAACTCTCTCTTTTCCAGCACTTTAGACGCAGTTGCTCTGTTGCGCTTAAAGAAGATTAAAGAAAATAGTCCAACGCCGTGGTACAGCGAGCACACCCGGGCCCTTAAGAGAGCAGCCAGAAAAATGGAGCGCAACTGGAAGAAAACTAAACTAGAGGTATTTCGGATTTTGTGGAAAGAGAGCTCGATTGCTTACAGAGAGGCTTTAAAAGCTGCTAGATCTGCTTATTTTTCAAACCTATTAGAAGAAAATAAACATAATCCAAGGTATTTATTTGAAACAGTGGCTAAACTAACGAAAAAGAAAGCTTCAAGCTCAGAAGTGTCCAAGCAACACAGCAGTGATGACTTTATGAACTTCTTCACTTATAAGATTGATAATATCAGGGACAAAATTATAACTATGCAACCGTCTACCACAGTATCGCATCAGGAAGTGCATTGTAGTCTCCCTGAGGAAAAATTTGATTCATTTGTTGCTATAGGAGAGGAAGAATTCTGCAAACTCGTTAATTCATCTAAATCGACAACTTGTATGTTAGATCCTATACCGACTAAGCTACTGAAAGAGATGTTTCCAGAGGTCATATATCCACTTCTTAATATCATTAATTCATCTTTGTCTCTAGGATACGTACCAAAAACCTTTAAACTGGCTATGATAAAACCGCTTGTTAAAAAACCACAACTTGATCCTACAGAATTAGTCAATTACAGGCCGATCTCGAATCTGCCTTTTCTGTCAAAGATATTAGAAAAAGCAGTATCTTCACAACTATGTTCCTTTCTAGAAAGAAATGATATCTGCGAGGATTTTCAGTCCGGATTTAGACCGTACCATAGTACTGAGACCGCTCTCATTAGAGTCACAAATGATTTGCTCTTATCATCCGATCGTGGTTGTATCTCTCTATTAGTGTTACTCGATCTTAGTGCTGCATTTGACACAATTGACCACAACATTCTTTTAAATAGACTAGAAAACTATGTGGGCATTAGTGGAATTGCACTAGCATGGTTTAAATCATACTTAACTGACCGTTATCAGTTTGTAGCAGTAAATGAAGAGATGTCTTATCGATCACAAGTTCAGTATGGCGTACCACAAGGCTCAGTACTAGGACCGCTGCTGTTCACTCTGTACATGCTACCATTAGGAGATATCATTAGGAAACATGGAGTTAGCTTTCACTGTTATGTCGATGATACTCAGCTGTATATTTCTTCAAAACCCAACGAAACTTACCAATTCACAAAATTAACGGAATGCATAGCTGATATAAAAAATTGGATAACTAGTAATTTCCTACTACTAAATTCTGAAAAGACAGAGATTCTAAGATTCAGAGATAACCCAGAATACTGTCTAACACTTGATGGCTGCTCTGTTAAGTCTTCGTCGTCGATTAGGAACCTGGGTGTGCTCTTTGATATCAACCTATCTTTTGAAAGCCACGTGTCTAGTATCTGTAAAACTGCATTTTTCCATCTTAAAAATATATCTAAAATACGCCATATGCTCTCATTGGGAAATGCGGAACAATTAGTCCATGCGTTCATGACCTCAAGGCTAGATTATTGTAATGCTCTACTGGGTGGTTGCCCTGCACTAGTGTTGTCAAAATATTCGGTACTTCGGTACCAAGTCGGTACTAAAAAAATGTAAACGTCACGGTACCAAGTCCCGGTGGTACCGAGTACCCAGTCAAACCCGGTTCTGGATGCGCATGCATGCACACGAAGGGCGTGAAGTTGCGTCCGCTTCATGAAAGCGCTGAGACATGGCGACCGGCGGCGCTGCTGATGTGGTGTCTGTGTATATTAAACTGCAATACGACTATTTAAATAAGAACCCCTTCATGTTCTGCTTGTCTCTGTGTGAATGAACGGTGCAGACGCGCGGTTTCATTAAACGTTACCTCACACACACACACACACTGAAGCACGACATGACGCTCGCGCTGTTTTCAGTCTCTGCTGCCTCACGATATGATGACATGATTCATGATTCCATTCATCTCCGAGAGTCACTTCATGAGCATTTTACCGTTTCATTTGAGAAAAACTATCGTCATATCATACACGCACAGAAACTCAAAGTTCTTCAAGGCAACCCGTCAAAATAAAAGTTTGGTTTAACTTAAAGAAATTGACAGAAATAATTATATTAGGCTACTGAACAATAGATTTAACTACGTCTCCATTAATTAAAGATACTACTAATAATAATAATGTGTGCGTAGAAGGTTGCTTATTTTTCACTTGACTTTTTTTATAAGCAATATTTCTCAATATCATCAATATTTTCGTTTAAACAGCATGTAGCCTTCAATCCTTTCATAAATATACCATCATAAATAATAAAGTCATTGAATTGAATTGAATTTAATATATATATATATTCAAATAGTTAAATAAATTATTTAAAAAAATAGTTCAAACAGATTTTGCTGTGGTACCGAAATTGGTACCGAGAACCGTAACATTTTAATGGTATCGGTACCGACTACTGGAATTTTGGTACCGTGACATCCCTACCCTGCACGCTTAATAAATAAACTACAGCTAGTTCAAAACGCCGCAGCTCGAGTTCTTACCAGAACCAGGAAATATGACCATATTAGCCCGGTTCTGTCAACACTGCATTGGCTACCTATTAAACATCGTATAAATTTTCAAATATTGTTGATTACCTACAAAGCACTAAATGGTTTAGCTCCGCAGTACTTGAGCGAGCTCTTAACGCATTATAGTCCTTCACGTCTATTGCGATCTCAAAATTCCGGCCAGTTGATAATACCTAGAATATCTAAATCGACTGCAGGCGGTAGATCCTTTTCCTATTTAGCACCAAAACTTTGGAACAGTCTTCCTACCATTGTCCGGGAAGCAGACACACTCTGTCAGTTCAAAGCTAGACTAAAAACACATCTCTTTGACCTAGCATACACATAATACATTATAGACTTCTATAAATTCAATGTTAGGCTGCATAGATTAGGTCAGCCGGAACTGGGAACACTTCCCTTAAATCTTGATGTACTCGCTACATCATAAGAAGAATGGCATCTACGCTAATATTAGTGTCTTTGTTTATCCCGAGGTTTTCCCGCAGCCTGCCGGATCCTGGCCGTGTCCAGATCTGACGAAGGAGATCCGCCTGGACCCGATGACAATGCAGTGCTGAAGTATCCACTATCCTCTCCCTATGGAGGATCCCTTTCCCACTCTACAGATAAAGCGTTGTGAATTCCGTCTCGCGTACCCCGAAGTGATAAAATAAAACAAAATTCTTTATCAAAATTTATAGGCAAGAAAAGTAGTTTGTTTAGGCTGGGTTGTATGAATTACAAACCTGTGCACATATTTTAAAAAGCACATAACTATAGAATCAATTCTGAATGAGCATGTGAACGCCGTCAGCGTTAATCACAGGTTCGCGTTTAAAAGTCTGATCATTTCGACGGAGGTGAATCAATCAAAGTTAACTTTGGCTGGAAGTAACATTATTCAAGAACTGCTATAACGCCAAAACAATCTGTTACCTTAAATTATATGTTTATCTCTCTAAAGCTGCTTTGAAACAATCCATTGTTAAAAGCGCTATATAAATGAAGATGACTTGACTTGACAAGGGCTAAAGCCTCTTTTTCAACAGTTGAATAAGCCTGTTGATGGTGATTATTTTTGTTTTTTAAAAATAGCTAACCGGATGTTCAATTCCATCAACATCTTCCTGAAAAAGAACCGTGCCAGCACCATAAGCACTGGCATCAACTGCAAGTAGAAACGGTTTCTTAAAATCAGGTGCAACGAGTACAGGAGCTTTGGCTAACAGGGCTTTCGCATTATCAAAAGCACACTGGCATTGTTCTGACCACTTGAATAGTTCCTTTGGACTAAATAAATCACTCAAAGGAGTAACTACACTGGCAAAATTCTGACGAAACCCTCGATAGTAACCTACCATTCCCAGGAATCGACGGAGTTCACGACGGGTATTAGGTGTAGGGAAACTACCAATAGCATCAACTTTAGCATCGATTGGTTTTACACAAGCCCGACCAACCACCTTACCCAAATATGTCACGATAGCTTTTCTAAACTCGCACTTGGAAAGGTTAATTGTTAAATTGGCTTTGGCCAGCCGTACAAAATAGTGTTTAATTTGGTCAAGATGTTCGGACCAGAAAGAACTAAACAAAACAACATCGTTCAAGTAAGACTCGTGTCCTGACAACCAAGACAGTACTTGATTTACCAACCGCTGAAACGTAGCGGGAGCATTTCTGACCCCAAAAGGCATAACAGTGTACTGCAGGAACCTATCAGGTGTAACAAAAGCAGACAATTCCTTAGCATGATATGTCAAGGGCACTTGCCAATAGCCTTTCAAAAGGTCGAATTTATAATAATAATAATAAAACCTTTATTTAACCAGGTGAGCACATTGAGAATACTTTCTCATTTACAATGGCGACCTGGCCAAAAAAGCGTTGAGGTACAAAAACATAAGTTACACATATAATTACAAGACAAAGTAGTACTCAATAAACATAGAAGATTAATATACAGATCCATAGATCATGTACACAGATCGGGTTAGCATGTACAATGGTCCGGCAATAAATTTGCTAACAATAATTTAAAAGTGATTAACGGGACAATGGATTCAAGCTTCAAAGATTTTTGAAGTGTATTCTAGTCATTTGCTGATCAACTGTGCAGAGCCAACACGATCCATGCAATCATCGATTCTAGGTAAGGGGTAACAATCAGGCTTTGTCATCATATTAAATTCTAATGTATTTTTTTCTCATATGGAAGTCAATGGCTACCGTCAGCTGTCTGGTTGCCAATATTCTTCAAAATATCTTCTGTGTTCAACTGAAGAAAGTATTCATACAGGTTTGCAACTACATGAGGGTGAGTAAATGATCATTTTCATTTTTGGGGTAACTACGACTTTAATGACAGTTTTAAAGGAGGGCAACAATTCTCTTTATTAATACTTGTATAAGTATCCCATTCATCTGACCTTGCCAAAAACCTGAAAGCATTTTAACAAGATGTCTCAATCCAACATACAGATGATCATCACCTGTTTATGTGTCAAGTGAAGTGTGGTCCAACTCATCTCCAGGTTTGAGCAAAATCCAGTCACTGTCTACTCTTACGCGATATGCATGAAAATGTGACAAGGACAATGGGAGCAAGATTTTACTGCAAAGCACCCACGTGTCATCAATGTTAAAAATGTACTAGATCTGCCCAAACACATCAAAATAACCTAGCGCATCAAATAAACAAGTTCACATACACCATACAAAGCAACATTTTCTTTGTTATGCTGGACACACTGGAGATGATATTCGTCGACTTCAGTCGTTCTCAGAACAAAACTATCTTCCTGGAATTTTTTATTAATTTCTGAATGTGTTGCCATACAATAACGACAAAATCGACCGGAGTTAAAACACATGCGGAAGCCACCAATCATATTCGATGACAGATTGTCAGCAGAAACCGATGCTAATGCAGCATAAACTTTGTGTTCTGTTCCACAAAAACTTACAGTGAAGCCATCAGTTGAAAGCCGTTCTAGGTCATCTATCAATGGCTTTAATATGACGTATATGAATAGGGGGGTCACACTTCTAGGGGGATCATACTTCTCAGCCTCCCTGGGAAAGTCTATGCCAGGGTACTGGAGAGGAGAATACGGCCGATAGTAGAACCTAGGATTCAGGAGGAACAGTGCGGTTTTTGTCCAGGCCGTGGAACACTGGACCAGCTCTAGCTGGAGGGTTCATGGGAGTTTCCCCAACCAATCCACATGTGCTTTGTAGATTTGGAGAAGGCAATCGACTGTGTCCCTCGCGGCAGCCTGTGGAGGGTGCTCTGGGAGTATGGGGTCCGGGGTCCTTTGCTAAGGGCTGTCCAGTACCTGTACGACCGAAGCAGGAGCTTGGTTCGCATTGCCGGCAGTAAGTCAGACTTCTTCCCGGTGCATGTTGGACTCCGGCAGGGCTGCCCTTTGTCGCCGGTTCTGTTCATAATTTTTATGGACAGAATTTCTAGGCGCAGCCAGGGGCCGGAGGGTGTCAGGTTTGGGGACCACACGATTTCGTATCTGCTCTTTGCGGATGATGCTGTCGTGTTGGCCCCTTCAGACCAGGACCTTCAGCATGCACTGGGATGGTTTGTAGTAGAGTGTGAAGCGGCTGGGATGAGAATCAGCACCTCCAGCTCAGAGGCCATGGTCCTCAGTCGGAAAAGGGTGGCTTGCCCACTTCAGGTTGGTGGAGAGTTCTTGCCTCAAGTGGAGCAGTTTAAGTATCTTGGGGTTTTGTTCACGAGTGAGGGAAGGATGAAACGGGAGATTGACAGACGGATCGGTGCAGCTTCTGCAGTAATGCGGTCGATGTACCGGTCTGTCGTGGTGAAGAAAGAGCTCTCGATTTACCAGTCAATCTACGTTCCTACTCTCACCTATGGTCATGAGCTTTGGGTCATGGCCGAAAGGACAAGATCACGGATACAGGCGGCCGAAATGAGCTTTCTCCGCAGGGTGGCTGGGCGATCCCTTAGAGATAGGGTGAGAAGCTCTGTCACTCGGGAGGAGCTCAGCGTAGAGCCGCTGCTCCTCCACATCGAGAGGGGTCAGCTGAGGTGGCTCGGGCATCTGTTCCGGATGCCTCCTGGACGCCTTCCACTGGCAGGAGACCCCGGGGAAGACCTAGGACACGCTGGAGGGACTCTGTCTCCCGGCTGGCCTGGGAACGCCTCGGTGTCCCCCCAGAAGAGCTGGAGGAAGTGTCTAGGGAGAGGGAAGTCTGGGCATCTCTGCTTAGACTGCTGACCCCACGACCCAGCCCCGGATAAGCGGAAGAAGATGGATGGATAGATGGTCCATACCAAACTCTTTCAAACGTGAATGACGAACCAGCAGAGCTAAGTGAATATGCTTAAGATGAGATCGATACTTTCCACCTACATTTCCAACCGTGTAGTAAAATGCACAGAACTTGTACTTCATTCTCTTAGAACCTAAGGGTTTAACTATTTCCAATTCATCTTCATACAAATTAAGTATTAAAGCATCTGGATGTTCTCTAAAAAACAAATGTTCCTTAAAATAAAGTCCATCTTTACAGTCCATCAGAAACAGTTCATCTTGGACCTTGTTATTTTCAGACAGTATTTGATTCCAGACATCTTCATGGGAACAGAATTTTTTTTAAACTTCAGAGATGGGAACATAGGAATAGGTTCCTATTTTGTGGCCTGAAGGGCCTCTCAGTGTGTGGTTTACAGGCTTTGTGTGGTCCATCTTGGCCTTACAGTGTTCTTAAATCATATACGGAGAACGAACCACCTCAAAAGCTTTATCAAATAAATCAGATGAGTGCAAAACCTGCTGAAGTTCAGGGCACTTTGAAATATCAAAACCACTATTTTCAAGATGATAAGAAATAAAAGAATCATAGTTTTCTTTGAAAAAACAAAAGAGAAATTTGACATCATCTGGAATGTCTTGTTGGACTGACAAATGTAGAAGGCTTTTCTCTCTGCATTTAAGAATGAATCCAAACAGATTATCTCTGAAATCTTCTAATTGTTTATCTAAAAGTGGTGTAACTATTTGAGGATCAGAAGAATTTGGATCAGTCTCAGAATTTTGCTGATCAAGGTTCAAGATGTGTTGCTGTACTGCTGACTCTTCACTGAGAAAGTCATTTTTGTTATCAGATTTTCCAAAAACAAAGCATCTGTGCTTCCTGTACACATGTTTTCTAAAAAAATGGAATCGTGAAAAAGTTGATTGTCACTGATCTATACCACAGGTGATACTAAAATTTGGTTCATGTACATGTACAACTCCAACATGTTGAATTAACTTCACAAGAGTGAATGTCTTTCGAGTGCACTTTCGGCAATGGTACAGTTGAGGCATGATGAGGAACTAATACAAAAGATTAATCATCCGGAGTAAAGTTACTGGCAGTGGCTTGTCTCCCTCTTCCACAATGTTGACAATACGCCTCTGAAAGAAAGTCAGTTGCTGTGTCCGAAACAGCTCACTCGTTCACTCATTCACTAATCCCTATAGTGAATGGCAGTTGAGTGCACTACATCAGCAAAGAGTGAACGAAAATGAGTGAGCAAATTCGGACGCTGACGTAATTATCATGCGCCAGAGTGCGTGGACAATTTCGTCATTAACATTACCTACCCATCTGTAATATTTCCTTTTTGGCTGTATAAATGGTATTTTACTGTTCATTTTTCACGTTTATTCCATTATTTGATAACAAAAAATAATAAAAACACCTGCTTGTCATATTTATTTGCTTATAATTTTAAATGTAAAAATAAGAGAACAAAACACTAGACACTGTCTGTCACATTTGTTCATAAAAATATAAATATAACAGTGTATAC
The DNA here is from genome assembly GCA_030578255.1 of Tiaroga cobitis. Taxonomy (NCBI): domain Eukaryota; kingdom Metazoa; phylum Chordata; class Actinopteri; order Cypriniformes; family Leuciscidae; genus Tiaroga; species Tiaroga cobitis. Next base: position 50,293,672 of record CM060608.1, on the reverse strand, counting down.
ATTCATATAAAAAAAAGTTATTTAAACATTATTTTCGCAGGGTTTCCAGTCAGTGTCCTTCAGCTGACTCCTGAGGTAAACCTGTGGTAACGCTTTAGATAGATAGATAGATAGATAGATAGATAGATAGATAGATAGCACTTTATTGTCCGTGTGCACGGAAATTTGTCTTGCAGTACAAGCTCCAACAATTATAACACACACAAGCTAAAAACATAGTCATCAAAAAAATATAAATAGATACTTAAATAATATTATGGGTACTCCACCCTGCAAGAGCGTTCTTCAATAGCCATAAATATATTTATTAAAAATTCAAGTGGGGGGACACTATCACTTCTTTACTCTCATGTGTTGATTCAGCAGCGATATTGACAGAGGAACAAATGAGTGTTTATATTTGTTCTTCCTGCACTCTGGGACCCTATAGCGTCTCCCAGAGGGCAGGAGTTGATACTCCTGATTTAACACATGGGAAGAATCTTGGGAGATTTTGTCAGCCAGCCCAACAGTATGCAGTACATGGCTTTCAGCAAACGCCTTCTCAACTGAGTGTCCCACCAATTTGGAACAAATTCCCAGGAGCCGATGAATCCTGGCCTTCAAATGAGCTGAGAGGCCCCCAAACCACACTGCGCCTCCATACTGCAGAATGCTTTGAACTGTTGACACAAAGAAAAGAGACAGGATTTCGCTACTCGCTCCAAAATACCAAAGTCTCCTTAAAAAGTAGATTCTCTGCTGTACCTTGCTGCAGATGTAGTCTACATGATAAGTCCAGGAAAGGTTACTGTCCACATGCACTCCAAGATATTTGAATGATGATTTTTGTTTTATGATTTGATTGTGAATAATTATTGGTGTAATGTTGCACTCATGAGAGGTGCCGAAGATAATCTCCTCCGTTTTCTGTGTATTGAGGATGAGGGCATTTTGATCACACCACATTACAAGATTATTCACTGTTTGCACATAAAGTTCAGCCCCTTCCCCCTCCTTCATCAAAGCTACCACTGCAGTATCATCAGAAACTTTGATGATATGATGGTTGGGTGCAAAGGTAAGACAGTCGTTGGTATAGAGTGTGAAGAGCAAAGGAGAGCTAACACATCCTTGAGGGGCACCACAGCTGGTTGTGACCATGGGTGAATAGGTGTTATTGACCCTAACCAGCTGTTGCCTGTTAGTGAGGAAGGAACAGTACCAATGAATGAGATATGGGTTCGTACCCATTAAAGCCATTTTAGAAAACAATATGTCCGGTTTTATTGTATTGAATGCAGAGGAGAAGTCAATGAACAGTACCCTGGCATATGGCTTTATTTTCGGAGTGTCCAGGTGTTTTGAGACCAGATACGTAAGAGTGCCAACAGCATCCTCCGTGCTGCGCTGTTGCCTGTATGCGAACTGGAACGGATCCAGTATGTCCTGGACAGACTGAGAGAGTTCATATGCTATGATTTTTTCCAATGACTTCATTAATACAGATGTTAGTGCCACAGGTCTGAAGTCATTACACTCCATGGGGCATGATTTCTTTTGTAGGGGAATGATATACGATGTTTTCCAGGCCATGGGGACAGTATGTGTATCCATGGATTGTTGGAAGATGGGTTGCCACACTGGTGCTAGCTCCTTGCTGTAAGTTTTCAGGATAGAGGCACTGATGTTGTCCGGGCCGGTGGCTTTACGTGAATTAAGCTGACAAAATACTTTTTCCACCTGACCCACTGTAATTGTCACTCTATCCTCAGAGCCCATCGTGACTGACTCCAACACCTCCCTGCATCTCTCCATACTCCCAGAGGTTTCAAACCTAGTAAAAAATGTGTTCAATTCCATAGCAGAGGTTATCTCATCACTTGTCACAAATGGTATCCTTTTTTTACCTGGCATGCCTGTCATACTTTTCATTGTATCCCACGTTTTACGTGGGTTGCCGGCCTTGAAAGCTTCCTCCAGGTGTTTCTTATGTGCCTCCTTTTCCTTCCTCAATTTTTTCCTCAGTTTTTTGTTTGTTTTTTGTAGTTCTCTTCTATCTTTATTTTTAAAAGCCAACTTCCTCAAATTCATTACTTGTTTAATGTCTTTAGTTACATAAATTTTATTATTGGGGTACACCTTAACTGTTTTTGTGGGTATGATAGACTGTACACAGAAGTTGATGTAGTCTGTTGTAGCAGTGCAAGTTTCTTCCAATGTGTCCCCCCTCAGCACTTGCCAATCCGTGCAGTCAAAGCAAGCTCCCAGCTCCTCTCTGCTGTCATCAGTCCACTGTCGAACTACCTTGTTCTCTGGTTTGTGACTTTTTAATTTTGATGTGTACGTCGGGATAAGATGTACCACATTATGGTCAGAGTTAGAAATTGGTGGTTTGCTCCTGGATTGATAGGCATTGGGGAGATTAATGTAGCATTTGTCCAGTATGCTCTCCTTCCTTGTTCCACATTTCACAACCTGTTGAAATCCTGGCAAGGTTTTCTCTAGGTTGCAGTTGTTAAAATCTCCCAGAACAATAGCAGGAACATCTGGAAAATGTTGTTGTTGAATATGTACACAATCTGCTATTGATGTAGAGGCGCAATATATTTTGCAGCTTGGGGGGACATAGACAACAAATAGCAAAATGCAGCCGAACTCCCCGGGAAGGTAAAATGGTCTCAACCCAATTGCCAGCAATTCATAGTCTCTGTTACATATCATGTGTTTGATTGTGTACTGGCGACACCACCGTTCGTTTAAATAAACACAAATCCCTCCTCCCCGACTCTTCCTTGAGTTTTCATTTCTGTCCGCCCTTATAAGTGAGAATCCACTGATGTCATAAAGTGAGTCCGGAGTGTCGGTGTGCAACCATGACTCAGTGAAGCAGAGAAGAGCAGCTTCGCGAAATTCAAAAGAGTACCTTGCAAGTCCCCGTATGTCGTCAATTTTATTGTTGATAGAGCGCAGGTTGGCCAGGATCACAGCAGGTAGGGCTGGTCTGGACTTTCGCTGCCGCAGTCTCCTCCTTATTCCACCCCGTCTCCCTCGCTTCCTCCTCTGTCCTTTCAGCCGCTCCGGGTCCTCCTCCAGTGCAGCCAGCCGTGATCGCTTCCTTCTCCACCGGATTGCAGAACGTGTCAATTCCCCCGGGATACTAGCCAGCAGCCCGGGTGTAGCTCGTTCTTCAAGTCCCACTTTATTAAGTTTTAGGAGTGCGATACGAGTGTATATATAAGCGCTGGTCGGCTGTCACTGCCCCGTTCCTGCATTTTAACACTCTCGGTGCGTGAATGCACAAGCAGACCAAATACGATTAAAAGTCCAATAAAAAGTCCAATAAAACAAGGTATATCCACCACTCTTAACCCAGACTTTAGCACCCACATATTAAGAAGATATTATTACTTAGTTCGATGACAGACGATCACAACAATAAACACAGCTAATTGTTTTAGCGAGCTGCGAGTCGCCAGCTGAGCAGCGACATGATCTGGATTTGGAAATCCCGTTGTGAGATTACAGCCTGGAAAGTACTGCGTAATTAAAGCGATTTTACAGCGTAACCTTCGGTAATTATAGTGTACCAATAACGTACTTACAATATAAGTATAAGGGAACAATATTTTAAGTTTGGGAAATAAAGGGGTAACAACCAGGGTAATAAACAAAAAGATTTATCCTGAAAGTATTATAGAACTAAGGGGTACTTATTGTACTATTATGATATAACAATCTTACATTTGGGAGCAATTTAGCAAGAACATACACTGCATGCCTTTTTGATATAATGGTGAACCAGTACATACTGTATAGGCTTTTTAAAAATTACAGGGTACATATCTATGCATTTATAAAGTAATCTTTTTAACAAAAGTGCATTGAAAACGAAAACTATTGCAACTTTTGCTTAACCCTCAATCACGTGCACACATAGACATCAAAAGGGGCTTGAGCACCTGCCCTTTTTATTCCTGGAAAGAAAGTGCCCTTTTTTCTGGGGTGCTTTTTTTTTTTTTTTTGAAAAATAATATATATTCCTGTTTGCACACAGCTTCCCTGTCAAACAAATATATTTATTGAATAGTGTATCTAAATATCAGGTCAGGAGTTCTGAAGCGCTCCCTCTCTGAAGCGCCGATCAGAGTAAACGCGTCTGCTCTAGTGAGCTCGCGCTGCGCTGCCGTTTGGACTTTGAGCCGAGCGGATAAACGGTCCGTGAGGCGCGTGTTCAAATGAGTTTCGTTCCACTTTTGGCACATAAACATTATCGAACATTTATCGAACTCGATATTGATATCGAGTATTGATGATATTGACTCGAACTTGATATCGTTTTATTGAGAATTATATCGCGATAATGAATGAATGAGCATATCAATTTAAAGGTATTGTTGAAGCTAGGAATTTTATAAAAACTTTTTTCCAAATTTGTTTAAACTTTCTGTATATATCAATGCATAATTAAAATGTAAGTACTCTGATATACTCTGATACTCTGCACTAAACACAGCTCATTATTTACATTCGGGACGAAACAAAGGATTGGCTTAGGCGACTGTCACTCTCTCGCAACCATGGCAACCACCCTTTTGCCACACAGGACCTGCCCACTTGCGCGCGCATCCGTTTGATTTGAGGAATTCAAGAGGCACGGAACCTAGGAATAGCAAAACAATGGCAGAGAAAGACCAACCAAAATTCACATATGCAGTTCGTGAAGGCAAACCAGGCAAAAAAAGGAAGACAGTAACATTACTAGAAAAGGTAATGAACAAAAATTCTTTGGATAAACAACAAAATAAAACGCATGCCAATATCGGCGTGGCTTTCCAGCGATGGCGAGAACTGAGAGACCTCAAGGGGCTGAAAAGTGACGCCTGGATGGCTATATTTCTGCTTTTCTTTTTGTATTTTGATCATACATATTTTTTTCTTTATGTTTTCATGAAGCATGTGTCATTAGCACACGTAGCTGCCTAATATAGCTAACATAACATTACTTAGCGAGCCGTAGTAGAGATGATAAATAATATATATGCCTAGCTCAAGATGATAGCTATAGTGTTGAATTGTGCATAATTTTGCTTTAGATAACTAAATACATGTTTAACAGATAGTAGGCCAATCCGCATCCAGGAACTTTTCTTAGAATTATATTTACCCTCTGTCTAACTCTTTTACCATGTTCACCTGGAAGTTTACCTGCACGTTTTTTTCGCCTTTGTTTTGTTTTTAAACAAAAAATCCCTCGACCCCGGATCTGTCCTCGACCTGACGATGCGGTACTTGTCTCTGGAGTGTAGTCCTCATCAGAGTCAACAATGCTTTCATTATGGAAACTCTTACATGCAGAACACCATATATGTTATGAATGTTACACGAAATTCATCTTCATCACAGTGTAAATGATGGCAATGGAAAAACGTGTATCATGCAACCTGTTTTTAGCTTTGCCTTATAGATAACTAGCTCGTTAGCGAATCAATAAATATATATTTTAATCTTTACCAATATCAATATGCTACTTGATAGTGAGTACTAAAATACATCTTAATTGTTTATCTTCATAATGATAAAGTTAGATGTTTTTATTACATGTGATTCTGACATGATGTCACTACATGCACTGCGCTCCTTCCTCTCTGCTCGTCTCAGGTAAATAATGCGTCTTCAGCTCAGCGGTCGGAGTCGCGCGTTCATGTGTTTTGGAGGCGTGGCTTTGGAAGGAGCCCAGAAGGGAGGGGGCAGAGTGAATGGAAATAATGAGCTGTCTTTAAAACAGTCGTGAGAGGTCTACAGACACTCGATTTTATACTTTCTTTTTCAGAGTACTTACATTTTAATTATGCATTGATAAATACAGAAAGTTTAAACAAATTTGGAAAAAAGTTTTTTTTATACAATTCCTACCTACAATACCTTTAAGACGTGGCTGCAGCATAAATGTAATTTATGACCTTGTATGGAAAATCCGGACGTTGTTATGACTTTTTAGGGCCTAAAATTCTTATTACTAAAGTTAATGACTAACATACATCAAGAGTCCCCCTGAAATGTAGAAATCTAAATTGGTGAATTTAGAAGAAATCTACAGATGCAATTAGATGGAGATTTTAGATTTAAAACAAACTCCATCTAAATGTGGATTTTGAAGGTTGTATTTGATGATGATGATACAGTCCTCCCTCAAATGTGAAACTAAGTCTATGTCACCATCAGGTGTATCAAATATATACTTGATTGAAACTAGTAGCATAGAAAACATGCACATTGTGGCATGGTTTCCTTTGCTGCTCTATAAACCTATGAATACTAAGGAGACCATGGTTTCTGTGTGAACTGATTATTTTGAAGACATCTTTTGAAAATGAAACAATTGCGTGAGTTTGAGGAAGATAAAATTAATAAACTTTTTTAATACATTTTTTAAAAAGTCAGAGTTGTGTTAATATATATATACTTTTTTGTTTAAAAAAAAAAAAAAAAAAAAAAAACGTAATTATGAGAAGTGCCCTTTTTTTCACTTGAGCCCCTGCCCCTCAAAATGTCTGTGCACTTCTCTGTGTCGGCTATCGCGCCGGCGCGACAAGCTCACTTTTTTCCTTATCAGAGACTCAAAAGAGACTCAAATTACTCAAATTACAATCTTACATATAAGTGTTGTACATCATTAGATCCTGTTAAGTGTCTATTTTTTTGTGGATACGCACAATAATAACAAAGTGTTCTGCTTTTTGTCAAATAAAGAAAAATAAACATGATGTGAATTTTGCTTTCTCTCTGTCAGTGAAGTTCATTCTGAAACGCGTCCGAAAATGAACTGTAACTAAGTAAATACTTGTCACACAGGCATGAAAGATTTTTCTTTTAAATTAAGTAATTTATATTAAAAATATATATATATATTTTATATATACATATATATATATATTCTCAGTTTATGTAATCTGTATGAAAAGAGAGAGATGTCAGTCTTTTTCCTTTCACCTAATTATAGTGTATTACGTGTTAATTTGACCACGCCCACTGAGAGCGTGCGCTATTCAAACGCAAATGTTGAGGCAAGCCATGCCAACGCCCACATCAGCTGGATAAAACATCCAGTTTAATAAGAATCTTGTACTTTACCTCGTCTTGCTGCGCTGCGAGGAATAATACTATCGTAATAATCCTGGAAAAGTTACCTCAGAAGTGCTGGTAGTTTCATTTCGAGGAGCAACGGATTCAGCTGATGTAGTAAGTCATTTATTCTTAAGTGCTTTGTTCTAATCACGTTATTGAATAGTGTCTGTAAACTGGACAAAGACTGTTTAAATATGAATTGCGTGTCTGTGTGAATGAATGAATGGCACAGACACGCGCGCGCGCACGATGTTGTTACAGCTATCCATCGCATCTGTGCGTTCATTCACTCTCGCTCCTACATTAGTAAACGTTATTTTTACATGAACACATCCAAACTATATTGCTATAGCCTACTGAGATTTGTTCTAATCGCGATATAGAATAGTGTCTGTAATGACAACATTTCGTTGACTAGTTTTGGATAGATTATCAATTATATTTTTACTCCAAAATAAACATCAAATAAGCTTTTGTTAGACAGTTTCTGCTCATATGTTAAATATATAGCATGTTTTGTCAAAAATAAACTAATCAACTGTTATAGTGTTTGTTACAATGCAAGCTAGGCTATATCAAAATAATGAATCCTTAACTTTGAAATATGTATGATAAAATGTATTGGCCTAGTTTAAAAAAATAATACTTTATAAGAGATTTATGGAAAAAGACCATTTTCTTTTCAAGATGTTTCCAACTCTAACTTTGAACCAATTCTATGGAATGACCCATATAGCCTATTTGAACAGGATTTGTTTCCAGGTATGACTAAACGTGCTTTTGACTTTCATTTATATTTTGATTATATATATATGTGTGTGTGTGTGTGTGTGTATGTGTATGTATGTATATATTTATATATATTTTCCTTGCATTCTTTCTTGTGTGACACCTGAATGAAAGGCTCATTATGCGGGTCTTTGTCTTCTCAGGTGAGAACCATCAAATTATTCATGAGGGGGTTGGGCCGTTCACGCCCATTCGCATATTGCCTTTCCAAACAAAAAAATCTTTTTCACAATTTAAAACAATTTTTTTGTTTTTTTTGTGAATGATTAGGCAGGATAATTTTCAGATCATTTTTAAGCAAAAACTCTAGGCGACAACATCCATTAGTCAAAAGTCTTGTGGACAGATATTTAGTATGTGTTTTGTGGCCTTATTTCAGAAACTTCAATAACCATGCAGAAACAATATTCTCTCAAAAATACAAACATGTACATACATGTTGCTCACATATTATGGTAGCCCTGTTTGTGCTAAATAGAGTGTAATTTCACCTGTGCCATTAATATGTTTATAAGCAACTGAAAAAAGCACAAATGTCAGGGCATGTCAAAACATCTCAAGGACCCCAAAAACACCTTAGACCCCAGAGGGTTAAAAGTCTTAAATTCCCCTCATCTGTCCCTAAAGCTAATTAAAATTTGTCAGTACATCGTTTTTCTAAGATGTGGGTGAATACTGTACGTACAGTTCACTAACAGATATGAAAACAATCAATCAATTTATCATATGTTGTGTACAATTGCAAATTTTAGAGATCCTGCACTAAAAGTGTCTAAAAAGTAATTACAGTACCAACAAATAAACCTGTATCATTTCGCTTCAAAATACCTTTACAGAGGTTTTTTAAATTAATAAAAAGTTACATTTACATTTGTAAAAGTTGCCGCCTCTGGTGTTGCCATCCGCCATATATTTCCTTCGTACTCTATCGCCTTATCGCATTGGATCTTGGGAAACAGCGCTCCAACGAATGTACATCGGATACACTCAAAATCAGAAAGGACTGTGGGTAAAAGTAGTGAACGAATGTAGGGGATGATGTCGTTCACTCAGAATTCGGACACCACTAAAAAATGGCCGACACCCGATATAGTGCACTATATAGTGGATAGGGAGCGGTTTCGGACACAGCCAGTGTGTTTTTCAGGTGTGGTGGATATGCAATTCTGAAAGTAAAGTACATACAGAAGGCTGTTAAGGAGGCTTCATCACGGCTGGTGCACTGGCACACACCTATTCCATCTACATTCACCACACTGAGCCCTCTTCCAATGATCGCCGTTTTCCAGTCTTTATCCATCAGTTGTATGGTTGGAAGCAGGGTCTCCCTACATAAAAGAAAACAATTTTTCAAATTCAAATAAACAAACAAGTAAATTTAGTTTATTGGAATTTTTATTGCAAGCACTTGTCATAGTTTTGTTACAGCCTCTTTCATGGCACAGACAGTACAGCTACATACAGTGCAGAACTGCAAAAGCAATAAGAAGGCTAATGTGTAAAGTTCTCTTACGAGAGTACTCTCGTGTTGCGTAAGCTAGCTTACGCTATGGGAAAAAACTCTTTTCTCGATAATACTGAAGCCAAAAATTATCCTTATTTGTATTAATTTAAAACGCATTTGCTGCAGCGAGCAGACCTAGGCGAGGCAGCTTGCGCGCCTATTGGCTGCTCTGCGGCAACTGCTGCAACCTATCGAGGGACTTCTCGTCGTAGTCACGTCCCGCGCGAATGGGTGTGGCTAATGCCTATATAAGCCAGAGCTTGATAGGATGTGCCTTGATTTTCATCTCTTCAGTGAAGTCTACACATCGCTGGATCTCAGAGAAGAAGCCTGGGCCACCGAACAGCCTTTCAGCGGGACATGTTCACTAAGGAAGCCGGACGTCTTCTCGCCGCCTTCAGTCGCCGTTCCTGCTGCGCTATCTGGCGCCCATATCCTTTCTCGCTTCCGTGTGTGTTCGCCGCTGTCTCGAATGTGACTCTGTGGCTTTGTCGACCCTGCGGGCTCGATTAACCATTTTCGACGAGGGCCCCGCCTCCCTCTTCTGCGCCGCGTCGTAAAACGCGCCGCTCTCAGAGGCCACCAGTGGAGGTTCCGGTTGTCGAGTGCACGCTGACGCGATCCCCGCATGCCTCGCTTTCCCCCGTTTCGCTCACGGATGGCCAGCGCCCGACTTCGGCCGCTCCTATTGCCTGTGATGAGTTCGAAGGGGACGACTTAGAGGACGACTGTTCTCTTCTCGCGTCGGGGAGCGAAGAGTGGTCGGGCTCCGTTCCAGACCCTGCCCCTTCTCTACGAGAGTCCAGTGGGGTAAGAGCCAGCGTCGACGCCGAACTTCTCCGCTTCCATACGAAGGCCGTGGAGCACCTCGGTCTGGATTGGTCGCTGCCCGATGAGCCCGCGCCCAACAGACTTGACGGCTGCTTTCTCCCTGGTCGCCACTCGGCGCCTCCCGCGAGGCCCACCCCTTTTCTCCCCGAGCTGCACGAGGAGCTGTCTAAATCCTGGAAAGCTCCTTTTTCGGCCAGGCTGCGATCATCTGTCCCTTCGACGCTCTGTTCTGGATGGCGCGAAGGACAAGGGTTATGTTTCCATTCCTCCGGCGAGGAAGCAGTCGCAACACACCTTTGCCCGCCCTCTGCTGGATGGCGTTCTAAGGCCACCTTGCCCTCTAAAGCCTGCCGAACTACTTCCGCCTTCATCAGTCGCGCTTACACCGCCGCTGGCAAGGCCGCCTCAGCACTCCACACTATGGCAGTGCTGCAAATTTTCCAAGCCAACCTTCTCCGTTCCTTGGACGAGGCGGGCACGGACCCTGAGAGCTTCGTGGACTTGAAAAGCACCACAGATCTAGCTCTGCGAGCCACCAAGTCCGCCGCCCAGGCCATCGGGAGGAACATGGCGTCCATCACCGTTGTTGAGAGACATTTGTGGCTGACACTGTCAGAAATGAAGGACGCTGACACGTGTCGCCCTCACAGTTCCCGCGGCTGCGGTGACTGGAGATGTGTATTCTACAGCCAACGAGCCAGTTACACAACCCGCTTGCCTGTACCCAAACACCGTTTTCACGGCGACCCAGATAAAACTCAAAAAGAGCATTATGTCTGTTCATCCGGCTTACGCTGAAAGTGTTTTAAATGTAAGAAATGTGCCCACGTCCCAGTGTTCACCCCTACACATAAGCACGGCCCACTCAGTGACACACACTCATTCAGGGCCTATATCAATAAAGGCGGTTCATGCCGATTGTGTTTTAACCCTCTGGGGTCGGCAAACGCGCCGGCGCATTTTGCTGGTTTTTCTTCACATAGTAGCACAATAGACTTAAATTACTCCGTCATTTATGGCCATACAGAAAAAATAAATATGAAAAAAATATCTGTGATATGTGTACTTGTGTATGTGTCCACTTACAATCAAAAAAGATATTGTGCTTTTGTAAAATAAATAAAAGAAACAGGGTGTTCTTTCTGCCTCTCCGTCTCTGTGAACTTTTTTTTCTTGAGCACGTCTATAAACTGAAACAAAACTCAGCGAATACTTTTCACCCAGGCATGAGATATATATCTTTATAATCATTTAAGTGTGTACTTTTAAATGATCTGATTCAAAATGAAAACAAATTTTCTCTGTTTAAGTAATTTGTATGAAACAAACAAGATGTCCAGTTTCTCAAACGCTTGCTAATTAGTTTTAATTTGACCACGCCCACGTGCGAAAAAAAGATTGATATGCAAATCTCCATGAAGGAACGCGAACGCGCTCTATTCTGACTCCTATCAGTGTCAGTGCTTTGTAGCGACATATGGTGGTATTTGGAGTCATTGCGCTTGTAAGGAGATCGTCAACAGGTGTACATGCAGACTAAATGCTCCACCACCAGCATTATTTGTCTATCCTTGAAATAGATCCATTCATTTTACAAAAATGAAAACAACCAAGATTTCAGGAAAGAATACACTCAACCTGGAGTCAAGCTTACTGAGACTTATTGTTAATGTTCGCTATCTGTCTAACAATACAGTGAAGTATCTGCCAGGACAGAATAGTAAAATGATGACCACACAGCGGGAAAAGACAACAAAATAACTTTGTGAACAGCACTCAGAAGCATAAACCTTCAGACTCAATCAAGATATTGCAAAGATGAGCGACAACGATGACGGAACACGTCAGTCTCAGATGCAGACGAGGTCTAGAGTCTCCTCTTCTCTCAAGTCCTCCAGAGCATCAACTCGGACATCTGTCAGCGCCGCTGCAGCGAGGGCAACGGCCAAGGCCGAAGCAGCAAAAATAAAGGTGTCTTATGCAGAGAAGGAGGCAGCCATCATGAAAGAAAAGGTAACCATAGAGGCCAATCTTCATGTGTTGCAGCAATAGAAGGAAGCTGCAGCAGCATCAAAAGAGGCAGCAATATATGAAGAGGCAGCAGCAGCTGAACAGATGGAAAGAGACCCTCTTGGTGAGTTTCAGGATTTGACTTTTGAAGATCCAACAAAACGCACCAGAGACTATATAGAAACTCAACCATTTGAACAACATGCTCACCAGGAGCTTCATGATGGTACGCCACAGCAGCCAATCCAACAGGACAAAACCCTAAGTCTCCCATGCACTATCAACGGGGCACAAAATACAGTGTATAAACCACTTAAGGAGGAAGAAAATTACAAACCCATTGCAGATGAGCTCTATGCACTTCCACCTACCCATAAGGCTCCTTATACCCCAAATAAATACCCAGCTACCTTTCCAGCACCTAATCGGGTCCAGTACAAGATATACTCACCGTCAACTCCTCAGACCGCTGATCTAGCCCAGTATCTGGTGAGAAAGGAAATGGTTAGCTCTGGGCTCCTTGCCTTTGATAACCGTCCAGAATACTATTGGGCATGGAAATCGTAGCAGCCATAAAGGAGCTAAATCTATCTGACCAGGAAAAGCTTAAACTCCTCGTAAAATGGCTTGGGTCGGAGTCATCAGCACAACCCAAGCAGTTAAGGTCAGTGCATATTAACAATCCTAGAGCAGGTGTGTATATGATATGGCAGCGCTTGGAAGAGATGTATGGACGCCCAGAGGTTATTGAAAATGCCCTACTGAGAAGACTAGAGACCTTCCCAGTCATCTCTAACAGAGACATACACAAGCTCGTGGAATTAGGTGACTTGCTAAGAGAGCTAGAAGCTGCTAAAGCGGAGGGATAATTGCCTGGACTCGCAAATCTAGACACATCAAGGGGTGTTAATCCAAAAGTGGAGAAGCTTCCTTTCTCCCTCCGGGACTGCTGGATAGGGCAGGGATCCAAATACAAGGAGGATTTTCATGTCCCCTTCCCACCATTCAGCTTTTTTGTCAACTTCGTATGTTCCCAGGCAAAGACCCGTAACGACCCCAGTTTTGCATTTAGCCTCTCCTCTACCCCAGGCCACGCCAAAGTCGAAAGGTCACCAAAATACCTCCCCAGAACAACTGTGACAGTCAGAAAAACGGCAGTCACTGCTACAACTACCACTCCACAGGCAAATGCAACTGCCAAGGATGAACCAGATAAGCAGTGTCCCATTCATAATAAACCACACGCGCTATCAAAATGTCGTGGTTTACGAGCGAAACATCTTGATGAGAGAAAAACATACTTGAAGGAGAATTCAATCTGTTTTCGATGTTGTGCCAGCACCAAGCATATGGCTAAATATTGCAGGACAACACTTAAATGTAATGAGTGTGAAAGCAACAGACACATTTCAGCGATGCATCCTGGAACAGCCCCTTGGTTACCAGCTTTAGCACGCGGCTGAGGACGAGCAAAGCGGGGAGTGTGAAGAGCGAACACCTCCTATAGTCACGTCCAAGTGTACAGAAATATGTGGTGGCTCTACCAAGGCCAGATCCTGCTAAAAATCTGCTTGGTCAAGGTTTATCACACCAACAATCCAAGTAAGGTTCACAGGGTGTATGCAGTACTAGATGACCAAAGCAACCGGTCCTTAGTAAAATCACAATTCTTCAATCTGCTAGACATTAACAGCAGTGCATCCCCCTATACTCTCAAAACATGCTCCGGCACAGTGGAGACTGCAGGGCGGAAAGCAAGTAACATTATAGTGGAGTCATTCAATGGTAAAACCAAGGTGAAACTTCCAACTAGAATGTAACAACCTACCTGACGACAGATCAGAGATCCCAACGCCTAAGTGCACTAAATATTTTCCTCATCTCACTCCTGTGGCCGATAAGATCCCTCCTCTTGACGCCAGTGCTCATATTCTCCTCCTCCTAGGCAGAGACATTTTGAGCGTGCATAAGGTGCGTGAACAGCGTAACGGGCCTCACAACTCACCGTATGCCCAGCGCCTTGACCGGGGCTGGGTCATAGTTGGAGAATTATGCTTGAGTGGTGCTCACAAGAACGAAGAAGTTAATGCCTACAAGACACATGTCTTTCAAAATGGACGCTCCTCTTTCCTTGAGCCTTGTACCAACAAGATTCACATAACGGAGAGAGTACAGGGTCCAGTGCAGCCAAGTCTTCAAACATCATCTTACAGCCAGGAGATCTTTCAGGAGACTTGTCGAGATGGTTTGGGGGAAAGTGTGTTTCAGAAAACACCTGAAGATAAGAAACTAGCCATGTCAGTAGATGATAATAACTTTCTCAGAATAATGGAAAGCGAAGTGTACATGGATGACCAAAATCACTGGGTGGCACCCCTACCTTTTCATTCACCTCATAAGCCCCTTCCAAATAACAGAAGACAGGCCACCCAGAGACTCTCCACTCTCCAAGGCTCATTCAGACAGAGACCTGACATGAAACAGCACTTCTTTGACTTCATGCAGAAAGTCCTCGACAACCAGCAGGCAGAGCCGGCTCCTCCATTGCAACCAGGGCAAGAATGCTGGTTTTTACCCACCCTATCACCCGCAGAAGCCTGGGAAAATCAGGGTGGTTTTTGATTCCAGCACAGTGTTTAAGGGAACGTCATTGAATGACATGCTCCTCAGCAGACCTAACCTCAACAACACTCTAGTTGGAGTCCTACTAAGGTTCAGGAGGGAGAAAATAGCCATCACAGCTGATATTGAACAAATGTTCTATGGGTTCAAGGTCAGAGAGGACCATCGCAATTTCTTGCGATTTCTGTGGCACCCGAGATAATGATCCTGATAAGGAGATCATTGACTTTTGGATGACTGTACACATTTTTGGGAACAGCCCGTCACCCGCTGTAGCAACGTATGGGCTGAGGAAAGCTGCAGAACAAGGAGAATATGAACACGGCATGGATGCCAATGATTTCGTCTACAGAAATGTTTACGTTGATGATGGTCTCATTACAGTGTCAAAGGAGGTTGACGCCATTGATCTCCTGCAACGCACCAGGGCCCTACTAGCTGAGTCCAACTTATGACTTCACAAAATTGCCTCAAATAGTACAAAGGTCATGGAGGCCTTTACTCCAGAAGAACAAGCAAGTGACTTTAAGGATCTAGATTTAGGAGCAGACCCCTTGCCCTCTTGGTTGGTTTGGGGGGTGATGATTCATGTAATCCGTATGAAAGGTGCATTTCTCGGATTCATGTATTCCGTATGAAAGGTGCATTTCTCTCTAAATGTGCACCCGCCTTACAGCGGAGATGGAGATGTTTTAGCCGACACTGATTTTTTATTAAGAAACAATTAAAATGCCTTGTTATTTTTTTCAGAGACATTTATTAATTATTATAGCCTAACTCACCTTTCTGTAGGCTGTGGTTATATGGCTCTTCTCATTCAGCACTGCGGGAAAAATATAATTTCCAGGTTCTAATTTGGCCTTAGAAAACCAGTAAAATCTAAAAAAAATTCATATTAATTTGTCAATATTTTGTTTAATGTTTAATAAAGGGGCAAAAAGTCATAAACAAAAATCTGAAAATTCGTCGATATTTATTCTTTGGCGCAGCATTTGGTGTGTAGGTACAGTTCAAATTAAAATTTTGGTGTTCAACTTTGCGTTTTAAAAATACAACGGTTCATTTTTGCAATTAGGGGTTAAATAAGGAAAAACGAATGGACACAAAAGTACACTGACCGTTTGGACATAATACGAGACAGAGTTCTTTATTAAATTCATAAAAGAAACAATAATTACAGGAATACTGGTTTTCAAAAAAAGGCCTAAGTGCCACAAAGTAACAGACTAAGCAAAATATGTCTTATCCGACAGTAATATGTGATTCTAAATTATATAAAATTATATAAAGTTACAGACTATTTGTTTCTTGCATGCTAATCACAATCATATAGGCTACCATCAGGGCCTGCACGGCGGCAGAAAAATGACGCAGAGATGTAAGACACCGTGTCTCTACCTTACGATGATTTTGGTACACCAAATGTAGATTTGCGCTCTGGAGTTCAGCTGATAAACTCTGCCATGAGACCCTGAATATCCAGATCATCCAAAATGTTTTTGTGGATGTGAAGCAGTGCCATGTGAGAAAGTCTACTCTGAGTGATAGTGCTACGGAGCCAGGTTTTCAGGCGGCGAAGAGCTGAGAAAGACCTTTCGGAGCCAGCAGTGGACACTGGTAAACAAAGGCACAAGTGGATCAGCCGTTCCACCTCGGTGAAAAGTCCTCTTGTTTGTGGATGTAGAGCTGATACAAAGCGAGCTAGTTCTTGGACTGAGTGGAATGCATGTTGTTTGGTGAGGCCACCCAGCATCCTCAGTTGCAGGCCTAGGGACGCAATGTCCATCTGTGGAAGCTGAAGGTTACTCAAGTCAGCATCTGAAACAAGGCCCTTTGCAGAATCCAGGAGCACTCTCTCCCTCTTTGCAGCTGTTGACAAGCCAGCTTGATCGAATCTGCGCTCCATCTCCGAATTCATTAAATCCACTGCCTCAAAAAAGTCCCGTCGCCACTTTAATTCACCACTGTCTGCTAAATCCTCCAGCACAGAGGTGTCCCGAAAACGATTTGGTGTTCTGCTGACCCTGGAATCTTTTGGCCACTTCAGGCTGAGAGCTGATGCAGACACTTTTGCTTTCAACAAAATAGTGTCCACAACTCCTTTTCCCCTCAGTGCACCTATAATAATAATAATAATAATAATAATAATAATAATAATACATGTTTTTATTTACGTTTAACCCTCTGAGGTCGCCGGCGCGTTTTGCTGGATTTTCTTCACATTGTAGCACAATAAACGTAAATTACTTTGCCATTTATGCTCATACAGAAAAAAGAAATAATTATGAAAAAAGAATCTGTGATATTTCTACTCTTTTATGTGTCCACTTACAATCAAATCAAAACATTGTGCTTTTGTTAAATAAAGAAAATAAACGGTGTGCTTTCTTCCTCTCCGTCTGAACTTTTTTTTTTACCACGCCAACGCGCGTAAAATTTGAGTTTTAATTTGACCACACCAACGCGCGCAAAAGACATTGACATGCAAATCGTCCACAAAAAATAGCAATTATAGGTAACAAAAGCAAAGAATAAAGCTTACCTATATTCTCTTTGAGAACTTAAATGCACTCAAGTGCACCAGAAACGCTTGCATCAGCCTTCTGCAAACTTCTTGCCACAGCCTCACATGGTCCAAACATAGCCTCACAGCACACACTTACCACTCCGGCTCACTGGTGACAACACATACTTTTTCAAAAGCAAAAAATTGCTCACCTTCGTACGTATGCAAGGATCTGTGTTTCTTATTAACCCATTTAATCCCAACGGTCACAATAGTGACCGTAATTTTTTTTTTTCCATTTCTAGGGCTATAACAATGTTACTGAATAATCTATCAATGCATTTCCAGCAGATACTGAAATAATAAAGGGTCTCAATGAAATATCTGCAGTGTCGCATGTTTACTGCAAATTGTCACATGACCAGAGCTGTTTATTTCACGTTTGTGCCAAGAGAAGAGGATTGCAGCAAGAAAGCTCCCAAAGAAAAGATTAGTAAAGTATGTTAACATAAAGAAAGGACATAGATTTTTGGTACACATCATGTTTAAGGTGTCTAGTATTGATATATGCATTTGCAATTACTCAACTTTGTTTCACGAGTTCACACTTACAAATAAGTCAGATAGAATAAATGCGTATTTGGCGTGCTGTCCGAGGAGAGGGCTCCGAGTTAGGTATTCGGCCCGAACCCAAAGCACTCCCCCCGTATTCCTGGCTGTGAAATAAATAAATAAGATAAGCCAAGAGTGAGGAGTCGGGGTGGTGGAGGGATGCTGAAACTGTCAAGGAATGTTAGGTGAGTTGACAGAGTGAATATTTATATGCTCCTTCTTGTGCTGATAGGGTAGACATGGTAATTGTTTGATGACCAGTTGATTGGAATGATTATTTGAACGTGCTCCTCCCGAACTTTGTTTATAAAACATCATTTAATGTGTTCATAAAACTCACAAACATGTCAACTGCAACAATAGTGACCGGTGGGATAACCAATTGGATTTATATGCTACTACACAAAGGCTAACTGTTCTACCTTACTTTCTGCTGCTACCTAACTTACTACCTAATTTTACATACAGACACATACACAGAAACTCACACTCGCACATCACACACACACACCACGCACGCCACACACACCACGCCACACACTCCACGCACGCCACACACTCCACGCACGCCACACACACCCCACACACACGCACACCACACACACGCACACCACACAACACACCCCACACACTCACATCACACACACGCACACCACACAACACACCCCACACACACACACTACACACCCCACACGCACACCCAACACCACGCACACCCCACACGCACGCACGCTACACACGACGCACGCACGCACACCGCACACCACAACACACCCCACACGCACGCACACCGCACACCACACACCCCACACGCACGCACACCACACACACACAAAACACCACATACCCCACACGCCCCACTCACATCACACACCACATACCCCACATACGCGCGCACACCACACACCCCACACCACACACCCCACATGCACACCCACACACACGCACACCGCAACACACCCCACACGCGCACGCCCACCACACACCCCACACGCACACAAAACACCCCACACCACACACCCCACATGCACACCCGCACGCACACCGCACACGCACACCGCAACACACCCCACACGCACGCACACCACACACCCCACACGCACACAAAACACCACACACTCCACACGCACGCACAGCACACACCCCACACGCCCCACTCACATAACACACCACACACCCCACATGCACACCCACGCACACCACACGCACACAAAACACCACACGCCCCACTCACATCACACACCCCACACGCACACCACACACCCCGCACACCGCAACACACCTCACATGCATGCACACCCCACAAGCCCCACACACTCACATCACACACCCCACACCACACATGCACACCCAACACCACACTCCCCACACACACACCCAACACCCCACCACGCACACCCCACACGCACGCACGCACACCACACACCCCACACGCACACAAAACACCACACACCCCACACGCCCCACTCACATAACACACCACACACCCCACATGCACACCCACAGACCCCACACGCACGCACACCACACACCCCATATGCACGCAAAACACCACACGCCCCACTCACATCACACACCACACACCCCACACCCCACACCACACACCGCACACCACACACCCCGCACACCGCAACACGCACGCACACCCCACAAGCCCCACACACACACATCACACACCCCACACCACACTCACCCCACAAGCACACCCAACACCACACACCCCACCACGCACACGCACGCATGCCACACACCACGCACGCACGCCACACACCCCGCACACACTCACATCACACACCCCACACGCACACCACACCCCACCATGCACACCCCACACGCACGCACGCACGCCACACACCCCGCACACACTCACATCACACACCACACACCCCACACCCCACCACGCACACACACCACACACCCCACACGCACGCACACCACCACACACCCCGCACGCACACCACCACACACCCCGCACGCACACCACACACCCCACACGCACGCACACCCCACACACACACACCACACACGCATACCACACACGCACACCACACACCCCACATCCCACACAGACCCCACACACACACACACCCCCCACCCCACACACACGCACACACATACCACACACCCCACACGCACACCGCACACCCCACACACCCCACACAGACACACACACACGCACACACACGCGCACGCACAATTGTGACCGACCATAAAACTCACATTTTCACACACTTTTCCATGAAAATTAAAAAAAATTATGATTGATTGTTTCAAAGGGATACTAATGACACATGATTTGGATATTTTTATGTCTGGGAAAAATTTGGGATTAAATGGGTTAAGAGGGCCTTGATGGATAATAAGATAGCATGTACACAGATGAAGTTTAGTATCAGTTTTCTGTGTTTGCTTATTAAGAGGGCCTTGATGGATAATAAGCAAAAGTATGTACACAGAGGATTAGAATTACTGATAAGGATTACTGTGTGAATGAGCGTGAGGGACAAGTATAAATGATGTGTAGTAAAATAAAAGAAATAGTAAAGGAAAACAATTGTTTCAAGATATTAACCTTGCAGAATATTGTAGTATGAAATAAGTTAAAATAATAAAATATATATAATAAATAAATGTAAGGATATATATTACCGTAATAGATAAATATAAATAAGATTGCACGTCCTTAATATATTATATTTTATATCTGAAGATGTCTAAAATTTGTATCTTGTTATCCCTGTAGACAAAAGTGAGAAAAAGTATAGATAATGCAGATAATTAAGTTTGTGTTAAGAGGAAAAAAAATGTATGACCTGTGCAGAGTGGTGAACAGGATTGGGTGACCAAGTACAATCAATCTTAGAATTTTGTAGTAAATGAGAATTGGTGATTCAATATTAAAAGGATAAGAGAAATTCCTTGATGATGGTTGAGGAAAATGTATACACCATGTTAGATTATTTTGAGCACAGCATGCAAATATAGAAGAAAGATTGAAGTCTGATTTTATGATGGGGAAAATTATTGAATTGTATTACACTCAGATAGTCAAATGTAGATTATTGCTGATATTGCAATGAAGAAATAGTTTGCTTTTCCCTGCAACGAAGAATTTGCTTTACTAAAAACAGAATGGGAGAACTGCTGTTGTCAACCAGTGATTATTATATTATGTAAAAGAACTATTGAAAAAAGGAATTTAGATAAAGAGCTAATAGCTCAGTCACAATTGGAACTAGTATTTATAAAAGTTCAATTTGATTCATGCAGTTCTCTGAGTGTTCAAATTTCAGATGCCTTCATGTGACAGAGTCGAATGGAAGCAACAAGAGAGCAAAGGGCAAAGACTAGACTTCAAGAGATTTCCACGAACTTAACTGAAGTAGTTGAAGGAGATCGCAATTCTCGCGCATGCGTCGTGGAAATCTCTTGAAGTCTCGTTTCAGGCCTACAAGGAAGAAAAGGAATAGTCGAATAAAGTCGTTATTTTTGTTTGTTTTTTCGCACAAAAATATTCTCGTCGCTTGATAAACTTATAGTTGAGCCACTGTTGTGACATGGAATATTTAAACATTTTCTTCACTGACTTTCTGGGCCGTCAGGTTTCAATCCCTTAGGCAGCCTATGGAGGAGTGATCCAGCTGTCACATTTAATCAAAAATATCTTCATTTGTGTTCCGAAGACGAACGAAGGTCTTACGGGGTTGGTACAGCATGGGGGTGAGTAATTAATGACTTAATTTTCATTTTTGGGTGAACTAACCCTTTAATGCTGGAAAAGGTGAAACTTTCACTTGAGACTTTTTCTGAGAACAAAGAGACAATCCTGAGATGCTAAACAGTGTCAGGATCTTTCAAAAGCCCAAACGCAGAAGAGGCAGAAAGAAACAACGCAGCCTATTCCATTCTACGACA
Source organism: Tiaroga cobitis (assembly GCA_030578255.1). NCBI lineage: Eukaryota > Metazoa > Chordata > Actinopteri > Cypriniformes > Leuciscidae > Tiaroga > Tiaroga cobitis. Next base: position 50,271,776 of record CM060608.1, on the reverse strand, counting down.
TCAGGCCTTTGAGTGACAGGCTGACGACACATGCAGAGCGACAGCCAAGAAGCTTCAACAGACGGATGATCTGAGAACAGAAGAACTGACTGACATCCTTCCCTTACGGGCACCACAGGTGCGGCAACTCCAATAATCACTCCAGAGAGACTGCTTCAAATTTGGTTTATTATTATATTAACTTTATTCTTCTTGATTATTCACTGGTCTAATAGCAATTCTTTATATTCTCTGCTAAACTAACCCTCTCTGCTTTATCAGTAGGTACAAGTCCAGCTCTATAAGAAAAAAGAAAGTCCATTGACAGAGAGAAATGGGTGCTCGACTCACCAAATAGTTCAAACTGAGGCTGGATTTGGTATAGTGAGGGCTATTATATTCAAAAAGTTCAAAGGGCTAAAAGCACGATAGAATTATTCTCTGGCAAAGAAAAAGAGAGAAACAAATGTCAAAAAATAATTATTACTGTTAGCAAAACAATGATACTGGTCACTCCATCTTGTTTTGGTAATTTTCTAGAGATAGATTGGAGAAAAATATATAACTACAAAAGCCAAAATTATGAAATCACAAACGCTGCCAAAACTGGGATAATGAGATAGAAATGGTGTTGGCCATGGATCCAAGAATATGCAGAGATCTCCAAGTTTATTCTTAAAAGCAGCTCATGAGCAAAAACAAAATGAATATAAAAATTAGACAAAGAAATGACAAAATGCATTTGAGAAATTACAAGTGGCTAGCCTATTATTCTAAAATATTCAATCTAATAGAAAAAGAAAAAAGAAAAGGGGTTTACAACAACAGTGCTAAACTAAACCTTATGATTAGTGACACGTCTCAATAGTGTTTGACATAGTTGTGTTGACCTGATCAGACCTTGTGGCTAAAATTATAAGATGCCACATTTAAAGCACAACCTGCAAGAATGTATGCTGGCCTGTGTGTGTGAGAGTGACTGAGTGTGAATGTAGTGAGAGATGATGTATGAAGAAACACTGAGGCAAATCAATTAGTTTGCCAATACAGCTGTATTTAAACTTTAATATGTGGGCCCACAGGGCAAATTCTGCCCAATAAAATAATGACCATGCATGAATTTGGTTAAATTTCCTGGTTGAAATTGTAGTGGCAATAGGAAAAAATGTCTCGGGTTACGACTGTAACCCTCGTTCCCTGAGAAGGGACCCGAGACATTCCCTTTCGAGGGAACTTACGCTGCGTCGAAAATCGACACTAGGGGAACGAATGCCCACTGCGCCACTCCGAGAGAAACGCCCTGGTATGAAATCTGGCATACTCAAGACGAGAGAACTTGTGATCCCGGTGTAGAGGGCAGATCCAAACTGTAATGTTTTATGAAGGTGTGAGGAGAGGTCCAGCCTGCGGCATCACAGACCTCTTGAAGAGAGACTCCTGACAGTTGAGCCTTAGAGGAAGCCACTGCTCTAGTCGAGTGGGCTTTCACCAGAAGAGGCGAAGGCAAACTGCGCGCCTCGTAAGCTGAGGATATAGCCTCTACAATCCATCTACTGATAGTCTGTTTAGAAACAGGAGAACCCTTCTTAATTGACCCAAAACACACAAGAAGCTGGTCTGACATCCTCCAACCCAAGGTCCTTTGGGTATAGACCTCAAGGGCTCGGACCGGGCACAATAAATGTTGCTTAGCTTGCTCATCCGACACATGCGGTGGAGGATGAAACGCCTGAAGAACTATAGACCATGCCACATTTGACGGCACCTTAGGCACATAGCCAGGTCTAGGGTGGAGAATAGCCTTCACCCGGCCAGGAGCGAACTCAAGACAAGAGGGAGCAACCGATAGAGCCTGCAGGTCCCCAACTCTTTTGAGGGACGTAATTGCCAGCAAGAAGGCCAACTTAAAGGACATACATTTCTCAGACACCTCATCCAATGGCTCGAAGGGGGCCAGGGATAACCCTTCGAGGACCACTGTCAGGTCCCAAGAGGGAACTCTGGACTGGACGACAGGCCTCATTCTCCTTGCTCCACGAAGGAAACGAACAATAAGTGGGTGTCTCCCCAAAGTGCCCACCCCTAGAGGCGTGTGGAAGGCAGCTATGGCCGCCACATAGACCTTAAGTGTGGACGGGGAGAGCCCGTCAGAGAAGCGACTCTGGAGGAACTCCAGCACTGAAGCCACCGGGCAGTTAACTGGGTCCAACTGAAGTTCTCTGCACCATAAGTTAAAAACATTCCATTTCAAAGAATAAAGTTTCCTCGTGGAGGGGGCTCTAGAGTTTAAAATGGTCTCCACAACCTCAGTTGAGAGACCAGTATTTATGAGCTGGTCCCCCTCAGGGGCCAGACCCACAGCTTCCACAACTTCGGCTGAGGGTGAAATATTGTGCCCTCGGCCTGAGAAAGAAGGTCCCTCCTGATCGGGATCTGCCAAGGAGGGCCTGCTAGAAGAACCATGATGTCTGAAAACCACACTCGTGCCGGCCAGTACGGGGCTACCAGAAGTAAGCTGATCCCGTACCGCCGGACTCTCTCTAGAACCCCTGGGAGCAGAGCGATAGGGGGAAACGCATACAGACGTAGCCTCGGCCACATCTGTACCATGGCATCCAGACCCAGAGGAGCTGGATGCGATAGGGAGAACCAAAATGGACAGTGAGTATTCTCGTGAGTGGCAAATAGATCCACTTCGGCCTGTCCAAACTCCTTCCATATTAGCTCCACCGACTCTGGGTGGAGTCTCCAATCCCCGGGCCTCAGCCCCTGCCTCGACAGAATGTCTGCTCCCACATTGGTGCTTCCAGGGATAAACATAGCCTTGACTGACAGAAGTTTGCCCTGGGCCCACAGGAGGACCTGGTGCGCCAGTCTGGATAGAGGGCGCGACCTCAGGCCCCCCTGTCGATTCAAATAGGCGACCACAGATGTATTGTCTGTTCGCACCAGAACATGATGGCCTCTGAGGTCCGGAAGAAAGTGCTTGAGAGCCAGAATTACCGCCAACATCTCCAGGCAGTTGATGTGCCAAGATAGATGGTGGTCTTTCCAAGGACCCCTGGTGTAGCGGCCTTCCATGACCGCACCCCAGCCTGTAAGGGAAGCATCTGTGGTCACAATTTTTCATTGACACGGTGCCCCCAACACAGGACCTAGGGAGAGGAACCAAGGTTTCTTCCACATTATCAAGGAATGAAGGCACCTGCGCGCTACCTTGATAATGCGAAAAGGGTTCCCCCTCGGGGAAAACCCCTTGGTCTTGAGCCACCACTGCAAGGCTCTCATGTGCAGCAGGCCAAAAGGAATCACACTGGACGCTGCCGCCAGGAGACCCAGCACTCTCTGAAAGTGCTTGACAGTGATGGTTTGGCCCAGCCTGAAACTCTTTATTGTGGTCAAGATGGTATCTACACGAGCAGGAGACAATTTTGCCCGCATCGTGATTGAGTCCCAAACTACTCCCAGGAAAATAGTCCTCTGCAGAGGAGTCAATGAACTCTTCTTGACATTTAGTCTCAGTCCCAAGCACCTTAAATGGTGTAGAACAACATCTCGATGTTGAACTGCCAATACCTCCGACTCTGCTAGAATTAGCCAGTCGTCGATGTAATTGAGGATGCGAATGCCTTGAAGTCTGAGAGGAGCAAGAGCAGCATCCATACATTTGGTGAAGGTACGTGGTGACAGTGCTAGGCCGAATGGAAGAACCTTGTATTGGTAAGCCTTTCCCCCGAAAGCAAACCTCAGAAACTTCCTGTGCTGCGGAAAGATGGAAATATGCATCCTTTAGATCTATCGTTATGAACCAGTCCTCGGATCTGATTTGATTTACGATGATAGGTATGGTCAACATTTTGAACCTGTATCTCCTCAGATACCCCTTTTCCACCAAGGTAGAGCTGGTGCTGGTTCGGAGCCAGAGCCTAGTTTCAAATCGGTTCTTTGGTTTTCGACCACCAAAGCACCAGCTCCGAACCAGTAAAAGTGGTTCTTAAGTAGCACCAAATCATTGCTGGTCTAGAAGTAAGAACCGCTTACGTCAGTGGCTGGGGGGCGGGGTTACCGTGGCCAACAAGACGAACAGAAACTTGTGACCGCCATTTTTGAATTAGCAGCTAATCGAGCTAATAGCAGCTCGATTGTAATCTCCGTTTATACAAGTTACGGCGAGCTGCACGAACACGTTGTATTCGCCGTGTTTGGATGCCGATGTACGTTAGGTTCGCAAAGCCATGAGAATCAATAGTAATGCAACGGCCGCCATTGTTGATAGAAGGCTTGTTCGAGATGCATCGGAGCGGCGCGGACCGATCGGAGCTGCGGGAGTGTTTGGAGATCATGGAGATCTCCTTGTGCTTTTGGATCGCTTTCGCAGTGCTTTGATGTCATGCGGCGATCGATCTGCGAGAAGCCGATGCATCTCGAACAAGCCTGGCGTGTTTGTGTTTGGCGCTACCGCACTAGCGTTGCTGGGCAACATGAGACGTATGCAGTGACGTAAGATCTGGCTCTGTTGTGGCTCTCAAGCCGGTGGAAAGGCAAACCGGTTCTTAGTAAGCTTGTCAGTCGAACCAACTCCGAACCAGCTCTGGCTCTGGCTCTGAACCAGCACCCGGTTCTTGTTGGTGGAAAAGGGGTAAGAGACCGGTTCAGTACCCTGAGATCTAATATGGGACGTAAACCCCCATCCTTTTTGGGAACTATGAAGTACCGGCTGTAGAACCCGGTTTCCTGCTCTTGAGGAGGAACATACTCTATGGCCTCCTTTGCCAAGAGGGACTGAACTTCCTGTTCCATGACCTGACCCTGCTCGGAGCTGACCAGCGTGTGCACGACCCCGCTGAATCTTGGCGGGCAATATTCGAACTGGATTCTGTACCCCTTCTCTATTATATGCAGGACCCACTGAGATATATTTTGAAGACCTTTCCAAGAGTCTAAATATTCTGCTAGGGGGATCAGCCTCTCGAGACTGACCTCTGGTGTTATATTTAAAATATCGGTGACCTGAAGCAGATGACTGGCAGGTTTTAACCGAAATAGTTTTTCTGCAGGCCTCTTGAGAGGAAGCGAACTCGACTGGGCCACCAATATTACGGGTGGACACTGCGATCTGCGTTCGCTGGAAACCGATGCGTCCCGAAGCGCCTTTGGCGGCGGGAAGAAAACATCGATTTCCTGAGGGCTCCGCGAAGGAGCGAGTTGTTGATGCTCGATCGCGGGGGGGAACGCCCTCAGAGGCCTGCGCAACACGTCAGGACCTCTTCGCCGAAGCCTTCCTTGCCTGAATAACGGTCCTCAGATCCGCTTTCGGCAGGGAAGACTTCGGTTGAGAGGGTTGCCTCTGGCTCCAAGCCTTTTTCGGGGGAGCACGAGAAGCAACACTCTCTCTTTGCTGTTGCATATGGGAGGAGCTGGCGACCGCCTCATGGGACTGCCCCCTGGCAGCAGACCCACGAGACCTGGGACGACGGCGGGGGATTAGTTGTTTTAAAGCGGCTGACTGTCGTTTCGTCTCCTGAAACCTCTCGACGACAGTGTCGACTGCGTCGCCGAAGAGGCCAGAAGACGAAATCGGGGCGTCGAGGAGGAAGGCCCTGTCCCTGTCCCCGACAAATTCAGCCACAAGTGCCTCTCCATTGCTACCAAGGCTGCCATAGAACGGCCGATTGCACGGGCAGTCTCCTTGGTACCACGAAGAGACAAGTCGACCGCACGACGCATCTCCTGAATATCGTCGCGGCCGACCTCCCCGCTATCGTCCACCTCTTTCAACAGGTCGGCCTGGTATGCCTGCAGGAGCCCCATTGTGTGCAGGCATGCACCAGCCCGACCTGCCGCCATATATGCCTTCCCAACCAAGGCCGATGTTGTACGGCAGGGCTTGGAGGGAAGCGCCGGAGCCTTCAGGGACGATGCAGCTTCGGGCGAGAGATGAGCCGCAAATGTCTCTTCAACCCTAGGCATCGTCCCATAACCCATCTCTCTCGACCCCATTATAGTGGAATATATATTTATATTGGGGCTGGAAAGTCGAGAAGAGAAGGGCTTATCCCACGATCTCGACACCTCGGTGTGGAGATCGTGGAAAAATGGAAGACTCCGGCGCGAAGGCTGTGACTGGGATTGCAGGAAGCGCTCATCGAGTTTGCTTTTTACTGTCGCTTCCTGCACTTCTGGTGGCCAACTTATGTTTAATTTGGCCACAGCCCTAGTCACAACCTCCAGCAACTCCTCAGATGCAGGGGAGTGGGGTGGCAGATCCCCACTTTCCCCTGCATCGATGCTTAAATCGTCCACCTCCTCAGAGGCAGACAATTCAAGCATCTGGTCCTCATCACGGGCGGGAGAAGCCGCAGGGCGGGCTCCCGAACCGTGCGCGGGACCATGGGAACTGGTCGATGAATGTTGAGAAAGGGCCTCAGCCGTCTCAACAACCCCAACCAGATCCCTTTGCGATCCCCAGGAATGCAAGCGCCGCGCTGCCTCGGCAGACGCGGGACCTGATCCCTGAGGAGCGCGTGCCTGTCCTGACTAGCTGAACAGACACAGGTGGGAACGGAGCGTTCTCATAGGCATGACATCACAATTTGCACAGACAGCACCCTCGAGTGCTGCCTGTGCATGCTCCATTCCCAAACAAACAACACAGAGCGAGTGTGTGTCACCCTCGCTCAAAAAGCGTGGACAAGGGAACGCACACTGTCTGAACTGCTTCTTTGCTGCCATAATAACTTGATACAATCACAAACAACACCAAATAAGACACACAGTCACATAGAACGCTTGCTGAAGATCAGAAAGCTGGCGCTGTTATGCTGACAGTGCCCTTTTATAGTTTCCGGTTCACCGTCACATGCGGCGTCACAAGTGACGTCATCACGCAGCACCAATCAAGATTGGACTAGTTCCATACAGGCTTCAGACGCGTCACGCTGAAGGCGTTCCCCTAGTGTCGATTTTCGACGCAGCGGAAGTTCCCTCGAAAGGGAACAAAGAATGAAAAGAGAAAAATAAAAATAGAAAAACCAGTGCCACAATTGCATTGCACTTTTGCATAACACATCTGACTTTCTTTTCAGCATAACATGATGGAGCTGATCTTTGTCAAAAGTATGAAATATTGTCTTATAACTTTTGTCTTGTAACAAAGTGGGTTGAGTGTTGTCAAAGATGCCTAATAAATAGTGGGCTGATAGTGGAACTCAAGACAAAGAGATAACGGAGTTGAATTGACTAATTTTAAGAGTACATTGGAAATTTATTATGAGAAAAATGCAAAGAGATTGCAATTAGGATGATAAAAAGCCAAACTGTATGAAAAACAAAGGGGAATGTATGGATTAAAGTCCTGTTGTTACTGAAGGCAGAACGGGCTCCACTCAGCCCACATGACCATTCTACAGGTAACATCGATAAGGACAATGGGGCAGATGAGCATATGATTGAAATTATATGTTGTTGTCACTAACAAAAATAATGAAGCTTTAATTCACAGATGAAGGAAGCTCAATTCCAGGAAGGTTTCTGGGACGAGTCTAACAAAAAGAGCCATTGACTATGCTTTGTAATCTCAGAGTCAGAAGAAATGATCAACAGAGTGACATTTGAGTCCATGCCTCTCAACTTAAAATACTCCAACCGACTTCAGCAACCCCCCACAAAGGGAGTGAGAGACCAAGGACATGCTGACAATGAGAAAGAAAAAAAAAGTCCATTGCAACGAACGACTCAAGAGTCATCCTGATGAAAGATGTAAAGATGACAAGATGGCTAACAGAATGATTAAATCATGAATTGAAAAAGAAGACAAACTAGACCAGAAACACAGGAATGAGAGGACCTGTGCAAAGAAGAGAGAATCAACAGAGATGAGTACAAGCTCAAACAACAGTCAACATCAACCAAACTTCCTAAAATTGAATGTTCAGCCCTTGAATAGATTCAGTAGCAACTTAATAATAACCCCAAAGAACAAAAATTGATTGAAGAGAAAAATAGATCAAAGCAACGTAGATACGATGATGAGTAAAGAAACTAAACTAATGATAACGAATAATTTAAGAAATTGATATAGTACAGTGGGAATTAAGACAATTCATGAAGGAAAAAATTAGAACTAAAAAGAACTTTTAAAATAAATCTTAATGGGTACACAGATCCACCAACAATACTTTTGAATATTCTCAATCCAAATGCGCAATGGTATTAAACCAGTGCGCAGAGGGGGGAGTAAGAGTAAGGTAAGGAAATTAAAATTAAGGCAAAATTAAAATTAAGGCAAAATTTATTTAATTAAGAAAAAGGAAATTAAATTAAAATGAAGCTAAAATTAAAGGCCTTTTAAATTAAAAGGCATTTTTGCAAAGTTTTGTGAAATTTGTGGCAAAAACAAAGTTAAGAAAAGAACAGCGACAAAAATAGGCCATATGTCAGTATACCAGAAGGACTATTAAAACATTTGGTAAGGAATATGTGGACATGATATAGATGGGTAAAAGCAATGAAATCAGCAGAGGAGGGGCAGGAACAGAAATTAAATCTCTAACAGAGAAGTAATCCTTAGATTGGAAGTCTATCAGAAATAAGGTCAGACAACTAAACAGAAGTATTGAAGGTTTAAAAAAAAAGTTGCATACAAACACAAGGAAGTTTTAATAATAAGGAAGTTATGATGCTAATGGTTTAAATGGTTGATATAAAAACTTTTAGATTGTTAGATATACAGAAAAAGAATGTACATAAGGAATATGTAAGAGTGCAAAAAGTTGTTCTCTAGAGTTATTTTTCTAATTGTCTAATGAGTTTATTGAATGACTTTTATGATGTAATTGTAACATTGCTCTGAAGCTTTCTTAGTTAGAGTGATTACATGAGACATAATTAGTTTATTCATGATGGTTTATTTAGAAATGAGTAAAGAAGAAAAGGTATTCAGTTAAGGTAGTCAAGTCAAGTCAAGTCATCTTCATTTATATAGTGCTTTTAACAATGGATTGTTTCAAAGCAGCTTTACAGAGATAAACATAAAATTTAAGGAACAGAGATTCTTTTCGCTTTATAGCGGTTCTTGAATAATGTTATTTCCAGCTAAAGTTAATTTTGATTGATTCACCTCCATTGAAATTATCAGACTTTAAACGCGAACCTGTGATTAACGCTGACGGCGTTCAGATGCGCATTAAGAATTGATTATATAGTTATGTACTTTTGAAAATATGTGCGCAGGTTTGTAATTCCATACAACCCATGCCTAAACAAACTACTTGTCTTGCCTATAAATTTGGTTCAGAATTTTGTTTTATTTTATCACTTCGGGGTACGCGAGCCGGATTTTCAACAACGCTTTATCTGTAGAGTGGGAAAGGGATCCTCCATAGGGAGAGGATAGTTGACACTTCAGCACTGCATTGTCATCGGGTCCAGGCGGATCTCCTTCGTCAGATCTGGATACGCCCTAGATCCGGCAGGCTGCGGGAAAACCTCTGGATAAACAAAAACACTAATATTAGCGTAGATGCCATTCTTCTTATGATGTAACGAGTACATCAAGATTTAAGGGAAGTGTTCCCAGTTCCGGCTGACCTAATCTATGCAGCCTAACATTGAATTATATAAGTCTATAATGTATTATGTGTTTGCTAGGTCAAAGAGATGTGTTTTTAGTCTAGCTTTGAACTGACCGAGCGTGTCTGCTTCCCGGACAATGGTAGGAAGACTGTTCCAAAGTTTTGGTACAAAATAGGAAAAAGATCTACCGCCAGCAGTCGATTTAGATATTCTAGGTATTATCAACTGGCCGGAATTTTGAGATCGCAATAGACGTGAAGGACTATGTAGCGTTTATACGCACGTATAAATATGACTAATTATTATTCATAACAGATTATGATCAATAATTAATTATTTAATTATTTTCAGAATTTACTGTAGCAGAATCAATAGTATGATCATTTTATCAGTTCATCCAATGAACGGAAAGCATAAACAATTATTAATTCTAGGAGATATGATATCTTCTTGGCCAAGAAAGACTAATTCCCAGCTAACAGCTAAATTAAGAAATAAATCAAGGGTCAAAGCATAGGTAACTTAGATCGAAGTTCAAGACAATAAATCTGTAAGCACATATCACAAGTAATGCTTCTCTTTTCAAATACAAACAATACTTTATTGATTATAAGCCTATGACTAACACATAAACTAATATCTAACACAAACACACGCACACGCATTCATACAAGTTGAAGAAAGACAGAGAGTGAGGAAGAATGAGTTTTAGGAGTTAGATGGTGAGATCCCAAGTTTCTATATGCACTTAAAAGACATGACCTGAACGAACCATCAATAATTAATTTCACCCTTTTATCGTTTCTTATGCGGGTAATTCAATTTGATATTAAAAGCACCAGTTCAGTTAAAAGTCTGGAGGTACTTGCTTGTGCTTGCTTTGGGGTTCCCCTTTTTGTCGATGAAGGGGGTTCCCGGGTCCGTGGTTTGGCTGGCGGTCTCCTCGTGCTTGCTAGATCTGGGCAGCCAGTCACGTGGTGTGTTGGCGGATGGATGAAAGTCTTTGAAGTTGGAAGCGTGTTGCAGTCGAAACGTTTTAAACGAAACTTTGCAGCAAAACTTAACTTAGAACCGAGACTTTTAACGGAAAAGAAACAAAGGAAAAGAAAGGAAGGTGAGACGAGATGGCTTGAAATAAATCTGTTTTAGCCCATATCTTGATTTGGGTCATTTGTCTCTGCGTCTACATGGTTACTATAACCATCGTCTGCTCCACCCGGCTTGTTCTGCCGAGACCTTTTCCGAGGGAGGGAGCAAGAGCACCAGAGAGCAGAGGGCAAGAGCCCCAGAGAACCAGAGAGAGCACAAGAGCTAGAGAACGAGAACACAAGAGCCTCACAAGAGAGCGATTCCGTGTTTGGGTTTAAGATTTTAAACTCAAAATGTTTGTCCCGCCTCCTGGAGGAATTTGGAATTCGGACAATAAGATACTATATGGTTATTTGAGAGGGGGGGTCTTTTCTATCCCCCCCTTCTCTCATCGTGAATCATGTATTATCTGTGGTCTGCTTACTCATCAGCTCGAACAGAGGATTCAGTTTAGACATAATTTCCATTTTAAGAACATAAACATTTTTACACAGATTTCAATCAAGCCACCTTCTGAATTAATAATATATGAGCATAATGATAGGAAACACGACACTTTCATTCCAGTATCTCTAATATTTAAAACAATTACATGACTTAGATGTGATCTAAGCAGAATAGACACATACAGGGGTTGTAAACACAATATATAATTATGTTATGTTACATAATTTTGATTATGGGTCAGTCAAGAATTGTTCTGGGATGAGTTTTATGGAGTTTGATATGGAGGAAAGTCCTTATGTGTGTGTGTGTGTGTGTGGGTATCCTTATGGTCAACATCTGTCGCATTCGTGGTGTGTACCACGTGAGGGTTTAGTTCGCAAATGGTTGTCTTCAAGACAAAGGGTAGTTTTGTATGTACATCCACAAGGAGACGTACTAATTGATGAGGGGAAAACTAGCTCGGGACCCTGAATGGTTCAGTCTGTTTAGTCGCAGGGGTCAGGTGACTTCTTGTTAGGGCCTCTTGTTTCACCATTTCTGAACAGATCTGTTCTTGCCAAATTATAAAACATTGACAACGTTCTTCCTTTAGTTAAACAACAAAAGGTCTCTTGGCTTCAGCGCCTGCGGGGTAATCTGGAATATGCCGCGTCTTGTGTTTGATTATGTATGAAAGCTTCACTCGTGTGGGTTTCGTTCTCGTTGTCGCTACAACTATAATGTGTTAAGAGCTCGCTCAAGTACTGCGGAGCTGAACCATTTAGCGCTTTGTAAGTAATCAACAATATTTTAAAATGTATTCGATGTTTAATAGGGAGCCAATGCAGTGTTGACAGAACCGGGCTAATATGGTCATATTTCCTGGTTCTGGTAAGAACTCGAGCTGCGGCGTTTTGAACTAGCTGTAGTTTATTTATTAAGCGTGCAGGGCAACCACCCAGTAGAGCATTACAATAATCTAGCCTTGAGGTCATGAACGCATGAACTAATTGTTCCGCATTTCCCAATGAGAGCATATGGCGTATTTTAGATATATTTTTAAGATGGAAAAATGCAGTTTTACAGATACTAGACACGTGCCATTCAAAAGAAAGGTTGGTATCAAAGAGCACACCCAGGTTCCTAACCGACGACGAAGACTTGACAGAGCAGCCATCAAGTGTTAGACAGTATTCTAGGTTATTACGTGTGGAAGTTTTTTGTCCAATAATTAGAATCTCTGTCTTTTCAGAATTTAGTAGTAGTAAATTACTAGTCATCCAATTTTTTATATCAGCTATGCATTCCGTTAATTTTGTGAATTGGTAAGTTTCGTTGGGTTTTGAAGAAATATACAGCTGAGTATCATCGGCATAACAGTGAAAGCTAACTCCATGTTTCCTAATGATATCTCCTAATGGTAGCATGTACAGAGTGAACAGCAACGGTCCTAGTACTGAGCCTTGTGGTACGCCATACTGAACTTGTGATCGATAAGACATCTCTTCATTTACTGCTACAAACTGATAACGGTCAGTTAAGTATGATTTAAACCATGCTAGTGCAATTCCACTAATGCCAACATAGTTTTCTAGTCTATTTAAAAGAATGTTGTGGTCAATGGGGTCAAATGCAGCACTAAGATCGAGTAACACTAATAGAGAGGTACAACCACGATCGGATGATAAGAGCAAATCAGTCTAAAACTGAAGAGCTACAATGAGAATGGGAGGCTACAATACACGAGATTAAAAATGTCAAAGGGTATTTATTGTTTAAATTTAGAAATAAAATGGACAGAATGTAAACTTAATAACAACTATTAAAGCGTAGTGCGATTAATTAAATAAATAGAAGATTCACTAAAGTGTTCTGTTCGTTCATCAACTAAAAAGGACTGACTAAAAGATTCACTAAAGTGTTCTGTTCGTTCATCAACTAAAAAGGACTGACTAAAAGATTAATTCTTTGAATTTAAGAATTGACCCACACAGCAAAAGGACTCCGCGGCGGATCTGCCGCGGAGGTATCGCGGCGGATCTGCCGCGGAGGTATCGCGGTTTCCGGAACGGACCCGCGAAACGGACCCGTATCGGCGTCCACTTGCTCGCAGTGACGGATCCGCAACGAAGGCGGATCGCGGACCCGCCGTGGCTCCGCGCTGCATCCGCGATTAAAACCTTACCTCTGCGGCGGGTCCGTTTGGGACCCGCAAATTGATACCTACATCCGCCGCGGACCCGCAACGGACTCATAAAAATTCTGGCTCATCTGGCCCGGGTCCGTTTTGGACCCGTTTATCTCATTTTTAAAATCCCTTCTGTTCTTGCTGTAGGATAAAACAGGATAAACTAAACTATAGGATAAAATCAAAAACTATAGGGCTAGCCTAGGCTAGTACTACAGCAATATAAGCCTAAGCTTAAATCTGCATCGCCTTGTATTTTTAACCTAACAATATTGTAAATAGGCGTAACATAATAGTTCCGATACAAGACATCAATTTACTGTACAAAAGTAATCACTACTCAATGGAAATATAAATTGACATTTACATTTATGGAAAGTTATAGCCTATTCTGGTTTGTTAAGTAGCCTATGTGGGCCAGGCTAATCTACATTCATTTTGTGGCCAAAACCTAATTTAGTGACCCGCAACGGACCCGCAACGGACTCATAAAAATTCTGGCTCATCTGGCCCGGGTCCGTTTTGGACCCGTTTATCTCATTTTTAAAATCCCTTCTGTTCTTGCTGTAGGATAAAACAGGATAAACTAAACTATAGGATAAAATCAAAAACTATAGGGCTAGCCTAGACTAGTACTACAGCAATATAAGCCTAAGCTTAAATCTGCATCGCCTTGTATTTTTAACCTAACAATATTGTAAATAGGCCTAACATAATAGTTCCGATACAAGACATCAATTTACTGTACAAAAGTAATCACTACTCAATGGAAATATAAATTGACATTTACATTTATGGAAAGTTATAGCCTATTCTGGTTTGTTAAGTAGCCTATGTGGGCCAGGCTAATCTACATTCATTTTGTGGTCAAAACCTAATTTAGTGCTTTATAGGCCTAGGTCGGTGCAAACATAACATATTTGATCTATTAGGCTACATCTTCAATGAAATGCTGCACTATGTACAGCTAAAATATCAGAAAATGAATAACTGGTGAACAACAAGAAGTTCAATAAAAAGATGGTTTAATGTTGAATCATTTCTCCTATTACTCCTATTACTCAGTTTGTGTGGATGGAGGCGGGACACGTCTCCTTGTTGCCCGATCTGTCGCCAGGTTGAACCACCTGATAGCATGCTTGGTGACCTCCGCATCTCCGCATCTGTGGCTGACCGCGTCACCGAGTTTTTTCTCACAGCACCTGTAATCAAACAGACAGATATTAACACAATCATAAAATTATATTACATACTGATTAGTTAACACATCTTCCTTAGTACAGTAGTGACTTAAGTGTTAATAAAGAATTACCTAGTAATTCCTTATTAGTTATGCAGCAAGTAAGAAACAGTATTCTAAAGTGTTACCATAAAGTCAAACAAGTGTTAAGAATCATGTTTGTGAGAAATATAAATATTGTAGCTTGTTCATGTACCGGTATGAAAGTAAGTGGCTTTCCTTGAGAAAGGAAGTCTGCATATTTGCAGATAAAAACACCACAGTCATTTCCATTTGGCTGTTTGGGAATTGCCTAGAAACAAAATTCCAAGTAAGTATAATGGTAAACAAAAGGGCACAGATTAAATATCAAATATTTGTATAACTTATTATATGAGGGTATGCATACGTTGGTTCTCATTCGGTTGATGGTCCATCTGGAAGCCTCAAAGCAGCAGGCTTTTTTGATTTTGTTCTCCTCCATGAGGTATTTCCTGTTAAATAATCACACGAGACATGCATACATGCCTTCAAAGCCATTTGAGGTTAAAACCAAAGTTTTAATTGGACATAACTCACAACAATATCTGGCACATCTCATCATGTCTCTGACCATGGAGTCATAGCACTGGAAATAAATTACCTGGTGATAAGCAATGAAGGTCAACGGTTAAAAAAAAATAGTGTAAAGGGAAATATAAAATTTTTACACTTTTAATCATACAGTATAGATATGGAAACTAGGGGTGTGCAAAAAAATCGATTCACATTTGAATCACGATTCAATCTTTGCCGATTCAGAATCGATTCATAGAATTCCAAAAATCGATTCTTTTTTGTTTTTAATGCCGTGCACGGGCGGAGTCGGAGTGGCACGGGCGGAGTCGGAGTGGCAATCGGGTGAGTCGGGACTCGGGACTTTTCCCGGTGGTCCGGTAGTGTTTGGAGGCCGCGAGGGCCGGTCTGATAATAGTTACATGATCACTGGTCAAACTGTGCAGCCTCTCTGCTCAACCCGTAAATAAATGCATCGATCCGCAGATTATGTTTTAGTTCTTAAATGGTCTCTGTAGATCTTTTGCCAAGCGTGTCAGAGGTTACGGGTTCTAAACCGCACTCGTATAGTTTTTCTCTCTCTCTCTCATCAAAACCGAATATGTTCATCAGTGGTCACAGTAGATAAGCAGGGACACGTTTGTGTGCATTTTATTTTGTGAGTTCACCGGAGTCTCCACAACGGCGATAGATTGAAGCGCGCGTCCGAGTGAAGACTGCGCGAGCCACAGAGAACATTGTATCCATGACACTGATAGCAGCGAGCAGACACGAGCGCTCAGCTTGATTTCAAAAACAACAGATCTCTTATTTAATAGCGAACTAAATGAATGCTCTGCTAGTTAACTAGAGATACCGGCAAATTACTCCTATAAACGACTTCACTGGATCTAAACAAATCACTCTAACCATCTATGTTACCAGTAGCGGTGGCTTTTTAAATCTATTTAAAATAATTTTGCAAGGGTTCTATGACATTAGTATATTTTTAGGAATTTTAAGAAGTGAGTCGAGTTCACATTTCAACAGTCAACCTGGTAGCTGAAGTACTCCTCAAACCACATTTAGCATAATTGTTTGTTTGATCTGACTACAGCACTTTAAAGCTAAATGTAAAAGCTTTTTATTTAAGTTTTGTTTTAAACTTGAATTAAATGTATTTGAAAGCTGGCCAAAGCTTGGCACTTTGCACTTTTTAGTTGCAAAAGTTTTTATATAAAGTAATATCAAATACATTTAATTTGTTGTGTTTCTTTTCTTTTAAACTGTGTCTACTGCAATCAATCACATAGGAAAAAGTAAACTACATTTATATACTGCGAATCGTTTTTTGAATTGAGAATCATTTTTGAATCGAATCTTGAGCCTAAAAATCGGTATCGAATCGAATCGTGACATTTTCTGAATCGTGCACCCCTAATGGAAACAATGTGTTACAAAGGCATTACTATTCATAAACTACTTACAGCCAAAGCCCAGTGCAAGTAAAGGTGCAAAGGAACAAGAACTAGATCATAGAGGAAGAGATCCACTGTTTTGGTCCATTTCTTCACTGCTGCATGGCCTGCAAAATGTCCATCTCTCTCGTGAATCCCCTGTAAACACACACAGGTGTCTGATGCACATGTAATAGTTAGGACAGGTATCTCACATGAAACCCCTGTAAACACACACGTATCTGATGAACATGTAATATGCCATTTTAATAACTGACAGTACATTTCACTAATTACCTGTTTTTGTATAATAAGTTTAACGTCATAAGAATCATCCAATTATCAGCGAAAACAAGTGCATCATTTTTATTCTGTAAACGCTCTTTCTGTCAAATGACGGTTATTAATAATTATGGCAGATTTTTAAAAAAATAATTATTAAATCAATAATTATATCGATTAGCTCTATAAAATCTACAATGTTTGAACGTAAGAGGTCACGTGACTGACATTCATGTATAGGCTGTGCTGTGGCAACTGCACATCCAATGGCGCGGGCGCCTCTGACGTGCGAGCTGAGTGCGACCAATGAGCCAACTCATTGCCATTATAGAGGGAATGCATTAACGTCACTTCCCCGCCGGAACACGCCCCCCTCAGCCGGACTGAGTGGCAGAAGAGCTGCTGCGTGACTGGAGTTAATAGGGGAAACTGCGAAAACGCGAGTAAAACAAACTATTATCAGTTTAAACTAAAAGTTGGACTCGATATAGTGTTCCTTACAACTTATCAAAGATCCAGTCAGTGATCTATGGATATTGACATGCAGCCAGGAATCGTGTTTCCTGACATTTATATGTGCCTGATTTCGACGCCGGGGAAATAAATTAAGAAAATTTGCCTGTAAACGTTTTATATAAATACAATATAGATAGGTCTAAATCCGAGTGATCACTTACATTAATGTTATACTGTATATCATCATATCGTCCAGCCCTAAAACTTGTATAGTTTTCTGTCAGTGTTTATTTAAAAACATCCAATTATGCAGAATATAGTCTGTTCTATAGCTTTTTGCAGTCTGTAAAAATATACAGTAACTCAGATTTCTGGTCAAATCTAGTTGTACAGTCAATCGTAAAGCTCTTTCCCGTTTTAGATGTGTTTTGTGTGTTTTTCACGGCATTCACGCTGAAAACAAATGCTGCCGCTCAGTCTTTTTGCCACTTGTGGGCGTGACCGCATTCACTCCGGCCGACGGTGACGTCATGCGCATACCCTCTATAGCAGGTCTTCGTTCATTCATAGTCTGTCTGACATATATATTTTAGAAGCTATGTGTCTGTCATGGATTTGCACTGAATTGATTCTCAAAAATACGGAACAAAGTGCGTTCCGTATCAGTTCAATACGGAACAAGACTTTTATGTGTCAAATAAGCTGTCATCCCCTCCCTCTCGAGCAACTGGTGACAGGACGTCGTCCCAAGCGAAGTCATGGCAACCTAATTAACAACAGGGCGAGGAGAGTACTTGTCACTGAATCTTATTTATAATATATTATAATATATATAATATATTTGCCTATAGGCAAAGTGACAAACAGCGTTGAAATCCGCACTCACGTGGGTACCGTGAAATATGACAGCTAACGTTACAGTTTATTGGAAAATAAATGTATTTATAAATTTGATGAATTTACTGTTTATCAGTCCCCAGACGAGACAAGAAGCTAACGTTAGCGAACGCTACAGGGACCCTCTGCCTGTGACTCCCCGCTGCAGGAGACGCTGCTCCGACATGCTGTATTAAATGATGTTTTATAAACAAAGTTCGGGAGGAGCACGTTCAAATAATCATTCCAATCAACTGGTCATCAAACAATTACCATGTCTACCCTACCAGCACGAGTAGGAGCATATAAATATTCACTCTGTCAACTCACCTAACATTCCTTGACAGTTTCAGCATCCCTCCACCACCCCGACTCCTCACTCTTGGCTTATCTTATTTATTTATTTCACAGCCAGGAATACGGGGGGAGTGCTCTGGGTTTGGGCCGAATACCTAACTCGGAGCCCTCTCCTCGGACAGCACGCCAAATACGCATTTATTCTATCTGACTTATTTGTAAGTGTGAACTCGTGAACGATACTGTTTTAAAACCAACATGATAAACGTAACGTTAGCTAATAATGTTCACTTAGCGATTTGATTTGTTGTTAAACTATAATGCACAGCTAGCTAGAAGCTAGCGCTAAATCATTATCCACGAGTGAACATGTTAAAGTTGTCAATAATTTCAAACAACGACATTACAATAATTTACATGATGATAAAAAAAACAATGTTTACTGTCAATGTCGCAATATATCAATAAATCAATAACTTACTTACTCAAAAGAGTGTTCAGCGCAACCGTGTCCCAGCAAAGAAAGTCTCGACTGATATCCGCTCTTGGTGTGCTGTAGTTCAACCGTTAATAAAGGCGCGTCCGCGTCCTAGGATCCGACATGCGTCCGCACTGGATCCGTTGTTTGACAGTAGAATTTACGGCGCCGCCCGGAGGCGGAGCTGATCCTCTGGGCGGCCCCAAAACGAATGTGACAGTTACGCGGGTTTGGCGACTTGAACGCGGATCCGCCTAGGAGTCTCCTGCTGTGTGGGGATATTCTTTCATAAAAAACGATAAAAATGAGAGTTATTTTTACCCAGCCATATTTTGAATTAACCCTCTGAGGTCTAAGGGTTTTTGGGGTCCTTGCGGTGTTCTGACATGCTCTGACATTTGTGCTTTTTTCAGTTATTTATAAACATGTTAATGGCAAAGGTGTAAATTCACTCAGTATAGCACAAACTGGGCTACCGTAATTTCTGAGCAACAATTATGAAACATGTTTGTATTTTTGAGAGAATATTGCTTATGCATGGTTATTGAAAAAACTAAAACTTAAAGTGTCTGAAATAAGGCCACAAAACACATACTAAATATGTGTCCACAAGACTTTTGACTAATGAGTGTTGTTGCCTAGAATTTTTGCTTCAAAATGATCTGAAAATCATCCTGCCTGATCATTTACACAAACACATACACTGATTTAAATTTTATTAGAAACCTTTGGTTTGGAAAGGCAATATGCGTGGAGGCGTGTTCACACCTGAGAAGACAAAGGCCGGATAATGTGCCGCATAATGAGCTGCATATTAATTAGCCCTTTCACACAGGTGTGTCACAGGATCCCAAAGACTGCAAGGACAAAAGAAATTATCTATATAGCCTATACATATTTTACAATTAGAAATTGTAACCAATTACAAATAGGTTACAATTACAACAACAATTACAATTTTAACAATATTTCAAGTGTATTTCTTTGTAAAAAGTATACATTTTATCATACGTATTAAAAAAGGTAAGGATTCATTAGTTTGAATATTGGAACAAACACTATAATAACATCTTAGTTGATAATTCAATATACCTACTTTATTTTTGACAAAACATCATACTATAGTATATTTAACTATGAGCAGAAATTGGTGAACAAAAGCGTACCTATTTAATGTGACAGTAGTCTTTTTTTACAGTCAAAACTTTATAATCTATCCAAAACTAATCACAAAATCTTGTCTAAACATTCATATTTAGTCTGTAATATATTGTGTATGATATATTAGTATATACATGTGAATTTGCAGCTTGTTGCTTATACAGACATTTTATTTCAAAATATTTCAGTCTATTTTTACTCATCTTAGTAGGCTATAGCAGTATGTGTTCATGTAAACATAACGTTTACTAATGTAGGTGCGAGAGTGAATGAACAAGGCACAGACACGCGCTGTGCGCGCCTATGCCGTTCACTCATCATTTAGCCTACACACAGACACGCAATTCATATTTAAACAGACTTTTTGCGGTTTACAGTCAGACAGTATTCAATATCACGATTAGAACAAAGCACTAGAATAAATGACTTACTACATCAGCTGGATCCGTTGCTCCTCGAAATGAAACTACCAGCACTTCTGGTACATTTTCCAGGGTTAGATAGTATTATTCCTCACAGCGAAAGGTAGTGATGTGACATCTGAAGCGAGGCTCCGGAGCTTGTGTCGAGCAAAAAGGGGCGTTCCAGATGAAGCCCCGATTCGAGGCTTGTGTCGTTTCCGTGAAAATCACGTGACGATAACAAACGAGGCCTCGGATTGTGTTGAATACGTCATTGCTTCATTCTGAGTATCGCTTCCGGATAAAAGTGGTTCGAAACCTCGCGCCTCTCGTGGGTTTTGCAGTAGGCGTTTGCATTGGTGTTGAAGTGTTGGTTGTACGAAGTAGTGAGTAGCGAGTTGTAGTAGCGAGTTTGTAGTAGCATAGTTATCATTATATATCATAGCCTGTATTATATATTATATTACATTATACTTAGTTTAGTAGATTATTAGATTATTAGAGTAAAGTATACATAGTTCAGTAGATTATTAGAGTAAATTAGCCTATATCTAGTTCTAGTTGCTATATATATATACATATATTGGTAGTAGTGTTATTATTGTATATATATATATATATATATATATATATATATATATATTATTGCTATTATTATTATTCTAAGACTAGACTGTAGGGAAAGCCTTAGAGTGCAAACGTTAAAGGCAAACCTAGAGCCCTTACAATGGAGCCAGCAAGAAAGAGGAGAACTTCTCCTGTCTGGGAGCATTTTGAATTGATTGCTCATAACAAGGTTTGTATACATTTATATAATTTATTATCATAACATCACATAATCCTCACCATATCGCTGTATAATCACAATGTGTATTATCTGCATGTTGAAGGTGAAATGTTTGCTGTGCCATAAAGAGCTGACTTACAGCAACAACACCTCTTCAATGCTTAGGCATTATCGTGCAATGCATGAGGATGCACAACCTGCTGCAAACAGACCAGCCACTAGTCAAAGTAATATTTAATCTTAATTTTTTTATTATGTAAATAATGTGTTAGGCTCCTACAATACACCAGCATTGTACTGTGTTATAGATTACAGAAAGAAAATGGTGGATGAGGCTTTGGTCAACATGGTCATCAAAGACTCCCAACCCTTTTCTGTTGTGGATGACGTGGGGTTTAGGGAGCTTGTGCATGTGCTGGATCCATCCTATGTTCTCCCAACAAGAAAGGTATGTATGTGAATAGACTAAAGTAGTTTATTGTTATAAAGTCAGAATGAATAGTAACAATTAATATTTTCATTCTCAGGCTTTGAAGTCCATGGTTGACACCCGGTATGAGGAGGCTAAGGAGAAGGCCAAAGAAAAATTGGACAATGTTGTTGCTGTTAGCCTTACGTCCGACATGTGGACGTCCATCAACATGGAGGCTTACCTGGCTGTGACTTGTCATTTTATTGATGCCAATGACCAGCTTGGGACAATCTTGCTTGGGGTGCAACATTTCCCAAACACCCATACGGCAGACAACTTGGCTATTGCCCATACCATGGCCATGGAGGAGTGGGGCATAAAGGATAAGGTGAGGTGCCTTGTCACGGATGCTGCTGCCAATATGATTGCCTGTGTGAGGGCATTGAATATTAGGCATGCGATATGCATTGCACATGCATTGAATTTAATTGTCAAGAAATCTTTCGATGATGTGCCAGGCTTAAATGAGCTTCGCACCAAATGTAGGAAGCTTGTAACCTACTTCAGGACCAGCACAACAGGAAAAGAAAGACTGGCCCAAGTGCAGGTGCAGATGGGGAGGCCTGCTCTGAAAATGATTATTGAGGTGGACACTAGATGGAACAGCACTTACAGCATGCTGGAAAGGCTCTATGACCTGAGAGAGCCAGTGGGGGCAGCTCTAGCCTCTTTGAGGACAGATGTAAGCCCTCCTACTTCATTGGAGTATGAAACAATGAAGGATGCTCTCGACCTACTGGCCCCATTCCACCAGGCCACAGTAGAGCTTTCTGCAGAAAAAAGAGTGTCTGCTTCAAAGGTTATTCCCCTAATGAAGATGCTGAACCACACAATAGTAAGAAAATCCGAGGGCTTAACATCAAATATGGCAAGGCAGCTGGCTGACAACCTTGTCCGTCGCGTCAGAGAGCATGCGTTACAAATGGAATCCATTAGTGTGATGACGATGCCTACATTGCTGGACCCTAGGTTCAAAAAACTAGGGTTCCTAAGTCCAGGGAAGCTCCAAGAAGCCATTACAAGACTAAAGTCAGAATGTGCCAATGTTATCAGAAATTCTGAAACAACACCCCCAGCTCAAGTACCTGCCTCACAAGCTGGGCCATCTACAACCTGTGGTAAGTAGTCTATGTCTTATGTGAATTTTCACATTTGTAATGTCATGTAATGTGAACCATTGAGAAGTGAGTGTTTTCCCTTGTATAATTATAGGTGACCTTTGGCATCTACTGGACAGCACAGTGGATAACAGCAGACGGAGCTCCAGTGTGACCGCAGATGCTACTATTGAGGTGGACCGTTATTTGTCAGAGACAAATCTGGCAAGGACTGAGGATCCGCTGGGTTATTGGAACAAACAGAAGCTCCAACATCCCAATTTATATAAGCTGGCACTTACGTTCTTATGTTGTCCGGCATCATCGGTGCCCTGTGAAAGGGTGTTTTCTAAGGCTGGAGAGGTGGTTTCCAAAAAGAGAAACCGCCTCAATCCAAATACTGTAAAAAAACTTTTGTTTTTAAATAAAAATCAGTAAAAATGTTCCCATCCCTGTTGCAGTTTGCTGTTCCACTCCCAGTTCCATAAGCACTACATAATTGTACTCCCAGTTCCATAATCACTACACTATTGCACTCAGTCAGCACTGCACTCAGTGATTTCTTTACACTCATTTGGGGCATTCACTGTCATCACTAACCCAAAGAACTACTGAATACAAAGTTATGTGTGTGTGAGTTGTGTGTGCATAGGTAAACACAAGCAGAGTAAAAAACTTTATTTAATACACAGGCAATAGAAAAAGGGTGTGCCCACACCATGACAATTTGGTTGCTCAGGATGAATAGATTTGTGTGCGATACATTGCTTTGCACAGCAGGTGTCACTAGGGAGCACACTGTTTCATGAGGCTTCAGGTAAACGAACCTTTTGGTGAACCAATGGGCTGGAAAGCCTCAGTGGTTCAGGAAGCCTCATTTGGCCATCACTAGCGAAAGGATACGCTGTGTACACAGCTGTACAAGATACTTACTAAACACGATAGCTGTGTCCCAATGTGAAGGCTGCATCCTCCGAAGGTCGCGGACTTCGAAGGATGTAGCCTATTCGTCCTTCGAAGGACACACCTTGTAGCCTTCATAGGATTTCCTAATTGCGCATCCAGGTGTTCCTGATTACCGCTCCATGGCGCCAAGCAACAGTGCGAGACGGAGCTGCCGTCCTGATCATTAATTTGTTATAATTGAGTAAACAGCTATGGAGCCAGAATTGGCTATTGTCATTTTTATGTTTTATATTTTACTGAGGATGTTAAATACATGAATTTTCTAAACGACATTTAGGCCACTTGTCTTTAAAGTAAATTTTTTAGGAGGAAAAAGCTCACTATAATAGAATAAGCAAAAAAAGACTTCACATATAAAAAAGAAATATAACACAAACACAAGGTTAGGTTATATAAAAATAAAACTGTCTTCAGTGAACTCAACGCAAATGATAATAATATTATTATTATTAGCCTACATTTAGGCTACATATTTAGAAGGCGCTTTTATCCAAAAAAGGAACAAAGAAATTCGTCAAATGTCAGTCATAATACAGGGCTAAGATTATCACAAATAAACACAAGATTTTGACGCAAATGTGTGTGGGAGTGTGAGCGCGCACTGCACGGCACGGAGGCGCGGCCGCGAACACTTGCATTTTCCCATCAACAGTGGAAACAACTTAAAAAATACTCTATAATTTCTGGTCATACAGAAAAGAATAATACATAATTCGCAACTACTTTTATTTGTCCAAACTCACATAACAAGAAAACGTTGTGCTTTTGTAAAATAAAATAAAACAATCAGTCGCGCTTTCATGATCTCCGTGAACTGGAGCGCGTCTCATAAATGAACTGAAACAAAATATACCTAGCCTAAAGCTTGAAATGTTCAACAATGAACAATTAAAATGCCTCGTTATTTATTCAGACACATGTATTATCATTAGCCTATAAATCATGGTTCCAGAGACATGGCTCTTCTCATTCAGCATTGCGGGAAAAACATAATTTCCAGGTTATAATCTGGCCTTAGAAAACCAGTAAAATTGACATTTGTCCCATAGTAATTTGTGAATATTTTAAATGTTTAATAAAGGGGCAAAAAGTCTTTTTTTTTGTGCAGCATTTGTGTAGCCTACAGTTTAAATTTTGGTGTTCAACTTTGGCTTTTAAAAATACAACAACATTTAATTTTTTGTTTTTCAATTACGAGTTAAAAAAAAGAAAAACAAATGGACGCAAAAGTAGGCTACCATATATTATTAAATATTTCAAATAATGTATTTGTAGAAAGGTTTGATAGTCAATCAAAATACTAGTAAAATCAAAGACTTTAATCTAAAAAACTATCACTAAACTATTTTTAGTTTAATAGTCTGTGTAAATTTGCATCCATTCGTTTTTCATTTTTTAACCCGTAATTGAAAAACGAAAAATGAACGGTTTTAAAAGGCATAGTTGAACACCAACATTTGAATTTGAACTGTAGGCTACACACCAAATGCTGCACCAAAAATGCTGTCGTCACCGGCGCGCAATGAATTATGGGCTAGGATCAGGGTAGGATAGGCTACTAAGTGTCCATTTATGTATCCTTCCTTTCACAGGGAAACGAAGGGTGAATTTGGCGTCTCTTTTGAATCAGGGTAGCCTTCGTCGCGCCGCGATGATATAACCGGCCTTCGAATACGGCCTTCGAAGGATGCGGAATTGAATTGGGACAGCCTTCATCGCGCCGCGGTGACGCAATCGGCCTTCAAATGCGTCCTTCGAAGATGCATCCTTTGAATTGGGACTGCCTTCGTCGCGCCGCTGTGACGCAATCGGACTTCAAATGCGGCCAATCGGCCTTCAAATGCGGCCTTCGGAGGACGCAGCCTTCACATTGGGACACAGCTATAGTGTTTTATAATCCAGCTGGTGGGCGTTGGCATGTTTGAACGGCTTGCCTTAGATCATTTGCGTTTGAATAGCGCGCGCTCTCCGTGGGCGTGGCACATTAACGCGTAATTAGGTATAATGAGCTGGAAAGAAAAATACTGACATCTCTCTCTTTTCATACAGATTACATAAACTGAGAATATTTGTTTTTTTATATAAATTAATTCATTTAAAAGAAGAGAGTTCAAGCTTCATTATGGAAAAACACACGTGCCTGTATGACAAGTATTCACGGAATTAAAGTTAATCTTAGGACGCGTTTCAGAATGGACTTCACTGACAGAGAGAAGGCAGAACGCGCATCATGTTTGTTTTTCTTTATTTGGCGAAAAGCACAACACTTTGTTTTTATTGTGAGTATCCAGAAAAAAATAGACACTTATCAGGATCTAATGATGTACAACACTTAATATGTAAGATCAAAATCAACAGAGTATTTTGAGTTTCTTTTGCACTGATAAGAAAAAAGCGAGACTATCGCGCCGGCGCGATAGCCGACCTCAGAGGGTTAATAGTCATATGGATCATGCAAAACAAAAAAGCATAATGAATCAATTAGACTACTATAATCAGCAGAGATTTATTGTAATAATTATAATGCTTTGTGTGCATTAGGAGGAAAACAATTATGAGGAAAAAGTAGAATGACTTATGTTAGGAGAGTAGTGTTTTCCCAAATAATACTGCGCAGGGAGGAAAATGTATACATCATTAAGTTAAAAAGCTTAAGAGCAGAAGTTAAGGAAAACGTGATTTATACTTTAGAGCACTGGGAGCATGGTTTGCAAAATTAGGAATGTTCTTAGGTGTTGGAATATTAATAGGAGGGTTATTATTCTGATGTGTACTTCCCATATTAAGATCACTAGTTGTCAAAACCACGATTAAGCAAATGGAAGTATTAAAAATGTCAAGAAAATGGAAAGTTACGTTTAGAGGGCAACCAAAGTATATATTTTCAGGATTACCCTGAAAAAACAAATTGGATATTTACTAGCATTGGACAATGATTCAAGTTCCTAAAATGAGGATGAAGAAGATGATTGATGAGCCAGACTCTGGGTGTGTGTGCTAGCATAACCTCTCCCCAGAAGGGTGACTGAAGATTAAATATTATGTATCTGTATTATTATTCTTTATTAATATTCATAATCAGTTGTATTATCTTATGAAGTTTCAAAAGCATGAGTTTGAATGCATGAGGGAACTATAGATAGCATGGATCCATGGGATGATCATATGTCAGACAGGGGGAAGCTATATTTTGCTATGGGGTGTGTACAATGTAACATGTTCCACTGAAGCACATCACAGATGTAAACAACAAGGATAGTTCTTAATATGGAAGTGAATTGTGACATGTTAAACATAACGTGTACGTATGACATACGTTCTAATTTTAAGAAGCTCAGAGAAACATGTTTTGTTACCTTACAAGGAAGCTGTAAGATTCTCTGTGATGTATAAAAGCTCAATCTTACTGTACTACCTCAGAGAAACACGGAAACGCATAGACCTGGCATGAGTACAACATCTTGAAGTTTCTCTCCTGACATATAAGAATAAAATCTTTCTTGGCAAGATAACTGATGTCCGGTCCCGTAAATCAAATAATAACGGGAAACAAAAGAGGCTTTAATTCCAAGTCTACAGTGACCCTCTACGATGCGCAAAGTGTCTGGGTCGAAGAAGATGTCTACACTGCAAGAAACCTTTCAATAGTATAAGAGACTTTTTATGTTTGATATACTCTACATAACTGTGACAATAACAGGCAATGCTGAACCAACTTTATCTTCACGCTTATAACAATGTTTAATGTTAGGGAGGATTCGAGTCTTTTACTTTCTCCATTGAAAGAAAAAACAACTGAAAGAAAGAAAAATGTATGGAGAGAGATGTTTGGCTCGAATGCTCCTCCGGAGTGTGGGGGCAAAATCTAGTCATTGGAAAAGAGACTGCTCAATTGAGTCACTAGGTAGCATAACTGAGGGAGCTGGATTTTGAAACTACACTCTGGAAAAGGCTAGTGAAAGTGAGGCTTAGATAAGCCTCAGAGGAGGGAATGTTGAAGATTTTATTATTTAGAAACTAAGTAATTTAGCAATATAAGAATACACAATTATTTCTTATATGAGTTATTTTCTCTAATATGACTCTGTCTAGGTGACTTTAAAAGCTGCAAGACCTTCTGTAAAAAGACCCTGAATGTCAATTATATTCTGAGAAGTCACATGGTACAAGACCTTCACCCAAAACTATCTATAAGTGTATGACCATCTTTGGAAAAGGATGTATGTATATAACTCTGAATCCCAAAACACTCGGGAGCGCTAGAAGGCCGAAGGGCCAGAGCATTAGAGTGCCGTTCTATGGAACGGAACGGCGTTCGAAAATAAAGTCTAATTATTTCTGGCATCAAAGATCTCTGCGAAGTTATTTACAGAACAATTGAAACCACTTCACGTTTTGCTGACTCTCGGATGAGGTTGGAGGTGTTCTGTAAAAAGTTAAATACGTCTGTGACGAGAGCCACATCCCGAGCCACCTCTTGCAAAGCAAGATCCAGGGCAGACTTCTGCAAGACGCGCACGTACGCCGGTGAAACGTCCAGACATATTACTTGCCCCGTCAAAACAGTAGCCTTGAAGCTTTTCAATCGGCAGGTGCAAGCGCAAAAATATGTCAGTGATGCACCTGAATAGAGTGTCTGCTTTCGAATCTGGTGCGCTGTAAAATCCCAAAAACACACTCTGTTGACACAAATCAGCATCCACATAATGCACATGGCAGGAAAACTGCTTGAATGAGCTAATGTCTGTAGTGCCATCAGCCGTCAGTCCAAAGTAATGAGAAACCATTGCCCCAGAAACCAACCTTCGGTGCACAGCATGTGCAAGCAGTTCTATCATCTCGTTTTGGATCGTATCTGACAGCCAGTTATCCCTGCGGAGCATCCACCGGCGAGCTGCGGGAAGTGACTCGGTGCGGTCAATCATCATACGCCAGAAATGTCCTTCAAGGTGATCGCGGCCTCGGAGAGGTAAGCCCTGTCGGACCAAATAGCGTACTGACTTGAAGGCCTCTTGGAGAACCACTCTGCCAGTATTCTGCTCCTTCGCAACCGCGTCTGAGAGCAGGGCACTGATCGGTGTACTATTTAGTGCAGCGATTTTGTTCACAGCTTCAAGGTGGAATAATGACTTTTCGTGATCTCAGAATTTTTCTGTGGCTTTACACCAATTCGAAAATCCCCCGGCGTCAGCTCTGATGAATACGGCGTCAGCTCTGTAAAAGTCATGTACCAACTTTTTGGCTACCACAGAACAACAAATAAAACACTGTGCTTTGTCAGTGTCATTGACATAATGGAGCCATTTCCATCTTTCAAACCAAGCTGATTTAAACGATCTTGAAAAACCTTCAGTCCCAAAACGCTTGGTGGGGAAGTCGAAATTCCTTGGCTGAAATGGCTCAGATGGTAAAGGTGATGTCCCTGATGCAGCAGTCTCACTCTTGTCTGGGGCAGACTGAGAATATTTTGAATATGAAGTGCTAGTGTTAGTGTCACCAGCAGGCTGGTCGTATTGGCCAGCACCGGGAACGACAGAAGCTAGTTTGTCCTGCTCGGGCGTAGGGGCTGTAACGTTAATGTTACCTCTGGATGAGGAGTCAGTTGGAGAATTCTCGCTAGTCCTCGGCCTCCGGTTTTTGGGGTTGGATTGAAAAAAATCCAAAATTCTCTTTTGAGACATTGCTAACTAATTGCTATAGCGCAGATATTGATATTGTTTTTTAGACTAGGTGTTTTTTTGTTTTTGTTTTTCGTGTTGCGTAGGCTGAATCGTAATCGCGTGATTCACGTCAAGACACCTGATTGGATAATACTACACACTGAAGATAAATTAAATAATTTGCAGTGCAAGAGGATGTGTATCAGGAGGAGCTAAAATGTCTAACTCAGGGCATTAAAGTTCACCACCAAGGCCCTCTTGTAAAGTTGGATCATTTCCTTGATGAGTATGGACTGCTTAGAGTGGGAGGTCGGATACACAAAGCAGATCTGGAAGATCAAGAGAAACACCCATTAATCCTTCCAGCTGGACATCATGTAACCACTCTCTTAGTCTGGCACTATCATGATAAAGTGGCACACCAAGGTCGCCACTTTACAGAGGGTGCAGTACGTGCCAGGGCTGTACATGGACCTTTAATGCACCTCATTCTTCATACATGGGAGGAGCTTGGGATAGATTGATAGGAGTGGTTAGAAGGATTCTAGATGCGCTGCTGGTGAAGGATGGAGCTACCAGACTTACCCATGAAGTCCTAACAACCTTGATGGCTGAGGTTATGGCCATTATGAATTCCAGACCACTGGTCCCAATCTCGTATGATGCAAAGATACCTGAGATAGTCTCGCCTGTCACGTTACTAACCCAAAAGGCAAGTGTTACTCCAGCTCCCCCAGGGGATTTCAAATTGGACCAACTATGCAAGGGACAGTGGCGCCAGGTCCAGAGCTTGGCGGACTCCTTCTGGAAAAGGTGTAGGCTGGAGTACTTAGCAACTCTTCAGCCACGGAGAAAGTGGACCAAGGAGAAGCATAATCTCCAGGACGGTGACGTTGTACTAATAAAAGACGTTCAACCAAGACACAATCAGTGGCCTCTCAGATTGATAGTTGAGGCCATTCCCAGCTCTGACAGCAGGATCTGCAAGGTTATGGTGAAGACCTTTAGCCAAGGGACAATTGAGGAGTATCTTAGGCCAATTAGAGATGCTGTGTTACTGATACCAAAGGGAAAAGAGTAGATGGTGGTATAACATAATTATACCAAGCGGGGAGTGTTCTGACTCCTATCAGTGTCAGTGCTTTGTAGCGACTTCTGGAGGTATTTGGAGTCATTGCGCTTGTAAGGGGATCGTCAACAGGTGTACATGCAGTCTGAATGCTCCACCAACAGTGTTATTTGTCTATCCTTGGAATAGATCCATCATTTTACAAAAAAGAAAACAACCAAGATTTCAGTAAAGAAAACACTCAACCTGGAGTCAAGCCTACTGAGTCTTATTGTTAACCCTCTGGGGTCTGAGGTGTTTTTGGGGTCCTTGAGCTGTTTTGACATGCCCTGACATTTGTGCTTATTTCAGCTACTTAAAACATACCATTTGCCAACATATAAATTTGCTGTATTCAGCACAAACTCTGCTACAATAATATGTGAGCAAAATGGATGTACATGTTTGCATTTTATAGAAAAAAAATATTATGCGTGGTTAGTACGTTTTGGGAAAAAAAATGTCACCACAATAAGGCCATTTAACACATACTGAATAGTTGTCCACAAGACTTTTGAGTTACTATTCTTGTAGGCTAGAATTTTTACTTCAAAATGAATTGAAAATCATTCTGACCGCTCTTTCACAAACAACAATATAACGATTTAAATTTCTTACGTCAGTTTTTGGGTCAGCACTGCTGTATGCGTGGGAGTGTGAATGGCCATGAATATTAATGTGATTTACACCTGGGGAGACTAAAGACACTCCCCCAATGGCCCATCAAGGTGCTGTGAGGCAGCCTGAACTAAAAATGATTCACTGATGAATAAAAAGTTAAAAAGAACAGCATTTATTCAAAATAGAAATCTTTCCTAAGAACGTAAAGACTTAAAGTCATTACTATCACTTAACACATCCTTTCAAAAAAACAAACATAAAAAGACCAAACTTGTTTTTTTTAATAAACAAAAAAAAATTATTCAAAGAATCCTAAAAAAAACTATCACAGGTTAAAAGAAATTAAGCAGCACAACTGTTTCCAACATTGATTTAAAAAAAAATCATATCAGAATGATTTCTGAAGGCTGATGGTTAGTTAGCATCACCATCTCACTGATGCTGACATGTGTCCATTTATATTTGCTGCCTTTTGCAGTTGCCTTGGCAGCCTGAGCATTGGTGTTGTGGCACAGAGTTGACACAGCACTTTCTGAAAAAAATAGTTTGAATAGACTCATGGGCGAATGCGAGTCTACAGAGCTCAGTTGCGGTCCAGTTTCCCGTGCAGGAAGGAATCGCAGTGTCTGTGGAACCATGTCAACATCAGTCTCTGTTTTCCATGACAGAGTGACTGCCTGTTGCTCGTCTGCTTGTTTGCCTTGGCTCTCTTCGGAACTGGTGCTTGGACATGTTCATTGTCACATCTGTTATAAAAAAGAAGAAAGAAAAAGTGTGAGCATGCTGATAACACAAGCAAAGAAACTGTATTATTATCATTATCAATCACTAATTGCCATGGATAAAAAATACGTTTTTTTGTAATTTCACACAAGAATATGAACTTTTACATTATGACGATGTAAACACAATTAGGCTACATTACATCTGTAAAATATTACATCTATGCACTTACTCAGTATGATTCTCGATCGCACCGAGAACTGAACGACACCTGCTGGAGAAGGAGAGCATGATGCAGCCACATTCCTAAAAAACAAAACAAAAAAACTGTTAGCACATTATCCAAAGTAAACTGACGGACAATTAATAGGTATAGATGCACAATGTATGTATATATCTGTTGATGGACGGAGAAACATCTATTGATGGGCTGTAGACCGCGTCACTGCTAGTATCTGTTTATGGCCCATATAGACGCACGCATTTACTGATACACTCAATGAACGGATCATTCGCGAACGATAAATCACTACATTTCAACATCTATTCACAAACATATGTGCATAATTTACAGTATTTAGGCAAAATATAGTCTGAAAATTCATTTGAGCTCTATGATCAGAAAAGGAATTATATAAAACTAAACAACTTACTCCGAGCTTGTATCCTCGGCGGGGTCAATTCGTTCTTCAAAATGCAGTTTCAAATTCCTCTGGGGAAAAGGTGAATTCTTCCCCGCTGTCCAGAATCATCTGAAGGAGTAGCGTGCGATTCTCAAAACACGATGAACTATCAGTGAATCTGATGAAGAAACTTTGTGTTGTTATGGTATTGATCGGGGGGCGTGTGCGATGCGTAACGTTAGATCGCCTAGTTACCATGTGAAAAGCTCTGGGGGCGTGGCGGCCTCGGCTCATTAAAGATAATGAAGGGAGAACGAAAAAACTGTACCTCTCCTTGGTTTCAAACGGATTACATAAACTGGAAATATATATATTTTTAAATAAATTACTTCATTTAAATGAAGAGAATTTCAGCTTCATAAAGAGAAATCTCTCGTATCTCTGTGACAAGTATTGACTGAATTACAGTTAATTTTACGGACGCGTTTCAGAATGGACCTCACTGACAGAGAGAAGGCAAAACGCGCATCATGTTTATTTTTCTTTATTTGACGAAAAGCACCAACACTTTGTTTTTATTGTGAGTACCCACAAAAATAATAGAGACTTAACATGATCTAAAGATGTACAACACTTATATGTAAGATCAAAATCAACAGAGTAATTTGATTCTCTTTTGCACTGATAAGGAAAAAATCGAGCTCGTTGCGCCGGCGCGATAGCCGACCTCAGAGGGTTAATGTTCGATGTCTAACAATACAGTGACATATCTGCCAGGACAGAATACGCTCATTACCTAAAAAACAAAGCACCAAACTTCAGTCCTCTGCTTTTCGTCGAGTTTGGAAGACACGCTGTGAGCTTACATCGGATTTACCTCAGAAGAAGAAGAACGCAATTTGAAGACAAGAAAGATGTAAGGTAAGAAATGTATTATGAATTATATTAGTTAGTGTTATTGTTGCATAAACTTAACATTCCAGTTGAACTGTTGCTAGACTAAAATTTATGAAATCGACGGAAACGTATTGCAGAATATGTTCCTTTCAATGCGAAATTTATATACATGTACGACACAAGGATGTTTTTATGTTTGATAATAAAACACAGCATGATGTTTGGCTAGTATCAGTGTTTACTCTAATATGGTGAATATTATAATGTTTAGAACCATGTGGGTAACATTTTCTTTGAAGGGGTGTGCATAAGTGTTACGTGTGGGGTTTTGTTGTGTCTTGTATATCACGTGTTTCCTTGTTTGTCATGTGATCCTGCCATGTGTCTTGTCTTTTGTTTGTTGTTGCTCAGTGTCCACTGGTGTTCCTGTCTATGTTTATTAGTCTCCCCAGGTGTTTCTTATTAACTACGCCCCCTTGTTATCTTGTTTAGCTTGTTTGTCTGTGTATTTAAACCCCTGTGTTTCAGTTGTTGGCTGTCGGTTGTTGTTTAAAGGGGTCATGACCATATTTGCCTTGATCTTTTGGTATTACTGTCACCGTCCCGTATACGGGACGCCTAACTTTACTTTGCTATATTACTATTAAATCCTAATCTAATTATGACAAACTATATATGGTTGGAAAGGTCTAAGACTCCTTAATAGATATTTGACTGCTGTTTTTTGCTACAAATTATGTAGGAAGAGTAACCGATGAATTTTTGACAAGAGTGCACCTCAAAAAAATCTGCATCATAACAGGAGTTCTGACCTTTGTCACAAAAAGTTGATGCACACACCTTTAATAATTGAAACTTTGGTTTTCATGCTAAAAGTTCATAATAAAACATATAATCTAGTATTTTTCAACAAAAAATTATAATATAATATTATCCTCTAAAAAGTATATATATATATTATCCTCTAAAATATAATATTATCTTTTTTATCGCCTTTTTTATTACATCACATATTTTAGTAGTTATCATAAACGAGGTATCATTTGAAAGCTTACAAACTCAGAATTCATCCTGTGAAAACCTTTTTGAAATTGAACGTTGCGTTACCATAGAAACGGTGCTCTAAATTATTTTATCAGGCTCCTCCCCTTTTGGGCATTATTATACTTCATAGTTTATGATCAAAACCTTTTCTAATCCTGACAAAACACATTGTCAGAAAGGACTGAGTCTCAAGGTTCCAAATTTTGTGACAGAATTGATATTTGGACAGAAATGTATCAATTAGTTAAGGCAGAATGTATACAACTAAATTCAATGGAATGTATGTCTCCCGGTGGCTATTTTTGGTACTACGCCTAAACAAAATCTCATGGGAACATCAATTTTTGTGATATCAACTTCAAATTTGGAACACAACTTGATTAGATATATAGCTTTGATTTTATAGTAATTTTAGAGTAAAAAATATTTTGTAAAATATATATTTTTTATAAAATAAAAAATATATAGTACAGTATATTTGATTTACTGTAAATTTAAACTTCCATAACTTTTTCATACTTTCATTTTTTGAAGTGTTTTCACTTCAGCGATAATCTGCTGACTGTTTCCTTTAAAACAAGACCAAACTTAGGTCTATATTCCAAAGCATTCTTGAAATACAACCATTTAAGTTTGAAAAGTGCAATTTAACCCCATTCTCAAAAAGGGGGGTGACAGCGAAGGGCTTAAGAGGTCTTTGTACCATTAAAACCTCCTGCAAGTTTCATAGCTTAAGACGTCCTCCCCATTATAAACGAACCATTTATTTAATCAGGCTCTAAATACAGCTCGTTCTAGATCCTTTGAACTTAGTGACGTCACGGTACGAAGTGACGTACCAGTCGTTTGCATATGACCGCCTCCAGCGCAAGACAACTACGCCTCATTTGACATCATCATATGAGTTGACGTGCAGCGAGGGGGTCTGTTTACAAGATGACTGCGATGCCACGCAGATGTGCTGTTCCTGCTGTGGACAAACAGCATGTTTGAATGCTGCCGAACGATCCAGACGTCAGGGAAAGCAGTTGGATGCAGTTTATTTGCAGCATATGCAGCCCGCCAAAGCCTTATTTGTTCGGTGAGTGATGTAGAAGATGAGTGTGACAGGGCGCATGTTACTGAAAGAACGACAAAAGAGAGAGAGAGCCCCGGCCGCGCGCGCGCCTTCAAACTGTCTTGCTCTCCCTCTCTCTCTCCCTCACGCATATGAATCAAAATCAATTGAGAATTGACACGATGGTAAAAGATCGGAAGACCGAAGTTTCACGTGGCGGAACATTGTGTAGCCTACATGTGATACAAAATGATTAAATAATTTATGCATAAGCAGCACTCACGTTAGCCAATCATAACAACATAACAATGGGCGTTAACACTGAACTCTTAAAGGGGAAACACCTCCAAAACAGACTGTTTGAATCAGAGGGGGAGAAACAGGGTGGGAAAAGGTCATAAATCACTACATTTAAAAAAAAAAATTGTACAAAAATCTATAGTAATACTATAATTGCACATAAGGGAACATAATAAAACAAAACAAAAAACCATGTCATGACCCCTTTAATGTTGCTTGTAGTACCTTGTTCTGAGTTTACCCTGGATTACCCGTTTGTTGGATTATTAAAGTGCTTGCATTTAAATTCACTCCCAGCTTCTTCCTTGCTGCATCATAACAGAACAACCGACCAAAAATGAATCCAGCAGCACGGATCTCACCTGATCTTCCCAGCATGAGCCGGGAGTTTGCTGGAAAGACCACGGCCTTAGCCCTGAAGAGCCCTGATTTATTCCAGTTCACCTGAGGGTTTGCTTCACTTTGCTTCACTTGTTCCTGAGCCTGAGTCAGTGTCTGATATTCCTGAGCCAATGTTTGTTTCTGTGTTTGTGTCTGTCCTTATGGCCGCTACTGTTCTAGTGGCTGCTGAGCCTGAGGCCTTTAAAAATAAAAATATGACTGCCTCTATGTGAATTTAACATAGACTTATGCATCCTGTATTTTAAGGAAGAACATTTATTTATTTGCGATACATTATTCATTGTCAAAGAAAATTGGTGTCCCTAAAGGTTGGAGTTCCCCTAAAGGTCGTTGAAAACGACTCTTTGGGGACGCTCCCTTAGTGTGCGCCTCTGAAGTATGAATGAAACTAATCCAATCCCGATTGGTGTTGCGTCATGACGTAACATGTGACGGCACATAAAAGTGACGCCGGCACACACACATTAGCTTTCGCTCTTCAGCAAGCGCTCTCTGTGAAACTGTCTGTCTTATTTGGTGTTGTTTTGTCTGTGCAAAGCTCTATATTATGGCGAGTGAACAATACACTACGTGTGTGCACCCCTGCCCTAGATATCTCACGGGTAGGGACACGCATCAGTTGTGTGTGTATTGTTTAGGGGCGCAGCACGCACAGGCAGCTCTCGAGAGGGCTGCTTGTGAACACTGTGAAGCACTTCCTATTAGAGTGCTCCGCTCCCGCTTGGCTATATTATTTTCTGATGATGGCCAGGCTCGCGATTCGGGTCCCGCGTCCGTTGAGGCGGCGCGGCTGCTTAGATCGTGGGTATCGCAGAAGGATCTCGCGGATGAGTGTTTTT
Organism: Tiaroga cobitis; assembly: GCA_030578255.1. Lineage (NCBI taxonomy): Eukaryota > Metazoa > Chordata > Actinopteri > Cypriniformes > Leuciscidae > Tiaroga > Tiaroga cobitis. The sequence continues at coordinate 50,234,764 of CM060608.1, read as the reverse complement.
CCATAATGAAGCTTGAACTCTCTTCTTTTAAATGAATTAATTTATATAAACAAAACAAATATTCTGTTTGTTGATGTAATCTGTATGAAAAGAGAGAGATGTCAGTATTTTTCTTTCCAGCTCATTATACCTAATTACGCGTTAATGTGCCAGGCCCACAGAGAGCGCGCGCTATTCAAACGCAAATGATCTAAGGCAAGCCATTCAAACATGCCAACGCCCACCAGCTGGATTATAAAACACATCATGTTTAGTAAGTATTGTTGTGGCTATTTTTTATCATTCAACAAACACCACCACTGAGTAAGCGACTGAGTCCAAATCAATAGTTTAAAAAGTATTTATTTCTCTTGCAAGAGAGATCCTCGTCACCAATACACATTCGTGAGTCAGTGAGGACAGATAAGGAGAAAGCAGTGCCTGTCTTTCTTATACCCCAAGGCCTTATTTCTTCCCTCCCCTCAGGGAGAGAGATATACTTTGTCTCTTCATTCCTCCCTGGCCCTGAGATTTTAATGCCCCCCTTTAACCCTTTAGGCAATAAAATACAAATGCACTCAGGATGACCCCTTGACCACCTGCTTTTCCCTTACCTCCACTGACAAACATAACACAGTAAATTATCACACAGCCCCCTCTCACTACAAGTGAGAGAAACAGATGAGGCCACCATTAGGAATAACTGAAATAAGAATACTAAATGGAAAAATTCCATTACAACTCCTCTCTGTTTATCATACTCTGATAACTGATTAATCACATTGTAATAATAGTAATAATGAATGCAAGTCCAAGTCGTTACATAAAATCACTCTCCTTGTACCTGTTGAAGAAATAATTTTAGAATGAAAAACCATAAGGCTGTTTTTGTGGGGGAAAGTCCCCGTAATATTTTAGCAAGCAAGTAAACATAGTAAGGAAACAAAAATATATAAAGTATAATAAAAATCACTCAGTTTCATACCCTATCTTTGTACGCCATCTCGTAACACGGATGACTGCTGCTTTTAACCCTCTTTAAATCTTTAGCCCTTAATCTTTCTCAGAAAATAAACAAATAGAAGAAAAAAACAAACAGATGGAAAAATATAATAAAAAAAATCCCTCTATTCGACCCTCGTCCTTTCACGCCATCTTGTGATAAAGGAAACATTTTCTTTACTCAATTAGCACGTTTCGCTGTAGCTTCCGCTACTTGTGTCATCATATTGTTGTTCATCAACATCATCATTCGGATAGGCTGTCATTTTCACCAATTGAACAGACATTCCAACCTTAACCAGTCTCTACACTAAGCTAGACACACATTGTATAATACATGGTATACATAGCAGAATCAGCACTATTATGACTAAAATTGGCAACACAGTTTGAGCTAACCAAAATCCCCAGCCCCCCTTAAAATTCATTATCCAGGTCAGCCAGTTCTCCTCCACTGGTTCAGGCTCCTGCACCGCCCTTCTCATGTGCTCGATCACATTTGTTATGTTGTCACTGTAATCTGGAATGTTGAAACAACAAGACACACCTAGCATCTTGCAAACTCCGCCCCGTTGTCTCAGTTCTGTTGTTCTGATTTCCTGTTGGCAATACTTTCAGACCTGCTGTACAATGCAGTATTATCAAGCAAATTGTCACTGACAACACAGTCATTATGCATGTGGTCTTGACCAGGCCACACATTCCTGGCACTCTGAATGGGTGCCACGGCCTTGTCCGCTCCATGTTCTCGGTTACTCTGATCTGCTGTGTGACCAGAAATTGTTAAGAAAGTTCAATCTTTAAAAGCACTAACAAGAAAGTCTTATCTGTTCCGTTGTCCGCACGGTTTCCCGCTGTCCCTGCTGCTTCAATGCTGCAGGCTTTGTTATGTCTTTTGTCTGGCCTTGCTCTTGCGCAGATAACGGTACCTTTCTTTGCTTTTCAATAACTGGACTTGACGTTTATGATCGCTGACCCTCCTCCTGCGATTGCTCCGCCTCCGCAATGGGCGGCACCTTCCTGCAATGGTTCGCGTGAACCCACGTGGCCCTCTCTGCGACCTTCACCGCCGTGTACGTCACCAGAAGCACCTGGAAAGGTCCAAGCCACCTTTTCGCCTTCCAGCTTTTCCTTCTGTGATCACGAATCACCACGAAATCACCCGGTCTGACCTTATGCAGAAACGTCTCAGCAACTTTCCCCTGGGCAGCTTTCACCTGCACAGAAATTTGTGATAACAGACAAGACATTTCTTTGCAGTAATTCAACATGTCATTCTCACACACATCCGCGGATGGCAGCCTTTGTTTACCCCCTTCTATGCCCATAAATGGCGGCCTGCCGAACAAAATTTCAAATGGGCTCAGATTTGTTTTCACTCGTTTCCTCATTCTCATGTACATGAGTACAATTGGTAGGGCCTTAACCCAAGACAGACCCGTCTCTTCGCAACATTTTGCCAATTTGTTCTTGATTGTTTGATTTGATCTCTCTACCACTCCCGCTGATGAGGGAGCGTAACTGCAATGTGTTCTCATATCAATGCCCAAGAACTCTCCCACCTGCTTTATTGCAGCATTTACAAAATGTCTTCCATTGTCAGAGCTGATTTTTCTTGGTATTCCCCACCTCGGAACAATTTCGGTTAGCAGGGCCTTTGCCACTGCTGCCGAATCTTGCTGTGAGGTCGGGAAAGCCTCCACCCACTTTGACCACATGTCTACCATTACCAGACAGTGTTTCTGTTTCCCACAAGGGGTTAATTCGATGAAGTCCATCATCAGATACTCAAACGGACCTGCTGGGGCTGGTTGAGATGCTAAGGGTGTTTTTATCCCTCTTGCCACATTGTGTGTGTTACAAGTGACACATCTTTTGCAAAAATTTTCAGCAAAGACTGTGAAACCTTTAGTATACCATAAATCTTTCATCTGCATTACCATACTTCCCTTTGACCCATGGTCTAGGCCGTGGGTCAACTTAGCGTAATGCTGAAAGAAATGCTTTGGTAAACAAGGAATGCCATCCTTCATCCATACACCCCCCCTGAGACTGCAGCCAGACGACCTCCATTTCTGTTTTTCTGCTCCTGTGGAAAACGTCTGCATGCTTTCTAAACAAAGAGAAATGTCAGGGTTAGTCACAGATACCAAAGCACAAGTCGTTTCTTTTGTCTCCTGCGCTGCCGCGGCCTTCGCTGCCGCGTCAGCTCGTGCGTTTCCTGTGGAGATAAAACTTTTATCGTTAGAGTGCGCTGCGCATTTACAGACTGCAACCTTGTCTGGCAAAAGAATGGCCTCCAAAAGCGCTGACACTAGTGAGGCGTTCAATATCGGATGTCCATCCGACTTCAAAAAATTCCTGTGTCTCCAGATTGCTCCGAAGTCGTGCGTGATCCCGAACGCGTAACGCGAGTCTGTGTAAATCGTCACACATTTGTCTGCCATTAATTTACACGCTTCCGTCAGTGCAACCAATTCAGCTGCCTGAGCCGAATAAGTCGCCGGCAATTTGCCAGATTTCACCACTTCAAATTCAGTGGTCACCGCGAAACCAACCTTATTCAGGCCTGTTTGTGGATCTTTGGATGCCGATCCATCCACAAAGAGGACATGATCACAATTCTCCAAAGGTGTGTCCAACAGGTCTGGACGTGGAGTGCACACCTCCTCCAGAACAGACAGACAACAGTGATGTTCCTCCCCATCATCTTCTGTTGGCAGAAGTGTGGCAGGATTCAAAGTTGTGCATCGTTTCACAGTTATGTTCGGCATATCAAGCAAAATCGTATGGTATCGCAACCATCTGGCCGAAGATAAGTGTGATGTTTTCTGCTCTTGCAAAATCATGGTAACTGCGTGTGGGACCATCAAACTCAAATCAGAATACCCCACAAATTCTCTTGAGGCCAGCACAGCCAGCTCAGCAGCCGCCACAGCCCTCAGGCAGTGTGGCAGACCTGCTGCAACTGCATCAAGTTTCGTTGAGAAATATGCTACTGGTCTTAGTCTGTCACCATGGGTTTGCAATAGCACTGAACTCATAAAACCGTGCTTTTCATCTACCATCTGTGTGAATGGCTTGTCAACTGCTGGTAGGCCCAACGTAGGAGCCTGAGCCAGTTGCCTTTTCATGTTTTCAAAAGCATCCTGTGCTTCTGTGGGCCAATCAATCTTGTCACATGATCTCAGCCCTTTCCCTGCTGTCAGGGCTCTCAAGGGCTTTTCCAGTAGTGCATAATTTGGAATAAACGTTCGACAATATGCACACATTCCCAAGAAGGATAACAATTGTTTCTTTGTTACCGGTCTGGGTACCTCTTTGATCGCTTTAACTCGTTTTTCAGAAAGAGCTTTACTGTTTGGTGTAATCGTGTGACCCAGGAAGGTTATTTCCTGCTTCACAAACTGCAGCTTAGCCAGACTGACCTTGTGCCCCTCCCTTTCCAAATGCCTCAGGAGAGATACACTGTCAGCCACACACACAGCCTCATCTCGTGCACAAATTAGCAGATCGTCTACATACTGCAAAAGTGCGGTTCCGCTTGACAAAATTAACGGTTCGAGGCTTCGTTTAAGCGCCTCATTATATATCGTGGGAGACTCGCAAAACCCTTGGCAAAGGCGGGTTAATGTGAATCCTTTATCGTCAAAATCAAACGCAAACCAAAACTGACTTTCCTTTGCCACTGGGACGCTAAAGAAAGCGTTGGCCAAATCAACCACAGTGAAATATGTTGCGTCTTGTGGAATCTGTGACAAAATATTGTACGGGTTTGGGACCCGCGGTGCCCTTGCGATAACAGCTGCATTCACTGCAGTCAAATCCTGCACAAAACGCCACTGAACAATGTCATTCTGATTAGCTGTTGCCTTTTTTACGGGGAAAATGGGTGTTCGTACTGGAGAATCATGACACGGGATGATGACTTTCTCCTTCAGGAGAGATTCAAAAACTGGCCGGATCCCCCGCAATGCCTCCTTTTTCAGGGGATATTGCGGTTGACACGGCCTGTAATCAGACTTTGGGGTGACTACTACTGGTTCACAATTTTTAATCAACCCAACATCATACTTGTGTTTCGCCCACAACGTTGAAGGTATTTCTGCCAGGATAGGATGAATATCTGTGGCAGAAATAGCTCCGCGATCATGTTTCTCCATTACACTCTTAACAATAGCAGTCACAGCTCTGTGTACATCAACCTCAAAATCACATGGCAGCATAAATGCCCCTACACTGTCACTCTTCTGTACCCCGTCTCCCCTTTCAGCCCAATCTGTGGCTTTCACACACTGTCTCACAAAAGGGCCCAAATCTGCCCACTGCTGCGCTTTGCCCTTGGTTACTGATAATTAATGCGCCGACATTCCTGTTATCAAATACAGCGGCATTTGTTTTTCTGACAGGCAAGCTGAAAGCGCACACACATTTTCATTCCAGAACATTTTATCAAACTTCATTTTCTCATCTTCTGTCTTGTTAAACCACGCTTCCTCAAACTGAGGTTCACGCTCAAAGACAACATGTGACGTGCAATGCAATTTGTCAGGCATCATATTTTCTGTGTTATCTGATACTGTCCGATCCTTTGCCATTTTCAAAATCATTTGTGCCCAATCAAAATCTTTTATCTGCCACTCATATGCCCATTTTGGCTCAAACTTTGCACAACATATCTGCTGTTCTTCCTCAATCACGATACCCATCGGGCCCGCAGTGAGTTTCAAATTCAATTCACACATTAGATCTCGTGCCAACAATGGAGCCGGACAGGTTGCAGAGCACAAAAACGCATGTTTCAATGCTTTGCCCCCCTCCGTCTCGCATCGTAGTGGCACCGTGAAATTTTCTGAAATTACATGCCCTGACGCTGACGTGCTTTCAAACATCACATCCGTCAATCTCGGTTTGCATGGCAAGTCATATGGCCTTATTGTGGACCGGGCAGCCCCCGAATCCACGAGAAACTCTATCATTGTACCGTCAACTAACAGTGGATATCTCGGTAGTCTTAAAAATCCTGCACCCTTGTACATTCTCAGACATTCAGCAGTAACAGCCCTATTCAAATTTTCATCACTCGCACATAAAGATTTGCTAACATTTTCTTCATTGCAAGAAGCAGTATGTGCGTCAGTGTATGTGTTCGTGTTGTGCGTGTGTGTTAGCAAAATTTCACTTCCCTTTCTCGCAGTCGGTTGAATGCCTGTCGCTCGCCCTCCCCTCTCCTGTTCTCCGTTCCTCCATAGTCAATCCGCCCTTTGTGTCTCCGGACAATCCTTTGCCCAGTGTCCGTCGCCTTTGCACACTCTGCACTTCGTACATTTAAAAAATTCATGTTCATTGCTTTCGCACAGTCCACATTTCCACTTTCCCTGATACACTTTCTTCTTCTTATTGGCCCAGTTCTGCCACGCTGGTGGTGCACTCGTGCTAGCTTTGATCTGTACAGCAGCCAGCTGCAGCTCTCTCTCCACCTTCACTTTCGCGGCTTTGTCCCTCTTAGTCAGCAGCTGTTCCTCGGCGTGCACAGCGTGCGCTAGGGTGGTTGTTAGTCGCCCGCTCTGCCACTCGATGTAACTTGTTCTCACTGCTTGTCCGATTTCAGGTCTCAGTCCATTCAGGAAACAGCTCTGCAAATGGCACTCCCATGTGCCTGGCTGCTCTCCTCTCTCATCCGGCTCAGGCATGCCGCTGTGTTTCTGAAATGTTTCAAAAAGTCTTGCATAATAGTCACGAACTGTCTCTTCTCTCACCTGGCAACAGCTGTTGATTTTTGCTCTGTCCACTCGTGGTGGGAAAGCCTTCTTTATTTCTTCGGCGAGTTTGGCCACTGCTGTTCGATACAGTTCGTTGCCATCACTCATCCACTCTCCGTTCACTCTCCGTCGGTCAGTTGTCGGCATGTGGCTACTCACTTTGTGCCAGCTCGTGGCCCCCAGTTTCACGGCTAGCAGCCGCTTCAGTTCTTGTGTGGTGGGACTGAACTCTTGACAGAAAGTGACTAGCTCGTTTGAAAATCTGTCACCTGCGTCGTCCGGGCTTGGCAAATGGGCCATTGCTTCTTTCATGTCTGTCACCGTCCACGGCCTGTAGACCATCACTGATCCATCCGGCCCCGCCACTTCAACCATCGGAGCTGTGATGTTAACTGTTTCATCTCTGATCTGTGATCTTGTGACGATTTTCTTCGGCTTGGCTCCGCGTTGCTCGTCCGTGTTCTCTGTGGTTTCTTCCTTTTCGCTCTGGGTCACGTGACTGGACCCTTGTCCCTCTGCTTGCACCTGTTGCATCGCCTGCGCCGTTTGCATCGCTAGTTGCTGGAAAGCCAACGCCATCTGCGCTGTTTGCTGTTGTTGCGCTTCTGCTCGTGCAGCTTCTCTCGCCTCCTGTTCCTCCCGCGCGGCCCGCGCTTCAGCTCTCGCTGCTCGGTCATTTTCCTCTTCTTGCGCTTCACGCGCTGCGTCACGCGCTGCTTGTGCTTGTCTCTCTCTCTCTCTCTCTGCTGCTTGCGCCTCGGGTTGCGCTTCGGCTTGTGCTCGTGGCTGGGTCGGTCTCGATGGAGAACAGTCAAGGTCGGGGTCGAACTTCAGTGCAATCAATCCGGCTCTTGGGAAGTGTGTTTTGTACTCCGGCGGTGCCGGTCTCACCGCAATTTCATGTGGGGAAACACAAACATACTCTGGGTTAGTCGGTTCTGGTGGTGCAGACACACATACAGCCAGACTTTCACACTTTTCATTTTTCCTTCCTGCTAATTCTTTTTGCAGTTGCCTTCTTTCTCTTTTATCTGCTTCCTCAAGCCAGCAATCGACTGTGTTTTCACATCTTTTACATACATGTTTAACACACTTGCAGCAACAAGCTGATTGTTTCTCACTACTCTTTTCCACTGAGTCTCTCACCACTTTCAGCCTCGTGCGGCTCAATGTTCCCCCCTCGGGAAAATCATGATGCTTGATTCACTTCTCAATATCTAGCATACATTTCTGACCATAATGTTTTCTCATTTGGTAGTACACCGGTGTATCATATTTCATAATTTTGCTCTGAGACTTCCCCATACTGGCTGCTTTTCTGTTCTCTGTGGATTTCTCACCGCGCGTTCTCTTGATCTGTCAGGCGTCCCCACACAGACCCGATTTTTCTTTTAACCCAAATCGGTCGGGTTGCACTTGTTAGTGCCCTCCTAATTAAGGTTTACCAAAAAAAAACTTTTCTGGCTCCCCCTAATTAGCCTCAGCACCTAAAAAACAATTTGCTCCGTGGTGGAACAACTGATTTTCAGGTTACCTATCTGTTTGAAACTTCTTGATCCGCTACAAATCTCAGTTAATCTCAGATAATTTTCGTATCTGTTTGAAACCTCTTGATCTGCTACAAATCTCAGTTAATCTCAGATAATTTCCTCTCGTATCTGTTTGAAACTTCTTGATCTATATATAGATCTCAATTAATCTCAGATTACGCACCACAGAAACAGCCCTCAGCCAATATGGTTCAATTTCTCTCTTTCCCCTCAATTAAACTGAATTTGCTTTGCTTACCCAGAGATGTTGTTCTGTGCCACTTTGAGTTCTTTTGATTCCAGTGGCCGGATCCGGTCCTAACGGCGGAAACGGTCCCTCGTCTCTTAATGTTTTTTCTCGAGGTAGGGTTAGAAACTTTGTCAGTTCCTAGGTGATCAGCCTCCGTCCCTCCGTCAGTTCCCGGATCACGTCCATGAAATCCCACTTCTGACACCAAGCTGTTGTGGCTATTTTTTATCATTCAACAAACACCACCACTGAGTAAGCGACTGAGTCCAAATCAATAGTTTAAAAAATATTTATTTCTCTTGCAAGAGAGATCCTCGTCACCAATACACATTCGTGAGTCAGTGAGGACAGATAAGGAGAAAGCAGTGCCTGTCTTTCTTATACCCCAAGGCCTTATTTCTTCCCTCCCCTCAGGGAGAGAGATATACTTTGTCTCTTCATTCCTCCCTGGCCCTGAGATTTTAATGCCCCCTTTAACCCTTTAGGCTATAAAATACAAATGCACTCAGGATGACCCCTTGACCACCTGCTTTTCCCTTACCTCCACTGACAAACATAACACAGTAAATTATCACACAGCCCCCTCTCACTACAAGTGAGAGAAACAGATGAGGCCAACATTAGGAATAACTGAAATAAGAATACTAAATGGAAAAATTCCATTACAGTATCTTGTACAGCTGTGTACACAGCGTATCCTTTCGCTGTGAGGATTCGGAATAATACTATCTAACCCTGGAAAATGTACCAGAAGTGCTGGTAGTTTAATTTCGAGGAGCAACGGATCCAGCTGATGTAGTAAGTAATTTATTCTTAAGTGCTTTGTTCTAATCGCGATATTGAATATTGTCTGACTGTAAACCGCAAAAAGACTGTTTAAATATGAATTGCGTGTCTGTGTGTAGGCTAAATGATGAGTGAACGGCATAGGCGCGCGCGCTTTGTTTACTACAGTTATACAGCGCGTGTCTGTGCCTTGTTCATTCACTCTCGCACCTACGTTAGTAAACGTTATGTTTACATGAACACATCCAAACTATATTGCTATAGCCTACTAAGATGAGTAAAAATAGACTGAAATATGTTGAAATAAAATGTCTGTATAAGCAACAAGCTGCAAATTCACATGTATATACTAATATATCATACACAATATATTACAGACTAAATATGAATATTTAGACAAGATTTTGTGATTAGTTTTGGATAGGTTATAAAGTTTTGACTGTAAAAAAAGACTACTGTCACATTAAATAGGTACGCTTTTGTTCACCAATTTCTGCTCATAGTTAAATATACTATAGTATGATGTTTTGTCAAAAATAAAATGTAGGTATATTGAATTATCAACTAAGATGTTATTATAGTGTTTGTTCCAATATTCAAACTAATGAATCCTTACCTTTTTTTAATACGTATGATAAAATGTATACTTTTTACAAAGAAATACACTTGAAATATTGTTAAAATTGTAATTGTTGTTGTAATTGTAACCTATTTGTAATTGGTTACAATTTCTAATTGTAAAATAGGCTATATAGATAATTTCTTTTGTCCTTGCATTCTTTGGGATCCTGTGACACACCTGTGTGAAAGGGCTAATTAATATGCAGCTCATTATGCGGCACATTATCCGGCCTTTGTCTTCTCAGGTGTGAACACGCCTCCACGCATATTGCCTTTCCAAACAAAAGGTGTCAAATAAAATTTAAATCAGTGTATGTTTTTGTGTAAATGATTAGGCAGGATGATTTTCAGATCATTTTGAAGCAAAAATTCTAGGCAACAACACTCATTAGTCAAAAGTCTTGTGGACACATTGTAGGGTATCTGCGTTGTCCGGATGACCCATTAAATTGTTGATGTCAAAATGCTCCTAACCTCTCTAACTCTGGTCCATAAATATGGCCTAGCACCGCATAGTCTGAGTACTGATTGCCCCACTGACAACTTTGCGTGCCCCACGCATGCAGATTCACCCCGGAAGACATTCCAACACACACACACTCTCACACACACACAGAATGGGGTGTTCTGTTACAAGACTGAGTTATTAGCCCTTGGAATGTTCCCCGAGAGTGTGATTTCTCCTAATTCTTGCTGAGAAGGAAAAATGAACCCTGTGTAATCCATATATATATATATTCCAGATATATATAACCATGTGACAAAGGGGTGTTATAAGAAATCTTGAAGGTTCTTTCTCTTAAAACACATAAGAACCTTTCTTCAATATCCTCACTGAAAGATCTTTTCTGTTCTTTGTTTTGTTTTGTTGAGTTTTGTTTTCTGTATTCTACTCTGTTTACCTCCACGAAGGGAAATGAACTTAGTCTGAATTATTCCTTTGGTAACTTTACGTCAAAGACCTTTTAAGCTTAAAAATTGCGCGCTCTCCGGACACACCCGCACACCACGTGACGCTCCATCGCCACATGTGCGCGCTCCTCAGACCAGCCGCAACCACGTGCCGCTCCAACGGAACACACAAGACACGCAGCTCACTCACGCAGCCGTGTTCAGCCACATAAGAACCAAAATGCAAGTATTCGTTTATCGAGTCTTCAGAGCAGTAAGATTGTGTTTTTCCAGGTGTCTCTCAATGGTCTTAAAGTCTGTAATTTGCCACTGATACCTCCAGTCTCTCTCCATCTCTCTCTCCCTGTTTCTTTCACTCTCAGATCCTTTTAGTGTTTTGTTCATTGTCGTTGTATTGTGTTTGTAAATACATGTATTCCTTGTAACGCTTAGCAACCGTATACGTAGTTTTCCTTATTAAATTCACTATATTCATTAATTGATTCTGATTGTATGCTCATTTTCCAGTCCCTTTAAGTGTCAAAGGTCTTATAGCTACAGGCTTACAAATTAAAGATACTTTACAGAGTATTTGCTTATAGGGCAGGAAACCCCATTCTTGTGGCCACAGAATTGCGTTTCCTGAAATCCTATAAAGTAGGATGATATTGTGGATCAACCACAAATATTATTCTGACAATTGAGCTAATTTTAACCTGTCTGTAAAATATCTGTACCTCGGTGGTTGATCATAATCCCTTGTGGTTAAAATCTGATGTATAGATATGAATGCAGATGCAGGTAACAGATCATCCCCCTCGTTGGGCGATTTAACATGTATAAGTATCTGGTTCAAACCCGTATGAATAATTATTAATTATGAATTATTAATTATTGAATACATATTCCCCAAAACGACCCAGATACCTTACAACATATTTAGTATGTGTTTTGTGGCCTTATTTCAGACACTTTAAGTTTTAGTTTTTTCAATAACCATGCATAAGCAATATTCTCTCAAAAATACAAACATGTACATAATTGTTGCCCAGAAATTACGGTAGCCCAGTTTGTGCTATATTGAGTGAATTTACACCTTTGCCATTAACATGTTTATAAATAACTGAAAAAAGCACAAATGTCAGAGCATGTCAGAACACCTCAAGGACCCCAAAAACCCTTAGACCTCAGAGGGTTAAAGCCCTGGCGCTGCCCAACAAACCGTGCAGGGACACCTCTGCACTGGTTGGCCGGGCTTATACGGTGGCTGGTCAGGCTGGTGCATGCCTGCACTCTATGACGATTTTGCAGGCTTACCAGGCCGATCTTCTTAAAGGGCGAGGGCGAGGGACCAACTCCTGCTGACTTCGCGGAGTTGAGAAGAGCCACAGATTTGTCTCTCCGGGCCACTAAGGAGACGGCACGTGCCATTGGCCGCTCTATGTCAACTATGGCGGCTACATAGAGACATCTGTGGCTAAATTTGTCTGGTATAAAGAGAAAGACAAATATTTTCCGTTGGACGCTCCGCTATCACCTTCTGGCTTGTTCTCCGACGCTGTTACTGCAGTCGTCGACAGGTTTCAGGAAGGGGAAAAAACAGTCAGCGGCATTCCAACAGTATCTCCCTCACCGCAGACATCCTGTCGAGGCAGGCGCTGAGGCGCGGGGAATGGAGACTCCATCCAGAGGTGGTGGAGTTGATATGGCAGAGGTTTGGACCAATGGAAGTGGATTTGTTCGCGTCTTGAGGGACGTCCCACTGTCCACTTTGGTTCTCCCTCTCTCATCCAGCCCTGCTGGGGTTGGATGCCATGGTACAGGCCTGGCTGAGGCTTCGCCTGTACGCGTTTCCCCCGATTGCTCTGCTCCCGGGAGTCCTGGAGAGGATCCGTCAGGAGGGCATCAGTCTTCTTCTGGTAGCCCCGTTTTGGCTGGCCCGAGTATGGTTTTCGGACTTAATTTCACTCCTGATAGCTCCGCCATGGCAGATTCCTCTGAGGAGGGATCTGTTGTCTTAGGCAGAGGGCACTATATTCCATCCTCGTCTGGAGCTATGGAAATTGTGGGTCTGGCCTCTGAGGAGGCCAAACCATACTTATCTCTAGGGCTCCGTCTACTAGGAGATTATATGGCCTCAAGTGAAATGTTTTTCCACTTGGTGTAGAGAACTTGAGTTAAGCCCAGTTAACTGCCCAATGCCTTCAGTTCAAGATCGTTTCTCTGCGAATCTCTCCCCATCCACACGTGGGGTGTCCGTGGCTGCCATTGCGGCGTTCCATGCACCACTAAATGTTGGGCCTTTGGGGAGGCACCAACTGGTCATACTATTTCTCCATGGTATTTGAAAGATGAGACCGACAGTCAGGTCCAGGGTTCCTTCCTGGGACCTGGCGGTGGTTCTCGAAGGGCTATCCCTGGCTCCCTTCGAATAACTCCAGTCGGCTTCGCCTAGGACCTCACGTTCAAGATAGACTTTCTCTTAGCTATTTCTTTAAAGAGACTGGGAGATCTCCAAGCCCTGGCATTATCGCCAGCTTGCTTGGGGTGTGCCCCCGGCGGAGTTAAGGCCATCCTGCATCCGAGACCCAGCTGTGTGCCTTAAGTGCAATTTAACATGGCTAGGTCCATGGTCCTGCAAGTATTTCATCCTCCACCTCATGTGTCGGCAGAAAAGGAGAGGCTCCTTGCTCTGTCAGTTAGAGTTCCGAGTATTTACCTTGAGAAGTCCTCTTCTTGGAGGAGGTCGGACCTACTGTAGTGTGTTTTGGGTCACCGATTGGGGGCTCCCGGCTATACAACCCATGAGTAGGCCTACAAGGTGCGCAATTTGCCTTCACCTTTGGCCGTAAGGGCTCTTTCTACTAGAGGCATGGCGTCCTCTAGGGCCCTCCTCTCGGGAGTGCCCCTCCAGGAGATCTGTGAGGCAGCCGGTTGGGCTACCCCGCAAACTTTTATCAGGTTTTATAGTCTGTACCTCCCTAGTACGCCTGGCACACGTGTGCTCTCATCCTAGCTGAGTGCCTGAGATCAGTTTCACTCTAGAGCAGGCCTTTTTCGGTGCGTGGCCTAGTGGGCATTCATTCAGTGTCAGTGCCTTCTCTAGGGAACAAGGGTTATACTCATAACCTGAGACGTTTCCTCATTTTTTGAATTAAGGCATTAAGATGATTTTTTTATTCCTCTTGTTAGTCAACTTTAGCATGGGTGTGTTCACTTATTCTAAGCACTGTGCACTATATATATATATATATATATATATATATATATATATATATATATATATATATATATATATATATATATATATATATTAGGGGTGTAACGGTTAACAAAATTCACGGTTCGGTTCGATACGATACACTTGTGTCACGGTTCGGTACGGTTCGGTACGTTTTCGATACAGCAAAAAGAAAGAAATGCCCGAGAAATTTCCTTGATTTAATTTTTTCAATTATATTTTTTTTTATTAAAACTAACATCATAAAGTATGATATTTTTTTACTTTGAGCAATGATGGAGCTATACTTGACTTTTCTTAGGAGCATATAAAACAAAACAGCTCCTTGGACAAAATGAAATGTAATATTGTAGTAGTTATAAACAAGGTTTATTTTAGTTCAGATTAACATTTGAGGTAGAGATGCACCGATGTGAAAATTGTGGCCGATACCGATAACCGATATTAATATTGCTGTTATGGCCGATACCGATATTTACCGATGTCGATATCTCTGTATAGAAAACACATAGCGAGGATTAGGGCTGCACCATATTGGTAAAAAATGACGTTGCGATATAAAAACAATTTCACCAGATGACTTGAATAGCTCTATTTGGAAAGAATGAATCATTCTAGAATGACTGGGGTGGTTTTGTCATGGAGTAAATCCGCATAGAAACTAATATTAATAGAATGTTAACTAATGTAGTTAGCTAGACTTTAATAAATTGAACCTTATTCAGGGTTTCTGCAGGGTTTAGTCAGTCAAATTTAAGACTTTTTAAGACCTTTTTATGATCATTATGATTTAAATTCATGACCTAGACGAATTACGAAAAATAACTTCCTTTCAAAAGTCTTTTTTTTTTTAATTGACTTTCATTAAAAATAATAAGTTTCATTATTTAAAGGTTCCATTTTCTTAAGAGTAACAAACTGAAGGCTCCCTTTTCTCAATAAGTCTCAATAACACAGGAACAACACTCAACAATTATCACGATAATATATATCAGTCAATATCGATAATTATCACGATAAATGTCAATTCTTTATTTCTTTCAAGTTTAAAGGCAAATTTTCTTCTCCTAACTGAAAGTTGTAGAAACCAGACCGTTAATTGGGGTTTTAAACTACTCTTTATTGTCAGAACATATCATGACAAACACTTTCCAAACAGGTAAACATTTCACAAATCTGAGGTAGAGCATTCAAACATGTGTAATTTTCCCTTAACAAAATTAATATCTTTATTGGAAAATTAATTTCTTAGTTTCTGCATGGGGGATATTGTTTCAAGTCTTGAAACAGGTTTCTGTTGCCTGACTTTGATGGCACGTTTCTTCATGAAATGTATGAAAAACAGTACAGCCTAAATACATTAAATACTGTAATTATATTCCATTAGTCCTTTAATACATTGTCTATATTAATAATATAATACACTTCAATATGTATATCCCACATTTCATGGTGCAGTTAATATACTAGGCTAACGTTATAGTAGCCTAAATCCATGGTAATTATGGGAATTTGTAGACGGAAAAGCTTCCGACTGTCTCGTTGCGCACAGTGTTTCTCCTGCCTTTAAACTGGTTTAAATCACTGAGACATTTGTGTTCTAAGCTGAATTCAAGCGCTTCTCACTGGATCTCGTGAGCGAGACCGATTAGTAAACCAGAACGCGTCTGCTCTAGTGAGCTCGCGCTGACGTTTGGACTTTGAGCCGAGCGGATAAACAGTCCAGGAGGCGCGCGCGGTTCAAATGAGTTTCGTTATAGAGAAAAAAATATATCGCGATAATGAACGAATGAGCATATCAATTTAAGACGTGGCTAAATGTAACTTATGACCTTGTATGGAAAATCCGGACGTTTTTATGACTTTTTATGGCCTAAAATTCTTATTATTAAATTTAAGACGTTTTATGACTCCGCGGAAAGTAACCCTTCTTATTGTAAAGTGTTTCCGATTTATGTCTCTTGAGTTCAGTGTTGGACAGATCAGTTGTTTTAACCATTCATTAAAGTGAATCGGTTCAAAGGAGTCATTAGTTCGCGAATCGGACGTGTCATTAACGGACCACGGCACACGTTGTGTGATTGTCCCGGCAGTTTAGGGCATCGCACAAGATTTGTCTCAACACAGAAAACATTTCATCACTAGATAGATTCTTGTTTTGTTTATTGAAAGTGTGGTTTATGTCATCTGAATGTGTGGAAAGCTTTTCAGAGAAGATAAGGTAACGTTTTAGCACAATTCACAACCAGTGGTAGTTCAGAAAAAAAAACTTCGGTCTTCCGACCTTTTATCATCGTGTATTCTCAAAGATATTCAGTCAACTCAATGCATTAATATGCGCGAGGGAGGGAGAGAGAGCAAAACCGTCTGAAGACGGTGTGCGCGCGACCAGGGCTTTCACTCGCTCTGCTCGTTCCCTCAGTTAAACAAGCGCAGCAGTCGGTCATCTACATCACTCACCGGTCAAATAAGGCTTCGGCGGGACAAAAATACGCCTTAGTAAGGCTGACAGAAAACAGCGTGCAAGTTCCAGTCTTCTTGCGCTTGATGTTTAAACTGACAGGACTTGAGCTTGTAATGAATGCGCTCGTGCAAAAACAAACATCCCCACCCCCGCACTCACATCTACACACGAATGATTATCGGCCTGTTCACATCGGCCCTATTTTGACATCGGAACGATACCGATGTGTAAAAAATTGACCATATCGGCCGATGTTATATCGGCGGCCGATATATCGTGCACCACTAATTTGAGGGCAGCAATTGTATTCATAATGTCAAAATAAAACCGACGCAATGTTAGCCTACTTGAAAGCATTAATGATTATAGCCTAGGCTACTATTCCTGCCAAACTTGCATGGTTACAGTTAGTAGTGTTACTACAGTAAATCCATGGTGAATGTTGGTGATATGGACACTGAATAGTTCATTGATGGCACAAAGTTTCTTCCTGGTTTATCCGTTAATAACGGAGAAATGTGAATGTTTCTCACTAGATCTCGCAGCGATGTTATTACTTCAGTGGCGAATTCAAGTTTTTTTTTTACTGGATTTCGCTGTGTAACTGCTTGATTAAGATCGGCTCGCGCTGCATTGGTCCAAACGGTCCGTCAACCACACAATAACAAGTAGCTCAGTTTCGTTCCGCTTACATTACATTTGCCATTTGATGTTGGGCAATGTTGTGGTCACGCCAGCGTCTCTTATATCATTATGAGCGCGCTTGCCACGCGCCTACATTTGAACTAAAGAAATTTTGGTCGGCAGGAAAAATGGTCCAACGAACCGTTCGGTTTAAAAATGCGTACCGAAAACCGAACCGAAAGCCTCGTACCGAACGGTTCAATACGAATACGTGTATCGTTACACCCCTAATATATATATATATATATATATATATATATATATATATATATATATATATATATATAAGCACTGTGCACTATATATATATATATATATATATATATATATATATATATATATATATAATTAAATCACATTTTTAACCAGAAACATCTATAATGTATGCCCAAAGTCTTGCAGCCATATAGTTTCTCTTGATATCAGCATGTTCACAATTTTTTTTTTTACAGGGACCAGATGCCCCACTGATTAATCCTGCTGACTTAAACATTCACAGGAGACTCTGTACATGAACATGTTAAAATGAAAAATCAAACACCTTGGAAATGACGGGTATGTACTATGTTTCAGGAATGGCAAAAAGGTTCAAGTATCTGTAAGTGTGTTAAGTGTGTTCAATAATGTGCTTTTTTGTCATTTGTTGTATCTTTGGATTATGTTGTGTTGTAAATAAATCCAAACAATCAAAAAGCCATTCTTTTTAAGGCTCTCCTCATTCTTTGTGCAAGGCTCCTCATAATGATAGGGCCTGATAGCACCTAATAGGGCCATTATGGGAGAGTCTTTGTCTTTCTCAGGTGTGAAATGCATCAATATTAATGAGAGATCACGCCTCCTCGCATAAAGCTTTTTCACACAAAACATGTCTTAGAAAATTTAAAGCGCTTTATTGTCTTATCTGAATGAGTAGTCAGGATGATTTTCACATAGTTTTGGAGCAAATATTCTAGGCTACGTAATACAATTTTCAAAATTCTTGTGAAGAAATAATCAATATGGGTTTCATGACCTTATTTCAGTGACAATTCTTTTTAGTTTTTTCACAAACCACGCATAAACGTCATTATCTCAAAACTACAAACTTTTACCTACATGCTGCTGACATATTATTGTAGCAGCCATGTAAATGTCACAAGTAACAGAAATAAGCACAAATGTCAGAGCATGTCAGAACACCTCCAGGACCCAGAAAACACATCAGACCCCAGAGGGTTAAGTGTAAAAGAGGTGCGCGCTTCTCAGCACGCACACTTACTGTTAAACACTGCGCCCTCTGTGCCGCGCACACACATAAACCATTCCCCGGCCCACGTGACCAGAATGTTATGTGTAAATCAATCCGCCGCTGGACTCCAAGCACAGTGTCAATTTATCAGCCCTCTCGGGTCTCCGGGTCCCTAGTTTTCAGCGACCAGATACCATTCTACCACTAGCTATCCGTGCAAAAGCATGGGAAGCTATCCCGGGCGTGTCAGATTGGGTGCTGAACATTATAAAACGAGGCTATTCACTGCAGTTCGCTCGCCGACCCCCGCGCTTTTGAGCCGGGGTCGAGACTACAGTAGATCAGAAAGTAGCTCATCTGTTTCGAGCTGAGATCATGAAACTGTATCTGAGGGGCGCCATAGAAACCGTCCCTCTAGACCAGACCGAGTCGGGTTTCTACAGCCGTTACTTCCTGGTACCCAAAAAGGCTAGATCTCAGGCTTTTGAATAGAGCTCTCATGAAGCGATCGTTCAAAATGATTACAACCAAATAAATTCTCGCGCAAATTCGCCCAAGGTACTGGTTTATACCAGTGGATCTAAAAGACGCTTACTTTCAGATACAAATAGCCCCCTGTCACAGGCCTTTCTTAAGATTCGCCTTCGAGGGTCAGGACCAGTACACCGTCCAGCACCTCGTACATTACGAGGTGCATGAACGCAGCGCTTGCCCCCCTGAAACAACGGGGTGTGCGAATACTGAACTATTTGGACGACTGGCTAATTATGGCTCAGTTAGAGGTGGAACTGATGACACACAGGGTTTTATTTCTCAGCAATTTAGAGGCTCTGGACACCAGTTATCTTGCCAAGAAAGATTTTATTCTTATATGTCAGGAGAGAAACTTCAAGATGTTGTATTCATGCCAGGTCTATGCGTTTCCGTGTTTCTCTGAGGTAGTACAGTAAGATTGAGCTTTTATACATCATAGAGAGTCTTACAGCTTCCTTGTAAGGTAACAAAACATGTTGCTCTGAGCTTCTTAAAATTAGATCGTATATGTCATACGTACACGTTATGTTTAACATGTCACAATTCACTTCCATATTAAGAACTATCCTTGTTGTTTACATCTGTGATGCACTTACATCAGTGGAACATGTTACATTGTACACACCCCATAGCAAAATATAGCTTCCCCCTGTCTGACATATGATCATCTAATGGATCCATGCTATCTATAGTTCCCTCATGCATTCAAACTCATGCTTTTGAAACTTCATAAGATAATACAACTGATTATGAATATTAATAAAGAATAATAATACAGATACATAATATTTAATAATAAAATCATATTAAAAGATGACATTTTGAATCTTCAGTTCTTTTTTTTTAAAACTATGACGTGCGAGTGAGAAGCCCCTTTCACAAAGTAATTCCAGTAAACGGCTTATTTTTATTTTTTTGTAAATGTGCTGTTCACACAAGATTGCCAGAACCAATTTACCAGTATTTTTGTATGTCCTGTTCACAGGTAATTTACAGGGAGTTTACCAGTGTGTGAAAAGGATTATATTCTTTGGCTGCCTTGATTGCCTTCCTGCCTGCTGTGAGACTGTTTGCGTCGAGGCTGTAAGCCTCGTATTAGCTTCATATTTCTTTCTGTTTTGAACCATCATTTACTTTCATTTCTAGTTGTTTATATTACAAAATACATTTTGCCCACCATCTCAGATTAACCTTACATCGCTAGCTTCCGTTATTGTTAGCACAACACACTAGTAACTCGCTAGCCTGTTAACGCGCCACCTGTGCGCTCATTTATTTATTTATTTTCTCTCGCGTGCCCGCGCCTTTGAGTTCATAAAAGCCCAGGTAAGTAAGAATCAGTCAACAACACGGTGGGTAATGTCTTGTCCTGTTATTGTCACCTGTGTCACATGTCATATGTTTAGTATAGCCTTCTCCGATGGCAATATAGGATTTATATGTGATAAATGCAAGGAGACAGTCAGGCTGACGGAGAAGATTTCAGAACTAGAGACACGCATCCAAACTTTAATTGAGGATGGTAAGAATGCTAGATCTTTAGATAGTGTTTTGGATGCGCCTAGCATAGTGAACTCTTTTCATGATTCGGTTCCGGCTGAAGTAGAGCCCGTGCTGCAGGGCAGATGGGTGACTGTCAGAGATCGCTCTAGTCATGGATCAAAGAACCACTCTTCCGTTCCGATTCTCATAACAAACCGATTTGCCTCACTCAGTGAAACACCCACTGAGAATTCTGTTGATTGTGCCCTGGTAATTGGTGATTCGATCACACGGAACGTGAAAATAGAGACACCAGCCACCATAGTCACATGTTTGCCGGGAGCCAGAGCGCCTGACATCAAAGCAAATGTAAAAGTGCTGGCTAATGCTAATCGTAATTTTTCTAAGATCATTATTCATGTCGGCACTAATGATGTTCGACTCCGCCAGTCGGAGATCACCAAAATGAACATTAAAGAGGTGTGTGAACTCGCAAGTACGATGTCAGGCACTGTAATTTGCTCTGGCCCCCTTCCTGTACGCAGGAGTGATGAGATAGTTAGCAGATTGGCCTCACTGAATCGCTGGCTGTCTGAGTGGTGTCCGCATAATAATGTAGAATTCATAGACAATTGGAAAAGTTTTTGGGGCAAGCCTGATCTGTTGAAAAGAGATGGTATCCATCCCTCCTGGGCTGGTACTGCTCTTCTCTCTAGTAATTTGGCTCATAGTCTTAGAGATAAAACATGACAATCTGGGGCTCAGGTCAGGAAGCAGACAGACTGGCTAAACCGACCGTCTGCTAGCGGCCTCACGTCACCAAGGTCAGATAAATCCCATCACACAGAGCCTCTTTTTACCTAGATATCATCATATAGAGACTGTGTCTGTTCCCCGAATTTGGAAATCCAAAAAACGTCAGGTAAAAAATTTAATTCATGTTCAACAAATAAAAAACAGATATAATACAGATGAGCAAATGATAAAGCTTGAGTTGCTGAATATTCGATCCCTTACTCCAGAATCAATCATAGTTAATGATATGATTTTAGATTATAATTTAGATGTGCTGTGTTTGACAGAAACCTGGCTAAAACCAAACGATTACATTACTTTAACCCTCTGGGGTCGGAAATCACGCCGGCGTGATCTGCTCGCTTTTTTTCTTATCAGTGCAAAACAAACTCAAAATACTTTGTTGATTTTGATCTTACATATAAGTGTTACACATCATTGAATACTGTTAAATGTCTTCTTTTTTTGCGTACACTCTTATTAACATCAAAACGTTGTGTTTTTGTAAAATACATAAAATAAACAGGGTGCGCTTTCAGCTCACTCTGTCTCCGCAAAAAATTTTCTGAAACACGTCGAAAAATGAACTCAGTAAATACTTGTCACAGAGACACGAAAGATTTCTCTTTATGAAGCTGAAATTCTCTTCTTTTAAATGAAGTAATTTATATAAAAAAGCAACTATTCTCAGTTGAGAACTATTCTCAGTTTTCCTTTCACCTAATTATAGCGTATGACGTGTTAATGTGACACGCCCACTGAGAACGCGCGCTATTCAAACGTTAATGTTGAGGCAAGCCATGAAAACACCCACATCAGAACGCCCTAACCTTTATCTCGTCTTGCTGCGCAGTGAGGAATAATTCCTGGAAAAGTTAACCCTCTGGGATCGGCAATCACGCCGGCGTGATCTGCTCACTTTTTTTCTTATCAGTGCAAAACAAACTCAAAATACTTTGTTGATTTTGATCTTACATATAAGTGTTACACATCATTCAATACTGTTAAAGGTCTTCTTTTTTGTGTACACTCTTATTAACATCAAAACCTTGTGTTTTTGTAAAATAAATAAAATAAACAGGGTGCACTTTCAGCTCACTCTGTCTCCGCAAAAATCTTTCTGAAACGCGTCCGAAAAATGAACTGTAACTCAGTAAATACTTGTCACAGAGACACGAAAGATTTCTCTTTATGAAGCTGAAATTCTCGTCTTTTAAATTAAGTAATTTAAATAAAAAACAACTATTCTCAGTTGATGTAATCTGTATGAAAAGAGAGAGATGTCGGTCTTTTTCCTTTCACCTAATTATAGCGTATGACGTGTTAATGTGACCACGCCCACTGAGAGTGAGCGCTATTCAAACGTTAATGTTGAGGCAAGCCATGAAAACGGCCACATCAGAACGCCCTAACCTTTATCTCGTCTTGCTGCGCAGTGAGGAATTCCTGGAAAAGTTAACTCAGTTACCTGTTTCATTTCGAGGAGCACGGATTCAGCTGATGTAGTAAGTCATTTATTCTTAACCCTCTGGGGTCTGATGTGTTTTCTGGGTCCTGGAGGTGTTCTTACATGCTCTGACATTTGTGTTTATTTCTGATACTTGTGACATTTTCATGGCTAAAGTCTGATTACACTGTATTCAGCACAAACTCTGCTACAGTAATATGTCAGCAGCATGTATGTAAAAGTTTTTAGTTTTGAGATAATGACGTTTATGCGTGGTTTGTGAAAAAACAAAAA
This sequence comes from Tiaroga cobitis, assembly GCA_030578255.1. Classification (NCBI taxonomy): domain Eukaryota; kingdom Metazoa; phylum Chordata; class Actinopteri; order Cypriniformes; family Leuciscidae; genus Tiaroga; species Tiaroga cobitis. Next base: position 50,211,775 of record CM060608.1, on the reverse strand, counting down.
ACAAATATCACTGAAATAAGATCATAAAACCCTTACTAATTATTTCTTCACAAGACTTTTGAAAATTGTATCACGTAGCCTAGAATATTTGCTTCAAAACTATGTGAAAATCATCCTGACTACTCATTCAGATAAGTCAATAAAGTCTTTGAGAATGTGTATGACGTGTTTTGGGTAAGAAAGGTTTATGCGGGAAGGCGTAAACCACTGTGAATCTCTCATTATTATGTATGCTTTTCACACCTGAGGAAGACAAAGACCCCTCCCATAATGGCCCTATTAAGGTGCTATCAGGCCCTATCATTAGGAGCCTTGCACAAATAATGAGGAGAGCCTTAAAAAAGAATGGCTTTTTGATTGTTTAGATTTATTTACAACACAACATAATCCAAAGATACACAACAAATGACAAAAAAGCACATTATTGAACACACTGATCTTTAGATCACACACACTCTGTTCAACAGAGACCTTTGTGACATTCCTGAAACATAGTACATACCTGTCCATGTTCCATTTACCATGTTCATGTACAGACTACAGAGACTCATCTGAATGTCAGCAGGAGTCAGTGGCTCAGTGGTCCCTGTAAAAAAAAAAAAACAACAGCAAACAAAAAAACAACTGTGAATGCTGATATCAAGAGAAAGGCTGCACAATTTTGGGAATACATTTGAGATTTTTCTGGTTAAAATATCTTTTTACAATTTATAAAATACACACACACACACATATATAATGAACACCAGGTGTGTTGTGCAATGCATATAGCCAACGTGTATGGCTGCATAAAATAATTGTTATTATTAGTCTATAGCCTGTAGTCTATAGCAGGCGGCCTGGTAACACTACACTAGAGAAAAATGTATTGATATGTTACTTCAAATGTTTACAATCGTTATGACGTTCTGACGTAAACCATGAAACCTAATGTTTGGTGCGTTTTGCTTTTCAAACTCAGAGCGCGCGCAGAGAAAATTTACTGGATCGAGCAACTATGAAACATTATTGTTAACATATTATACATATCTAACGTTACGTTTGAGCAGATATCCACAAACACTGTATTTAACAGTAAACCCGGATCTAAACATTATAATATTCACCATAGTAGAGTAAACACTAGGCTACTAGCCTACTATATCATGCTGTGTTTTATTATCAAACATAAGAACAACCTTGTGTCGTACATGAATATAAATTTCGCATTGAAAGATATGCCTGCCTGTCTATTGTTCATATTTCAACATGTTTCTGTCGATTTCATACATTTTAGTCTAGCAACAGCTTAACTGCAATTCAACAATAACACTAACTAATATTATTCATAATAGGCTACATTTCTTACCTTACGTCTTCAAATCGCGATCTTCTTCTTCTTCTTCTGAGGTAAGTTAAATCCAATGTAAAATCACAGTGTGTTTTCCAACCTCGGCGAAAAGCATTGGACTGATGAAGTTTGCTGCTTTGTTTTTGAGGTAATGAGGGCGTTCGCGTTCCTTCACATGGATATTTGCATATCAATCTCTTTTGCGCGCGTGGGCGTGGTCGAATTAAAAATAATGAGCAAGCGTTTGAGAAACTGGAAATCTTGTTGGTTTTATACAAATTACTTAAACAGAGAATATTTGTTTTTGTTTTGAATCAGATAATTTAAAAGTACACACTTACATGTTTATAAAGATACATGGCTCATAAATGTGAGACGTGTATTCGCTGAGTTGTTTCAGTTTATAGACGTGCTCAAGAAAAAAAAAGTTCACCGAGACGGAGAGACAGAACGCATACCCCGTTTATTTTCTTTATTTTACAAAAGCACAATGGTTTGTTTTTATTGTAAGTGGACACATACAAAAATAGACATCTCACAGATTCTTTTTTCATGTTTCTTTTTTCTGTATGACCATAAATGACAGAGTATTTTCAGTCTATGTTGCTGCTATGTGAAAAAAATCGAGCAAATCACGCCGGCGTGATTGCCGACCCCAGAGGGTTAAGTGCTTTGTTCTAATCGCGTTATTGAATAGTGTCTGTAAACTGCACAAAGACTGTTTAACTATTAAATGCGTGTCTGTATGCGAATGAATGGATGAATTCACAGACGCGCGCGCGCTGTGCGTTCATTCACTCTCGCTCCTACATTAGTAAGACTAGCCTACTGAGATTTGTTCTAATCGCAATATAGAATAGTATCTGTAAAACCAAAAAGACTGTTTAAATATGAATCGGGTGTCTGGGTGTGTGAACGAACGAACGCACAGATGCATAGCCTACTGTTACAGACAAAATAGATTAGAAAGTTTTTACTATAAAATAGACATCAAATAAGCTTTAGTTAGACAGTTTCTGCTCATATGTTAAATATATAGTATGTTTTGTCAAAAATAAACTAATCAACTGTTATCCAATGCAAGCTTATAATACTTTATATGGAAAAAAAATTCTTTTCAAGATGTTTCCAACTCTAACTTTGAACCAATTCTATACAATGACCCATATAAACTATTTGACCAGGATTTGTTTCCAGGTATGACTAAAAATGGGTTTTTGACTTTCATTTATATTTTGATTTTATATATATATATATATATATATATATATATATGAGTTCAGATGCAAAAACCATTTGAAATTTTCTTCTAGAATGATAATTTTTATCAAGCTTGTATATTTAAGTTCAGTAATTTCACTTAAATGACAATTAATAGGTAATCTTCATTGCCATTTAAGTGAAATTACTGAACTTAAATATACGAGCTTGATCAAAATTATTATTCTAGAAGAAAATTTCAAATGGCACTTAGATATATATATATATGTATATGTATGTATATGTATGTTGTCCTTTCAATTTTTCCTTGTGTGACACCTGAATGAAAGGCTCATTATTATGAGGGGCAGGTGAGAATCACCGAATTATTCATGATGGGGTTTGGACTGTTCAAGCCCATTCGCATATTGCCTTGGCAAACAAAAAAAAGTTTTTCACAATAAAACCCAATTCACAGTTTTATGTGAATGATTAGGCAGGATGTTTTTCAGATCATTTTGAAGAAAAAACACTAGGCAACAACATCCATTAGTCAAAAGTCTTGTGGACACATATTTATTATGTGTTTTGTAGCCTTATTTCAGAAACTTTCATTTTTAGTTTTTTCAATAACCACGCATAAACAATATTCTCTCAAATATACAAACATGTACATACATATTATATCACATATTATCGTAGCCTTGTTTGTGCTAAATATAGTGTAATTTCACCTGTGCCATTAATATGTTTATAAGCAACTGAAAAAAACACAAATGTCACAGCATGTCAGAACATCTCAAGGACCCCAAAAACACCTTAGACCCCAGAGGGTTAAAACTGGTTAACTAAATGTTCACAAAGCATAATGCTTCTGAAGGAATTAAATCACACCATGCACTTTTTTCTGTTTTAGAAGTACAGTATTTCTTTTCTTTTTTTCTTATTTTTTTTAGGACAAATCAGTTCAGCAGGACATCCGTAATATGATCTGGAAAATACCAGGATGTAATTTCAAACCATACCAGTACATAATGGCACATTTCTAACACTAGGGGTACATTAAATGTTCTTTTAGAGGTACAAACAAGAAGGTACAAAAATGTACCAATGTTCAGAGGTACATTGCTGTACCCTGCTAAGGTACAACTGGGGCGACAAAGCATTTCAAGGTACATTCCTGTACCTTGATTTTTCTGTGTGCATAGACTTTAAAACTTCTAAATATCAATTGAAAATGTTTGTTAAAATGGGATTGACCTTCTTATTTCTAGTTTCTTTTTGTATATATAAATAGCTACCTAATAAATCTACATGCTTTTGTCCTATATTACTGCAGGTATTAGATTTGGTAAAACCTTGTAATTGTACAGTTTTTATGAATTAAACATTTTTTGCTTTGTGAATGTACTGTTCCTTTTTACTTTCCCACACAACTTTGATTTTACCTTAAGGGAAATCTCTTATAACCACTTCATGATATCTTATGGCTGTTTAAAAGAAGACTAAGTTATTTTTCTTAAAGCAGACAAAGACCACTTAAAAATATGATGAGCACATTATAAAGCTTTTTAGATGTTCAAAAGAAGACTGTTTTTGTAAAATATTACAAAAATATTTCTGTTATAAGGCATGCATGTATTATAATGCATTAAAAATACTCCTATAATGCATTATAAATAAAGGCGTTAATAGAAAGTGTTACCATGCTTTTTTTACATGGTAGTTTAAAGCCTACCATTTCGATAGATCTACTGAATCATTACATGTTCCTCTACAGCATTTGGAGGCATGTTATCACAATTACTGCTACAAGCTATGTTCAAACACTAGGGTATACTAAGTGTACCTCCAGGCCATAGCTTTCATTGTCTTCACACTAATATTACCAAGAGACTGCCAATGCTGTATTCTATGAGCACCTATGATGAGCTCTCCCAGGATCAATTTAGCACTTGAGAGTATTGTAAACTGCTATAGACCAGAGCATGTGAGCGGAGTGGAGCGGGAGCGAGCGGGGAGCGCGAGCGGGCGAATCTTGGACGGAGCGCAGAGCGGCATTTTTAAAAGGACGGAGCGTCGCCCTATTTCCCGCTCCAATTTCGCTCCGTTCCGCTCACACCACGAGTCTGACTCCACGTCTTTTCCCCGCCTGGCTAAAGAAGCTTGCATTGTGTTCAGCATCCCAAGCGGGTCTGCGAGCGCAGAGAGGGTTTTCTCCGCAACCACCGCATGAGTCTGAAGCCTAGACATTGTCCAAACTTGTGTTCTTGAAGGTGAACTCAAAAGAACTGTAGATAAAGAAAGCAATTCATTTTCTTTTTTTAAGTTTGACAACATAAGCCAATTTAAATTGCAATCCACGTGCACTCTGCGCAAAAGTTTAGTTATACGAATTTTGGCCTAATAGTTAATTTAGCCTACTTTTAAAACTGCGATGTTGGCTAGCCTACAGTAGGCCTACAGCCTGTATATTTTATTTGTATAATTAAGCCCATTGATTCATTTAATTTTGCCGCAATTTGTTTGTACAATTGATATAAGCCCATTTAAATTTTATTCGTGCGTTCTGTGCAAAAGTTTAGTTTCAAATCAAAATGTTGGCCTAATAGTTAATTTACTTTTAAAACGTTTATGTAGGCCTATAGTTTTTTTTATATTTTTGTTTATATAATTTTTATTTATATTATTAGGCCCATTTATTCGTTTAATTTTACAGCAGTTTGTGTGTACAATGGATAGGCTATAATTAAAATGTTAATCGTGCGCGTTGCCCAAAAACTCAGTTATCAAAATTCTGGCCTAATAGTTAATTTACTTTTAAAACGTTTATGTACATTTTTATTTATATCATTTTTATTCATATTATTAGGTTAATTTATTCGTTTAATTTTACAGGACTTTTTGTATAGGCTATATTTCTTACATAGGCTACGCCTAATTTACAATTTAAAATAAAACATTTCTATTTGGAAAATGTTGTTGTTGGTCTTTAGTTCTTTGGGAGGTAGGTAAGCCGTGTGGTCTAAGCTAAAAGTTAAGTAGCCTACGTGCAGATTTTTTTCCTTTTTTGGAGCGAGCGGGGGGCGATTTGAGTGGAGCGCGAAGCAAACTGCGTTGAGCGCTGAGCGATAATGAGCGGAGCGGCCTGATGTGGCTTTGAGCGGCGGAGCGGAGGGGTGAACAGTTCCGTGAGCGAGGAGCTGAGATTCTCACCGCTCCACTCCGCTCATATGCTCTGCTATAGACCCCTTCAATGTTTGTAAACATCAAAAGCCTGGGTTGGGAGCGCACGCAGCATGGGGTCAGAAAAATGTCGCAGCTAATATTGTGTCAAGGTAATGTCTTTGCCACCACAGGAACGGGAACAGTACCATAATAAACTTGTTTTAGCTAATGGCGATTGTCTACCTGATCCCGAGCTCCTAACAGAATGGGTAGACAACGTTCGCAAGTGGCCATATATTCACTGGCTCACCATATACAGCTATCTGGTGGACAAGCCGAGTGTTTACACACACGAAAAACTAAGAGCCTACAAATCACTAGACGCTTATAATTACGTAGTCTGTGACCATGTCCATGTCCAGACGGTTTTATATAGCGATATAGGTGATGACTTTTGTGTGTTAAAAGCGGAGGTTTTATCGAGCCAGTGCCAAGGGAAAAACACCTCCAAGCCTGGGTTGAGATTAACACGCAGGAAGGCTACATCCATACTGCAAATTCCACCTGCATAGCAGGGTAAGTATTTATCATTGGAGACGGATGTACTCTAGACTGGTTTCCTTGACTTGATGGGTTTATTTCCCTAGAAAACCCTGTTGCACTAATACATTCCATATAAACCTACTATTAAACTTCAATTGCACACGGATATGCGTGGAAATCGCATCAGTGCGTGATGAGGTCAAAGAAAAAAAAATTTTTTTGGTTCCACTTTATTTCGATAGTCCACTTTAGACATTATACTAACTATAAGTAACTTTGCAACTACATGTCAACTAACTGTCATTAGAATATTAGAGGACTGTCTGCTTAATATCTCCTAACACTTTATTTTGTTGGTCCCCCAACAGACATTCTACTGATTATAAGTAACTTGGCAACTACAAGTCAATTTATTCTTCTAACCCGAACCCTAACACCTAACCATAACCTAACAGTCTACTGACAGTCTACTAATACTCTAATGAGAGTTAGTTGACATAGTTGCAAAGTTACTTATAGTTAGTAGAATGTCTAAAGTGGACTATCAAAATAAAGTGGAACCGAAAAAATACTCGGACATGTCATTAAGACACATAACACACGGTTAGAACAGGCATACGTAGCAACACGTGCATACGTAGCAACACGTACATAGTAGCTGTAATGATCCAGCAAGGATTATTCTGAGAGTGAATTCAAACGCAAGCACCTTTATTAAACAAACAGGAAATCCACAAAGAAACAAAGAACTCGGGACCGGGAGACGGCACAGCTACAGGAAACAAGTAACATTAAACAGCAACAGACAGCCAACAACTGAAACACAGGGGTTTAAATACACAGACAAACAAGCTAAACAAGATAACAAGGGGGCGTGGTTAATAAGAAACACCTGGGGAGACTAATAAACATAGACGAGGAACACCTGTGGACACTGAGCAAGGATCAGCGGCTCAGGAACAGCAGACACACACACTGGCTCGGGAACAGCAGACACACACACTGGCTCGGGAACAGCAGACACACACACTGGCTCGGGAACAGCAGACACACACACTGGCTCGGGAACAGCAGACACACACACTGGCTCGGGAACAGCAGACACACACACTGGCTCGGGAACAGACAACACACTCACTGGCTCGGGAACAGACAACACACACCCTGGTTCGGGCTCGGGAACAGACAACACACACACACTGGCTCGGGAACAGACAACACACACACACTGGCTCGGGAACAGACAACTCACACACACTGGCTCGAGAACAGACAACACACACACACTGGCTCGGGAACAGACAACACACTCACTGGCTCGGGAACAGAAACCAGCTCAGGAACGGGAACAGACACCGGCTCAGGCTCAGCAGCCACTAGAACAGTAGCGGCCACAAGGACAGAAACAAACATTGGCTCAGGAATATCAGACACTGGCTCCGGCTCAGGAACAGCCACCGGCTCAGGAACAGACGCTGACACTGGCTCGAGAACAGGAACAGTCTCTGAATAGGCCATCTTGTCCGTAGATACTGGCTCGAAGGAGGTGACGTGAACAGTCTCTGAATCGGCTATCTTGTCCGTAGACACTGGCTCGAAGGAAGTGATGTGATTCGACTGTGGATCGGCAGAAGTGACGTGAACCGTCTCTGACATGGCAGACGTGACGTGAACAGGCTCTGACTGGGCAGACATGACCCATCTCTGGATCAGCCGAAGTGACGTGAATAGACTCTGACTGGGTAGAAGTGACGTGAACCGTCTCTGGATCGGCAGAAGTGACGTGAACAGTCTCTGACTGGGCAGAAGTGACGTGAACAGTCTCTGGATCGGCAGGAGTGACGTGAACCGTCTCTGGATCAGCAGAAGTGACGTGAACAGTCTCTGGATTGACCGGAGGCTCAGGAAGGGCCTCCGGGCATTGCAGGATGCAGGAAGTCCTCTTCCTCCTCCTCCTCCTCCATCTCCGAGAGGGTGCTGGGCTGGACGGGGCCAGCGGTGAGGGCTCTGGGCTGGACGGCGCCAGTGGTGAGGGCTCTGGGCTGGACGGGACCAGCGGCAAAGGAAACTCTGGGCTGGACGGGACCAGCGGCGAAGGAAACTCTGGGCTGGACGGGACCAGCGGCGAAGGAAACTCTGGGCTGGACGGGACCAGCGGCGAAGGAAACTCTGGGCTGGACGGGACCAGCGGCGAAGGGAGCTCTGGACTGGACGGGACCAGCGGGGAAGAGGGCTCTAGCTCTGGCTCGGAAACAGACAACACACACACACTGACTCAGGCCATGGAGATCAGCTGATGACCTGGCGTACCGTGGAAGGAAGCTCTCCAGACATCGGGAGAGTGCCTCTCTCCAGTCCAGGCCGGAGATATTGGGAAGCTCCCTCGGGTTGACCTCCTTGGCCCCCAGCCGGTAACACGCCTTAATTGCCTCGTCTCCGAGGGAGCAGGAAGCAGCGAGAGGAATAAACCCCCACGTGAACCGAAACATAAGGATGGCTGGCGCGAAACAGACGTTCCGAAGCTTTGCGAGATCCCGAAGCAAAGATGATTCGAAACACTGATCCGAAGCGTGATTCAAAACACCCACGTCACGTGACAACGGCTAAATGAAGCGTCTAAGTGTTTCATCAGGTGGAGTGCTCCGCCGAATCAGGGTTTCATTGATTGGTCGGTTCGGGAACAAATCACACAGTATAAAAGTTTTGTCAACGCATTTTCATATCGTGGGTTTTTGTGAGAGGAGTTTGGTTTTGAGATAGCGGATTTTTGGTGATATAGTGACATTTATAGTGCGATTTGTTTATTTATATTTAGGATTTAATTTACATTTACACATTGACTTAGAGACACACAGAGTACATATAGTGACACAATAATAGATGCATTGATAGAAAAAAAAAAAAAAAAAAAATATATATATATATATATATATATATAGATTAATAGATAGATACATATATTACAGATACATAGATTATTAGATAGATAGGCTACATATAAAATAGATAGATAGATAGATAAATAGATAGATAGATAGAAATGGAGGCTCCACAGAAGAGATGCCGTACATCTGTGGTGTGGGAGCATTTCCATTTGGAAACCCCAAATAAAGTGAGATGTGTGTATTGTGATCGGCAGCTAGCCTACTGCAACAATACATCATCCATGATGCGCCATTTGAGGAGCATTCATCCTGCCATTCTGCAGGGTGCAGAGGATGGTAGTGTTCCCCCTGTACCAAGGCCTGCTACTGACACTGCTGGGCCATCTAAGCAAGGTATGCATTGTTTGAAATATAGGCTAATTATAAGTGAAATATAATAACTAAGTGTTGGGCCATTGTTTAGAAAGACAATGGAGGACCTACAAAAGGCGGAATTTCGTTAGCCTTACGGCTGACATGTGGTCTTCCATTAATATGGATGGATATCTTGGTGTAACATGCCATTACATAACACCAGAGGCAACAATGGCAACTGTTTTACTGGGTGTAAGGAGGTTTTACCAAACCCACACAGCCCAGCATCTCATGGAGGCTAAAGCCTTGCTAATGGCGGAGTGGGGAATAACCTCCAAAGTTCACTGCATGGTGACTGACAATGCATCCAACATGATCCTAAGTGCCCAGCTACTCAACCTTCGCCATGTCCCATGTTTTGCTCATAATTTGAATTTGATAGTGAAAAAGGCCCTGGATCAAACCCCAGTCATCAATGAAATTCGCCAGAAAGCCAGAAAGATAGTGGGGTTGTTCAGATCCAGCTGCAAAGCAAAGGACAAGCTTGTGGAGATGCAGAGCTTGATGGGCAGACCAAGTCTGAAAATGATACAGGAGGTTGAAACGAGATGGAACAGCACATTCGACATGCTACAACGCTTGTATGAGCAACGTGAGCCAGTGGGTGCTGCACTTGCCGCACCCACTGGCAACAACTAGCAACAACAGAGATGTCAGAGGAACAGAGAGTGTCTGCTTCAAAGCTCATACCATTGTACAGGATGTTGCAGCACAAGCTTGCACAGAAAAAAGGAAATGCAACGCAGGAATCAACTGTACAATTAGGTAGGACACTATGACCATACGTGTAATTGGCCATAACTCTCATATTGTTGTCATTATTTTAATTAATATGGTTTTCTCTTGTGTTGGCTCATAGGCTCACATCTACAAGAAGGTCTGCACTCCAGATGTGGAGGGTACGAGACTTTTAGAGCCTTGGCACTGGCTACACTGCTGGACCCAAGGTTTAAAAATGTGGCTTTTGGAAATCCTGCCAAAGCCCTGGATGCTGAAAAGCACATCACACTGGAGTGTGCTTCACTGATGCGTTCAAACACAACTCCTGGTGAGTTTCAGTCTATGTTATCTTATGTAATGTGATTCATGAAATTTATACTTCATATGTGTTGTCAGTTTATGATTTGTTACTAATTGCCGTTTTCTTTTAATTCAGAACCACAAATGTCAACATCAGGCCCATCATCATCAACACCAGTTGAAACACAAGACAGTTTATGGGAACATTTTGACAATCGTATCCGTGAGACCCAGATGATACACAATCCTACAGCTGATGCCACAGTGGAAGTGAAAAAATACCTCAGCGATGCGTTTTTGCCCAGAACTCATGATCCTCTAACTTACTGGAAAGAGAGAGCAGTAATCTTTCCTCATTTGTATGTCCTAGCTAAAAAATATCTTTGTATGCCAGCAACAAGTGTCCCTTGTGAGAGAATTTTTTCAAAGGCTGGAGAAATTATCTGTAAAAAAAGAAGTAGGCTGAGTCCTTCAACAGCAGAGAAATTAATATTTTTGAATAAAAATCTATAAGAAAGGGAGACATTGTGGCTCGATTTATTTTTATTAATATTCATTTTTCATGACCAAAATCACATTATGCAATGTGAAGAGACTACAGGTTACAAGCTTCATATATTACAAAAATACAATAATAATAAAAAAAAACCAACACATTTTTTTTATTAGCTCTTTGTAAAGGTTGTTTCAGATCAACACCTGCAAGTGACCACTAGGTCTCACCGTGGAGACGGGTTTCAGATTGATTCGAAGCCTCGAAACAAAATGGCACATTTGCTTCGACTGTTTCATTGCTTCACGAAGCCTCGATCTGCCCATCACTACCGAAACAGATCGGGGCTATCCTGGGCCAGGGCTGTGATCTGACCCGCGAATTCCCAGCTCATGCTGGGAAGATCAGGTGAGATCCGTGCTGCTGAATTCATCTTGGTCGGTTGTTCTGTAATGATCCAGCAAGGATTATTCGGAGAGTGAATTCAAACGCAAGCACCTTTATTAAACAAACAGGAAATCCACAAAGAAACACAGACAAAGAACTCGGGACCAGGAGACGGAACAGCTACAGGAAACAAGTAACATTAACCCTCTGAGGTCTGAGGTGTTTTTGGGGTCCTTGAGATGTTTTGACATGCCCTGACATTTGTGCTTTTTTCAGTTGCTTAGAAACATATTAATGGCACTGGTGTAATTACACTCTATTTAGCACAAACAGGGCTACCATAATATGTTAGCAACATGTTTGTACATGTTTGTATTTTTGAGAGAATATTGTTTATGCATGGTTATTGAAAAAACAAAAAAATGAAGTTTCTGAAATAAGGCCACAAAACACACACTAAATATGTGTCCACAAGAGTTTTGACTAATGGATCTTGTCGCCTAGAGTTTAGGCTTCAAAATGATCTGAAAATCATCCTGTCTAATCATTCACATAAAACAATAGATTGTTTTAAATTGTGAAAAACATTTTTTTGTTTGCAAAGGCAATATGCGGATGGGCGTGAACGGCCCAACCCCTATCATGAATAATTAAGTGGTTCTCACCTGAGCAGACAATGACCCTGCATAATAATGAGCCTTTCATTCAGGGGTGTCACACAAGAAAGAATGCAAGGACAATAAATACATACATAAATAAATAAATAAATAAATATATATATATATATATATATATATATATATATATATACAAACAATCAAAATATAAATGAAAGCCAAAAGCACATTTTTAGTCATACCTGGAAACAAATCCTGGTCAAATAGGTTGTATGGGCAATTCTGCAGAATTGGTTCAAAGTTTGAGTTGGAAACATCTTGAAAATAAAATTGTCTTTTTCCATAAATGTCTTATAAAGTATTATTTTTTAAAGTAGGCAATAGATTTTATCATACATATTTCAAAGTTAAGGATTCATTATTTTGATATAGCTTGCATTGGAACAAACACTATAACAGTTGATTAGTTTATTTGTGACAAAACATCCTATATATTTTACATATGAGCAGAAACTGTCTAATTAAAGCTTATTTGATGTCTATTTTATAGTAAAAACTTTATAATCTATCCAAAATTAGTCAACGAAATGTTGTCGTTACAGACACTAGTATATCGCGATTAGAAGAAATCTCAGTGGGCTATAGCAATATAGTTTGTATGTGTACATGTAAAAAATAACGTTTACTAAAGTACAGTAGGTAGTCAACCAGAATGCCTATTACCGCCGCGGCAAATCCACCGCCGTAAAAATAAACCAGTCGCATTTCAAAGTAGTTCGCAAAATGACCGCCAGGTGGCGCAAAGGGACATTTAGCAAAACGTAAGTGGGGCAATTAACAGTAAGGATGAAATACTACAAGTTATGGTCATTTCCAAATAAGCCTACAACAAACATTTATTTTTAACAAATATTTTTAAATATGCAACATGCACGTTTAAACAACAAACAATACAATCTGAGCCAGCGCTTCTGCTCCTGTATTGAGACATGCAGCGCGTTTCAGTTACAATCCTAGTTCCAGTGGCCTTAATACATTCACGGCTTTTTAAAATGTCACAAAGCGTTTTGAGATGGTTTTGAATGAAATATTGAAGTTTATAATTAGGATATTTTGGCACACCACGCCGAGTGGCGCTATGCATTATTCTAAAATCTGGCTTTATTCTGGCATGTTGAATTAGAGTTTGACAAACGCGGCGGCGCGTTCATTTGAATTTATTTTTCTCATAACAGCTAAGAACTTAATAGGCTAAAGCCTACTCCGTAATTGTTGGTCATACAGATAAGATATCATCTTTTAAAACTGTAAAAGGTCTACTTTTATTCATGCAGTAGGCTATAGGCCTACACTCACAGGCTAACGACAAAACGTTTTCTCGCTCATGTGAGAAAGTTTGGGAAACTGTCAGTGAGTAAATTCATAGCTGAGCGGTAGAACTTACGGTTCGACCATCAAGATGACACGGGTTCAAATCCCGATCAAACATGGTCTACTGTAAATTTTATATTCATTAATGCAGAGAGATTTGTCTAGCTCTAAAACTCTGTTACACCATACAGTTTTTTGCTTATATTTATCAAATAAAATTACCATGCATTTCCATTTTACACTAAGGAACAAATCCAACAGAACGACTTTGCATCTGTATAATAATAGGCTACCAATTGTAATTTCAAAAGCAGTTCTGTTAAAAAAAATAATTTTATATATAGGCTATATATATATATATATTTTTTTTTTTTTTTTTTTTTTTCCTACAACCTAGAGTTTAAAAAAAAATGGTTTTAAGTAAAGTGTGATTTGCCAGGGGGGACGGGGATTTCCTTCTGGTCTAAACATCCCTGCTTCTGCTGAATTATTTTAATCCCCACACCCCTCCCTCCACAGTAGCTAATCAATGCAAGGCTACTTCACCAATAGACCATATCAAATATATAAAATAGAGATATGCAACAGGCACGTTTAAACGACAAACAATAAAATCAAAACCAGCGTTTCAGTTGTTTATTAGTTTCAGTGGCCTAATGCATGCACGGTTTTTCAAATTTCACAAAGCGTTTTGAGATTATTTTGAATGAAATATTGAAGTTTATAAGTGTTTTGGCACACCACGCCGAGTGGCCCTATGCATTTTTCTAAAGTCGGGTTTTATTCTGGCAATTTATTTTTCTCATTACAGCTAAAATAACTTAATAGGCGACTCCGTAATTTTTTGGTCATACAGATAAGAGTAGAGTAGCTTACATCGTTCAAAACTGTAAACTTGTATTCATATTATTAGGCTAACGACAACAGTTTATATCTGTCGTCTCTGTCTCCGGGAACTGCGCGTCACAAAAATGAACCAAAAGCCGATTCAGCTCAGTCACGATAAGAAATCGGCTATGTCTAAAGTCTTTAAATGTCTAAATATTTAGGCTAATAAATGTTATCTGATTATGTAATCCATATGAAAACGAGAGGTACAGAGGATCTATACTCAATGTAAGCGCTTCCCAATGAGAAAATGACAAGACAAGGGTGAAAATCTCGCTCCATTTTGTAGGCTAAATCGCCCTGAATTAAAATGTAAAAACAGATCAAATAATTTATTTGTTGAAATGTTGCGATACTGTTTCATTTAAGTTCATAATTATTCTATAAATGTTATTTAATTTAGCAGCATTACCACGAAGCACCGTGGTTCGATATTTATTTGAATAATAGCTACAAAAAAAAACTTTAATTAATTGCATGCCTGGTTAAGGATCCAAAGATCCCTGTAGAATATAATAGTGAGTTTTTTGTTCATGACAACACATTAACATGCGTTTTTTCAGATTATATTTAGTTTTGCTTGGAAAAGGCTGGCCCAAACCAGTTTTATTTCATCAATTATTGAAATAATGAAATATTTAGTAATAAACTTTTATGACAGAAATATTACTAGTCTACATGTAACTTAAATCATTTAATTCCTTCATTATCAACACTGTCTAGAATAGCGATTTAAGTGTGAATTGCGACTTCTCTTTGTGTTAAGTCAGCCTCAGACTCCGATAGCCTGTGGGGGGTTGGAGGGACAGTTGCTGGACAAAGGTGTTAATGTTCCTCTTTCATATGGAGAGACCCGGCGGGCGCAGCGAGGGAGACTAAATAAACTTGCTAAAAAGAGATCCAGCGCGAGAGAGGCAAAGAAAAACGCATGTTTTTAATTTAATTAGGCTATGTTGCTTTGGACAATTTTCGTTTTGTACTGTTTTAATTGTTTAATTTAGCTGTAATTTCTTTGGCAATACAAATTTAAAATGTCACAAGAATAAGATTAGCCTAGTGTTTCTTATTTTGCATCGCAAAAGAAATAAACTCTAAACTCGATGCAATCCTGTTTAAAAAAAAACAAAAAACAACTGTCCAGACACTTTATTTAAACCTTGAAATGTTCGAACTTGGTTTCAAACTTAAGTAGGCTAATTTAAGTGTTCTTTTACATTACACAATAGTTTTTGTCGTTTGTGCAGCGGCTGCGGTTCTACGGGAATGTAGCAAATGTATGTTGTAATGATAATTAAACAAAACTCTTGACTTTAAATAAGTAAACAGTTATAAACAGCTACCTATTTAAGTATCAAGGTGGTAAAATATAAACGCTGTCGGCCAACATCGGTTAAAAACATGTATGCTACACTGAGATTCGATCTCGGGTCGATTGAAGCTCCTTGAATCTCGAGTTGTTGCGTTAACCACTGAGCTACCGTCTGTATGCTGTTCGAAAGCCTCATTGATGTAGGCTAAATGTTTTTTATTGCAATCTTTTATGTTGAATTGTTTTCATTATTTATTCAATTTAATTTTAGTAGCCTAATTTCAGCATTGTGATTATTAATTATTTTAACTACGTTTCACTTGAATTCATATGCTACCAGCTTTCAATCGCTCTGAATGCGCGGCAGCAGATTACGCAATAGAGAGAATAAACGAACACTTTTCAGAGTCTATGATTGTAACGCCTCTTAGCGGTAAAAGGCAGCAAATACACCACACATGTTACCGCCGCGGTGGAACGGCTGATGTGGGCGTTGTCATGGCTTGCCTCAACATTTGCGTTTGAATAGCGCGCGTCCTCCGTGGGCGTGTCAGATTAACGCGTAATGAAGTGTAATGAGCTGGGAAAAAAAAATACTGAAATCACTCTCTTTTCATACAGATTACATAAACAGAGAATATTTGTTTTTTATATAAATTACTTCATTGAAAAGAAGAGAATTCAAGCTTCATAAAGAAAAATCTCTCGTGCCTGTATGACAAGTATTTGCGGAGTTATAGTTAATCTTAGGACGCGTTTCAGAATGGACTTCACCGACAGAGAGAAGGCAGAACTTGCATCATGTTTATTTTTCTTTATTTGTCGAAAAGCACAACACTTTGTTTTTATTGTGAGTATACAGAAAAATAATAGACACTTAACATGATCGATTGATGTATACCACTTATATTTAAGATCAAAATCAACAGAGTATTTTGAGTCTCTTTTGCACTGATAAGAAAAAAAGCGAGACAATCGCGCCGGCGCGATAGCCGACCTCAGAGGGTTAAGCTCCGCTGCTTTCTTCGACCCTCTCTGTCTCTAGTCCTGTGCTGTGCTCACTCAGTGTGCAGTGTGAGAGGGGGAGTGGCCACTCAGTGTGCAGTGTGAGAGGGGGAGTGGCCACTCAGTGTGAGAGGGGGAGTGGCCACTCAGTGTGCAGCGTGAGAGGGGGAGTGGCCACTCAGTGTGCAGTGTGAGAGGGGGAGTGGCCACTCAGTGTGCAGTGTGAGAGGGGGAGTGGCCACTCAGTGTGCAGTGTGAGAGGGGGAGTGGCCACTCAGTGTGCAGCGTGAGAGGGGGAGTGGCCACTCAGTGTGCAGTGTGAGAGGGGAGTGGCCACTCAGTGTGCAGTGTGAGAGGGGAGTGGCCACTCAGTGTGCAGTGTGAGAGGGGGAGTGGCCACTCAGTGTGCAGTGTGAGAGGGGGAGTGGCCACTCAGTGTGCAGTGTGAGAGGGGGAGTGGCCACTCAGTGTGCAGTGTGAGAGGGGGAGTGGCCACTCAGTGTGCAGCGTGAGAGGGGGAGTGGCCAGCGGCTAGAGCGGCAAAAGCCAATGTCTGCTTCTTTTACCAATATATTTAACGATATCTTTTGCATTTCTAATCCAAACAACATCAAACTTGGCACTGCACTCGTGCGCGTAGCAAGAGATCTGTCAAGTTTGAAATCCATCGGACTAACGGTTTGAGAGATATGCAAATAAGAGACACGACGGACAGACAGACGTTCCTGTAATTTATAGATAGATAAATGGTGTATATTGTCATACCGCCCAGCCCTAATGTTGCGGTATGGGTTGGGCAATGACAAGAATTTCCATATTACAAACCTAGAAAATGTTTTCAGATGGAGTAAGTGATAGTTTATTTTTAATTTTTCAATATAACAGCATTTTCATTTTAGGGTGGTCTATTTAAATGCATATTTCAACCACTTGCATAATGTTTTTTTTTCCTATCAGACTACCTATCTGGGTCTGGTTGGTGGCTTTGACCTGAAAGACACCGTGTGGAGAGTGCTGAAAGCCACTTTTACAACTGCTGTGGCACGGGTTATGAACTGGAGAGGAGTCAATGGGAAGATTGGTGTCCAACGCCTGGTCGTAAAGGAAGTTGTCATTGGTGAGAACCTTTTTTAGAAGTCATTTTTATTTGTATAGCACTTTGCACAATACACAACTTTTCAAAACCGCTTTACAGAACATTGTATTGTAATTTCTGTTATCTCAGTAATAGTAGTAGTCACAAATTTATGGTTCGGAGCTTAAATCCCCTAAACAGCTTTTCTCTTAAATGGATTCATTTTCTGCCATGCATTTTACTTGATCTGTATTTTCTTATCCCTAATAATCAACATAATGCAGGGGAAACTGTCAAATGAACTCCAACAGGAATAAACTGTTCACTCCATTTATTTAATTAACAACACAAATGATCAATGTATGAGTAAAGTTTATTTTCCAAGCATCACTGTATTATATCCATGTACAGTAGGGCTGCCCTTGACTAAATATTTTTCTAGTTGTGCTGCATAACAGTAAATGCTTCTCTGCAAACGCGCTGTGTTTGAGCCGCTTATAATTTGCATTTGGGAACGCAATGTGCACCAACCATCCGTAATAAGAATCGTTTATTAATCTGTTGTCAACAAAGAGAAACGTCTGCGATTTTCTGCCAAAATAAAAGCTCAGTGGTTTAACTTTTGAAAGCAAGACATCCATAAATGTTAGTATTGTAATTTTACTGTTGTTCTGTAAAGTCAAAAAAATAATCATTATTATAATTATTGTTTATCAGAAGCAATCCAAATATTATTGTAACATTATTATTATTATTATGAATACATTATAAGCAGAGATGTATAGTAACGAAGTAGAACTACTTCACTACTGTACTTAAGTACTAAAAGGCTGTATCTGTACTTTAGTAGAGTATTCTTTTTTTCTCCTACTTCCACTTTTACTTCAGTACATATTTTCGATGAGTTTAATACTTCTACTCCGATACATTTTTTATGTGCTGCATCGTTACTCGTTACAATTATAAAAATGTTGAATCATTCCAAACCCACATAATCAGTGCCAGAGCGGTAGATGGCTCTGTCAACAGGTTTAATGAACCTGGCTCATCATTGAGGGAATCAAGCGATCAAGAAGAGCGCGCGCGCTCGTACTCCCGTTCTGCCTCCCGCTCTGCTCCCTGCCTCCATTGAGAACACTTGAGATTTGTTAGTTTTTTTCGAGATGGAAGAACCAGAAACACCACCTTCAACTTCGAGTGATCGTGGCGCCGGTGGCGATGTTTTCATTTGTTGGAATGAAAGATAATTCATATAGAATGTGCGAGGACGCCGACGCACTGAATCGTTCTTTGTTTTTAATAGTTCAAAGTTACTATTAAATTTAATGTTAATACCTTGACAAACTACATCATTAAAAAGATATAAGACTCAAGGTTTAGTATTTGACCACTATTTTATTCTGAGAAACTTATAGTGACAGTTATTTTTTAGTTTGTGTCAGGAGTAATGATAAACTGAGTCGATACCTTTAATATGAATTATGAGCGTCAGCCGCTCCCATTAAAAAAAAACCCTCCCGTGTCATGAAAGCGCTTGACCAAACAATGTCCCTCAGGGCTTTTAGCTTGTGCAGTTTAATATTGATAGATTTTCATAGATTTACGTCAGATGTCTTTAGAGAGGAATAATATTTATTGAATTTATACCCAAAATGGGCCGATGTAATTATGAGCACTCTGATATACTGTATTTTCAATCCATACTGGCAGTCTGAGGGCGCCCTGTGCACATTAGTCCATATATGGAACACATGAAGAAGAACCATATGTGACATTCCAGGAACTCCCTGAAATAAAGCTTTCAGATATTGCTGTAACATGCAGATAAATACCCAATAAGCTGGGGAGAAAAAAGGCACAAGCAGGGAGAAGGGTGAGATGCTTTACTACATAATACAATACTTGTACTTTTACTTTCAGTACTTGAGTAGTAAAAATTTTTTTAAACTACTTGCAATGCTTAAGTAAAAAAAATGTTGAATACTTTAGTACTTCCACTTAAGCAGGGTGCTTAGAGAGCACTTCAACTTCTACTCAAGTCACTTTTTTGATAGAGCACTTGTACTTTTACTCAAGTCTGGGTCTCTACTACTTTATACATCTCTGATTATAAGTAGGCCTACTCTTCTTTTTTTTCTTCTTTTTTTACAGTACAATAGTGTATATTATTGCAATAGTAAGATATGTCTATTCATTTAATTAAAATAATAATAATTACAGGGGATGGGGTTAGCTATTCTTGGTTTCCCTCTTTTTTTTTGTCATTAGCTGATCACATCCCTGGCTCACTTAAATGACTGCATTTTTTATGCAGTTATTTTTTATATATTGCGAATATATCATTCGTTATATATTTATATATCGTTTCAATCATACATTTTATAGCTGTAATCACAATATTTTTGCTTAAGATTATCATACCGTCAAAGTCTCATACCAGCGCATGCCTACACCTATCTGTATTTAGTTCATTATCACAGTGCATTTAAGTTCCTCCTTGCATTCAGTACTTGGCCCATTATTGTTTGTGTGTTTGTGCTTGCACGCTGTCTCGCATCATTGTGGATTGTCTGAGTTTTTTTTTGTGTTTGTAGAAACACTTCTATTTGAATCGTCTTCAACGTCTTAGACTAAAACATGACATTTATGCATTAATGTGTTGGTGTGTTTTTACATTAGAGTGTGCATGTCTTTTTTTAAAGCAGAATACATGCAGTGTTGTGAATTTTAACCGGTTGTTGAAAAAGTATTCTAAAAATATATTCAAAAAAAAAATCTAAATAATTTGTCATAAGAAATTATGGTATTATTATGGCGCATATATTGAATTTTTATTTTCAATAGAATTGATTTTTTTTTTTTTTTTTTTTTTTTTTTAGAATTTGCAATTACTTTTGAAAATATACTGGGGAAAAAGCGATACTCGGTTACTAACGTAACCTCGGTTCTCTCTAGAGAGGGAACGAGTATTGCGCGTGCGCCCTTCATTGGGCGTGACGTCACGCGGGGCTCACTGGTAGGCTGCAGCAGTTGCCCGCAGGGCAGCCAATGAGCACACGAGATGGCCTGGTCTAGGTCTGCTAGCTGCTGCACTGCGTTGACAATGAATACAAAATTAAGGATAATTTTTTGGCTTCAATATCTCGAGAAGATGAATCTTTCCCGTAGCGTAAGCTAAACTTACGCAATACGAGAGAACCTCTCGTAAGAGAACTTTCATACAGTGGTCAATAAGAGGTGTTTAATCTGTTAATAATTGCAATTAAATTATTTGTATTTGTATTTATTTTTTTTTCACTATCCTGCAGCTCTAACTTCCAGGTTGTATTGCTGCTAACATTATTTAAATTCATCTTTATTGCAGGTGCTGTCAGGCAGAATCCCCTTACTGGAAAAGCCTCAAACAAATATATTGAATTCAACATCATTAAATGGTTGCACCTGGCTGGAGACCGAGAGGGGGGGAGGAGGGAGCGACTGAAGAAACGCGAGGCCCAACAACACATTGCCGACCCTCCTTAGAGACTTCCCTGCACACCAACACACTTCTCAACTCTTTACCTTTCAAGTTTTCTTTAACTTGATCAATTTCTCTTTAAAGTTCTCTTTACCAAGTTACTGTGATTTTTATTTTTATTTTTTTATGATTTTGTTCTGTGATTTGTATTACTCCCATTAGAGGTGAACTTAACATTAATACATGATTTAAAACATGAATTTTGGTGTAAAAAATGAAATAGTCTAATACTCTTTAAATGTTGTTTATTGATATTTATTCTTAAAAATGTTTTCTAATGAAATCTACTTAAATTATTAAGTACAACTGAGTAGCTGTAATTATATTCATTCTTAAATGTTTTCAACTAAATACTAATGTAATTATTAAATTATACTGTGTTGCTGTATTTATATTTATTTTTATGAAATGTTTTCACCGTTTAGCTTGTCAAAAGTAAATTGGTTTTGAGTACATTTGTTGTTGAGTGTTTCATTTACCTTTGAGTTAATAAGACTTTTACATACTGTCAGCTGCATGTGGCCACATAGGGGCCGTTAGATTTTAACAGAACTCAACCATACTAATATTCCATATAAGGCTCACATATGGGCCACATGAAATTGTATTATTTGGCTCATGCTTGGTGGAGTTATGGCACTCCTTTGGTTCAGTTCTGGCAAAGAAGTGTGCCATATTTGGGCCACATAAAATTATGTTTGGCTCATGCTGGGTGGACTTATGGCACTGCTTTGGTTCAGTTCTGACAAAGAAGATGTGGGCCACATCTGGGCCGGCAAACGCAATCTGATCTGGGCCACAGCTCAACTGTTTATCTGGACCAAATCTGTGCCAAAGGAAATTTGCTGACTGGGTTGCTCCTCCTCGTGGTGAAAATAAACCAGCACTTGTTCTGAGGTAAGTAAATGTCCCAGGATTATTCCTCATAGCCGCTCAAGATGACAGTAGATTAATCTGACTAAAAAATATAGTGTGTTTTCAGAGTTTATGGGCGTTAACGCGTCTCAATGTGGTGCTTCACATATTTGCGTTTGAATAGCACGTGCTCTCCGTGGGCGTGTCACATTACCAGAGATAATGAGCTGAGAGAAAGATCATTAGAATGGCTGACACGTCTCTCTTTTTATATAGATGACATAAACGGAGAATATTTATTTTAGTTTTGAATCGGATCATTTAAAAGTACAAACTCAAATGATTTAAAAGATATATTGCTTATGGCTGGGTGAATAGTATTTGCTGAGTTTTGTTGAAGATTAGAGACGTGCTCCAGGAAAAAGGTTCACGGTGACTGAGAGGCAGAACGCACACCCTGTTTATATTCTTTATTTTACAAAAGCACAATATTTTATTTCGATTGTATGTGGGCACATAAACAGGGTCCCCGCGGGTCCTTAAAAAGTCTTAAAACGTCTTAAATAAAATTTTCGCTTTTTAAGGCCTGAAAAAGTCTTAAAATCTGAAATTTCCGATAAGGAGGTCTTAAATTTCACGTACGGGCCTTAAATTTCTTGTCCGACTCGTCATCCGTTATTTTGTTTTGTTTTTTTGAACAGTGCGCACCATTTGGGGGCAGCACTTTTCTATGTGGGTGCAACCTGCTTCATTCCATAGGTGACTGAAGATGAATGCGGCGCGTTGATGGCTTGCCACACCATTCTGTGTCGTGTCGCAGTGTTAATTCCGTTATTGAAAACCATGACGAAAAATGTTTGTTGACGACTTTTTTTCCCCTGACTAAGACAAGACCATGAGAGACGATACCCACGTCATTAAACGATAACTGTGACTACCGGTATTATATCAACACCTACAATATCGTTGACGAAAAAAGACGAGACTAAAGTGTGTTTAAAAAAATACAAACTTTACTAAAACCACTTTTTTGTCGAATAAAGGAGACAACAACACATTACAGACTGTGTTTACGAGCGAGCGTTCATGCTTACGGTTGCCAGATGTAAATAATTAAATCCCCAGTCAGAGCTTTTCTGTTAAAATAACACATTTTCTAGCCGGTCTTGTCAATGGTATCTGGCAACCATCCCACGTAGGAGGGGACGTTCTCGCGACCTTGTGCAACGTTCCCTAAAAGTTCTCTAAAGGTAACGAAAGTTCCGAACCTTTACAGAACATTAGGGACGTTCATAGAACGTCCTCTTTTGGTTATGAAAGTGCTGCAATTCAAGGTTCCTTATATGACTTTAGGGGGACGTTCTATTTGGGGTATTTTAAGGTCACATAACAAACGTTACAAAGAGGACATTCGGGACGTTAAATGAACGTTCCCATACAGTCCTCTGTTGGTCATATAATAACGTTCCCAATGTGACTTCAGGAGGACGTTCCATATTGGTTATTCTATGGTCACACAACAACGTTACAAAGAGGACATTCGGGACGTTAACAGAACGTGACCATACGGTTCTCTGTTGGTCATATAATAACGTTCCCAATGTGACTTCAGGGGGACGTTCGATACTGGTTATTCTATGGTCACACAACAACGTTACAAAGAGGACATTCGGGACGTTAATAGAACGTTCCCATACGGTTCTCTGTTGGTCATATAATAACGTTCCCAATGTGACTTCAGGGGGACGTTCGATACTGGTTATTCTATGGTCACACAACAACGTTACAAAGAGGACATTCGGGACATTAACAGAACGTTCCCATACGGTTCTCTGTTGGTCATATAATAACGTTCCCAATGTGACTTCAGGGGGACGTTCGATACTGGTTATTCTATGGTATCACAACAACGTTACAAAGAGGACATTCGGGACGTTAATAGAACGTTACCATATGGTCCTCTGTTGGTCATATAATAACGTTCCTGACTTTAGGGAGACGTTCCATAGGCGCTTAGGCCTACTGCAGTGCATGGAAGCGCCAGCGCAATCACATGCATTTTCCCTGTCAACAGTGTAAACAACTTAAAATACTCCATCGTTTCTGGTATAGATAAAAATAATACATTTTTCAAAGCTTTTATTTCACAATATCAAGAAAACGTTGTGCTTTTTCAAAATAACCACCACAAAAAGGGACTAATCTGGGCTGCGTTTCCCAAAAGCATCGTAAGCCTAAATTGATCGTAAAAACGATCGTACGACTGATCTTAATATTATGGTCTGTTTCCCAAAAACATCGTAACTTAAGTAGCACTTGAAAATCTTCGTAGAACTACGAGTGCTCTGGAGTAATCGTAAATCCCCAAGTGCATCGTAAGAAGACAGATTTATGAGGTCACCTGCAGGACAACTGGCAGTTTACACTTTTATCTAGATTTAACAGATTACACTGCAACGTAAGTATAATATATAGGTTTTGATTGTACTTTATTGTACACTTTGTTGTACTCGTGTTTTGTTTAAATGAATAAATTAAATAATTAAAAAGGGAAGAAAAAATAGAAAAACACATCTAAATTAAACGAATGAACAAAAAACAAAAAATCATAAAATAAGTAATCTGGGAAATAAGCTTTAAAGACCGGGCAAAATAGGGATGAATTAAAAAAAATCTGTCAATGACTTGCTGACGTGCACGAAAACCAGACATGTATTGGGCATTTGTTGCGGACCTCCTTCCCTGATCTTTGAACATGGTTGCAGTTAGTTTGCAATGTGACAATGTCCTTCCAGATGTTTTGTTTTTCCTTATTTGTATGGTGTCCTTTAAATCTGTTAAAAATAAAATCTTTGTATCCCTCTAAAAGGACATTAATTTTTATCTTTTTGAAAGGTCTCTTCTCTTGTTTTTGTTCAGCCATGTTGTCAGCTTGTATAGGTGTTTTATATCCATATAGACTTGTCTTGATTTCGAATCCACAACAAATGACAATTATAAGGTTAAACGTTCAGAATACGACTCCAAAAGGTTATATTTCAGCAATTCGCGAATGGACAGCGACGCTTAAGTAGCACGTAGAACGCATCTCGCGCGTTCATGTTAAGTGTATTTTTGGGAAACGCGCGTGGAATTGCGGCGAGCGTTCGTAACCTTGCACATAGAGAGCGCTCTTAAGAGCTAAGATACATCGTTATCGGGAAACCCGGCCCATGAAGATTGAAAATTGTTGTATTGTACTGTATCTTCTATAAAGATGGCATTTCGTTAATTGAAAGCACTTTAATATTGTATAAATAAATAAACAACTTTTGTTCTGTTGGATGTGTTTTGACTACTTTTTGTATGTTGTATAATTATATTATATATAGGTAATGAAGATATATGAACAAATATATGCATAAACCCTATATAAATAAAATAAAAATACAAATGATATATATACATAGCCTATATATAGCATATTAGAAGAAGCAAAACGCTTGAGCGAGTTATAATTTCAGGAAAGCAGCTGCTTGATAAAGTGGACAAAGTAAATGGCGATTTTTAAATTGTCCATAAATTTGATGGGCAACAAAGATCACACGACTGAACTTCTGGGGGAAGATTTTTTTTTTTTTTTTTTACCAACGAAGAAAAAATCAATTGGATGAGTCAGGTTCAGCAGTAAGCACCTGAGAAGAAGAAACAGGTAAGACTTTTATAATCTCATACATTACAATAATGTATGATAATGAACAATAACGAACGATTTGTCATGAGAAAATGACATAGGCCATAATTGTCGTTAAATACCGTTATGTTTACGTGACGTCATTTGGTTTAAAGCCTAGCCTATCTATCCTTTTCAGATAAGCTCCTTCATTTTTTAGGGTTATGTCTGTCATGTAAACATTAGCTACTAGATAAATTATGAATACAATTATTATCAATATTGTAAGTTGTAACGTTACTTTATTTGAAAATTAGCGCGACTTCTCACAGGCTTGGCTGTGTGTGCGCGCGCCCCTCTCGCAGCAGCCTCCGCACGAGCGCGACGGTGGCGTCATGGCCGGACAGCCAGCACCCAGTTTGCGCTTAGATTTACAAAATGAGCCTACAATAGCAGAAATAAGCCTTTTTGGTAAAAATAAAGGTCCGTGTTTAATAATGTTCATAAAATTACATTTTTATTGGTTTTCTTTATATCCTACATAGCAAAACCATAACAAACAATAAATACACTGTATACAAAACACAAACAAAATAAAAATTAAATTAAATAAATAAATGAATAATTAATATTATTATAGAAATTACACTTTAATGCACAACCGGGTAGGCAAGTCACAATTCAGGCATTGATCTATCATATGAAGTAACAGTGTAAATACAATTCTCAAACATACGTGATTTCCATTCACTTTATGCCTCTTTTATGTGCTTTCCAGACCCTGCCATACAGACAGACTAGCATGATGTCATCTCAGAAGGTAGGCTTGTCTTGAAAAAAAAGGTTTCCAAATTTACCAGTAGCACCTCAATGCAGAACATGAGATCCACGGGGAGGAGTCGGATCAAGATCCAAGGGGTGTAGATGGGTAGGATTAGGGTTGGGTTTAGGAATTAGGGGGCGGAGTTGGGTAGGTTTAGGTGTATGTAAGGTGGGAGGAGTTGGATCTGGATCCGACTCCTCCCCGTGGATTTCATGTTCCACAGCGAGAACCATCTCAAATTTACAGCATATTGCTGACATGCCAGAAAAAGGGATCATTTCACAGCAATGTGATAAGTTTTTTGTTATACCAAGATGTTTTTCATATAATGTGGCGTGAAAGATCGCTGTATTTGCCTAAAAATGAATGATCTTTAGGTTTTCTACTTAAATTACATGCGTGTACCCATTTGCAGAGAAAAAAACACATAGCTGTGTCACACAACTGGATGCCTGCAGAAGCTAGGAAAAGAGAATACAAAAGACTATGGCAGAGGGTGCAAAGGAAAATGAGAAATGTGCACATTAACGCAGTTGGTACTAGTAATGTGCTAGACAGTGAAGCACACAATCCCAGGGACACTATGCCAATCTGTAACCCAGGCCTAAATAATGCAGTGACTAGAGAATCTAGTGACAGTGATGAAATGTCGTTCGTCAATACTGACATCAGTGCAGTCACATCGCTACAACATTCAATGGCAGAAGACACAGAGAATATGGTTCTTGAATATTCCGGTAGTGACATGGATGAAGAGTTTTTTGAGAGTAATGCCAACATTGATATGCCCACTGAAAATTTAGCAGAGGAGTTAAAGAAGTGGATCAATGAATATAATATCAAGCACAACGCTGCAGACAAACTGCTCAAAATTCTCAGGGATCAAGGGCATAAACACCTGCCATCTACCACTAAAACATTATTAAAAACGGATCATGTTGAAAGCCAAATGGTTTCTGGTGTCGAATGCATTAAATTAGGAGTGACTGAACAATTAATAATGTGCTTGAATCGGTATCCCAACAATTATGCAAAAGACATCACTGAACTTGAGATTTCCCTCAATGTAGATGGACTGCCACTCTTTAAGAGCACTGGTAAATCTTTCTGGCCTGTACTCTGCACAGTACATCTAAAACCAGCAAGCACATTTCCTTTGACCATTGCCCTTACTGAGGCCAAGCCCAAATCACTGGATTTCATTAAAGTCATATCAGATGAACTGAAAACTATTCTAATGAATGGCTTTGCCTGGGGAGAAACAACAGTCAATGTGAGATTGAGATGCATTACCTGTGATGCACCAGCAAAAGCCATGCTGAAGTGCATCAAACAATTCTCAGGTTACTATGGCTGTGACAAATGCACCCAAAAAGGCACCTGGGAGGGGCGCATCACTTACCAACAGGTGCATGACCTCACTTTGAGGAATGATGTCTCATTTAGAGAGCAACACCAGCCAGAACATCATCATGAAAATGCTGTGTCCCCTTTCAGCAATCTCCAAATTGACATGATCAAGTCTTTCCCTGCTGACTACATGCACCAGTGCTGCCTGGGAGTGATGAGAAAAATGCTCCTACTATGGTCACGGGGCAAGTCGGGGCATCGGCTATCGCCGGCTCAGCTGAGGGAGGTCAATCAGAGGCTGAGGAATTTGAGAAGTGACATACCCGATCTTTTTGCCAGGAAGCCACGCAGTCTGGAGGAATTGGAGAGGTGGAAGGCCACTGAATTCAGGCAGTTTATGCTCTACACTGGCAAAGTTGTTCTCCGGGGAATCCTGCCAGAAACCCTGTACAGTCATTTCATGGCCTTTAGTGTGGCTTTGTGTATACTAGTGTCTCCACTTTTAACACAAACCCACAATGTGTATGCCCATGAGCTCCTCACATATTTTGTTGAACAAGGCCGGCACATATATGGGAAAGAATTCCTAGTCTACAATGTGCACTCACTGCTTCACCTCACTGCTGATGCCACCACATATGGATCATTAGACAAATGCAGTGCCTTTGCGTTTGAGAGCTACCTGCACCAGCTGAAGAAGACGGTTAGATCAGGAAACCATGTTCTAGTCCAAGCAGCAAAATGGCTCCAAGAACGTTCACAAATTCCTATACAAGCAAGTGAAGAGAGACAAATACAATTGAAGCATCCTAATAATGTTTACATTGTTAGCCCAACATCCTGCTGTGAAGTTCTGGAGAGGATCAACTCTGGAAAGCTCTTATGTAGAGTCTTCTCGCACTTAACATCATACCTTTACGAGCCATGTGACTCAATGATCTACGGAGCCTATGTGTGTGGTCCATCAAAGATGGAGATTCTGGACAAGACAAACTTGCAAGGAAGGGCAATGATCCTTGAGGACGGGCATGGCCGCAAAGTTGTCTTTTCTCTCCTTCACGACCTTGAAATATGGAAATATGTACATAGTTAGTATTCTTTTTTTTCTGTCATTGCTTTAATGTCTTAACTTAGATTTCATATTTATTGGCCCTCTTTTCTAAGGAGTTTATGTTCTTCTGTTTGTAATGTAGGTTGGATTTTACGTAGTTATTTTTGATCAAGAAAATTCAATTGCTGTGGCGCCTGCATTATGGGTAGAGGAGGTGAATGGGGTAAGGGTACATGCACGTTCAGACATACGCACACACACACACACACACACACACACACATAATTAATACCGTAAAAAAAATAAGATGTGATTAACTTTTCCATGAAATGTTTTAGGTTCTGATTTGCTACTGGCCCCGTAGAAACGCTGATGCCATGGCAAAGGCCTCCCAAAGGCCAGATAAGGAGCTCTGGAATCGACATAAAATAAGAATACTCTCCGAGACTGGTGAGAAAACTGAATAAATATATAGTCATGTCACATGTGGAGGTACACTGTCTTTACATAGTAAAATGATTACAAAAACTAAAAAGACAACACAAATTTACTCTGTCCTTAGACAACTTTAAGACAGCCAGAGAGCGAGCCAAAAAAGCTGTGGCAAGTTCAAATCTGGACACAGAAGAAGAGGTGCTAAAAGTGCGGGGAAAAAAAGTACCATCAAAATACTGGACAGAGAGTGAAGGTAAACACGCGATTGCTTTTTCATGCATTACTCCGCTGTTTATGTATAAAAATCATGTCATATACCATGCATGATTACAGAGATATACTGTATAAACTATATTCATCCTGAATTGATAGGAGAATGTGAGATTCCGACAGAAAAAATAAGAAAAATGTCCACATCTTCTCAAAAGCCAGTAAGCCTCCCAATGCCTCCGAGTTGTAAGTAACAGATTTAACTTTTGGTGTAATTTCTTGTGTTGTGTTGATTTGATGGTGGTGTGACCGGTGTCAATTAGTGAACAGGCAAACTAAGTGCATTGCCAGCTGGCGGGAACAGGCTATTTTGTGTGAAATACAAACAGTATCATGTATCTAATGAAAATCCTATTTTAAAAATGTTTTGAATTCAGTTGGAGTGTCTTATTTTGTGTGAGTTGTAGGTTGGTATTTTTTGTCATGGCATTTTGTGTAAGTTACAATTCCTTGTAATCAACTCCCCTGAACTATGAGTTTATCCCATGCTTCCAATGTCTGTTCTTAGACAAACCACCTGCTGACATCACAGTCACTGTTCACGCACCTGAGGAAGATGAGCCTTCCCTGCCAAATCTTTCAGCTAATAATACTTTCCATGGTATGTGTTTAATCTTAACCTGCATGGCCCATTTGCCATTGCATGTTTAAAACAATAATATCTTAGTAAAAACCTAAAGTAATATTGCCAAACTATATATCATTTGAAAGCTTAAAATCTCTAGTTTTCATATTTGGTGGCTGTTATCTAAAATAAATTACAGAGGAGCAGTAATTTATCAATTTGCAACAAGAATATTTCATATTCATTAGGAGTATTTAGGCCTTTATTTTGAAATAACAATAAACACGAAACATCATGAAAGATTGGTAGAAACCTCAGTTTGTTTTCATGCCATGAGTTCAAAAGATAACACCAATTCCATTTTATGAGAAAAAAAGGTCTCATGAAATGTTTTAAATATAAAGAAAAATTTATGGATTCTCGATTTCTGATTGGCTGCGAGCTATAACGCTATAACGTAGTCTTTTTATGCATTTATTAGAGGTTGAATTCAAATCAAATACTGCCAAACCACCCATACTACTTCTGAATAGGATGTCTACTTCATAAATTGTATGAAAATTATGGAAATACATGGTTCAGATTACTCAAAACATATATGAAAATGGAGGCGCCCTTATATGGGCAATAATGGAGTCTAGTGAAAAAGTTGGGTACTGCGCCCAAATAAAATCTTACTGAAAGCTCATTTTTTTAGATATCAACCTAAAATTTGGAATACAACTTGTTCAGATTTTTGTCTTTGATTTTCTTGCAGTTTTAGAGTAAAATATATTTTGTAATATATATATTTTATATAAAATATTAATAATTATATTTTTACATTACACAATTTCATAAACTCAAACTTATATAACTTTTTTTCTGTTTCATTTTTTATCATTTCTAGACTTCTACAATAATCTGGAAAATGTCTTCTTTAAAACAAGACCAGCCATAGGTCTATATTCCAAAGCATTCCTGAATTACAACCATTTAAGTTTGGATAGTGATTTTTATGTCTATGCAAAAAAAAGGGGGGTGACAGTTAACAGGTTGTTTGTCTTCTATTCATCTGTTAAGATAAATATTTTTTAGGTTTTTTATCTTCAGTAAATTAAGTTTATGACTGCTTTTTTATTATTATTACTGTCTAATCTCAATCTCTGTTACCTTAAATTATACGTTAATCTCTGTAAAGCGGCTTTGAAACAATCTACATTTTTAAAAGCACCAAATAAGAATGGAGATGACTTGACTGACTTACTATCCAAATTAGACCATAGCTATAGCATCTGGCAACACAGTCATGCCAATGTCTCGATTTTATTTCTTGAAGTACCACATATGCCTGAATACTAAGCAAACAATCCAATAACCCCCCCCACCCCCCCCCCCCCCCCCCCCCCCACCCCCCAACAATCTCCCATCTCAATTTTCCAGATTTCCAGCATCTCATTGAGCAATCTGAGCAGCGGATGCTCCTCGCAATAGAGAGAATGTCGACAGATATATCAAATTCAATTGAGCGTCTGGTCCAGGCGATTCAACAGAATCGTACTGGTTCGGCAACCATTACAACACCACCACAAGAGACCATTGAGAGGCCCTGTAAAACAGTGCAGGAGCTGCAAGCTTTAACATTCAAACTTGAGAGCCCAGAAGAAAAAAAAAGGATGGTATGTTGATATAGCACAGGGTTCGGCAACCTTTTTGTCACAAAGTGCCATTTTTAAAATAAAAAAAATTTAGATCTGTGTGCATGTAGGCTAATTTATCTGAATGAAATACATACACCATTCGCATTTGCTTGTGTGCCAGCGATTATCCACGTGCCATTGCAACACTAACATTTGCTTTTTAATATTTATCTTTATATGTTCCATAGATACAGTTTTTGAGCCTGATGGGAGGCAGCAGCATTGGAGACTCTGTGAGGAGAATCCTTAGAAAAATAGCTACCAATGAGGCCTGGTCAAACTACAGCCTGAAAGGCCGAAAAGAAAAAACTGACCTTCATAGGGACAGCCCTCCACCATATTGTTTTAAGTATGCTTTTCAAAACTTCTCTCTTCTTCTCACTTCATCATGCAACTTTTTAAAGAGAAAATTTTAAACAGAAAAATGTATGTACTGTCCGTATACCTTCGGATAATTTGTTTTCTCGATTTTAATTTCTAAACGGAAAAAATAAGAAAGGGCCCGGTTCCCCGATAACACTCACTCTTAGAGCGCTACGAAGACTCGAAAGATATCTTATAGGAGCTGTATGCAAGATTGTGGCCAAAACTGGTACTGCAATCACTGTCAAATTAGGGTGTACTACACTTCCCCCTTGACTCGAGGTTACCAAATATGCTGCAGGATCCAGCAGAAACGTAGGCTGCTACAATAAGCTTGACGTGACGAGTCCTACAGATTGAGGGTTTTTTTTTCTGTTATTTATTTATTTCGGATCTATCCAGCTATTCACATTAAATTAGTTAAGTTAACATAATTAGTTAATGAACTAACAAAATGATCAAATACAGATTAAATCAAGATAAACCGACAAATTACGCAGCCCGCGGGAACCGCGTGCCCACGCTTTCGCAATCCGTTCCCACGGGCTGCGTAATTTGTCGGGAATCGTGCCATAATGTTAAGAGAGAGGTTAATAGGCGTGGATTACGCGGGGGACCCCCCCACTTTTTATGCAATGTAAATTCGTCCCCCGCACTTTTTCATGGGGCAAGTATGTCTACGACAAGCTGAGGTTTTCGCGGGTGTGTATACCCTACATCGAGATTTAAAATCTAAAGAGTCAAGAATAGTCTATCTACATACGTGACTTTCACGTTTCCATGGTAATCAGTCACTCGTGCATTAGCCTACGACACGCCCATGTGCGCACCCACGCCAAATCCATCAGTTTCATAGAGTTAAAAATGGCAAAAAAACTCTTCACTCCTTTTTCACGAAAAAGTCAAGCACTGTAAGTAAGTTGTCATGTAGTATCCGAACTGTGTTGCACAATAATGAATAACTCGAGATCCGCCTATTTCTCTTGTTGAATAATTAACAGGTTTAGTTGTAAATTCACTACCCGAACAAACATGCAATATTTTCAATCTATTTTACTCGTAATGCATTTTATTTTCACAGATATGTTATCAAAGCCCTTTAAATTAGAATACACATGCTAAATGTTAATGCTGAATTTGTATTTTCATGCCTCAACAGCCACGATCTGCTTGAATCAGGCAGCGTGGTAACGTGTACATGATGTTTATCATAATTTGGTAACACTTTACAATTAGATAAAAAAGTTTGTAGACAAACTTTAAGTTAAACTTTAAAAAGCCTAACTAGAAAGTTTGAAGTAGTTTTAAAAGCTTGAAGTTTGAAGGTTTTCAATTGAAAAGTTTTAGTTTAGTAAGACAGACTTTGTTTAGGCTAGTAAGAACATGTAATTTTGCCAAAAAAAGAACTTTAATTTTAAGTAAATGATATTTTTAAATCAGCTTCAGTGTGATATTTAACCATATTATCATGCTTAACACTGATAATTTGAATAATTGTAATGCGATGATCAGATATCTAAATCAGAGAATATCATATGTTTGGGCAGTTGGATTATTTATTTTTAACAGTGGATTCGGGCGACTCAAAGTGCACCAGATTAATGAATTTATCGTTAAAATGTACAAAATGTTCTCACGGGGGGCATGCCCCCGGACCCCCCTAGAGGTACAGAGATCCACCTACAAAAATACTGTGCCACAGCAGACTATATGATGGTCTACGAAAAACACACATTTTATTATCTTATTAAAATACATGATCACGATTTTACCTCCGCCTCATTTTAAGCCAGGAAAAACCCTGCATGTGCAATATAAAGAACTGGACAACTTTCTTTCTGTTTTATTGCTTTAAAAATAAATAGCATATTAAGCTAATTAAGCAAAAACCTCAACAAAAGTCTGAAGAAAAAAAACTGGTATTACACTTGACATTCTGTCCCCCTCACTTTTGAAATGGTGGCTACGCCCCTGGGTTAAGGAATAGGTTAAGAACTACTTAGCGATAAGAACGTTTTGGGGAACCGGGCCCTGCTCATTTATCACATCATAGAAAAGTAATTTTACCTCTATGATGCCTATTCAAGAGCAAGAATCGCGCGCTGTTCTGTGATGCACATCCTGATGCCTCAGTAACGGCCCATTTCAAATGTTTACTGCTTTCTTTTCTTTCTTTGTATGCCAGTAGCCTATACGACACACTAAGGCGAAATATATATACATTATATTTATAAACCAATAACTGAAATGCCAGACCTTGGCTACACCATATTAGCCTATACTTATATATTTAATTTCACGAAAGCACAAAAAAACTGATCCGCCACATACATCATTCCCATAGAGGTTGAATCTGTTATGATAGCATTTTTTTTTTTTTTTACAAATAACTGAAAACACTATTACAGCGATTTTTGCTCGTGTTGTTGTAATAATGAATAATGTTGATTAAAAATAATAATATATAATAATATATGGGAGGGGGTAGTAATTATTGTAGGCTATCACAAGAACTATTTATGAATTAGTTGATTCGTTTTTCCGATAACAAAACCAAGTAGTTATTTTAGTAGCATGAATAAACAATAGGATTGTTAATATCTTACTTACATCTACAGTTTTCCTCGCGTTAATTCGGTGAAATTGTTTCTGTCTCTGTCTGAGGTGAGCGGCACTCGCGTGAACGCGGCAAAAACTCCCGCGAACCAGCAGTTTTTTTTCTTCACTCTTATCTAAACTCAAATGATTGGTTATTGCAGATTTGTGTCTGATTGTTTAGTATTCTCAACGCTTCAACTAATTTCAATAGTGATGATAATCGCCATAGATCTATAGATTGTTTTATCCCCCTTGTAGAATATGCATTTTTGTCCATTTTGGAGGGAGCAGGGCAGTTTTGTCTCGTAATATAGCAATTTTATTTCCAAATCGCGCCGTTACAGTATCCCTTCTTACGTGCGACGTTACCAGGTGCTGTCCGTGGCGATGGTGCTGAATCTGTTGATATCGATGGCTCGAGAATCAATTATTCTCTCGTGGAGGAGCTACTTCTCTGCGTTATGAGAATATATATATATATATATATATATATATATATATAGTCTACATATTTTAAAATGTAATCATGTTGGCCTATCACAATAACGTCATAATAAGGGCCCATTTCAAATGTTTACGTGCTGTTTTTTTCCATTTTTGTTTGGTGGAGTGAATTATTGTTCTTGAAGCCCTGCATTAGAGACTTCACATTTATTTTTGTGCCTTTTTTTCTTCTCCAGGTGCTTGTGCCAAACAATTTCCGAAAAACACGCAAAAGGAAATCGACTCATGTATAGGGGAAACACTCAAACATGCACCTCATCGTGCCAAGGTGGTCGCGACACCTGTAAGTTGTTTTATTCAATGATCTCTCTCTCTCTCTCTCTCTCTCTCTCTCTCTCTCTCTCTCTCTCTCTCTCGAATAACATAACTGCTTTGATTTATCCCTTCACTTACTTAGACACCAAAGTAAGTCGTTGAAGTGATAGGTAAATATAATGTTTGATTTTTTTCAGGCAGTGGAAGAACAACTTCAGGCACCTCCCCCCCCCGCCACACACACACACACACACACACACACACACACACACACAGTATATATTTAATAGTTATTTAATTTAATATATTTCATAGTTTTTCTTTTTACTTGTTGTTTATCATTTACAGAACATAAAATTAACATAAATCTTTGTCTTGTCCTAATTTTATTTACTGTTGATTTATTTTCTATATGCTTATGCATGACCACATTAATATTAATTCATAATCTGTTTTTGATTACACTAAATAAATAAATAAATAACGAATCTCTGCTTTGTATTGTATCTTTGAATGTGTTAAACGTTAAACGCATGCTTATTCCTGATTAAGGTTCTGCAAGAACAAATGTGAAAGAGTTTCTGCCTTCTAGTTCGGTTACCTACAGGTCTTTGACAACACTGGAGGCGGGCTTAGAACGTTCTGGGAACATCACACATCCAAATAAAACATTGGTCCCCTAAACGTTCTGAGAACGTTCCGAATGTTCCGTGAAGGTTGCAAAATAACGGCCTCCGACCCTTTAAGAACTCCACATCATGACCGTCTCCGAACGTTACTGGGCAACGTGTTTGACACCAGTGGGGACGTTTTGAGAACGTTCTAGAAACATCACATTTCCAAATAAATCATGGTCCCCTGAACGTTCCGAGAACGTATCGAATGTTCCGTGAAGGTCGCAAAATAACGTCCTCCGACCCTTTAAAGAACTCCACATCATGACCGTCTCCAAACGTTCCCGGAACGTTACTGGGCAACGTGTTTGACACCAGTGGGGACGTTCTGAGGACGTTCTGGGAACATCACATTTCCAAATAAAACATGGTCCCCTAAACGTTCCGAGAACGTCCCGAATGTTCCCTGAAGGTCGCAAAATAACGTCCTCCGAACCTTTAAAGAACTCCACATCGTGACCGTCTCCGAACGTTCCCGGAACGTTACTAGGCGACGTCCTTGATACCAGTGGGGACGTTCTGAGAACGTCCTGGTAACGTAACATTTTTAGCTGGGATGCTCGCGCGCACGCCCTCTACACTGCTGAAGAAGCGCGGATGATCTGAAAACACAGACAAGTAAGCTGGAGTTCAGTGATCTTCATTTGATATTTTCTACTTAAATTAATTAAAGTGTCATTCAGTTGGTCTTTATTCTGTCACGAGCCGCTTGCGCTGTTTGTGCGACTAAATCTGCGATCAATACAGGCTGATATCTAGCAGTGTTTTTAATGTTGATCATTTTATTGCTGTTTTGCAACGAAAGCCACGGCAGAACTGCAGCACACAGCGGTGATTCGAGAACGAATCTGTGGCTTTGAACGAATCGTGAGATTCAATGACCCGTTCATAAATACAGCCACTTGCTTTGTTACCATAGACTGTGGCTGTGTCCGAAATCTCCACTCAAACCACTACTCCCTAACCCCTATGTAGGGGGTAGGGAGTAGAGCACTATATAGTGAGCTACCAGCAAAATAGAAACACCACTTTCGGACACTACTTTTTTTTTATTATTTTTTTTTTTTTATTATCAACAAACAGTTTGTACAAACATTTCTGTATACATTGACATACAACATATATATAACAATTTTTTTCATACTAGGGGGCTATTGTTGATTTACATGAAGATATTAAAGCAATTACAAATTTTCAATGTTTTAATTGCTTTTTGCTTCATAGAAAATCGGAGTGAATCAATATAAAGCTCAATTTCTTTTCTGAATGAAATAAAATAAGGTCTTTTACAGGAGAATTCACATTTATGAACATAAAATTTTGCCATTAAAAGAATAAAATTAATTATATAAATCTGATTATGCTTGATTCTACTGTTCTCCCAAATACCAAATAGAATATGTTTCCAAAACAACATAAATTGGTCGTCAATGTTTCTTGTTATAAAATCACAGACATTTTGCCAAAATGGTCTTACATATGGGCAATGCCAAAACAAATGAACCACAGTTTCAGGGCAACTGTCACAAAAGGTGCAGTTAACATCAATATCACTTTTAAATTTTATAAAGTAATGTTTTACAGGGTATATTCTATGTATCAATTTGAATGATACCTCCTTAACTTTGTTTGTAATTAAATATTGATTAGGTATAAGCCAAACCTTTTTCCACACAATATCTTCTGTAAAACGATTCCAATAATAGTAAATATAAGGCAAAGACACATAATTTCTTTGAAATAACTCTCTTATAGATCTGTTCTTTGCGTTGAGGGAAAAACAGATATAACCTACATAAGTACTTACTATAGTTGGGGACAATTGTTGAGTATTAATTCTTTTTTGATGTCTAAACAGCATGCAGATTTCAGGAGAAATTGCTCCAAAAACTTTTGCATATTCCCCTGGTGTTACAGGAATCTTATATTGCGCCAAAAATTCATTATAAGTGAAAAGAAAACCCCTTGAATTAAATAACTGATCCACCAATATGATGCCATTATCAAACCAATGTTTCAAGAACAATGATTTGCGCTTATATAATATATCCCTATTG
This sequence comes from Tiaroga cobitis, assembly GCA_030578255.1. NCBI lineage: Eukaryota > Metazoa > Chordata > Actinopteri > Cypriniformes > Leuciscidae > Tiaroga > Tiaroga cobitis. Next base: position 50,173,422 of record CM060608.1, on the reverse strand, counting down.
TTTCATATATAATATTTATGTGGTGAAAAATTATGCTTGAAAATCAATGACCATGATAAAAAGGCCTGGCGATGAAATTCTGAGAGTTTCACTGGTACTTTGTCAATATTATAATTACAACTAAGAAGAAAATGTATATTACCAAGGTTAGAAAGAATATGGGAGGGTATAAAGTTCCAGAATGAGTAAGGATTTCTGACAATCTGACGAAGCCAATTAACTTTAAATGTATTATTTAACATTTCAAAATCCAAAACATTTAGGCCACCATGTTCATATGAATTAGTTATAACTGTTTTCTTTATGTAATGTATTTTGTTTTTCCAGATAAAGTCAAACAGTATTTTATCTATTTCTTTGCATATTTTCTTATTAAGATGTAAAGCCATTGCTGCATAAGTCAGTCTAGAAATTCCCTCTGCCTTTGTAAGTAAAACTCTGCCCCTTAAAGAAAGATCTCTCATAAGCCAATGATTTAATTTCCTTTTAGTTTTTTCAACAATTGGATTAAAATTTAATAAACACCTTCTGTGCTGATCTTTAGTAATGCTTATTCCCAAATACTGAACCTCAGATTTTAAGGGAATACCATTATAAGATGCTTCAGAGCATTCCTTGATGGCCATAAGCTCACATTTAGCCAAATTTAAGTAAACACCAGATGCCCTTGAAAATTCACAGATTAATTCAGTAGCCACTGAGATCTGGTCTTCGTTTTGAATGAAGAGCGTAGTGTCATCTGCTAATTGGGTTATTTTTAACTCTCTATCAAAGATAGTGATGCCTTTCATTGGACTTGATTTAATATGAGAAGAAAGAAGTTGACTCACTAATAGAAAGAGGTATGGAGAGACAGGGCACCCTTGCCTAATTCCTCTAGTAATATCGAATCTAGGGGAAGTACCATTTAATAATTTGATAGAACAGTTGCCTTTTTTATAAAGGGTTTTAATTGCTGCAGAAAAAAAAACCCAAAATCAAATTTTTTAAGCGTGTCAAAGATGAACTGATGCTCTACCGAGTCGAATGCTTTATAAAAATCTAAGAATAATATAAACCCATTATCCTCAATCAATTCTGAATAGTCCAGGACATCCAACACTAATCTTATATTATTCGTTATATGTCGATTTTTCATGAATCCGGATTGTGATTCATCAATTACGGAATCCATAACTTTTTTCAATCTTCTAGCTAAAATTAGGGCCAACAATTTATAATCATTGTTTAATAAACAGATAGGACGCCAATTATCAATATATAGCTTGTCTTTTTTTGGTTTAGGGAGCAATGTTATTAAACCTTGTGTTAGAGTTGGTGGAAGATACTGTCTCTCAATGCTTTCAGCAAATACTTCTACAAGAAAAGGAGCCAATTCTTTGGAAAATAATTTATATAATTCAGATGTCAAACCATCAGTACCTGGTGATTTTGAATTTTTCAGATGACTAATTGCTTCCAACAATTCAGATATTGTAATAGGTTTATCACAAGAGTCCTTTTCATGTTTATCAATGGGTTTAATTTGCAACGAATTCAAGAAGGCATCAGCAGTCACCTGAGAGTAACTAGAGGTATACAAATTCTTATAAAATTCACTACAGTACTGAGAAATTACTATATGATCATCCGTTGTAACCCCCTTAATGTTTAACTTATTAATGGTGTTACAAACAAAATTCCGCCTTTCTAAATTGAAAAAATAATGTGAGTTTTGTTCCCCTTCCTCAAGCCACTTTCTTTTAGAACGAATAAAGGCACCCTCTACTTTTTTCTTATACATGTCATCCAATTTACTTGTTAAGTCGACCATTTCTAATTTTTCGTCCTCTAGAAGAGAATCTGGATGTTTCTGAGACAAATTTGTTATTCTCGTTATTATTTTAGTTTCTTCAGATCTTTTACTTTTGGCCATTAATGAACCATATTTTCTCATATATTTGCCAATTTCAAATTTTAGAAGTTCCCAATTTGTACTAAAGGCATTTTCCATCTTGGCTTTAATCCAATGACTAGAAATTAAATCTTTAACTTTCTTTTGGACCTCCTTATGCAGCAGAAGGGAATTATTAAGTTTCCAATATGACGAATTTACATTATGTGTTTTATAAGACAGCTTCACTTTTATATAAATAGCTTTGTGATCTGTTAATGGAGTAGGTAAAATATCTACATCGATCCCATCTTTGTCAAGACTTTCAGAAACTAACCAATAGTCTATTCTGGACCGATTGGAACCTGATTTGTTACTCCATGTAAAGACTATATTATTAGGGCATTTAGATCTCCAAACATCTATTAGATTAAATGTATCCATGAAGTTTTTGAGATTAGTATTAGTAGATTTTGGACGTCCTGATGGCCATTTATCAACAGTATAATCCTGCACAATGTTAAAATCCCCTCCAATTATAATATAAGCATTTGGATATTTGTCTAACCAACTTTTAAATGTATTCTCTATGATCCCTAAAAGATTGTCATTTTCTGACTTCCTATTGTACCCATAGATATTAGCTGTAATAATATACACATCATTACAATTAAGTAGCAAACAAACAAAGTGACCTTCTGAATCACATAATGACTGCACAACTTCACCATTATATCTATTCTTAAGTGTTATTACCCCTGCTGAGTGTTCAGAACCATGGGAAAACCATATTGAAGACCCCCATTGACTATTCCAAAATTTAACATCATCATTAACCGAATGAGCTTCTTGTATATAACAGAAATCAGCTCTGTATTGTCTAGCAAATAAAAATAATGCTTTTCTTTTAATATTATTACGCAACCCCCTAGCGTTAAAAGATATAAGAGATAAATCCAACAGGTTTAACAGAACAAGTTGAACATACAAAATGTAATAAATGAAATCTTTAGAAGAATATAAGGAAATGAAAATCAAGATCAGCACCCATTAAAACAATTAAACTAGGATACTTGACCATTTAGCCTTCCATTAGGAAATTTCTTCACTTTCGAATTGAAAGCATAACAGATCACCTTATCAACAACATAGGAATTATTTTTTGATTGTCACTTTTCCTGAAACTCAGAACAACAAACCTTGTGTCTCAGATGGATTGTAATATAACGTTTGTCTATTGCTTATGTTATTTCCACGCCATCAACAAAACCTCGACCTCCAACGAAGTATGCCGATTTGCCCTCCTCTCTTGCCTTTTTAATCATTGGCCACAGTTTCTGCCTTGATTCCCTATCCTCCTTCGTTAAGTCTTCAGTGAAGTGCAAACCATGATTCTGAAGGAATGGGTTGTTTTTTGCAGCTTTCCACACTGCTTCCCTGTATCTCCTCACAACGAAGCGAATGATGACAGCTCTTGGCCTCGGTTCGTTCGGACGCTTGGAACCCACGCGGTGCGCGATATCTATCGCCGCTGGCAGCTGATCCCTGTCTTGTGGTAACACTTCTTGACAGATGCGAATCACTTCCTCGCGAATATTTTCCTTCACTGCTTCTGGGATGCCGTGTAATTTTATGTTCCATCTTCTGCCGTAACGCTCCAGATCGGTCACACGATTCATGCAAGTCAGGGTAGATTGTTCACTCTTCTCCACACGTCTTTCAATACAACACATCTTTTCTTTCAAATCCTTGATTTCTATGCGTGTAGCTTTGACCATCTCTTCTAGAGCATCGCTTCTGGTGTTAATGAGATTAGTCAGTTTAGCTACGATCTCGTCAGACTTCAAGTTGTCGGAACAGACTTGGGAGAACGTAGGTTTTTTGGCTAATGGAGGTTTACTGGGTGTTATGGGAAGTGGAGGAAATTCTTCGTTGTTGTTCAGGTCGTGAATTATTCCATCTTCGTAATCGTGATCGGTGATAACCTCCATGCCATCAATGTTTGCTGCTTTGCTAACAGCATTTGGACGTTTCTGTGCAGATTTGGGCATTTTACATTAACAATATAAAGCAAAAAAGAGAAAAAAACTGTCAAAACGATGTAGGAGTTTTGCTCAACTCGAAAGATCTTTCCAAATTCGAGTCTATCCTTCCTAACTAAAGTTGGTGCTGAGAGCTCGAAAATTCAGTCCATTCACACCGCCATCTTGGTCGGCCCCCCTTACATCCAGTTTCCTTTCGGACACTACTCGATCGTCTCTCGGCGCCGTTGATTACGTCATTACTGTCGCACTATTTAAACGCGCCATCATCTGTCAGCTGGTGCCGAGCCAGCTCTGGGCTTTAATTTCATGATTGTGTGCTGTATTGTTTTCACAGATTGAAGATCAGAGGGAATGTCTCAATATCAAGTTTTTCAATGTCTCAATATTGCGAAATAGTAGAATTCCATTGTGTCTGCTTTGGCATAACACTTCATGAATTTGTGCTACCAGGTGAAATCAGACTGATCACTGAGAAAATTTAAAATAAGACTATTTGGTAACATTACTTAACTACATTAGTTAAAGGGATAGTTCACTTTGAAATTAATTTTTGATATGTTTTAGCTTACCTCAAGGGCATCCAAGATGTAGGTGTCTTTGTTTCCACAGTATTTTCAATTTTGATATTTTTAGGTCAAACCGTTCTTGTCTGTCAGTCATATAATGCAGGTGTATGCTCACCACCTCAAAGAGCATGCACAGAGAAGTCCAAATTAAACATGATTTAATGACTCGTAAATGTAAGTACACATTGATGGCCTAAGACACGAAACGAGCGGTTTGTGTGAGAAAACGAACAGTATTTATATCGTTTTTACCTCATGTAACCACACCCATGTCCAACTGATTTGAATCAGTTGTCCAATGTCCAACTGAACCATGTCCAACGTTCCACCGGAAGGGATCGCTTGTGTGTGTACGTCACTCATTGTTTACAGAGAAATTTCGGAAGTTTTACCTTTCACTGTGAAGATCTCAACATATTTAGATATACAGGAAATCGCAATGGAAGACGATTTCGATATATCTAAATATGTTTATTGAAAGGTAAAACTTCCGAAATCTCTGTGTAAACAATAAATGACGTACACACGCAAGCGATCACTTCCGGTGGAACGTTGGACATAATTCAGTTGGACATTAGACTGAATAGATAGCTGTGGTTAATGGAGGTAAAAACTATTTAAATACTGTTTTCTCACACAAACCGCTCGTTTCGTGTCTTAGGCCATCAATGTGTACTTACATTTACGAGTCATTAAATCATGTTTCATTTTGACTTCTCTGTGCATGCTCTTTGACGTGGACCCCCAAACCTGCATTATATGACTGACAGACAAGAACGGTTTGACCGAAAAATGTCAAAATTGAAAATACTGTGGAAACAAAGACACCTACATCTTGGATGCCCTTGAGGTAAGCAAAAACATATCAAAAATTTATTTCAAAGTGAACTATCCCTTTAACATGAACTAATAATGAACTGCACTTCTACAGCATTTATTCATACATTTTGTAATACATAATTAAAACCAAAAGTTGTATTTGTTAACATTAGTTAATGCACTGTGAGCTAACATGTATTTTAATGAACTAACTTTAAAAAGCTAAACAAATACAGTAACAAATGTATGGTTTATGGTTAGTTGGTTTATACATTAATGTTTGCAAATTAGACCTTTTTGTTAACCGTTACCAATTATTAAATAAACTATTTTTTAACATCACTTTGTCTCTTACTTTCTACTCTTTCCCCTGCCTCTTGTCTGATAGAACAGTTAGTTGATGTGTTTTGGATAACAGATAAAACTTATCTCCTGACAGGATCTGGGGAAGTATCTCAGAGTATATGTGCTGATATGCGTCTTCTTACCAGGCAAGTCCTAAGAAAGTTTCCTGACTTTTCCCTCATAAACACCGGGAGCCCTTTGAGAGCTGTAGTCTTTCTATGAGCAAGGACATCAGAGGTCTGAAAGACAGAAAAACAAATACAGAACAAGTTATATCCAACCAGAAGTTAACGAATGCTTGTTAACAAGTGTTACCATATAACACACATGATACATTAATAAAAATGAAATAATATCCACAGTAAAAAAATCAGCTGCATCATTAACATTACTGACAGACATCAAAACATATATTAGATGTCAAGTTGCATGATTTGACTCATTTAGACATTAAAGCTAATGTTTTTTGGCGTTTATACATTAAAAGCTAATGTTTTTATATTTTTGGCGTTCTAGCAGTTAATAAGCAGAACTGCATGTCTTGTGGAAGAACATTGTAGGCTAGCTGGAACTTCTCTCCATTTATGTCTATGACGAGTGACGCCCGTTTCACACACACATACACACACGCACACACACAAAAGGCGGTTTGGAAAATAAATAAATGTAGTAACTTACTCGCTCATTTGAAAAAAAATTTCCCACAAAAAAGTTAACGTCACATAGTGTAGGCCTAACGTTAGCTTTAAGGAGAGCTGAAAAGCGCGCCACTTTAAAACAAAGGAACAGCCTGTGAAACAATAATTTTTTATGGAGATGATCTTATTTCTTATGTTATTCATTTGAAGACTAAATGAAATCAAACTTATATTACGGTTCAATCGCACGTCCTTAACACTTGGTCGTATTAACTAACAGCACAAATAGGCCTACAGAAAACAGAACGAACATTAATGAACAAAATTAACACTATCTACAACGCAAAATCCACTTCTATACATGTTATTGTTTTAATTGACAAAACCCTAACCGTCTAGTTTTTATGATCGACCTCCAAATGTTAGCAGCTGAACTATGAAGATTGCTATCCCTGTCTGAGTTTGTTTGAATATGTAACGTGCTATAACATGAGGTTTTTTTAGGAATATAAGATTGCACTTTATAGTTTGAGTAGTTTATTTATCTTGATTTCAACAATAAAAGAAAACAGACGCAATCCACTCCCGAGTCCCTTCATCAGCGTGATTGAAGAGGGAAACCCCGTGAAGTTGCCGCGACGACAGACCGCGCATGCGCAACAACAGGAAGTTAAACGGTCAAAATGATCAATCAAAATATTAAGTTTTCTCAACTTAAATGTTTGTGTTCATTGGACAAAATAGTTGTTCAGTTGCAGTTAAAACGTTTTTATAAGTAAATTCAACATTGAAGTAAAAAAATTGCCCAATCAACTTAAAGTTTTAAACTGAGTTAACAATATGCAAGTTGGATTTTTTACAGTGTATGTGCGTTACTATTGTTGTCATTGGCAACTGATCGCGTTGCTCACGTTGGCTTTTACCACTATGCAGCGCAGATTCAAGCAGCTTGCTGTGATAGGATTTAACTTCTGCGGACTGCCTCTGGACCGTATACAGCTCATTCTTACGCATTGTGCAGCAACTACGGCGGCGACACTCGCTCCGGTTTAGCTAACCCTTTAAGCTATGGGGCGGTGGTTTCTGCTGCTTACGAACGATACCTCCGTCCCGATGTTCGGGATATTCTTGACGCCCAGAAGCCATGAGCTCAAGTCTCTGATTTGTTTCGTTAATAAAACACATTTGATCATTATTTTGCTCGCGCTCTGCTAAGTTAACGCCCCTGAATGCGCTATCAGCTGTTAATTTATTCATCTAGCTCGTTCTCAGATGTGGATTAGTCATCCATAGAGGTTACACTGTAAAACAGAGCTGTCAAACAGTTTAAAGACAGATAATCTAGGTAACAGCATGTTTTAGCTATTGCGGTCTTGATTAGTCATTTCAGTAATTAATTAATATTTTTACTGTTATAAATCGCTAAATTAGGGCGGCTCAGTCGACACCGTTCGAGACACTCAATTTTGTTTTGGGGGGAATAGCTCATGTAGTCAAATAAATCATCCTCTGTATCACAGAGGATTGCCAGGTGTGGTTTTGTTTGGGGGGATATTTTAGCTCTCACAGTCTAAAACTGTGTGAGCGTTCCCTAATGCTTCTGCTGCTGTCCTCTGACTCTGACCTTTCATGAGCACCATGAAATAGCAGAGAGGACTCCCTGAACAGAGCCATACCGCCAAATTTCAATTCAGGAATATCAACCTGTTTGCAATCAATTCAATTAAATTCTAAATTATTTTGTCTGTATGTTCTTGACTTAATGGACCTGACAGAAATTGAGCGTCAGCGTCAGTTCTGGCAGGCCAGGTAGTCAAGCCGCTGCTTATGCTATTTGCTATCAACACTGTCCCGTCAGCTGATCTGCTCCAGCTGAGCTGCATTAGCTTGTCAACTCCCTTCGCTGCTCAATGGCCAAAGCTCAAACAAGGCGCCCTATTTAAAGCTCATTCACCTTGCTCATACATGCTTGCTGCTCGCTCTGCTGGCTCGCTTCTGCTGGCTCGCTGCTCGCTTTTGCTGCCCGCTTCTGCTGCCCGCCACCTCCCCAGCTCCTCCTTATGCATAACGTGGCATTTGCTTATGTCATGTTGCCTGCTCTGTTCACAGGGGGATATTTTAGCTCTCACAGTCTAAAACTGTGTGAGCGTTCCCTAATGCTGCTGCTGCTGTCCTCTGACTCTCTGCTATTTCATGGTGCTCATGAAAGGTCAGAGGACTCCCTGAACAGAGCCATACCGCCAAATTTCAATTCAGGAATATCAACCTGTTTGCAATCTATTCAGTTAAATTCTAAATTATTTTGTCTGTGTGTTCTTGACTTAATGGACCTGACAGAAGTGGGTGTTACAGGAGAAGTTGTGCTGAAAATGACATCAACACTTCCAGCAGGAAAAAAATGTCTTTGCTGACAATAACTTTACATCAGTTCCCCTGGTGCAGCACCTAAAGGAGAGAGAAATCCACTACGTTGGCACAATCCGGAGGAACAGGATGGCCAACTGCACCATGATGGATGAAAGGGAAATGAAGAAACATGGAATATGGTCAATGGACTTCAGAGTGAACCAGGACAACAACATCATTGTAAGATGGTTTGACAACAAAGCAGTGAACCTGATTTCTTCGTTTGTGGGTATTGAACCTGTGGGAAATGTGAAATGCTGGGATCGCAAATCCAAAACTCACATAATGGTTCCCAGACCAGCCATCGTTGAAGCATATAACAAGTTCATGGGAGGCATCGATCTCCTTGATATGCTGTCTGCACTTTACAAATTCAGCTTCAGATCCCGAAGATGGTACATGTACATCTGGTGGCACACTGTTACAGTGGCAGTCATCAATGCGTGGAACCTCTACAGAAGAGACCAGAAGATGCTAGAACCCAAGATGAAAACCATGGCTCTGCGAAGGTTTCAAGCTTTGGTTGGTACGTCACTCACAAGTGCTGGAAAGGCTAAAAAGGTTGGCCGACCACTATCCTGTCCAGAAGCAGCTCCATCAGCACCCCATAAAAGGTCAAGCTGCAGTGTGCCCCTGGATGTCAGAAGGGATGCCATGGATCATTTTCCATCATGGGAAACCCGACAAAGATGCAAGCATTGCACCAACAATCACTTCTCACATGTGTACTGTGAGAAGTGTTAGGTGCATCTTTGCCTGAACAAAGACAGAAACTGCTTTCGTGACTACCACAAAGTAAAATAAAAGGACTGGAAAAAAGATCTATGTAAAAAAAAAGAGAGAAAAACTGCCTAAAATGTTCTATGTTTTCAAACTGTTAAAGGCATAATAGATTTTTTGTATCTAAAATCTACACTGTTGTAAGCAAAACGTTCCCAAAAAGCCTGATGTATCAAATGTGATACAAAAAATATATCATAAACAAAAAAATTTTTTTTTGATTTTGATTCAAGGCTTCCTGAACATCTAATTTCCAAAAATATATAATTTTCTGCCATTTTTTAAAGTGTCAGGCTTTAAAATGCTGTCGGTATGTTAATCCAAGATCATCGTAGACTTATAAGAATAAAGTGCAACCTCTTGTGTACTTTGAACTGTGTTTGTTTTAATCTAGAGCTTCAAAGAAATTTAAATATTTACATTATATCCAGACTGATCTCATGAAATGGGGTATGTATGACACGCCAATTCGTATTTCCATTTTTGGCGTGCTATCAACCCGCATAAGCGCTTTTCGGCGTGTTTATGAACGCCGTTGACTTAACGTTACATTACTGTATATATAAATATATGACCTACCCCAACCCCGTCCCTAAACCTACCCGTCACTGGGGTTAATACCATTTATGAGTCTTCCCCTACCATCCTAGGGAAAAAATATCGCTCCCCAAATGTAGATCTACATTTTGCTTCATTTCGCTCGGACATTTAACGGCGTGTACATACACCAGGAATCACTCGGATATTTAACGGCGTAGACATACACGCATACACGCGGATAGCTCAAAATGCGTATAGATAACACGCCACTTGACTTGAAAAAGGCGTGTATGTTTACGCAAAAGTCACGATGCCATGTTGTTATATCTGGTGGCTGAAGATCAAGATCCCAATCATTCAAAAGCGATGTGCCATGTGTCTGAAGAAAGTAAGATTTCTATCTGAAGGAGACAGTGGATCTCTGGTAATACACCACTCCATCCTCTGGGTCAGCATCATCATTTTTTTTATGGAAAAGTTCCACAACTCCCTGCAAAATAAGAAAGAAGAAGTATTATACTAGTCTAGCAATACAAACTGCACATAACAAATTGAAGACTTAAACTATTCATTTTAAACAAATTAATGAATCTATCGATTAGCCAGTTTGAAAAAAGGATTTTCAGGCTACAAAACTAGATAAAAGTTATAAAAAATGTCACACATGATAAGAATTCTATTATTAATTACTGAACCTCCTTATGTTCTTAGGTTTTGTACCTATGAAAAAGCAAACATTACGTAATCGAAAAAAAAGACTGTGTAATTGTATGCAGATAAGGTTGTGTAATGATTGGGCCTTTTTAACAAAAAAACACCTTTTTTACCGCGAGTCTCCCGAATCTCCATTATCCTGATAACGACGATTGATGATAATGATGATATTATTCGTCTGTGCTATTTCTAGGAACTCATCTTAACCATGTAAGGCAAGGCAAGGCAATTTTATTTGTATAGAGCATTTCATACATAGCAGCAATACAATGCGCTTCACACAATATAGTATAAATAAATACAATTCTATATACAGTATATAAAACACCAGCAAAGACATTAAAAAGATTAATACACAAAAATATTCAATAATGAACATGCATACATATACATACATATACACATACACACATGCATTCATTACGCATTAACTACAAAAAGCATCTGAAAAAAGCTTGGTCTTTAATCTATTTTTAAAAATTGTAATAGTTGGAGCATTTTTAATGTTTTCTGAAAGCTGGTTCCAGAGATGGACGCCAAAGTATTTAAAAGCAGCTTCCCCTTGATTTGTTCTAACAATAGGTTTTAGTAGAAGCTGTTTATGCTGTGATCTAAGGGGACTTGGTTGAGTATGCTGTTGAAACATATCATGAAGGTATTTAGGTCCCATCCCCTTTATTGACTTAAAAACTAATAAAAGTGCCTTAAAATTAATCCTGTATCTAACTGGGAGCCAGTGTAAGGACTTTAAAATGGGAGTTATATGATGTATTCTTTTAGTTTTTGTAAGGATCCTGGCTGCACTATTCTGTACCATTTGGAGAGGTTTTAAAGTATTTTTGGGGAGTCCTGTTAACCCTGTTTTTTTCTTATCAGTGCAAAAGAAACTCAAAATACTCTGTTGATTTTGATCTAACATATTAAGTGTTGTACATCATTAGATCCTGATAAGTGTCTATTTTTTTGTGGATACTCACAATAAAAACAAAGTATTGTGATTTTCGCCAAATAAAGAAAAACAAACATGATGCGCGTTCTGCCTTCTCTCTGTCAGTTAAGTCCATTCTGAAACGCGTCCGAAAATTAACTGTAATTCCGCGAATACTTGTCATACAGGCACGAGTGTTTTTCCATAATGAAGCTTGAACTCTCTTCTTTTAAATGAATTAATTTATATAAAAAAACAAATATTCTCAGTTTATGTAATCTGTATGAAAAGAGAGATATGTCAGTATTTTTCTTTCCAGCTCATTATACCTAATTACGCATTAATGTGCCACGCCCACGGAGAGCGCGCGCTATTCAAACGCAAATGATCTAAGGCAAGCCATTCAAACATGCCAACGTCCACCAGCTGGATTATAAAACACATAGTGTTTAGTAAGTATCTTGTACAGCTGTGTACACAGCGTATCCTTTCGCTGTGAGGAATAATACTATCTAATAACCCTGGAAAATGTACCAGAAGTGCTGGTAGTTTCATTTCGAGGAGCAACGGATCCAGCTGATGTAGTAAGTCATTTATTCTTAACCCTCTAGGCGCCACTGTCGAGTTTACTCGACAAGATGCGGCACTGAATAAAACGGCCGATTTTGTCAAATTGGGTGTCAAATTTTGTTCGACCTCCCCTCCACTGGATGGCAGACATGTCATACTTCATCTCAGACTCAAAAAAACGTCATGCTTCTGTACAAAATGTTCGAGTTAGAGCGCATTGAATCAGTGCGATCAAAAGCGGAGCTAGTGTGAAAGTGAGCCATTTTATCAGAGCCTCTCCGTAATCGCGGCGACAGTATTGTGGTGTAGACTTTGTCTATTATCACTGGGTATGTTAGACGAGGTCGAAGTTTTCATAGTACAGTTAGGGGGCAACCCGAAGGCAGGGTGGGGAGTCGCAATGAATGTGCATACTCGGCGCGCGCGCGAGGCAGATCTGGGCGCTCGCGCTGCTCGTATCATCTCACTCATGATATGTGCCTTGCCGTCGCGAGTGATCTTTTGAACTAAACAGGTCTTGTCTACTTGTGTTTGTGTGTCATATGAATAATATATATGTGCCCCATACATGGAATCAGAGTGCGTACTGTACGTAGTAAATGGAAAATCTTTACAGCAAAAGGCCAACCACTAGCAGTACATGCATACGGTTTGTTCTACCATTTATTAGTAATTATTTGCACAGTTTGTTTACTACTTCCTATATACCTGAGCATTCAGTATTGTGCAATATAGCATACAGAAGGTGATGGACATTTTGGGGGGAAAGATATGCTGCATTTTATCATTTAAACGTGACTTTTCATGAAACTTCTATAATCCAAGATTTCTGCCACCATATGACGTCATAATATGCAAATTAGATGGAAAAATGTAATCCCTATATAAACTTTGGGTCATCCTTAATATTTCTCTAATTTACAGAAAGTCTCTATCTTTTTTCACTTTTAAGATATAGCCTTGTGAAATAAAAATGTCAAAATCGAACGTTTATGGAAAAAACCTCTGGCGCCTAAAGGGTTAAGTGCTTTGTTCTAATCGCGATATTGAATAGTGTCTGACTGTAAACCGCAAAAAGACTGTTTAAATATGAATTGCGTGTCTGTGTGTAGGCTAAATGATGAATGAACGGCACAGGCGCGCGCGCTTTGTTTACTACAGTTATGCAGCGCGTGTCTGTGCCGTTCATTCACTCTCGCACCTAAATTAGTAAACGTTATGTTTACATGAACACATCCAAACTATATTGCTATAGCCTACTAAGATGAGTAAAAATAGACTGAAATATGTTGAAATAAAATGTCTGTATAAGCAACAAGCTGCAAATTCACATGTATATACTAATATATCATACACAATATATTACAGACTAAATATGAATGTTTAGACAAGATTTTGTGATTAGTTTTGGATAGATTATAAAGTTTTGACTGTAAAAAAAGACTACTGTCACATTAAATAGGTACGCTTTTGTTCACCAATTTCTGCTCATAGTTAAATATACTATAGTATGATGTTTTGTCAAAAATAAAGTAGGTATATTGAATTATCAACTAAGATGTTATTATAGTGTTTGTTCCAATATTCAAACTAATGAATCCTTACCTTTTTTAATACGTATGATAAAATGTATACTTTTTACAAAGAAATACACTTGAAATATTGTTAAAATTGTAATTGTTGTTGTAATTGTAACCTATTTGTAATTGGTTACAATTTCTAATTGTAAAATATGTATAGGCTATATAGATAATTTCTTTTGTCCTTGCATTCTTTGGGATCCTGTGACACACCTGTGTGAAAGGGCTAATTAATATGCAGCTCATTATGCGGCACATTATCCGGCCTTTGTCTTCTCAGGTGTGAACACGCCTCCACGGATATTGCCTTTCCAAACAAAAAGTGTCTAATAAAATTTAAATCAGTGTATGTTTTTCTGTAAATGATTAGGCAGGATGATTTTCAGATCATTTTGAAGCAAAAATTCTAGGCAACAACACTCATTAGTCAAAAGTCTTGTGGACACATATTTAGTATGTGTTTTTTGGCCTTATTTCAGACACTTTAAGTTTTAGTTTTTTCAATAACCATGCATAAGCAATATTCTCTCAAAAATACAAACATGTACATACATGTTGCTCAGATATTATGGAAGCCCAATTTGTGCTATATTGAGTGAATTTACACCTTTGCCATTAACATGTTTATAAATAACTGAAAAAAGCACAAATGTCAGAGCATGTCAGAACACCTCAAGGACCCCAAAAACGCCTTAGACCTCAGAGGGTTAAAAGCACATTACAATAATCAATCCTACTAGAAATAAAAGCATGTATGATCTTTTCAAGATCCTCCTTACAAATTTTTTAAGTTTGTTAATATTTTTAAGATGAAAATATGCTGATTTTGTGATTGTTTTTATGTGACTATCAAATTTTAGATTATTATCTATTAAGACACCAAGGTTTCTTACCACTTCCTTTGCTATTAAGCCATTTTGTGTGTAGCAGTAGTGTAGCAGTAGATAAACACAGATGAAATTAAAAAACAAAACTCCTAACTTTATATCACTAAAATTAAATAGGAAGCCGCTTACAGACTTCCACATGTAAACACAACACTGATGTTTTCACTTCCAGGTTAAGAATCTGTCAATCAAAAACTCAGTAGACAATGAGAACACACCGTTGTTAGCCTTGCCCCCACGAGAGTTATGTGCCTGAATGGCAAACGAAAACGTACTCGGTTACTGACGTAACCTTGGTTCCCTGAGAGTAAGGGAACGTGTATTGTGTAGCTAATACGCAGTGGGGAAACTCCTTTTCCTCGAAATATTGAAGCAATAATTTAAAACGTAGTGCTGCTGCACAGTGAAACACAGCAGAGCATCTAGCTTGCTCATAGGCTGTGCTGCGGCAACTGCACATCCAATGGCCAAGCGCCTCAGACGTGAGATCCAATCAACTGACTTGGCGCCGAATACGTCAGAGCATGCCTAAATGGGCGTGGCCTAAGCTTATAAAGATCGCTCATTTCGGCCAAAATATCAGGTTTAAATCGACTAAATCATCACATCCTGACAGATTGCAATAGTGCGGCAGGAAACCGAGATTACGTTAGTAACCGAGTATGTTCCGTCTCGAGAACGGTCACTTCGTTTTGCGTAGCTAATACGCAGTGGGGACGCAATGTAAAACGCCGCACATTAGCAACTGGCTGAAACAACTGGAGCCTAGGGAAAACACCGTGAGGCTCAACAGAACAAGCCATAATCAGTCTCCCAGTATAGTGACACTAACCAGTCGGCTTCATGAATCAAAACTTGGGCTCCTAACCGTCCTAGGACTACTTGTGCTTATCAGTGGTGGACAGTAACGAAGTAAATGTAATTCGTTACTGTACTTAAGTAGCTTTTTTGCGTATCTGTACTTTACTCAAGTATTTAAATTTTGGGAGACTTTTACTTTAACTCCACTACATTTCAAAGTCAAATATCTTACTTTTTACTCAACTACATTTTCAAAATCAGTCGTTCCTTTTTATTTATGAGTGGATAATAACGTAACTGGTCAAACGAGCCACCAATCACAGTACAGCGCGCGCACTTTGTTTTGAACTTGCCTTGGCGGTATCTACTAAGCGCGTACCAGAGCCATTTAATATGAGAGTTGCGAACATAGATGGTTGTGACAGTGATCTCGCCGCCACGCGGTCACGTTATTTGTGTAGCTCTTAATAGTTCCAAAGAAATCGCGTTGACGATTTTAAGCGGGACAGAGAGCAGCAGCTATTATTGCAGCAATTATCGGTAAGTATTGACGCATAATGTACATTGCTTACGTTGCCACTAAAATTACTTGCATATAATAGCTTTTTTTTCTGGGGAGTAGCCTAGCAGAAACACTGCATTAATACGTTTTTGTGTTTAATTTTGGAGGGAAATTGGCTGCTCCCATAACATAGAAAATACACTCACCTAAAGGATTATTAGGAACACCTGTTCAATTTCTCATGAATGCAATTATCTAATCAACCAATCACATGGCAGTTGCTTCAATGCATTTAGGGGTGTGGTCCTGGTCAAGACAATCCCCTGAACTCCAAACTGAATGTCAGAATGGGAAAGAAAGGTGATTTAAGCAATTTTGAGCGTGGCATGGTTGTTGGTGCCAGACGGGCCGGTCTGAATATTTCACAATCTGCTCAGTTACTGGGATTTTCACGCACAACCATTTCTAGGGTTTACAAAGAATGGTGTGAAAAGGGAAAAACATCCAGTATGCGGCAGTCCTGTGGGCGAAAATGCCTTGTTGATGCTAGAGGTCAGAGGAGAATGGGCCGACTGATTCAAGCTGATAGAAGAGCAACTTTGACTGAAATAACCACTCGTTACAACCGCGGTATGCAGCAAAGCATTTGTGAAGCCACAACACGCACAACCTTGAGGCGGATGGGCTAGAACAGCAGAAGACCCCACCGGGTACCACTCATCTCCACTACAAATAGGAAAAAGAGGCTACAATTTGCAAAATTGGACAGTTGAAGACTGGAAAAATGTTGCCTGGTCTGATGAGTCTCGATTTCTGTTGAGACATTCAGATGGTAGAGTCAGAATTTGGCGTAAACAGAATGAGAACATGGATCCATCATGCCTTGTTACCACTGTGCAGGCTGCTGGTGGTGGTGTAATGGTGTGGGGGATGTTTTCTTGGCACACTTTAGGCCCCTTAGTGCCAATTGGGCATCGTTTAAATGCCACGGCCTACCTGAGCATTGTTTCTGACCATGTACATCCTTTTATGGCCACCATGTACCCATCCTCTGATGGCTACTTCCAGCAGGATAATGCACCATGTCACAAAGGTCAAATCATTTCAAATTGGTTTCTTGAACATGACAATGAGTTCCCTTTCGTTGTCACTCCGAGTTCCGTCGGATGACGACGAATGGGGGTTTCGCTTAGAAAGCCAATCGACTTCGAGTACTACAAAACGAGCCAATGGCAAAGAAATGCCATGGGTCTGCGGAATTTGCATAGCGTAACTCCGCCTCACCTCGTGGGTATTTAAGGAGCACGCTGTTAGCAAATAGGCATGTTTTCGCTTCGGAGCCAAGGTGATCCTTCGTTCCACAAGCCATTCCTGTACTGTCAGTTCTTCAAGACGAGTGAGATTCTCTGGTGTTGGTGTGACGGCGATCTCCGGCGAGCGCGCACTTCCTGCTTATCTGTCTGTGGTTTGACGGCGAGTGTGTTTCTCCCCGGGCGCTTCAACACAGTCAGAGTTTCTTTTCCTCTCACAAAAGAGCTTGCACATGGCACGTCTTTTTAAAGATGCCTCGCCCGTGCACTTCTGGTTGCGGTAGACTCGTTGCCGACTCTGATGGGCACGAGCGTTGCATAGTGTGTTTGGGCATTGATCACGCTAGAGCAGCGCTCGTGGATGACTCATGTTCTCTCTGCGGGAACATGACCATCGCAACATTACGATCAAGACTCAGTGATCTCGCAAGAGTGAGGGTCCCCTCATCCACACCCCGATCTACTGACTCTAGAAATAGAGCTAGTACTTCGGCTGGTGGCCAGGGTGATCTGAGGGTGACGGTTTGGAACCAAGCGCCGACTATCAGTCCGTGCCCAGCCGCACCCTCTCCAGTGTTGCAACCCGTGAGTGCTCAGGGGATTCCGGTGGGATCATCTTCGGGTGTCCCGCGGGTTTCCTTTGGCGCTCCAGAGGAGGACGCGATGTCTATCGCGGCATCACAAGGTGGGTCTGAGTCTTCTGGAAGTGAAGACTCATCACAGCTGCCACCTTCGGGTGTGAATACAGTTGTGCCAGAGTCTGATCCAGAGATGACGGCCATGCTGTCTCGAGCCGCCGCGAGCATCAGGTTAGAGTGGACCCCTCCGCCCTGCCCCGAGCGCTCGCGGCTGGATGACTGGTATTTGGGTCGGGCTGCGGATTCCCGTCCCCGTCAGGCCCCGATACCTTTCTTCCCGGACGTGCATGATGAAATCTCGAAGTCCTGGAAGACTCCCATGTCTTCCCGCGACCGCTCGATGATTTCATCCGCCTTTCTTCCCCTCGATGAGGCCGCTGCCCGTGGGTACACTGGGCTCCCCCCGGTTGAACGCTCTGTTGCGATGCAACTGTGTCCTCAGAGCGCTTCTTCTCGTGGTGAGCCTAAGCACCCATCCAAAGCCTGTAGGTACTCGTCTACACTAGTGGCGAAGTCCTACAGAGCTGCGGGACAGGCAGCCACCTCTTTGCATGCCATGGCCATTCTGCAGGTCTACCAGGCTCAGATGCTCAGGGACATGCACGAGGGCAGGACAGACCCAGGGCTCTTCAATGAGCTGCGCGCCGCCACCGACCTTGCTCTCCGAGCGACGAAGGTGACCGCACGCTCCCTGGGTTTGGTGATGTCCACAGCTGTGGTCCAGGAGAGACATCTCTGGCTGAACATTGCTGATATGAAGGATGCCGAGCGGTCCCGGCTGCTCGACACCCCCATATCACAAGACGGCCTTTTCGGCGGTGCAGTCGAGGACTTCGCCCAACAGTTCTCGACTGCTCAGAAACAGACTGAGGCTATTAAGCATATTCTGCCCCGACGGCCCGCTGCTGCCTCCACCCAGCCGACCGGGCAGAATACTCAGTCTGTTCGCCGCCGAGGGTGCCCTCCTGCGGCTCCCGCCCCTCCCGCCCGGCCCAAGCAGCAGCCTTCACCTGGGCCCGGTCGCGGAGGAAGCCGTAAGAAGGCGCCCCAGCCCTCTCCAGCCCTCTCCAGCCCCGCCCCCCGCTAAACGCCGGGCCAAGCGGCGCTCCTGAGACGGGCTGCTCAGGAATGATGTTCACTTCTCAGGAGATGGTGGCAGGACCACTCCTTCCCCCGGTGGAGGGCCGGGGGAGAATCTTTTGTTCTCCACTCCCCGCTGCTCACCCTCCATGTCCGCGCAGCTTACGAGCGAGCGCGCGCAGTCACTGCTGACTTGCCTGACACAGTTCGAGGGCAAGAGTGCGGTTCCACTGAAACTTTTTCAGAGGCTCCTGGGGCATATGGCATCCGCAGCCGTGGCAACGCCGCTCGGATTACTTCATATGAGACCGCTTCAGCTTTGGCTTCGCGACCGAGTCCCGAGGTGGGCATGGCAACACGGCACTCTCCGAGTACCAGTTACTCCGACCTGCCGTCAGACCTTCACCCCGTGGTCGAACCTCAGTTTTCTACGGGCCGGAGTGCCCCTGGAACGAGCTTCCCGGCATATTGTCGTAACGACAGATGCCTCTACCATGGGCTGGGGTGCCATGTGCAATGGACGTGCTGCCGCGGGCTCCTGGACAGGACCCCACCGCTTATGGCACATCAATTGCCTCGAGTTGCTGGCTGTACAGCTCGCCTTGCGCCGCTTCCGAGCCGTGCTCAGGGGCCAGCATGTACTAGTCCGTTCAGACAATACCGCGACCGTAGCGTACATCAACCGTCAAGGTGGTCTGCGCTCCCGCCGTATGTCGCAACTCGCCCGCCACCTCCTCTTATGGAGTCAGAAGCATCTGAGGTCGCTTCGTGCCATTTATATCCCCGGAGCCCTGAACTGTGCAGCCGACGAGCTCTCACGGCTTCAGCCCCTCCCGGGAGATTGGCGACTCCATCCCCAGTCGGTTCAGCTGATTTGGGACCAGTTCGGGGACGCACAGATAGATCTGTTTGCCTCTCACGACTCGACCCATTGCGCCCTGTATTATTCCCTGACCGAGGGCACGCTCGGCACGGATGCACTGGCGCACAGCTGGCCGCAGGGCCGCAAATATGCGTTTCCCCCAGTGAGCCTTCTTGCGCAATTCCTGCGCAAGGTCAGGGAGGACGAGGAGCAGGTCACTCTGGTCGCGCCATACTGGCCCACCCGGACCTGGTTCTCCGAACTCATACTCCTCGCGACAGCACCTCCTTGGCCAATTCCTCTGAGGAAGGACCTCCTTTCTCAGGGACGGGGCACCCTATGGCACCCTCGTCCCGATCTTTGGACGAGGCAGGTTTGAGTACCCTACCACCAGCGGTGGTGGCTACCATCACTTCCGCTAGAGCGTCGTCCACGAGACACGCCTATGCGTTGAAGTGGAACCTCTTCGTCAACTGGTGCTCTTCTCACCGAGAAGACCCCCGGAGATGTTCGGTCAGTGTCCTGCTTTCCTTTCTTCAAGAGGGGCTGGAGCGAAGGCTGTCTCCCTCCACCCTCAAGGTCTATGTCGCCGCTATTGCCGCGCATCATGACCTGATAGAAGGTAAGTCTGTGGGGAAGCATGACCTGATCATCAGGTTCCTGAGGGGAGCGAGGAGACTGAATCCTCCTCGCCCTCCTCTCGTACCCTCTTGGGACCTCGCAGTGGTCTTAACTGCCCTGCGCAGCGCTCCCTTTGAGCCTTTGCAGTCAGTCGAGCTTAACTTCCTGTCAATGAAGACAGCGCTTCTGACTGCATTGGCCTCCATCAAGAGGGTAGGGGACCTGCACGCATTCTCCGTTGATGAAGCGTGCTTGGAATTCGGACCGGGTGACTCTCACGTGATCCTGAGACCCCGGCCTGGATATGTGCCCAAGGTTCCTACCACTCCCTTCCGGGACCAGGTGGTGAACCTGCAAGCGCTGCCCCCGGAGGAGGCAGACCCAGCCTTGGCACTGCTCTGTCCAGTACGTGCTCTCCGCATCTATGTAGGCAGAACGCAGTGTTTCAGGACCTCAGACCAGCTCTTTGTCTGTTATGGTGGGAGACTGAAGGGAAAGGCTCTCTCCAAACAAAGGTTGTCCCACTGGATAGTGGACGCCATTGCTTTGGCTTACCAACAGCAAGGTCGACCGTGCCCCCTTGGTGTGACTGCCCACTCCACCCGGAGTGTGGCGTCCTCTTGGGCTTTAGCGCATGGCGCCTCGTTAACAGACATCTGCAGAGCTGCAGGCTGGGCGACACCTAACACATTCGCCAGATTTTACAATCTTCGAGTGGAGCCAGTCTCCTCCCGTGTACTGTCTTTTTCAAGCTAACACGGGATCCGTTAGGTGTCTTCGCTTGCTCGCCACTCCACTCCACGGACTGGATACGTGCGATATTCTCCTCAGGTGAGCTTCCCCGAAAGCCCTGAGTTCCTCCAGCACTCCTGATGCTGGCGCCAGTGTCTTTTGCCTGTGCGTCGGCTAGGTGCCTTCCGTGTGCATGGTACCTCCTCTGAGCTACCCCCACATGTGTATTTCCACTGTAAGCCTCTTTGAGCATGTGTCTTTCCCTTGGCAAGCCACCTTGCCACCCCTGGGGTTGAAATATTCCACCTGCGGCTGGACACCCCAGTGATTCCCCATATGCATCCCTCGGGTCATATGTGTATTTTTAAGCCCCCCCCCCCCCCCCCCTCTGGGTTGGCAGTAATTGCATACTTCCCTAAGAGATCTGGGATATGCTTCCCAGTGTACCTTGGTATTCCTGTGTTAAATAGGAGTCCTTCGTCCGTGCTAGTCTCACGACAGGGATCTCAGATTTACGCAGGGCACTGGAAGACAGCTGAGAAATGGCGTGATTAGACTGGTATCCCCATTCGTCGTCATCCGACGGAACTCGGAGTGACAACGAAAGGGAACGTCTCGGTTACGGATGTAACCCTCGTTCCCTGAGTAGGGAACGGAGACGTTCCGTCTGCCTGCCACTTCCGCTGTACCGCGGGGATCGCCTGAGCTCAGTCTTGGCTCCTCAGCGAAGAAAACATGCCTATTTGCTAACAGCGTGCTCCTTAAATACCCACGAGGTGAGGCGGAGTTACGCTATGCAAATTCCGCAGACCCATGGCATTTCTTTGCCATTGGCTCGTTTTGTAGTACTCAAAGTCGATTGGCTTTCTAAGCGAAACCCCCATTCGTCGTCATCCGACCGTTCACTGTACTAAAATGGCCCCCACAGTCACCAGATCTCAACCCAATAGAGCATCTTTGGGATGTGGTGGAACGGGAGCTTCGTGCCCTGGATGTGCATCCCACAAATCTCCATCAACTGCAAGATGCTATCCTATCAATATGGGCCAACATTTCTAAAGAATGCTTTCAGCACCTTGTTGAATCAGTGCCAGGTAGAATTAAGGCAGTTCTGAAGGCGAGAGGGGGTCAAAAACAGTATTAGTATGATGTATGTATGTGTGTGTGTGTGCGCGTGCGTGCGTGTGTGAATATATGTGTGTGTGTGTGTGTGTGTGCATATATATATATATATATATATATATTTAATGGCGTTGTGCAGGTTTATGTGAATGTATCATAACATTAAGATGTTAATAATTATGACCATAGGCGCTGGAGAAAAATATATACAGTAAATACTGTAAATGTTTTATACCTTATGGGAACAGTCTCCTTCCCTCCAAAATTAAACACACAAAAAATGTATTTAATTCAAATATATATATATAATATTTTTATATATATATATATATATATATATATATATATATATATATATATATATATATATATATATTAGGGCTGTCAAACGATTAAAATATTTAATCGCGATTAATCGCATTAATGTCATAGTTAACTCGCGATTAATCGCAATTATTTTTATCTATTCTAAATGTCTCTTGATTTTCTTTTTGTCCCATTATTTTTTTCTCATTTTAATGCTCTTATCAACATGGAAAAGTGGATCGGCTTGCTTTGTGCAAATGTTTTTTATTGAAAACAACATTGGCATACACTGTGTTCAATTTCACACTAACATTCTAACTTGGAGCAAATAATCTCTCAATGTAACACTGTCCATTAATAAAAGGGTGAAAGAAATACTGACGAGGTCCTGATATTGACGAGGGGGCGGAGAATTCGCATCAGCTGTGTGTGTGTGTGTGTGTGTGTGTGTGTGTGTGCTTGGCCATCAAGTGGTATTTCAGACTGGACGCGCTGCGATGATGATAGCTCAGTTCACAACGACAAAACACACAGATCACTTTGGTCTTGTCAATGGAACCATTTGGCAACTTTATAAAAGTAAACTTTCCATTCAGAATCTTATTGGCATCCATTTCGGCGTCTCGCGCTCGCCATCCACTCAAAGCGTAACGTTAACCAACTATTTGGTCGGCTCGCAAGCCCAAACAAGTGTGTGCGGCGCGCCTGTTGTTTTGTTTCCGGTCTAGCTAGATCCGCTTGCGCTTTGGTCGACGAAGCAACTAAACGTCCTCGCGCGGCGCAAGCCATTGAAATGAATGGGTTTCATAGCGCAGCCGCGTCCTGTTGTAACAGCATGTGAAAAAAAAACCTACAAAGTTTGCTAGGCCAAAAAGAACGTTAATCGTGCGATAAAAAAATTGACGCCGTTAAAATGGGTTGGCGTTAACGCCGTTAATAACGCGTTTAACTGACAGCCCTAATATATATATATATATATATACAATATATATATATCAGACTAATTAATGTCATTTCATTAATAGATTGGTGTGCCAAGAGTGTCATTAGTCTTCATTTAGACTAAAGTTAGAGTTAAGCAAGAGTCTTGTGACAAATTATAATAGGACATTATAGCCATAAAATAAAATCAAAGTAATTGGATACTTAAGTACATTTGAAGGCAAATACTTTTGTACTTTTCCTCAAGTGAATGTTTAAAGGCAGCACTTCTACTTTTACATGAGTAATATTTTACCTTGAGTATCTTTATTTTTACTCAAGTACATGGTATGTGTACTTCGTCCACCACTGCTCATTTGTTCTTGTGTAGTAATTCATTAACGAAGGAACCGTATTCTTAAGTGTTACCATCCTTGGTTTTCAAACAAGACAACATGTTCAATTTAAATTTAGATTCTTTAAGCCTGTTAATGTATTTTAAAATCACACTTTTCAGAGACCAAAAATAAACATTTGAATCATTTAATCTGATGTAAGAAAACATTGCATCATGTGTTTTGTTCACTGCCTTTGTTGTTCACTGCCACTCCTTCAAATTTGTATGTCATTAATATTCTGTAGCTTCCAGCTGTGCTTTAATTGAAAGAGTTTCTTATGTTTCATGTTTGTGAAGACGTCTATCAAATTTGCTCCCAGGCGAGTACATGCCACTGGAGACTCTTTCATCAGTCTGTTTTTCAGGTTGTAACCTGTAGGCTTTGTGTTTATGCTCGTCCTCTTAACTACCCACCTAGTCCACAAACTTCCTGAACTTTCTGTCAAAAATGTGATCATATCCCAACAATACATGTGTCTACAGGACAAAGGTCAAAATCGGACAATGTAACTATTCAGCAAAAATCCCTCAGACAAATCTTTATTATAAAAAAGTATGACTGAATCGACAGAAACCTTTTTAGATTGGGGTGATGGCAAGGCCTAATTAAAACATGGTTGACAATGATGCCTCTGACTTCATTCAACAGAGCAGTTCCATGATTAAATCCTTCTAATACCCTTTAGCAAAACTCATGTCCACTTCTTTGATGATCCTCTAGCCCACAAAGTCACTGATCGGTTTCTCTTGCAGTCTATCCTGCTCTATGTGGAAAAATGATCACACAGACATTGTATGTATATTTTAAACAATCATCATCACTTTACTGAAGAATATGGCTCTAATATAAACTGTAACAGAGTTTAACAAGGCTATTCAGTTTCAAATATGTCATTTGCAAGTGATAGTTTGTGAACACAAAATAATCAAAGCCGCTGGCCATGTATGCCTTATCGCTGGCTGAACAACCATTTTAAGGTCGGTCAGTTGGATTAATACATTAACCCCTGGTTTCACAAACAAGGGTTAAGCCTAGTCCTGGACTATAATGCATGTTTGAGCTGTTTTAAATGAAAGAAACTTGCACAAGCATATCTTAAAATATGTCCGTTTTCACGGACAAGGTTCAGACTAAGCCAGGAATAGGCCATAATTTAATTAGGACATTTACTGCAAGTAGCTTTTGTAAACGTGCCTTAGAAAATAAAATACTGGTGTGCATCTTGAGACACAACAATGGTAGGCTACTGACATATTTTAAGATATGCTAGTGCAAGTTTCTTTCATTTTAAACAGCTCACCTACCTGTAAATGGTTGTTCAGCAAGCGATAAGGCATACATGGACAGCAGTTTTGATTATTTTGTGTTCACAAACTATCACTTGCAAATGACATATTTGAAACTGAATAGCCTTGTTGAACTCTGTTACAGTTTATTAGAGCCATATTCTTCAGTAAAGTGATGATTATTGTTCAAAATATACATACAAAGTCTGTGTGAGCATTTTTCCACATAGAGCAGGATAGACTGTAAGAGACACCAATCAGTGACTTTGTGGGCTAGAAAGGATCATCAAAGAAGTGGACACGAGTCTTGCCAAAGGGTATTAGAAGGATTTAAGCATGGAACTGTTGTGCTCTGCTAGGCTTAAACCTAGTCCCAGACTAACATGCGTGTTTGAGCTGTTTTAACTGAAAGCAACTTGCATTGACTTAAAGTATGTCAGTGCCATTGTTTTGTCTCAAAGATGCACACCAGTAATGTTATTATTTTATATGGAATGTTTATAAAAGCTACTTAGATGTCCTAATTGAACTAAGGCCTAATCATGGCTTAATCTAAGCCCTGTCTGTGAAACCAGGCCTATATGTATTAAGATGAATGATAACGTAAGCAAATGAAAAGCTTTCTAAACCACAATTCGGAAAGTTTGAGGTGAAAAGTAGGTTTAAATGAAAGCTGTTTCTAAATGAAACACTGATTTGGTGAAAAAAATATACTTTTTGATTGCATTCAGCACAATGAGAATAGTCAAATGGGAACATGCTTAAACATAAAAAACTGCATTTGATCTTTATCTTTTTAAATATTAGTTAAGTTTTGAAGAAGTACCACTTAGCTGTGAAAATGCTATAGGTACAAATCACATTGGTTCCTTTTACAGTCTATTTTGACTGCAGAACTATACTTACTTCGCTCGCTGGTACTGCCAATGGCAGCCTACTTTTCTGATCTCCAGTGCCCTCTACTGATCCAATACCAGCATTAACAAAAACAGAATTAAACTAGAGGCAATGATAACACCACAAAATCATTTTATCACTCAGATCCAAGTTATATTTTACAATATATACATTATATAAAATTTATTATTATTATTATTATTATTATTATATGCACAATGTAAATGAGCACTACAGGGACTGAACTATGAAAATTATGTTTGATATGAGATTGGATGTGTCTGTTATTAATCTTTGAGTGTACAGATCTGAAATAATTTTTTTTTGTAATAAACAATGAAAAAGCAAATACATATGAAATGGTTCAGTTATTAATGTGACATTGACAATAACATTATTGTAACATTGACAATAACACTGTTTCATACATATAACATTTGTTTGTTCACTATAATTTTAAAGTTTTTTATTTATAAAACATACAGATCTATAAAATAAAATAAATATAATAGCTTTCACAAACATTAAAGGAGTTGTTTGTTTCAAAGTTGCTGAGTTCACTATACATGTAATTTATTGATTTTCCGTGTTGTGCACTTTAATTGTACCTCTAGGCCCAGTCTTTAACATAAGCTCATAATAATTTAATGTTTTCATTGAAAAGAACAATTCTCCAAACACCTCAAGCTCTTGCCTGATCACTAATTTGTCTAGCCGGTTTAGTGAATCTGTTAATTAATGATGTAATGCTACAAATGCTGTTTTGTTTTCCATTATGACAACTTGGGATCTTATTTCGTTGCCTGAGAAGAAAGCACTCACTTGTCAGTACACGCCTAAGAGGCTCCTGTACACCTGGCCTATACCCTGAGGCCAATGATAAATTGGATGAGTAAAGCTGATTTCCCCAAAACACTTGACTGATTATACCACATGACTGCTTTGCACCTCTTACTTCCAATTAAATCACAACCCTGGGCAAACACTGATTAAAATATGAAACAAATAACATTTTCTTAGCAGGTTTTGTTGTTGTTGAAAGGCTCACAAACAATCTGGCTGCCCCCAAGACTAATCTATTTGTTTTGGCTGTCAAAGTTGCTTTACCTTAGAGACTCAAGTAGCTCATGGCTTATAATGTGCTGGCTGCTTTAGACTTTGTGTTACCTGTTTTAACTAATTTTGATCTTGTGTTAGACATTGCAAAAATTTCAATAAAATGCTTTATTTAACTAAGCATGAAATTGATATAGGTTTTTTAAAATAGTACTCCCTTTAGGCTAATAGATTTTGTATCACATGCTTTTTGCATGTCTTTGCAAATATGCAATATTATAGAAATCCATTGAGTAGTTTAATTTTAACCATACTATTATGGGATTATTTTTGTGCCTTTAAAATCGAACGTAACTTTTCAAGAAATGAATGAAAATATAAATTGAAACTTAATAAAATAACGTTGAAACCGGAAAAAAAATAAATTGCAGGCAAAAGTTTTGACTTTGTTTTTAATACACTGCATGTTTTACTAACTGTTTTCTCTTTTTTCTGTCGCTGATCTGTACTTAAATATGGGCGTCCAAAGTTTTCATTTCATTTCATTGAAGCTGTACTCTTTGCCGCGGGCTGTTCTCACTGTGAGAGCCTTCCCATCTCAACATTGCGGATGTGGTTAGCTCTCTTTCAAGATGGCGACACCACTCTTCCTAATCTTCCTTTCCCGGCGCTACTTCAGCCACGGAAAAAGAAGCCCCGCAGCCAACGGCAGTTTACTCAGGCAGATCAGCGCCCCTCCCCTCATGTGACGGGCCTCGTCTCCTTTGGCGGATCGGATGAAGAGCATGACAGCCTCTCCATTGTTGCGTCTGAGGAGGAATGGTCGGGCTCGGTGGACCCCGCCCTCTCACAGTCCTGTGCTAGCGCTACAGCTAAAGTGACCAGGACTAATTCGAACGCCGAAATGCTGCGCATCCTCACTGCGGCCGTTTCAGACCTCGGTCTCAAATGGGCGCCACCCAGGAGTCGGCTGGATAAATGGTTTCTGCCAGGGCGCCAGCAGGCCCCCCCCCCCCACAAACCAGTGCCCTTCTTCCCTGAAGTTCACAACGAACTCGCGAAGTCATGGCATACTCAGCTCACACGAGTGCTTCCACGTCCGCTACGCTCTCCTCTGTCGACAGCGCAGCGGAAATAGGATATGAGAATTTGCCGCCGCTCGAGGAAGCAGTCACCGCTCATCTGTGTCCACCCACTGCTGCTGACTGGAGATCGAGAGCAGTGCACCCCTCGAAGCCCTGCCAAAACACCTCCGCCCTCGCTGGACGTGCTTTCTCCGCTTCCGGTCAGGCTGCATCGGCTTTGCACACCATGGCAGTGTTGCAAGTGTATCAGGCAAACTTATCTAGTCGATGGACGAGTCTGGCCCAAACCCTGAGGCATTCCGTGACCTGCGCAGTGCCACAGATTTAGCGCCGCGCGCTACAAAGGCTACCGCCCAGGCCATCGGCAGAGGCATGGCTAACCTCGTCGTGCTCGAGCGCCACCTCTGGTTGAACCTCACAGACATCAAGGAGGCGGAATGAACGGCTTTCCTCGACTCTCCTATCTCCAGCATCGGTCTCTTTGGCCCGGTGGTGAGAGGGTTTTCTGAGAGGTTTACTGCCTAAACGCTCCAATTCTGCTTCGAGCTGCCACAAGAGCACGCCGCCTCCACAGCCAGCGAAAGGTCAAGGTCAGCTAAACGCAACCCGGGGCCAGGGCCCCCGTCCCCGCATTGTGTTGGACAATGAGCCGTCGAAGCCCTCCTAGCTGCGGGAGATAAGAGAGAGGGGTCTGAGTCTCGCACTAGCCTGACGGCCTTTAAAAAGAGTTCGTCTAAAACTCATAGCTCCCTGTTTTTCAAACTGTAGTCAATGGGCCCATTGCGCTGCACGGGCCCGTTGTGCTGCACGCACCCCTTCAAACAAACGCTGTTTTTACTGCGACCCATATAAAGCACAAAAAGAGTATGTTTCAAACACACAACACCCGGGTAATCGGTCCCCATTCATTAGGCCATGTGTCACTCTTTCTCTCTGTCGGGTTTGTCAAAACAACGCAAAAGAGAACATGTGCACAAAACACAACACAAGGGTATTAGGTCCCCCTGTGCTAGGCGACCCAGCCCCAATATATGTTCAAACCCTAGCCACAATGGCCCAGGCCTGGCAGACCATCCCTGAAACTCGGTTATGAACATTGTAAATTCAGGGCTACTCGCTCCAATTCGCTCGCAGACCCACGCGTTTTCAGGCGGTCGTCGAGACCTTGGTGAGAAGCAGCGTGGTTCACGTGCTTCGCACCGAAGTGCAAAATCTGCCGGTCAGGGTTTTACAGCTGTTACTTTCTTGTACCAAACAAGGATGGTGGCAACTGCCCCATTTTAGATCTGAGACATCTGAACAAAGCCCTCATGAGACGGCCATTCAGAATGGTAACTAAATTTACGGTGGACCTGAAAGATGCTTACTTTCACATTCAAATAATGTCCAGCTACAGGCCATTCTTGAGATTCGCCTTCGAGGGGCGGGCTTATCAATACACGGTCCTACCATTCGGTCTGTCCCTAGGACCCCATACGTTTACGAAGTGCATGGATGCAGCACTTTTTCCCCTGAGGCAACAGGGAATGCGCGTGCTGAATTATCACGAAGATTGACTCGTTATGTTTCAGTCGAGGACCGAATTATTGACACACAGATCCATGATACTCAGCCATTTGAAATGTCTGGGTCTCACAATCAATTATTCCAAGAGAAAACTGTTACCCAGCTAGAATGTAATCTTTTTGGGCACAGTTATCAAACGATGAGAGCGCAGCTCACACCAGAGCGCTCTCTCTCTATCCAACAGCTGATAGCCTCCTTCAGGGTAGGTGCGTGCACCCCCCTCAGGAAGTTTCAGAGGCTTTGCTGTCTCATGGCCGCCGCATCGTCAGTACTCCGACTAGGGTTACTGCATATGTGCCCCCTTCAGCACTGGCTTAAGCGCCGTGTGCAAGCCCATGCATGGCGGTCAGGCCTTATGGTGAACCAGCCCTGTGTGAGAGCTCTGAACCCTTGGAAAGCCCAGAACTGGTACAAGTCGGGTGTAATTATGGGTGTGGCCTCCAGGAGGTAGTCCCAAACGGTGGTTTGTGGAAAAAAGCCCATACAAATAAGCTGCCATTGGACGCATAATGCCCCGGAAGGATTGTAGGGTGAATTGGGCGGACAGATGGCCATTATTTTAATGGAGAGTGGGCCTTTTGCGAATACCCCCCCATCCACGAATCACTACCGACTTGCCTCGGAATAGGTGTTATTCGGACACCTTTAGGGGGCGACACAGAGCAATTGCAACCATAAACCCTCCACCAACCTCCCCCCCCCCAACCCGTCCTGTCCCACCCCACGAACACTATTTGTCAAATAACCCATTATATTGGGCAAATGCTGATGCCATTTCTATAAAAATCCCACAAGCCCATTAAATGAATGTATTTTTCCATAGTGTCGTGGACACCTCTTCGAAATGGCCGATTGACTAGGGGGCGCCATTTTCCGTCTCGCCACGGCCCCCTGGTGCGGGCGGAAAAGATTGGTGGACCCACGACTTCGTTCAGGGGTCGAAAGGTTGAAAAAGGGACGCTCGTCCGCAAACCCGCTACGCCGATAAGTGGCCCGTGGGACGGCCCCCATACGTAGACGCAGGGTCGTGGTACATTGAGATTTGAGATTTTGACCCTCCAGGGGCCCCGATACACGGGCCCGAAGCATGAAAATCTAGAACCTTCCTGAAAGAAGTGTGCCACTTATTCCCAACTTTCACTCAAAAGGCTCTTAGGGTACATGAGTCAAAGAGACTATAAGACAGAGATTAGGGTTAAAGGGTGAAAATGTGTTGCCTTCACTCTAGAGCCCAGCGCTTTCGGTATGTCACTCAGGGAGGGCCCAAGGGTCAGCTTGCCGAATTTGGGGCCTCTGGGACCTTTCTATCAAAATCCCACTCGCCCATTAAATAAATGTATTTGCCATAGTGGTTTCGTGGACACCTCTTCGAAATGGCCGATTGACTAGCTGGCGCCATTTTCCGTCTCGCCACGGCCCCCTGGTGCGGGCAGAAAAGTTTGGTGGCCCTAGGACCTCGTTCAGGGGCCGAAAGGCCAAAAAAGAGACAGCCCTTCCACGAAACTGCTATGCCTTTGAAATGGCCCGTGGGACGGCCCCTGTACGCAGAGGAAGGGTCGTGGTATCTTGAGATTGCAGATTCTGACTCTCCAGGGGCCCCTGAAGCGGAGCCCCGAAGCGTGAAACTCTAGGGCCTTTGCGAAAAATCGCCCCTCCCCCGTCATCAAATCATTTAAATGCCTGAAAGGCCTTTTCAGTGTGAGAGTGAAACAGCCTTGAGCGAGAGATTTTGCACAGAGACTAAAAAATATTTGCCTTCGCTCTAGAGCCCGGTGCTTTTGATATGTCGCTCGGGAAGGGCCCTGGGGCCGCTTCAGTGTTTAATTTGCATAAAAAAACAGTGTCCACAAAACCACTATTTGGCGGCCACTAAACAGGTTGGAACTGGGACGTTGTTGTGTTTTTGCTCTCCCGTCATTTGTGATGTCGATTCTCGTTGATTAAACCACCTCTACTGTACTGAGCACACTCAACTGAACACATCACACTGTTTTTCAAGTCATTTCAGTGTTTAATTTGCATTAAAATGAGTGTCCTCGAAACCACGTTTTGGCGGCAAGATGGTTTTTCAGCTTTTCTGTGGGAATATTTTGATGGTACCTTTTTTTAAATGTGAGATTTTGATTCTCCAGGGGCATTGTTTTGGTAATTCAAAGCTGTTTTGTGAAATTACTCATACAAAAAGCTTTGTAATTAGGCCAAACATAAAGCTTTACGCTGCGAAATAGTGGCTTTGTGGACACGGTGGTGTTTAAGCTTTAGCTCAGTGGGCTCCTTTGGTGTGGCCAGAAAAGCTTGGTGGCCCTAGGACCTCGTTCAGGGGTCGCAAGGTCAAAAAAAGGGGCCGTGCGTCTGCCATGTGGCAGAGATTAGGGTTAGAGGCTAAGAATGTTTTGCCTTCGCTCAAGAGACCGGCGCTTTCGGTATGTCGCTCGGGGCGGGCCCATGGGTCACCGTGCCAAATTCGGGGCCCCTGGGACATTTCTATAAAAATCCCACTCGCCCATTAAATGAATGGATTTTTTCATAGTGGTTTCGTGGACACCTCTTCGAAATGGCCGATTGACTAGGGGGCGCCATTTTCCGTCTCACCACGGCTCCCTGGTGCGGGCGGAAAAGTTTGGTGGACCCACGACTTCGCATTTATCTAGGCGAAAACTTGACGGATCCGACGGGCACTGGGCTCTTTGGAACCGTCTATTTGAGCTGAAAAGAATGGTAAAAATGTGTCCACAGACAGCCTATTTTGACCCTGTCGAATAAGTTACAGGTGGGATGCTGTTTTCGACTTAGTTTTTTGGAGCGTGTGAATTCTCAGGAACCTATAGTTGCATTCTTAGGAACCTATAGTTGCATTCTCAGGAACCTATAGTTGCATTCTCAGAATCTTGTAATCTATGAGGTGAAACCTACTGTACACCACACAGGGGACACAATAAAACACACTGATGTACATTACAGCCATCAATTATGTATTATTAGCCTAAAAATGGACTGTCCACAGACAGCCTATTTTGACCCTGTCAAATAAGTTACAGGTGGGATGCCTGCTGATGAGTGCAGTAAAATAGTTTTTATCATGACAGGAACTTTAATTAAAAATGTCTATCAAATAAACCATCTGAATCCCCATTCAATAGATTGCAGGTGGGATTGTGTCCAATTGCAGCTTATTGCATAAACGGCGGGAAATCGTTTTTCAAATATAGTGGGTTATTAGAAAAATAGTGGCTTCGAGTTGAGCCTCCTCCAATATCTTGAGTCCCATAGGTCCTAGGGAGCTGAAACTTAGTACGTGTACTAACTGGACCAAGCGCAGTCGAATGGAGTCGGTCTTGTCTCTCTAGCGCCACCAGGTGCTGAGATATGGTAGTGCACCACCCTTATTTTGCCCCTATTCAGCTCAAGTCTTGTGGGCATAGCAATTGGGCCGCAGCTGTTCGATTGGACTTGGTCCCGTCTCCCTAGCGCCAGTAGGCGCTGAGATATGGCCAGGTGAGTTTTTGGAAAGATACGGATGAGTTGTTGGATAGATACGGGTAAGTTTGATATGCTTCGGGGGGGCTTGGATTTCGGGGGGGCCGGCGCGCACGTCTGCCGACCACCGTCCGCGAACCTACTCCCTATGGACCGTTTGGACGTTTTCTAAGGTTATGGACTAGCAAGAGGTAAGTAATTTTCACAGACGCCTCCAACCAAGGTTGGGGAGCGCTGCACGAGGGCAAGCCTGTCTCCGGCTTCTGGCTGAGCCCTGAGAAGAGCTTACATATCAACTGCCTGGAAATGAGAGCAGTTTGGGACACCACATCTTGGTCCGCACGGACAACATTTCGGTGGTATCCTATATAAATCGCCAAGGTGGCCTCAGGTCAGGCAGCCTGTATGTCATGGCCAGAAAGCTCCTCCTTTGGTCGCATGCCAACCTGCACTCCCTGAGAGCTGCGCATGTCGCGGGAGTCCAAAATGTGGGCGCAGACATGCTGTCATGAGACAACACTCCCCCAGGCGAGTGGTCTCTCAACTCACAGATGGTTCGTCTGATATGGAGTGTGTTCGGCAGGGCAGAGGTCGACCTCTTCGCCTCAAGTAACAACGCTCACTGCGAAACGTTCTTTTCAAAGAACAGGGACGCGCTGGCCCACCCATGGCCCACCCATGGCCCAGATGCCCGCTGAATGCATTCCAGCCGGTCCCTAAGATCCCTCAGGTCATCAGACGGATCAAGGAGAATGGATGCTCAGTTCTCGTAGTATCCCCCCTCTGGAAAACCCAAACGTGGTTTCCAGAGCTGGCTCGGATGATGGACACTGTTCCCTGGCCAGTGGCAATGAGGAAGGACCTCCTCACACAGGCGAATGGGACGATCTGGCACCCTCACCCCGACTTATGGGCCCTCCATGTATGGCCCTTGAACGGGTACCCGGGGACCTCCCAGAAAAAGTCTTAAATACCATCACTGAGGCTAGAGCACCATCTACAAGACGCCTCTATGCTCTGAAGTGGTCAGTATTCACTGGCTGGTGCTCAGCCAGACACTTCGAGCCCCACTCATGCGAAGTATAAGTGGT
Source organism: Tiaroga cobitis (assembly GCA_030578255.1). Classification (NCBI taxonomy): domain Eukaryota; kingdom Metazoa; phylum Chordata; class Actinopteri; order Cypriniformes; family Leuciscidae; genus Tiaroga; species Tiaroga cobitis. The sequence continues at coordinate 50,138,980 of CM060608.1, read as the reverse complement.
GCTCTCCTTCTAACAAGAGCTTTGAGATGCGGGTCGCTCCCCATCCACGCTCAGTGGCAGCCATGGCAGGTCACCATGCTCCTGTGGCTGGCCAGTCGCTGAGGAAAAACGACCTTATCGTTTGTTTTCTCAAAGGAGCCAGGAGGTTGAACCCCCCCAGGCCTCCCACTATCCCGGCATGGGACCTTCCGCAGGGCCGGCCCGAGGCATAAGCGAGCTAAGTGGCTGCTTGCCCCCCCCCCCCCCCCAATTGAGTCGAAAAATCGAAAAATATATATTTTAGATGACTTAAATAAGTGACATAAATGAATGAATGAATATGAATGAATGAATAATTCAAGACAATAAAATTCTATTTTCATGATCAATATACCTGCCTACAATTGCTGCTGTGTCTGCCAGCGTTTAAGTCATGTGCATAATCTAGTCACCTCGCGCGTGCATAGACAATTTGTGCGCAACTGCGTATAGTCACGTTAATTTTAAGCCATGTCACAAAAAAGGACGTATCCCTCTGGTGCCGAAAACAGAAAGAAGAAAAGGACAGAGGAGGAGAAAAAAAAGAGCAAGATAAAGTATGTTTGCATGATTATTTACAGTATGTTTTGTGCAGCAATTGACCCATTCCTATCTACGGCAAGCCTTGAGGGGAAAAATACATTGCATACACACATATACAACGAGCGCCAGTACATCATTACCGGTATTATAGTAACAGACTTTGTTGGATTCTGTCATGTACAATCCAACAAAGTCTGTTACAATAATAATAATAAAAAAAAAAGATTTTGAGGACAATTACACTGTATTGAGACAGTTGAGAATTTTTTTTTTTTTTTTACAGTTTTCAACAATAATTGTCATTGTTGAACTCTTGCTCCTATTATGTTTCTGATTACTCAGTTTTGTCATTATTTTAGCAAATCATTTATTTGATATGTTTTGAGACAGTTTGTTTTAAGAAGTTTCAAAGAGTTAGTAAAAGAGTAAAGTAAAAGTTAAAACTTTTATTTAAGTAGGCTATCTATTTTTTTATTAAGTATTTAATTAATACATAACTTCACTGTATTCATTTATAATGTATCATTATTGCATGATATTTGTATCAATAATCGTCAAGCACAGGTGACTCCGCGTAGTGGGCCCCCAAATCGAATTCTGCTTAGGGCCCCCAAAAGGCTCGGGCCGGCTCTGACCTTCCGTTCGGACCACTATAGTCAGTAGTGCCTCAAAACCACTCAAACCACTTTCGCTGAAAACTGCTCTGCTGCTGGGTTTGGCATCAGTTAAGCGATTGGGTGATTTGCAGGCGCTCTCTGTGAGCCCCCTCTGCCTGGAATTTGGGATAAATGACTCCAGAGTCATTCTCAAGCCAAGGCACGGTTATGTACCTAAGGTGCTCTCAACCACGTTCAGAGCTCAGGTTATTACATTATTAGCACTTCCACCGTCGGAGAATGATGGGGAGGCTAATCTACTTTGTCCCGTTAGGGCTCTAAAAATATACTTAGAGCGTTCTGTACCGTTTAGGCAGTCAGAACAGCTCTTTGTTTCCTTTGGCGGCCGCACCAAAGGGGTTCTGGTCACGAAGCAGAGTCTACCCAGATGGATAGTGGACGCCATCTCGCTGGCATACGCCTCTGTGGGCCCGGTTTGTCCCATAGGCACTAAAGCCCATTCCACGAGAAGAATGGCCTCTTCGTGGGCTTGGTCCAGTGGTGTGCCAATATAAGACATTTGTGCAGCGGCCAGCTGGTCCTCGCTGTCCACATTTGTCAGATTTTATAATCTGGAGGTACCTTGCCTGCAGGCCAGGGTCCTCTCAGTATGATATTTAACCCGACGGTGTCTGGTTTTTATCTGTCTAGCATGTTACTGTCCATAAGCACCAGGGGTGGTAAAAGTACTCAAAAGTTATACTCGAGTAAAAGTATATATACCTAAATAAAAAATTACTCCAGTAAAAGTAGAAAGTCCTCCATTCAAACATCACTTGAGTAAAAGTACAAAAGTATCCGATTTAAAATGTACTTAAGTACCAAAAGTAAAAAGTAAATATTCAAATTAACTGTAACTAACAATAATTAAGCAGATCAATTGTTTTGGGAGTGATATGCAATGTTTTATTTGAACAAATGATAAGATTAGATGCTGCAATTAAGAATTTGTTAGCTAGCTGTTTACAAGGCACTTTCAATATGAAATCACTTACATTTAAGCAACACTAAAGAACGTTTCCTCTGTGGTCCCCCTACAGGTTGGAAGCAGCTTTGCCCGTTACCGCTGTCGTAAATAATTTAGCCTACCGCAGCCTACTGTCGTACACACACTCGCTGTTTATCCAGCACCGGCTTTAGATTGAACAATGTCCAATTGTAACGCTTGCTGTAAAGCAAGTCAAATTTGTAGTTTTCTTATGTCTCATTCGAACTACAGAAACGCAACCCGATCTGGCAAACTTACATAGTGTGGTTCTAGCAGATATAGGACCACAAAGCGAAGGCAGAAGTGCGACTTGATGAACCGCTGAAACGATTTTGGAAACATTATTTTAAGGTAAAAAATCTTCTTTAGTGTTGCTTTAACGTCAACTCACCTCAATATGTTTTCTCAGATTTGAGGGAGAAGTTTTGAATGCTGAAATTTTATTCACCCATGGCAGGCAAAGAAGACATTTCAGCCGATAAGAATCTCCCTTGACTTCAGTGAATTCGAACATATCATTAAGATATGGCCATGGGTGATCCTTGTCAGGAATCTCGGGATCATTGCTGGCAGCGAGAGCTGTACCTTCACCTGTTTCTGCGGTCATCTTCAACTTCGCAATGGCGGACTGACTGCTATGTGAGCGTATACTGGCAAAGAGCTTGTGCGTTCTTTTTTTTCCAAAAGAAAACCAAGTTTTTCATTGCTTTGGGAAGCCAGTGTAATAAATACTTGGAGCGGGCATGGGGAAATGTATCGGAGTAAAAAGTCAACTTTATCTTTAATATTGTAGTGGAGTAAGAGTGAAAGTAAATGCAAATAAAACCTACTCAAGTAAAGTACAGATCCCCGAAAAAAATACTTAAGTTACTTACCACCACTGCATTTTAGTATATTTCTAAAAAGTATACTAGAAGTACATTGGTAATAATTATATGTTTAATTACACTTAAGAAATATTCTATAGAAAAGCATACTTTTAATGTATTTATAAAAAGTATATTAGTAACATATTGGTAATAAATGTATGCTTTATTATATTTTTAATAAATATGCTAATGACAATTATACTTTAAATGTATTTCTAAAAAGTATATTAGAACTACATTGGTAATAAATATATGTTTAAATACACTTTTAAGAAATACACTATAGAAAAGCATAGTTTTAATGTATTTCTAAAAAAGTATATTATTAGTACATTGGTAATAAATGTATGCTTAATTATATTTTTAATAAATATGCTAATGACAATCATGCTTTAAATATGTTTCTAAAAAGTGTACTAGAAATGCAATGCTAATAAATATATACTTAATTACACTTTTAAGAAATATGCTAAAAACGAACATAGTTTTAGTGAAGTTTTAGTGTATTTACAGAAAGCATACTTGTTACTAAATTAAAGTATTTTTTGTTTACTTTGTGTGTATAGCAATTTATAACCTTATAACTTATTTAACCTTGTATAGGACTACTGCAATATATTTTTAATATTTATGTTATAGCATGTGCTTCAGCCCTGCTTTAAAAAATATTGTGAAAAACAAATAAAACATCAATATATATATGTGTATATATATATTGATGTCTTATCTGTTTTTCACAATTTGTATTTTTTTATAATTTTTTATTCTTAAACTAATTGCATATGCATATATACTGTGTGTATGTATATATATATATATATATAAAGTTTAAAAATTCAAGTCCCTTTAATTCCCTTCCTAACGTGTTCATGTATTGAAATGAATTGTAATATATTTCTACAAAGACTAGAAGTAGCACTTTAATTATAAATATGTGCTCAGTTAAGCTTATACCAATATACCAAAAACTACCACACTTTTTGTATTACTACCGACACTTAACTCAATGCATATGTCTTTCACACACTCACAAACTACATTTCCCATAACTCACTGCCCGGCAGGGTTCTCAAGTCTCACGCATTGGCCGTGAGACACACGCAATTCAACTAGTTCACACGCTCACACGCCACACCGTGTATTTCTCACGCTGAAAAGAAATGCCAACCAAGTTGTCCTGCGAGCTTTATATATAACGTTGTATTCGAGGCGCAGGCACACAAAGTGAAGTTTCCTGCCGCCAGCACGTATCTCGGCCAGATTGCGTTCGTTAATAGCTAGGCATCATAGATGCCCGAAGCCGCGAATACGCGGAAGTTAACGGAACATTCTCGGCCTCCGTACGTTCGTTACTGGGTAACCAACAACATCGCGCGAACACACGTCGTGATGGAGAAGGTAAATTGGAAGAAAGCTCGTCTAACATTTTTAGGCTAGAAGATTTAATATGTAGCCCATCCTATACATTATTATTGATGCAGTCAAAAACTCTTGCAACCAGGCCAGAAGCTTTGGCTCAGTTTGGCTAGCTTACGTTATCTGAAACTAAGGGAAATGTTAGTGGGTATGGGAAGGAATGAAGATGCATTTCTTCATTTTATTTTAAATTATATATTATACTGTATTAATAGTCTTTCTAGTTACATTAAGGCTACATGTATTAAAGCAACGTGCTCTGGGTAATATTTTATATCCTGTCAAAACATACATTAATCATTGCCATTGCATTTGTATTTTTCAAAGATGTCAGGGAAAAAGCAAAAATATATTTTATCATTCTGGGCACCAAAGGGTAAGCCCCCTAAGGTTGCAAGGCATCAAAATGTGCAACAAACACTTACAACACAAAACACATTTCATAAGCTGGATTGTGTACTCTTGTGTACACACACACACACTCACACACACATACTCTAATATGTCCATTTGTTCACAATGTCCCACCACACACTAATTCAAAATGCAAAAAGATTTGTTTTTCCAAACTGTTTGGAGCAATTTGTTATATTTTTGTAATTTTTGTATATTTGTAATTTTGAAATATAACATTAAAGAGTATATTTGATGTGATGAATTGCTCTGTCATTTATCAGATTTACCAATTGTTATAATTTCAATTTGTGCTGGTTAATTATGAACAATGGGTAAAATTGGGGGGCGGGGATGGGCGGGGGCGGGGCTCCATTAGGGCTCCTCCCCTAACCGCATGTGATCTCACTCCAAGCTTTTGATAAAACTTGAGAACCCTGCTGCCCGGACTCACCATCACTGATCACATTCACCTGTACCTCATTCACTGATTGCATTCACCTGTCTCATCATCCTGTTAGTCTTTCTATTTATACCATGTTCGTTCATTCATTCACTCACCGCGAAGTCTTGTTTTAGTGTCACACTGCAATTCTGAGCATTCTCCCCGTTTTCTTGTCTCTTGGTCTTTTTGGATTTCTTGCCTGTTTTGGATTACTCTTTTGCCTCTGACCCCTGCCTGCTTTGTGTGTTTGTTTGTACGGACTGCCTGCCTGTGTTTGACCTTGCCTGTTTTGGATTACCCCTTAATAAAACTGCATTTGGATTCTCCACCTTCGTGTCTCGGAGCAGTTTCATGACAATATTATGTGTTTTAGGTTTAACTTTTTTTAATTAATTTGTTATAATTATGAAAAGCAATACAATTTGACTAACAAGTAATGCACTTCTTAGTATTCAATCAAAATGTATATCTTAAAAAAATAAAACATTTTATTGCGCTTTGAAAACACACACACACATATATATAAATATATAAATATATATATATATATACATATTTAAAATAAGGTGCATTAATTAATCAAATAGTCTTTTCCACAAAACAAGTTTACTACAAACAAGTAAAAATAATAATAATAAAAAAATGATTTCCACTGAAGGCATTCAGACTTTAACATTATATCTTTCAAGTGCAGTAATGGCAATAGGCAGCAGTTTGAACCATCCACTTAAACCTCAATGTAAATACCAGTACTTGCACACATCAACATAAAAGATCAGGTGTACCTACTAGTGTACATACTAGAAAAACAAAATAAATTTGTTAAAGCTTTATTCTTACATTTGTTTAGCCAAAAGGAATAAAAAAAAACCTGTTTATAAAGCATGTTATATGTTTATGTTAACAGAGTTGTTTCTTTTTTTTTGTAGCCGTTAGTTAGTATTTCCAGTTGCATTCATTTGGACCAATCAGAGCCAAGCTTTTCAAAACAAGCTTGCCGGTAATTGTCCAATCACACACTTCCATTTGAATTTACATATTGGGCGGGGTGTGGGCAACGGATACTGTGGTATTCCAACTATAGCTTCGGATATTTCAACAGAAATCATGTATTTTCCAAATTTTGCTTTGTTATTTCACTGACTCTGACCTAGTGAATGTGGATAGCACCGATCTAATATTAAGAGAACACAGACGAGCAGATTACCAGGTCTGCTCCCGCGAACAATTTAACAGTGAAGAGGGCTAGAGGTGCACCGCCACGTCGCAGACGAGACGACATGGACAGAGCAAGATACTGCCTGCAAAGATCTTACTTCTTGGTGGTAAGTTTATTAGTTTAAGTGATTAGTATAAGTGGCTTTATTCTCACTTTGGGTTTAGAAAATATTTTCTGAAGTTGATGACGATGCTCTGTTAGATTAGATCATTTATGTGGATTACTGGCGTTTCTGTTGATTTGACACTGCCGCTAGTTAACGTCTATCCATTGACATACGTCTATAAACTTGGTCAATTGTTATAGATCTAGGCAGTGACATAAATCAACTATAAAAACATTGTACACTGTGTTTGCAGAAAAAAAAGGTTATTAATGGTGATTACACGACAGGCTTGGTTGTTCCTTGGACAAGTAACTTTTCGGTGAACATAACGTAAGTTAGGCCTACAATGTTAACGTAAAGCTCAGGATTTATGTGCTCACACTATACGGTCCGAACGTAGAGCTGCGACTTGACTGCTCACAGTATACGTGTGAAATATCTGTGATAAACCCCCGTGCTGGGTTGCGAGACGATATCATGTATCCAGAGATATTGTCAAAACAAGCATCAGCTATCAATATCAAGATGATTTAGCACTTCCAATTTATGTATTAAATTATTATTAGTATTATTGTATTAGGGAAGGCTAATTTTATTATTAAATTGATCTGCTATTATAATTAATTTGCCATTATATTAACAGTCTATAATATGTCCGAACACTGCAATAAGTAGTCATCAATGAAAATCAAAAACAGGTTTATTTCAAAAACATTGTTTAACAAATTAATAAAAGAGACACGGTGTTACATCGCAGGTGGCTTGGAAGACGTGGGTAATAACTGGACAAACTGGAGGTAAGCAACAGTAATTTGTAGCTAGTTTGAACTACAGAACTTAAAGAGTTCCCTCTTTTCGTATGCTGCAGATTGAAATAGTTAAAATTCTGTTTTCGCGCAGGCGCAGTGAGGGAAAAAACCCTTAGTTTAGGGCAATCTGCTTCAACTGTGCGATATGCAATAATGGTCGCTCCTGTGCTCACGAGGAGCGACCAAAATTTCTGACATGCCAGAAATTCATCCGACCATCCGATTGCCGATCGGGAGAGGTTAATCGCCTCTCGTTTCTCCCTGTACACTGCACGAACACTGCACGACAAACGACGCAAGTCGTAGCTCTGCTTCAACTGTGCGATATGCAATAATGGTCGCTCGTGTGCTCACGAGGAGCGACCAAAATTTCTGACATGCCAGAAATTCATTCGACCATCCGATTGCCGATCGGGAGTCAAAGACAAACTGGAGGTAAGCAACAGTAATTTGTAGCTAGTTTGAACTACAGAACTTAAAGAGTTCCCTCTTTTCGTATGCTGCAGATTGAAATAGTTAAAATTCTGTTTTCGCGCAGGCGCAGTGAGGGAAAAAACCCTTAGTTTAGGGCAATCGGTTCGTAGCTCTGCTTCAACTGTGCGATATGCAATAATGGTCGCTCCTGTGCTCACGAGGAGCGACCAAAATTTCTGACATGCCAGAAATTCATCCGACCATCCGATTGCCGATCGGGAGAGGTTAATCGCCTCTCGTTTCTCCCTGTACACTGCACGAACACTGCACGACAAACGACGCAGTCGTAGCTCTGCTTCAACTGTGCGATATGCAATAATGGTCGCTCCTGTGCTCACGAGGAGCGACCAAAATTTCTGACATGCCAGAAATTCATCCGACCATCCGATTGCCGATCAGGAGAGGTTAATCGCCTCTCGTTTCTCCCTGTACACTGCACGACAAACGACGCAAGACAAAGCTGAAAATTGCCCCGACCCGAAAAAGAGTTGCACGAGTCAGAATTCGGCTTAAAATCGGACGAAATTCGCACAGTGTATGCCCGCCTTTAGCGAGTGAAAGACCTTGCGTGTCTATCGCAACACCACTGTTAAGCCTGGTTCACACGGGACGATTTTAAAATTGTCGGCCGATGTTCCAAACCTGAGAGACTCCACACACGGCGATAAAAAATCACGGGTCTAACAGTTTTGGTCGTACAGTGTGTGGTGCGCAGCCACACGGCAAAATCAACACATCACACACGAACCGATTTGACTCCAGAGCATTCCCAGGTCAGACGGAAAATCTCGCAAAATCCCTCGAGATCAAACGTGACTTCAGAGTAAACAATCACGGCGGACGAAGAGGATGCAGTGGCGATAGTTTGTAGTTTGTTTTTAACCGAAAAAAAAACGTTATCAAAAGAAAAGGCGATGGTCAAAGAAGTGGAGACAACGCGAGCGGACGGCTGTTTTGATTTTGTTTTCCGGTGCTTCCTCTGCGCCTCGTCACCTTGCTTTCTGATTGGCTACACGCCACAGTCCACAGGCTGCGTGCTCGTTTGTCCCCGGGGGACACCACACACGAGGAGAAATCGGGCCAAATAAATCCAACATGTTGGATATCCCCGATTTGAGATCGGAGCGCTCCCGACGTCCTTCCGAGCAGACGAGAGCACTCTTAACACACCACACACGGCAGGAATATCTGATCAGATTATTTTACGATAATCGGAGCATACTTAAGATTGTCGGAAGGGGTAAATCGGGGCTAAAATCGGCCTAATTATCCTGCCGTGTGAACCAGGCTTTAGCCATTGGACCTTGAACCGTTTGGTTCCCAGTAAAGTCCATTATATGGAGAAAAATCCTGGAATATTTTCATCAAAAACCTTAATTTCTTTTTGACTGAAGAAAGAAAGACATGGACATCTTGCATGACATGGGGGTGAGTAAATTATCAGCAAAAGTTTTTTTAAACGTGAACTACTCCTTTCAGTTAGTTTATTTATTTATTTTTTGTTCTGTTTAATACCTCTGCAAATCAATGCATTTTATGTTAATGTATTTTGTTTAGTTTTCATAATGCTGTACTGATGTAGTGCATTAAAGTTTATCTTTCAAAGTGTTACGATGGAGGTTGAAGCACGGAGAAAGCAGGATCCACATGCAGTACACTTTATTAAATAAACTGAAAACTTCACAAAGACTCAGAACAGGAACAGGGCATCCAACATTAACAGTAACAATACAAGAACTCACAAAGACTGGACTGAAACACAGGGCTTAAATACAAGGGCAAACGAGTTGAACAAGATAACAAGGGGCCGTGGTTAACCAGGGACACCTGGGAAGACTAATAGACATAATGGGGAACTGCTAAAACAAGAAATGACAGGGGAACACAGACTGACATTACAACACAAAGAGTGTTTGTGTGTTTTATAGAAATATTTTTTACCGGGTTTTATTGAATTAAAATGTTTAACTGTATTTTTAATACATTAAAATATATTATTTTCATATTAAATGTTTTTTGGAAAAAATATATTTTTAATATGTTAATAGTGGGTCCTATAGTGTTCTACTAATACATTATTAATAAGCTGAAATTATATTTAAAATATACTTGGAACACATTAATATGAAGCTAAAAATATACTAATGCTGTATTTCTAAAGTCGATTTAAAGTGTATTAAAAATACACTTTAAAGAAGTGCTATTATATTACACTAAATGTACTTAAAATAGTTCCATTTTAACACAATTAAGAATAATAAAATATATTACAATTACCTTAAAATTGTACTTAAATACACATTAAAGTACACTTAATATACTTGAAGTTGTTTCAAAATAACACATTTAATACATACTTAATACAGTAAACTTAAAATACATTAAGTATATCAAAATAAGTACAATTTAAATATATTTCCTTTTCACCTGGGATGACTCAAGTGTTACTACATGATCTAGTCATGTTTTGTGCAACCAAACACAAAAGTCATTTCAAGCGTTTGAGATTTTTGGTGAACTTTTAAATAGTATACTTTTAGAAAATTTCTTTAGAAGTATGTAGGAACACTTGAGTCATTACTAGTTAGTTCCCATGATCTTCACTTTAGAATACGGATCCAAATAATTAGTAATTCCCATAGAAGTATGTAGTAACACTTGAGTCATTACAAGTTTGTTATCATGATTCTTACAGTAGTTACTAATGAAAAGCCAATAAAGTGTAGAATCTTCTAATCACTCACAAGATATGCACACACACACACACACACACACACACACACATATATGAGCTAGGACATAAAAAAATATTTTTTTTTTGGGATGTAGGTTAAATAATAAAATAACTGTATGTGGTATTTAGGTGGCTGATGACTCAATATGTTCCAGTACTCACCATGACTCTAGTGATTTAATGCCAGTCCAGAGGAATGCCGGAAAATTGGCCACAGGACAAGTAAGGTCCCGACAACTACATTTAAAAATCCATTTCTTTAAAATTATTCAGTTGATAAATAGACAGCATAAGCCAATTATTAACAGCTTTCCCAAATCATTAAGTCTGCTATGCTATTACATATTGATAATGTAAACAACCTTGTGTATTCGTTTACAGTAGTTAAAATGTTAATGTAGTGCTAGTAATTTGTCCTGCATTGGTTATTAATTAGTCTTGCATGAATTATGAAACTTTTTCTGTAGTTCTCTGGGAAGCATTAAAAAAATAGTAGTTATTGATTAGTTAATAGTGAAGTACCACTTTTATCTGTGCGTATTACTTACTAGATCGTTAATCAGAGTTTCTTGTTAGTTAATAGTAGTTACTAGATTGTTAATATTGTGTTACTCATTGGTTCTTGTGTAGTTATTCATTAACGAAGGAACCGTATTCTAAAGTGTTACCCCAAGGATGAATATGTAAAATATTCATTCATTAGAAAAAGCTGACACATCATAGTAGTAGGAAAGGGCTAGAAATTTACGCAATTTACACACATACAGGCACATAATTATTCACAGGGAAAAGTCAGTTGGAGTGCTCATGTTAAGGTCTGTTTGTTCAGTCAGTCTTTGTCCAATCTCCGTTGTATTTAGGATGTGTTGCTGCCTGTTCTGCTGTCCTGTATATCACTCCATTAAACCTTCATTTTAGAAAGTTGACTTCAACTTCTGTCTTCCTGCAACCACCCATGACAGGTATAGTGCGCAAAGTACATAGACAAATTGACTAAACTACACGCAATTGCTCTTAGCAATTAATCTAAGGGAAAATGCAACACTTGCATTAAAACGTGTCATTTATGGCATTTACACAAAGTACGCACTCAAAATCTGGTACCAATTCGGTAATGGCCTATTTGACCTTCCTAATTCAGCTCAATTTTAGTTAGGTCCCCTGCACTGGTATCCCCTTTTTTTTATTATCTTAAAAATATTTTAGTAGGTTTCACTTATTTTGATGGTCCCTTTAACAAATTCTGTTGACTTTAAGTCATGTTGCACCTACATGTCTACTAACTCTCATTAGAGTATTAGTAGACTGGTAGGGTTAGGGTTAGAATAAGTAGATATGTGGTTGTGAAGTTACTTATAGTCAGTAGAATATCTGTTGGAGGACAATAAAGAGTTAGCAGATATTAAAGGGTTAGTTCACCCAAAAATGAAAATTAAGTCATTAATTACTAACCCCCAGGCTGTACCAACCCCGTAAGGCCTTCGTTCGTCTTCGGAACACAAATGAAGATATTTATGATTAAATCTGAGAGGTTGATCACTCCTCCATAGGCTGCCTAAGGGAATGAAACTTGACGGCCCAGAAAGTCATTAAAGAAAATGTTTAAATATTCCATGTCGCAACAGTGGCTCAACTATAAGTTTATCAAGCGACGAGAATACTTTTTGTGCGAAAAAACAAACAAAAATAACGACTTTATTCGACTATTCCTTTTCTTCCTTGTAGGCCTGAAACGAGACTTCAAGAGATTTCCAAGAGATTTCCAAGCGCGAGAACTTACTGAAGTAGTTGAAGGAGATCGCAATTCTCGCGCATGCGTCGTAGAAATCTCTTGAAGTCTCGTTTCAGGCTTTACGGGGTTGGTACAGCATGGGGGGTGTAATTAATGACTTAATTTTCATTTTTGGGTGAACCCTTTTAAGCAGACACTCTACTAATAATTTAATGAGTAAGTTGACATGTAGGTGCAAAGTTACTTCAAATGGGACCATCAAAATAAAGTTTTACCTTTGGGTAATACTACTGCCTTCCAAGAACTGGTATTTCCTTTAGATGTTATTTAGTTAGTTCAATGATGTATAACCAGAGAGAGAGAGAGTACCACCTGCACTGTGATGCTTAACCCTCTGGGGTCGGCAATCACGCCGGCGTGATCTGCTCGCTTTTTTTCTTATCAGTGCAAAAGAGACTCAAAATACTCGGTTGATTTTGATCTTACATATAAGTGTTATACATCATTAGATCCTGTTAAGTTTCTTTTTTTTGTGGATACTCACAATAAAAACAAAGTGTTGTGCTTTTCACCAAATAAAGAAAAACAAACATGATGCGAGTTCTGCGTTCTCTCTGTCAGTGAAGTCTATTCTGAAACGCGTCCTAAGATTAACTGTAACTCCGCGATTACTTGTCACACAGGCACGAGATATTTTTCTTTATGAAGCTTGAAAAAACAAATATTCTCAGTTTATGCAATCCATTTGAAACCAAGGAGAGGTCCAGTTTTTTCTTTCTCCCCTCATTATTTTTAATGAGTTGAGGCCGCCACTCCCCCGGCGCTATTCACATGTAAATAGTTTAGGTGATCGCACACGCCCCCGATCAATGCCATAAAAACACAAAGATTCTTCATGAGATTCACTGATAGTTCATCGCGTTTTGAGGATGGCACGCTACTCCGGTGAAAAAGCCCTTCAGATGATTCTGGACAGCGAGGAAGAATTCAACTTTTCCTCAGAGGAAGATTGTAACTCGGACGAGGAACGGCTGCATTTTGAAGAGCGAATTGACCCCGCCGAGGATACAAGTTCAGAGTAAGTTGTTTAGTGTTATATACTTCTTTTTCTGATAATATAGAACTCAGACTATATTTTGCCCAGCTTTTGACATCTTACACTGATAAAATTAATCTGCTTGATTTACTTAAAAAATATAATGATTTTTTTTGCATAATTTTATTACGTAGATCCAACAAGACTAGTCTTTGTAGAAACTACTTAATTTTTCTGTATGTTGAAATAAAATTTTCACATAAAGTTAACTTAATCTTAGCATTGCTCTAGTAATTTGTGTGTGTGTGTGATCTACATAACTTTAAGAGTTCTAAATGTGTATTTTTGATTGAATCCAATTGAATTGAATTACAAATTTCAAGTGGGATCTACTTTGTTTTAAAAAAAATTGTTAGTGTATTTTAAGTTACATGTACTCAAATTTTCTAATTAGCAACTTAGTATTTCTACTGAAAGTATAAATGCAAATAGTTATTTTTTTACTACTATTTACTAGTTCAACACTGGTACTTGTAAACAGAATGCCAGTAGAATGTGCTCATCAAATATGGAAATCTAGTTATTTACAATACATAAAGCTGACATTTTGGCCATTTGATAGTAAAAACTGACAAGGTCAGTATAAAAAAAAAAGTATAATAAAATATATACACCTTACAGGTTGAGACATTGTGTACAATAGAAAATTGTGCTTCATGGTGGTGCTAAAGGAAAACTCATCAAGTGAAAGTTGACAGGCTTTATTGTCTTCAGGAATATGGTCACAAAATTCCCCTTAATCCATTCAATACATAATCCATTCAATTTCAAGATATGCATGTTCCGTGAATGTACTTGTTCATTCAACTTTCGACCTATAACCCATGTTGAACCATGTTGCAAAACCTACAATCAAATAAATTAAATGAGATTTCTCACCGGCAATCGGGTGAAAGAGACAAGTTTAGCCATCTAGCTCCATAGACTCCCATTCATTTTGCACTCATGGGCGATCACCCCCAGTGGAACTCTGGTGGAACTACAACCAAAATTCTGTACAATAGGACTTAATAGGGAGAGGGCAGGCTCTCCGTAGACAGGCTCTGGCTGAACTGATGACAGTGAAGATGACACGTAAATACAAGCAGACAAGTCCAAATGAAAACAAACTAAACCAAACACCACTGTGACAGAACGCCCCTCCCCGCAAGGCGCGGTTTGTGAGGAGGAGGAGGAGCAGGCGGAGGGCTGTCAACAGGAGTGGGCGAAGGGCTGGAGAAGGCAGGCAGAATATCCGGAGAAGAGCTTGGCAGAGGGGTGATAGGTCCAGAGGGAAGGATGATGATCCATGGTGGAGCCAATGGAGGGAGGAGCCATGGAAGCTGAAGGGCAGGAGGTTTTAGGGCGATGACGGACAGAGGCGGAACCGATGGTGGAGGATGACAGGGAGGAGACGGAAGTTCGCCGGGCCATAGAGGAGCAGAGGGTTCAGAGGGCCACAGGGAAGCCACTGGCTCGGGCGACTGAGGTGTAGACGGGGACACAGAAGGGCGCAGTGGAGACAGAGGGACTGAGGACCAAGGACGAGCAGAAGGGAGTGAGGAGTCCAATGGAGCCGGGGGGGGGGCGAAGGGACGGGTGTAGCCAGAGGAGTGCAGTCCAGAGGTGAGAGTAGGTCGACGAGCGACCTAGGCGGATCCGGGGGGATGAGGGAGCCTGGCAGAACTGGTGAACGGATGGGCCACAGCGGAGACGAAGGAGGTAGGAGCCAAGGGTGAGCCAGTGGACTGATCGGCCGGTGGTTGGAGTCAGATCCAGGGCATCCACAGTCCATGATGGCGCTGAGGACTGGAAACCCCTCAGCGAGCCCACCATTCCAATGGTGTCTTGAGGGTGAGTGACAGGGCTGACAGGAGGCAGAGGAGATGAGGATGACGGCCGGATGATGAGAGGAGGTGGGAGAGGGAGATTGGGTGGGAATTCAGGAACAGACTCAGGAACAGACAAAGGAGTAGCAGCGGCCATCTCCGCTGAGGGCTCGGGCGGCGGCCATCTTGGGACGAGACTCAGGAATGGTGGTCTGGACGGGACAAGGCTCTGGAATGGCGGCGGGCATCTTAGGACGAGGCTCTGCAATGGCGGCGGCAATCTTGTCTGAAGACACAGGCACGGCAGGCATGACGTGAAGAAGCTCAGGCTCCGAACTAGGCTCTGTGTGGCGAGCGGGCTCCGAACTGAGCTCAGTGGGAAGTCCCTGAGTGGACTCCAGAGAGCGTAGTGGAGCGGACTCTGAAGAGTGGAGCAGGCTCTGAAGAGCGGACTGGAACTGAGGAAAAGAAGGCACAGGAACGGATCCAGTCGATGTGGCGACGAAGCTGGCTGGTGTTTGTGGTTGAGCGGCGATGTCATCGTCAACCTCACCCACGGTGAAGGTTGAGCCACCCAACCACAGCACATGATCCAGGTATTGGGCGAAAGTGATGATCGTCCACACAGTCTTTAGGACGTCATCTGCCCAGTTTACCTCATGATAAATCTCCAGGAACTTTTTTGGAAACAGGTCACCAGTCGATTTGCAGGATTTACGAGGGTGTGGAGAACGCCCATGTTCTCCTCTTCCACTCTTTAAGCTTTTGGTCCAATCTTCTGTCATGGGGGGGGGGGGGGGGGGGGGGTGGAGGGAGACAGAAGAAGATGAAGGTATATTTTCCAACACAAAGGTTTGATGGGAGTAATATACAGGACAACAGAACAGGCAGCAATACACACTAAATACAACGGAGATCAGACAAAGACTGACTGAACAGACGGAACTTAAATGCAAACACAGATGACACTGAGTAACGGAACACAGGTGATACAGATGACGATGATTGACTAAACACAGGTGGCCCCGGGAGCCAAAGCAGTGATGTCTAAGAATTGTTTCCAATATTTACCCCCCCAAAAAAATTAAAACCTTTAAGTAAAAAAAATGCATATATTTCTCCCAACTGGATATTAATATAAAAGGTTAGATTAGACATTTTAACAGGCTATTATTATTAATAATAATATTATTATTAATAAATTTTTCTTTTCTTTTTATATTTAGACACCTGGCAAATAGAGGAACTATCCACAAAAGCTGCTTCAGAGTGCTGAATATATATATATATATATACACACACACATTTACATATATATATTAGGGCTGTCAGTTAAACGCGTTATTAACGGCGTTAACACAACCCCATTTCAACGGCGTCCATTTTTTTATCGCGCGATTAACGGTCTTTTTGGCGTAGCAAACTTTTTTTTCACATGCTATTACAACAGGACGCGGCATGCGCGGCGCTGCGCTATGAAACCCATTCATTTCAATGGCTTGCACCGCGCGAGGATGTTTTGCGGATCTAGCTAGACCGGAAACAAAACAACAGGCGCGCCGCACACACTTTTGGGCTTGCGAGCCGGCCAAATAGTTGGTTAACGTTATGCTTTGAGTGGATGACGAGCGCGAGACGCCGAAATGGAGGCCAATAAGATTCGAATGGAAAGTTTACTTTTAAAAAGTTGCCAAATGGTTCCATTGACAAGACCAAAGCGATCTGTGTGTTTTGTCGTTGTGAACTCTGAGCTATCATCATCACAGCGCGTCCAGTCTGAAATACCACTTGATGGACAAGCGCGCACACACACACACACACACACACACAGCTGATGCGAATTCTCCGCCCCCTCGTCAATATCAGGACCTCGTCAGTATTTCTTTCACCCTTGTATTAATGGACAGTGCATTGAGAGATTATTTGCTCGAGTGAAAATGTTAGTGTGAAATTGAACACAGTATATCAATGTTGTTTTCAATAAAAAACATTTGCACAAAGCAAGCGATCCACTTTTCCATGTGGATAAGAGCATTAAAATTAGAAAAAATAATGGGACAAAAAGAAAATCAAGAGACATTTAGAATAGATAAAAAATAATTGCGATTAATCGCGAGTTAACTATGACATTAATGCGATTAATCGCGATTAAATATTTTAATCGTTTGACAGCCCTAATATATATATAGACACATTCCTCAAACACGAGATGCAACCATTGTGACCGTCGGAGGGGGACAGGGAACGTCCGCATCCAGAAATGCACGTATGGAGTGACATCTTGAAAAAGACGCAAATGCACCTGTGTTGCTCTTTCAGGAAATGGGACCCATCACCAGTGCAGGAGCACACAGGGGAATGACCACGGCAACACTGAACTGAAACAGTGAGGCACTCAATTCTTTGCCCTCTAACCAACCGTCAACAAAATCAAGCGTAACGTCAGTTCTGGCAGGTCACGTTAGTCAAGCTCACATCAGCTGATCCACGTCTACCTATAGGAATACGACGCCTATCACTGTATATATAAGCTCCTTTAGTATTATCAGCAGCTATCGCATTTCTCAGGAGCTAATTACCCTCCTCCTCTCCCCAGTCAGGATTTGGCATTCTGATTCCCCTTGCATCAGAATAAATTCTCAAATTATGTTGTACTTTAAAATCTTGAATTAATTATATCTGCATACATTCATGTTGGTTCTGTTCTGTTTACCTTAAGGGTAACCCCTGCTCTTAGCCATGCTAGGCTGCATGGATGAGCAGGGAGTTCTCGCCCAGAACGGAACCATACCACTTATCCAAATTGTATGCTAATTGTCAATCGTATTTGATGATAGTGGTCCTGACAGAACACACATAAATGATGCTGTTAAAACAGCAGTTGAGAGCTCAGAACCTTGTCAATCATCAACTTGTCTTCCAGAAGAACAATCATCAGCTTGTCATCACGGATCATTGATCATCACGGATCGTTGCTCCTCGAAATGAAACTAAACCAGCACTTCTGAGGAAAATTTTCCAGCATTATTATTATTACGATAGTTTTATCCCTCACAACGTCACAAGATGACACAAAGTACATGAATCCGATTAAACTTGATGTGTTTTATTGACCTGATGTGGGCGTTCACAGGTTTGAATGGATTGCCTCAGATCATTTGCGTTTGAATAGCGCGCACTCTCCGTAGCCGTGTTCACATTAGCAGATAATGAGCTGAAATGAGAACAACTGACATCTCTCTCTTTTCATACAGATTACATAAACAGAGAATATTTATTTTCATTTTGAATTAGATAATGCAATAGTAGACACTTAAATGATTATAAAGATATATTGCTCATGCCTGGGTGAATAGTATTCGCTGAGTTTTGTTTAAGTTTAGAGACGTGCTCCAGAAAAAAAAGTTCACGGAGAGGCAGAAAGCACAGCCTGTTTCAGTGCCGGAGTGGGGCCACTTTTCAGCCTGGGAGTTTCTGGCCCAAGACCGGCCCGGATAAACGGATAAATGAAGCAACAGTTCAGCTCTTACTATTGTGTAGTTTTTATTAATACCATGGTTCAACAATAATGTAAAGGTTAAATAATAATTCACTTAAGCCGAGAAGTTAACAAAAAATATCATGGTCATTATCATTTTTCTGCATGGGTATCAAATTGTGATAATTTACTCCTTTACTACACTCACTTCTGAACAAACAATACATTTTGGTTTATCATGTACCGTCATATACTACTGTTTCTTAAAATTACAGAGGGATTTATGGATATCTACTTTTGTTATCCTGTAAATCAGAATATACTGTCAATAGCCTTAAAAAAATATTTTCGCCATGTTTTTTTGGAATAAAATGTTATATAAATCAGGCTAGGAATAATATATTTACAAATCCCTCAGTAAATGTCTTCATAATATAACTAGGTACAAGACTGGAAAGTCTGGTGTATATAGGAGCTACTGAAGTGGAGATTTCGGACTTGGAGTATGAGAGAAAGGTCATTTTGAGAAAATGGGCTTTAAAGATTTAGCAGCAGCCAATGAGATTGCGCATTCAGAGTTAAATCCCCCCTTTTACTTTCACGATTGGTTGCTGATAAAAAGGAAATGACCATATTTGGATCAGACAGCATTGTACAGGAGAGAGAGAGAGCTTTCTAACGGTGTGTGTGATGACAGGGTGCAGACAGCGATGGCGGAGCAGCGGGATGATTTAGATCGCCAACTTTTGATGAATTTATGAGAAATCTACAGACGCAAACAGACAAAGTGTAGTAAGATAAACACCTTAATGTGTATTTCTGACTTTTTTTCACCACAAGTCTGAAAGAAGACAAATATCCCAAAATCTCAAAATTGACCAGTAAAAAAACGATGTTTTTGCCTGCCGTGTCTCGCCTTAATTATATTTAATATTTTGCTTATGAATAGGTTGACAACGCTACAATGGTATTTGTCGAATAATTACGTTTGCAGCGTTGCTAATGCTAATCATTTCTAGGCCTATCTATCTTTATCTGTTGCCACTTGTGTTTGTCCTCTTGAAAATTAATCTGTAAGCTTGGCACATTTGGCTGCATCCTCCTTCAATGCCTTTCTTTTTTTCAACCTGGCTTTTTCAGCCCCTCCTGGCCTCTTCCTCCGTCCTCCCTGACGCGTACAGTAACGGTCGGGCCGGCCCAGCTATCGGTAGCCTACTACATAGGGCCTACTACCTGAGAAAACGTTATGAAAAAGACGGGCTATGGACCCAACCAACTCTATTTGGAAGAGGAGGGGAGAACTCCCTTACATGGTACAACCCATGCAGAGGCTGCGCGCTTCGGTGTTAACCGTACGTTCACACCGCCGCCGGCGAGAGCGGCAAAATTCGCTCTCGCCGCCCTGCATGCGATGCCGTGGAAAGATTCGTGGACGCTCTGATGCTCTGACGTAGATCGAATGCGTGGTCTTTTTTAAAACTGTATTTAAAGGGGCCGCAAAGCAAACAAGCATGTCGATCGTTATTTTTGCAGAAAATTGATCGATGGAAAGAACTTAACAATTATAGTGACATGTTTGCTAATGAAATAAACAAATTAAAAGCCATTTGTGTGGTGTGGCTTTTGTGTTCATGGTTAAGTGCTATTATAATTTGCATTCCCGCTGAAAAAGTGTTCTAGCACAAAAATCTTGCCTATAAATAGTGTTGCGTGCCTTGTTATCAAATTTAAATGATCAACCTCCTCTATTTTGCTTGGGAACTAATGTGGTCGGAACCAAAAGTTACAGGACTACGTTCTCTGGAATTCTCTCAAACGGAGCACTTCTACATTCCGATTGGTTGCCGCTGAACCGCGTCATTGCATATTACCATAATGTTGACCTGACTTCAACTCTCCTCGCCGCTCTCACCGTCCAAGACGCGCTGCCCTCGCCGGAGCTCGCCACCGGCTCTCATTGAAAATGAATGACTTCCGGCCACTTTGACGCTCTCGCCGTCGCCGGTGTGAACGCACAGTAAGCCGCCTTTCCACTGCAAACGACATTCGTATACGATTGTCGCATTTCGCCCCCCTAGTGTCAGTCGCACGGAACTTTGAAATTGGCCGTGAAGCAACCGTTACCTCGGCTATTCACAATGGTAAAATGAATGATTTTAATGAATGTAATGCATGCATGAATATATCCACACAAAACAAATTACCCTCAATACATCTACAAGAAAAACTTTACAGAGCTAATAAATATAAAAATTGATTTAATAATTGTAACATTTTTTTCTGCCATAATTATTAATAATCGACATTTTACAGAAATAGCGTTTACAGAATAACATTAAAGGGTTAAAATATTGGTAATTCTAGCCTCACGCTCATAGTTTTGATTAGAATACATCAAATCCGGTCGGCTGGTCGCATACGGTCTAGCCGCAGAAGTTCAGATATTTCAACGGATCCAAAGCTCAAATCGTATCCGAATTTTCCGCATACGCATATGATCGGAACTCCCCGCAGCTCCTGTACGACTCTCCATTGGAAATGAATGACTTCCGGTCCAACGGCTGTCGTTTGTCGTGTGCAGTGGAAAGGCGGCTTTAGAATGCGGAACGTGTGTAGCCTTTAAGAGAAGATAGACAACGTGACAAATGTAAAAAAAATAATAATAATAAATACATTTCCTCGACCGGCCCAAAAGTGAAGCGGCCCACCGGGAATTCTCCTGATTCTCCCGATTACCCACCCCGGGCCTGGCCTGTTTATTTTCTTTATTTTACAAAAGCACAATGTTTTGTTTCGATTGTAAGTGGACACATAAAAAAGTAGACAGTTTATTTTTTTCATATTTCTTAAGTATGCATGACCATGAATTAAGTCTATTTTGCTGCTATGTGAAAAAAAATTGAGCAAAACGTGCCGGCGTGTTTGCCGACCCCAGAGGGTTAAGCAACAAGTATGTTGCCCTTAACTGGTTGACCTAAACGAGTATGTTGCCAATATCCACATAAGCCAGAGCAACAAGCATGCTGTCAATACCCAAAATGCTTGGCAGTAAACATGCATTGAATGACAATGCAATGAATGACATGCCGTCTGAAATGAAAATTGAAATATCAAAATGAATCAGCTCCTTGCTTGTGGTTGTATATCCGCAGTCTAGTTCCAGTTTATTTGAGTGACGACTATGAGCTAGAGATGAGAGATGGAGATTTCCTTTTCAATTATCCTTTTCATTAAAAAAATGTTGGTAGATTATCTAATGTTGGTGTAAACTCCCGGTTCACACAGAAATAGCAACACATTATTAATACAGCTGGATGGTTTAATGCAACAAGCGTGATGCTGATACTTGTATATATTTAGGCACAAATATGTAGGTTTTCATAAATTCCAATCACTAGACAAGTTATTTGTTGACGTGTACTGCGTACATTGTCACCTGTCAATGACGTCATAACCTTGTTATACTTGGTTGTAGTTTACCTCTGTAGAAACCAAGAAAATATGATAAATATTTTTTTTTATTTTACACACTACCCCCTCCACAACGATAGAATGGTTACATCCTGATGTTAGCGGCATATGTTGAGCACTATAGATCCAATCTTATGGGGGAAGCATCACCCTAAGCTGGAGCAAGCAAGGACACATGGCAACAAGTGTGTTGCTGTAGTCAATTTAACAATTGTATAGGATCTATTAGCGGAAGCTTACACCCCTAGCGGCAGCAAAATCTGATACAACAAGCATGTTGTATAATTCCGGAACTATTGCTAAAACTAGTGTAGTTTGGCAGGGGAAGCATACACCCTACAGCAGTAGCTCAGACTAGCGGCAACAAAACTGATACAACTGGCATGTTTGTATAACTATAGGACTAGTATTAAAACTATTGTAGTCCGGTCGGGTAAGCATACACCCTCTAGCTCTGAGTCAGATGCAGTGTGCAGCTAAGCTATGAATACAGTGTGCTTCCTCATTCATGAACATGATTTCTGCTACCGTCCTACTGATTCCATCGGCTGTGGAGGTGAAGACGATGACTCCCATGATTCCACACTCCTTCACAGGACCATCAAGCTACAATGTTGTTAGTGTTGAATACCAGACCTCTGCGATGAATCTACTGTGTATTTTGCACAAGTATATGTTACCGATATCTAGATAGCTTTTGCCACAAGCATGTTGCAATAATCGTATAGAATAAAGAACAAGCATTTTTCCAATGCAACCAGATAAGCAAAAAACAATGCTTGATTACTGCAGCATGTTGCTGAGGACAGTATGCGCACAAATAGAAGCCGAAGTAACAAGCATATATTCGATAACATTGCACTAGCAACCACCACCATACAGTACAGATTT
The DNA here is from genome assembly GCA_030578255.1 of Tiaroga cobitis. Lineage (NCBI taxonomy): Eukaryota > Metazoa > Chordata > Actinopteri > Cypriniformes > Leuciscidae > Tiaroga > Tiaroga cobitis. The sequence continues at coordinate 50,115,834 of CM060608.1, read as the reverse complement.
TTGCGCACAAAAGTTTTCTCGTCGCTTGATAAACTTAAGGTTGAGCCACTGTAGTCACTTGGACTATTTTAAACATCGTCTTTACTAACTTTCTGGGCTGGCAAGTTTCAATTACATAGAAGCCCATGGAGGAGTGAGACAGCTCTCAAATTTAATCAAAAGATCTTAATTTGTGTTCCGAAGATGAACGAAAGTCTTACGGGGTTGGAACAACATGAGGGTGAGTAATTACTGACAGAATTTTAATTTTTGGGTGAACTAACCCTTTAATGTTGCGCTTTACATCTTTAGCAGGAGAGAGAAGCAATGTGCACGGAGCAGAAAGGGCTTGAATGAAGCGTGTTAATTGGCTCTGTACGGTAGTGACGAAAGATCATTACCGTAAATGACCCTAAACGGTTGTTTTGACGCATTCCTCACTTTAATCTGTAGAAACGATAAAATGACGCAATTATGACCCACGGTCCGGAGAGAAACCAAGCCAGGGTCCGGAACCATTTGAAAATCGCTGTACTACCATGTAACCAACAAAAGTAATTATTTAAAACACTGTTTTCACTGTAACAGGGGTCACTTCCATATCGCACAGCTTTTTTAAGATCTTGCATGTATTCTATAACTGTGATAGAAATGGTCCTCAATTTCTACAAATTTTCCCAGAATTTCTACTGTATATTTTTTTTAACTTCAATCATAAATACATGTTTTAGATATCAGTTTCAATAATTTTTGAAGGGCTTATAATAGCATGAATGAGATTTAAATTTCCCACTATCTGCAGAACGGAATACACATTATTTTTCAAAGATTGCAATCTTCTTTTCACCTATTCTTTTATAGCTCATGTCCTGTGGGATCCTAAACGATGCATATTAATGATGTGATATACAAAAGTTCAAATGGTGTATCAGGTCATTGGCATTTGGAAGATGCATCTGAGATCAATCAGTAGGATTCTCATATTTTTTTGCGTACACCTATTTTATTATTGCCTTCATACAAAGGCAAAAAAGAACATTTGTCATATGATGGGAGACTCAAAATACCCGCTGCTATTTAAAGATGGAGATGTAACTATTGGAACACTTTTTGCAATCCACAGTAAAGAAACATTACCGTCATTTGACTTTACACAAAAACCTCAACATCTGCTTTGCTCTAGGTTTGTTACATTGGGAAAATAATGCATTTGATAACAACATATTTGTTATCTAAATTAATTTGTAGCATGTAGAAATATATGTATTTAACTTTGTTTACTCATGCAAAACTTAAATGTTTTCACAGTGTGAATCTAATAGATTTTCGGATGGCTCAAACAATGATCTTTGCCATAGAGGAGATTAACACAAGTGAAAATTTGCTCCCGAATGTTTCTATTGGCTACAGAATATATGATACCTGTGGTTCAAGACTGTCTTCCATGAGTGCAACTATGGCATTGATGAATGGTCCAGAGTTTGCAGTAGGGGACAGTTGCAATGGACAGTCTCCTATACATGCTATCATAGGTGAAACAGAGTCTTCAGCCACAGTGATTCTGTCCAGAACTACAGGACCTTTTAAAATCCCAGTGGTAAGAAGCAATAATAGTACAAGTCTGACCTAGTGATACTATACTGATTATGAACTGTTTATTTGTTTCCTGTGCTTTCTTTTCAGATAAGTCCGTCAGCCACATGTGAATGCCTTAGTAATAGAAAGAATTACCCATCATTCTTCAGAACTATTGCTAGTGATTACCACCAGAGCAGAGCACTTGCATACATAGTCAAGCACTTTGGCTGGTCTTGGGTGGGAACTGTGAACAGTGACAATGACTATGGAAACAATGGAATAGCCATATTTCTGAAAACAGCCCAGGAGGAGGGGATTTGTGTGGAGTACTCTGTGAAATTCTATCGAACAGAGCCTGAAAAACTCCAAAAGGTGGTACAGATAATAAAAAAAGGCACTGCAAAAGTAATTGTGGCATTTCTTTCTCAAGTTGAGATGGGCAATCTATTTGATCAGCTAAGTATTGAGAACATTACAGACTTCCAATTGATTGGAGTGGAGGCTTGGATAACTGCAAAAAGTTTGATGACTCCAAACAGTTTTCATGTTCTGGGAGGGTCACTGGGGTTTGCAGTGAGAAAAATTGAGATTGAAGGGTTTGCAGATTATGTTTTAAAGAGATTTTGGAACACAGCATTCCCATGCTCACAGACTGAGGGGAATTCTTCTCAATATGCATTACATTGTAGCGGATATCAGGATCTGATTGCACTGAAAAATTACAATGAAGATGTGACTGAACAAAGATATTCAAGCAATGTATACAAAGCAGTTTATGCCGTGGCTTACTCATTACACAGTCTGCTACAGTGCACGAAACAAGGAGATTGTGAAAAAGGTCTGACAATACAACCACAGCAGGTAAAAAAAAATATATATATATTTTTTGATGTTACCCAAATTTATATCTTTGGTAACATCAAAATGTCTCTGAATTGTCTTGTTTTTCAATAGGTGGTTGAGGCTCTGAAAAAGTTAAATTCCACCATAAAGACAGGAGATAGTGTGTGGTTTGACAGAACTGGTGCAGTTGTAGCACAGTATGAAGTCGTGAACTGGCAGCAAGACTCAGATGGATTAGTCCAATTTAAACCAGTGGGATACTATGATGCCTCACTGCCCCCTGATCAGCGCTTTGTGCTCAACACTGAAAACATAATTTGGGCTGGAGGAAAGCTGCAGGTAAATAGCTTGTGTTGTATTAATCATTAGAATATAATAATTTTATATTATATGTACTCCTCAAAGCTCTGCCCCTCAGAAAATTCAGGAAATAAAACCTTTTTTTATATTTTGTAATAATACATTTTATATTAATACCATTTGCATTTATAAACGGTATAACCGCTAGTTGATTTAGAACTGGTTAGAAGCTAATATAATGTCAAGAGGGAAAAAAAAGTTTCAGTTTTTCTGAATGTAATAGCTGTCATTCCATTTTTGCATAATTTTACACATCAAAGATACAATATTCTATTCTCTATAATACTGATAGATTTATTGTCAATATATCACATAGACCATGTAATACCATGTATAATTTTATTTTACTTTGTAGAAGCCAAAGTCTGTGTGCAGTGAGAGCTGTCATCCAGGCACTAGGAAGGCTGCACAGAAAGGAAGACCTGTCTGCTGCTATGACTGTATTCCATGTGCAGAAGGAGAAATCAGTAATGAGACAGGTAATCTTCAGGCCATCTCAAAGCTTCAAAGAAAATTGGTTAGCTGTTTTTTTTGTATTTTCCTTCTACTGTTAAGGATGCAGGTTCTTATCAAGAGACTTTATCAATGAAGTAATTTTCTCCTTTGTCTCTAACTATAGTAAACACAACTTCCTTTCCAGATTCAAATAACTGCAAGCAGTGTCCAGGGGAATACTGGTCTAATGCTGAAAAAAATAAGTGTGATTTAAAGGCTATAGAGTTTCTGTCATTCACTGAAGTTATGGGTATAGTGCTAGTCTTTTTCTCACTGTTAGGTGTTGGATTAACTGTGCTGGTGGCCATCCTGTTTTACAGCAAGAAGGACACCCCAATAGTAAAAGCCAACAACTCAGAGCTGAGCTTCCTGCTGCTCTTCTCATTGACACTGTGTTTCCTCTGTTCACTTACTTTCATTGGTCGGCCCACTGAGTGGTCCTGTATGTTGCGTCACACAGCGTTTGGGATCACTTTTGTCCTCTGTATCTCCTGTGTTCTGGGGAAAACAATAGTGGTGTTAATGGCCTTTAGGGCTACACTTCCAGGAAGTAATATCATGAAATGGTTTGGGCCTGCACAACAACGACTCAGTGTTCTTGCTTTTACACTTATACAGGTTATTATCTGTGTGCTTTGGATAACAATATCTCCTCCTGTTTCCTACAAAAACATGAAATATTATCATGAAAAGATCATTCTTGAGTGCAGTCTGGGTTCCACTATAGGTTTCTCTGCTGTACTGGGTTATATTGGTCTACTGGCTGTATTGTGCTTCTTTCTTGCCTTTCTGGCTCGCACACTACCTGATAACTTCAATGAAGCCAAATTCATCACATTCAGTATGCTCATATTCTGTGCTGTATGGATCATATTCATTCCAGCTTATGTCAGTTCTCCTGGAAAATTTACTGTAGCTGTGGAGATATTTGCTATTTTAGCCTCAAGTTTTGGTTTACTGTTCTGCATATTTGGACCTAAATGTTATATCATCCTGTTTAAGCCTGAAAAAAACACAAAGCAACATCTGATGGGAAAGAATCCACCTAAATCATTTTGAGAAATGAAATAAAGTGGATATTAACAGTGATGCATGGAATTTACAAAAGTAATTTGAAATTTCAATAATAAATACACTTATGCATTTATGTAAATTATAACAAGTATAAAAAATAAATAAAATAAAAATCTGACGGTGATGTATTCATAAAGAATCCTAGCCTCATGTTTACATGTCAGTGTGGTGATGTTACGTCAATCTAACCATACGCATTATTTCATGTAATTTTGAACAGGATCCATTGCTGATTATAATATGTAATATGAATTTGTTATCTGTATTTGTCAGCTCTGCAAATTGTAACTGCCAGAAAAGTTTCTTATTGATGCTGCAAATCATAGTTCTTAAGCCCTGCTCCTGGAGGGCCACTGTTCTGCATATTTTAACTCCAACTCAAATCCGACACTCCTGAAGTAGCTAAGCAATATCTTAAGGATAACTAGAATGTACATTTCCTGAAGAAAATGTGAGTGCTGCTTGCAGTGGCAAAACTCGGCACTCGGTTGCTAGGGTGTTGTGCATGATTGAATACGAGCCAACAACCATGTCTGTACGATGTTCTGGTGCCGAGATATAGCTTATTCATGTGTTTGTATGCTTACTAGGGTACTCTATATGGTTGCTATGGTATTGCTAGGCGGTTGCTAGGGTATTCTGGGTGGTTCTATTACGTTGCTAGGCGGTTGCTATGGTGTTCTGGGTGCCTTTAGCAAGCACCACTAACTAGAAAATTACAGACAGGCAGGTTTGATTACGATTTGAAATTAAATTCTACAGAACAGTTGCCTTCCAGCTAGCAAGGTAGTGCTTATTCAAGAAATCCTTTTTCGAAGTTTAGTTGCTGTTGCCACACTTGCAGTTGTATTAATGTTGTGAGCTATGTGCTATGGAATTTAGAAAATCCATTATTATGGTAGTGCTAACCAAGGGTGCATTTCCCAAAAGCATCGTTGGCCAACTATGATCGTAATTTCCATTGAACTCTATTGGTAACGACGGAACTTGCGACCATAGTTGGCTAACGATGCTTTCGGGAAATGCACCCCTGGTAGTGTCACATTCACGTTAGTTTAAACTCGTTATGTTTTGTCACCAACTGCCTTCATCACTCATTTGTTGTCACGGACACTAATTACATTCGGCTGCACACTCATCAGTAACCATCATTAACACCTGCATATATGTTCAGTTCTGGTTGAGTTCAGTGTCCGGTGTCGTCAACGTTAAGTGTGTGTTGCTCTCTGTTTGCCTTGTTGAATCTCTTATTAATAAACCTTCGTGTTGGATATTATCCGTCTTCCTCATCTGTCAATACACATTTATTTATATAGCGCTTTTTACAATACGATTGTTTCAAAGCAGCTTTACAGAGATAACAAGAAAATAATGCAAGATTACATTTCAGAAGGTTGCTCATGCATACTTTGTGGTTGATATGTGCCTTCGATGCGCACTTTTGCAGAGCCCACACTGATGCAAGCTCTACAGCACACTTCTTTTCGACAGTCAAAGCAGGGTTACGTTTTTCAGGGTTCGTACGGTCATGAAAAACCTGGAAAAGTAATGGAATTTTAAAATGGCAATTTCCAGGCCTGGAAAAGTTTTGGAAAATTAATAAACTCAGAAAGTTTTGGAAAAGTCATGGAAATTTGTTTTTTTGTGTTCTTGAGTTTGTTTAATTGATAATATTGGTTAAACAAATTGCAATACTTTTTTCAATCGGGCGATCAGTCACATCACGTGACTCTGTTCTCTGCGTAAGGGTAACGGCAACTCAGTTGCAGCTGAGCAAAAATCAGCAATGCCGGGAAAATGTCGATTTAATAATGTTTGGCTTCAATCTGAAAAGTATAATGCATGGCTTGAGAAAGACCAGGACCTGGGACGTGCAAAATGTAGACTTTGTCATAAAACGTTTGACATTTCGAACATGGGAGAAGCAGCGCTATCTAGCCATGCTAAAGGTGCAAAGCACCAGTCTGCCGCTGCAGCTGCGCGCCAGTCAGCTTCCAACCCGATCGCTGGCTTTTTCACCCAGGTGACTGACGTGACACCCTCTGCCAGCTGCAGTGCTTCCCTCTCCTCCACCACAAAGCAAGGGACCATTTTGAGTGCTGTGTCCAGAAACGAAACCCTAACTGCAGAGGTACTGTGGGCGCTAAAAGTGGCTAATTCTCACTATTCTTACAAGTCTTGTGAAGACATCAGCCAGCTTTTTCAGGTCATGTTCCCCGACAGTCAGATAGCTACAAGATTTACATGCGGTGAACGCAAGTGCTCGTATATGTGTACTTTTGGACTGGCTCCTTATTTTAAGAAACTGACTTTGGCTAGTTTATCAAAGCAACGAGTATATGTCATGTTATTTGATGAAAGCCTGAATCACTATTTACAGGCTAAACAGTTAGACATGCATGTCAGGCTATGGGACGGGTCCGAGGTGAAGACTAAATACATCGGCTCAGAGTTTTTGGGCCATTCGTCAGCTCAAGACATCGCTGAAAAAATGAACAACTTGCTTTCAGAGATCGGAATCAAAAATCTTGTCCAAATCTCAATGGACGGGCCGAACGTGAATTGGAAAGTATTTGAAACTCTCCAGAAGCAAGTGCAGAATGATGTAGGAAAGTCACTAATCAACATAGGTTCGTGCGGGTTGCACATACTACACAATGCGTTCAGACATGGATGTAAATCCGCTGGATGGGAAGTCGAACACGGACTATCTAGCCTGTATTGGCTGTTTCATGATTGCCCTGCTCGTCACGAAGATTTTGTGACAGCAACCGGATGTGACACACCCATGCTCAAGTTTTGCAAGCATCGGTGGATTGAAAATGTCAATGTGTCAGAAAGAGGATTGCTGCTCTGGCCACATGTCAAAAAATACATTGACATGGTAGAGAGAGGTGAGCTTCTCAATCCAAAAGTGAAGTCGTTTGATGAGGTGAAGATGCGATGTGCTGATCCTCTCTTTCCAGTGAAAGTGGAGATATTTAACAGCATTGCGAGAGAAATCGACCCCTTCCTCACCATGTATCAGTCAGACCAGCCCATGCTGCCTTTCCTTTCTGATGACATGTACAAACTGATTAAAGGTAAGGATAAACATGGATTGTGTGATTGCTAATGTTTTATTGTACACATTGCAGTAATTAGAAACGCACGCAAATATATAAAATGGTATTTTTTTCTGTCGTTTTTCATGTCACAACTTTTCTAGTGCAAGATATTGCATAAGTTTAATTAGGTGAAAAAAAGAATAGCACGTTTTTGTGTATCGAAATGCGCTACACGGGACAATGGCATGAATTAAACGTAAAGTCTAGTGAAGTTTTTTTGTTTTTTTTTTTTTTTTTACTTGAGCGACACCTACTGGTAAAGTGTTTTAATTTTTTGTCGCTTTTCCCCTTATAACAGCAGAAATTACTTTAAATACTCGGTCATAGAAATAAATAAAAAAATAAATATAAAATATATGATTATTTAAAGTAATGTGAATGGTAATTGTTTAGACTATATTTCATTTGTCTGTTACAGTTATTGTAATGTTCCTTCTTGAAGTCCAATAGATTATTGATATTTAAATGTTTACAAAATAAAAGTGTTAAGCTCAAAAGATAATTTAGAACATTTTATTTGTTTGTAAATTTGCAATTGATCAAACTGAATAATAAAACCCCTAATTTAAAAAATAATTTTTTTTTTTTTTTTTTTTTGCAGGCCTCATGGGACGATTTCTGAAGGAAAAGCACTTGCAAGAGGCCACATCTACTCTAAAGCTCCTCCAGGTCCCTTTTCAGGACAGCGGTCTGCACAAGGATAGTTCTCAGATTGATATTGGATTTGCAGCACAAGTCACTCTCAACCAACTCAAGTCTTCCAAAAACATTTCAGAAAGGCAAAGACTAGAGATTAGGATGGACTGCAAGAAACTCTTGATTGCACTCCTTGAGAAGTTGCTGAAAAAGGCTCCAGTGCATCACACATTAGTGAGAAGCATGCAGTGCCTTGACCCGAGACGTATGGCTGAATGTAAAGAACTGTGCGCAAGTCAAATGAGAAGAATGCTGCACATACTTGTAGGAGCTAAACATGTAAATGAGGCTATGTGTGATGACATCCTTCGAGAATTTAGAGAGTTTTGTGATTTGGCTGCTCTTCAGGCAAAGTTCAGGGAATTTGACCCGAAAAACACTCGAGTGGACACCCTGTTGCATGAGACAATGGGGACAAAACCATCATTTTCCAAAGTGTGGGATGTTGTGAAGATTCTGCTTGTATTGTCACATGGACAGGCCAGTGTTGAAAGAGGCTTTTCCATCAACAAAGAGTTAATCGTTGAGAATCAGAGGGAGATGTCTCTGGTGGCTCAGAGGCTCATTGTTGACCATGTCAGATCTGTAGGGGGCATAACCAAGGTGGAGATCACAAAAGAGCTGCTTCTTTCAGCTGCAGGAGCCAGGCAGAAGTACCATGGCTACTTGGAAGAGGAGAAGAAAAAGAAAGAACAGCAAGCTGTTGACTTGAAGAGGAAGGCCCTCACAGATGATCTAGATGATTTGAAAAAGAAGAGGGCTAGAATGGAGGCAGATATTTGTGCTCTTGAGAAATCAGCAGATGAATATGCTGAAAAGGCAGAATCCTCAAGCAATCTCACCTTTATCACCAAATCCAACAGTTTCCGTAGAACTGCAAAAGAAAATAAAGCATCTCTGCAGAAAATTGGAAAACAGATTGACGAGAAGCTTGCAGAAATGAAAAAATAAACGCTGTTGATTGTTTTTGGGGAATGGAGAATTAAAATACAGATGTTAACTTGTTAAAAATGGTTATCCGGTGAAGTTAAATTTTCTTCAGTTTAAGTTAATGACAAAGTTGCTGGACACTTTAATTAGGGCCCAAGCCTTGAAAAGGCGAAGGCCCTATTGTTTTTCTAAGGATTATTATTATTATTATTATTATTATTATTATTAGGGCCCAAGCCTTGAAAAGGCGAAGGCCCTATTGTTTTCCTAAGGATTATTATTATTCTTCTTCCGACTTATTAGGGCCCAAGCCTTGAAAAGGCGAAGGCCCTATTGTTTTCCTTAGGATTATTATTATTCTTCTTCCGACTTATTATTAGGGCCCAAGCCTTGAAAAGGCGAAGGCCCTATTGTTTTCCTTAGGATTATTAGGGCCCAAGCCTTGAAAAGGCGAAGGCCCTATTGTTTTCCTAAGGATTATTATTAGGGCCCAAGCCTTGAAAAGGCGAAGGCCCTATTGTTTTCCTAAGGATTATTATTTATTATTATTATTATTATTAGGGCCCAAGCCTTGAAAAGGCGAAGGCCCTATTGTTTTCCTTAGGATTATTAGGGCCCAAGCCTTGAAAAGGCGAAGGCCCTATTGTTTTCCTAAGGATTATTATTTATTATTATTATTATTATTTTACTACCTTTTGGGCACTTTTGGGGGCCTTAACGTGCTCGAAAACTCTTGAAACTTTGCACACATCTCAGAACCCGCGGCCATCAGGGCCGGGCTGAAGCTGGTACCCGGGCGTGGCAGGGGGGCTCGACAGCGCCCCCTGGAACGGGGTTTGAACACTTGGTCCATAAATCAAACACGCTTGCATGTAATAATATGAAACTCAGTACACATATAGATCTCATCGGTTCATATATACTTCATGCTCTTACTTTTTACCCCAGCCCAACAGGAAGTCGGCTATTAAGGGTTGTTTGGAAAACACATGCAATGGAATGTGAAATACTCCTCCTAGAGAATTCAAACACACGGCACGAAACTCGGTCAGCATGAAGTCAAGACACTGAGGATGAAAAATTGCCAGGGGATTTTTGATATCTCGAACGGTTTGGCCGTGGCGAGTAAACGAAATTATGGCGAGAAACGTGAAACAGGAAGTGTGTTATAACTACTGCATACATTAACTAATCTCGATGAAACTTCAGCAGTGTGTTCGTTGTAAGAGCCCGATCACATGGATGTGACTATTGTGAGTCAAAGTTATAGCGCCACCAACTGGAAGCAGGAAGTGTGTCACTTTCAAAATGCTTTTAAATCACCCTCTTATTTTTACCCGATTTGCTTCAAACTTCATGTGCATAATGTAGACACACGCCAGATGTAGACCTGTGAAAGGATTATTGATATCTTAGATACTGTTGCCATGGCAATGCATCAAACATTAATATTCCTTTTTTTAAGCTTTTTCATGCTTTTTTATGCTTTCGGGCACTTTTGGGGTTCTTAACGTGCTCGAAAACTCTTGAAACTTTGCACACGGGACAAAACCCGCGGCCATCAGGGCCAGGCTGAAGCTGGTACCCGGGCGTGGCAGGGGGGCTCGACAGCGCCCCCTTGAACGGGTCAGACAATTTGGTCCATATATCCAACACGCTTTACCCTATTTGCTTCAAACTTGATGTGTATAATGTAGACACAAGCCAGATGTAGACCTGTGAAAGGATTGTTGATATCTTAGATGCTGTTGCCGTGACAACGCATCAAACTTTAATATTCTTTTTGGATACTTTTGAGATTCTTAGCGCACTTTTGGGGCCCTTAACATGCTCAAAAACTCTTGAAACTTTGCACACGGGTCAGAAACCGTGGCCATCAGGGCCGGGCTGAAGCTGGTACCCGGGCGTGGCAGGGGGGCTCGACAGCGCCCCCTGGAATGGGGTCCGAAAACTTGGTCCATAAATCAAACAGGCTTTACCCGATTTGCTTCAAACTTGATGTGTATAATGTAGACACACGCCAGATTTAGACCTGTGAAAGGATTGTTGATATCTTAGATGCTGTTGCCGTGACAACGCATCAAACTTTAATATTCTTTTTGGATACTTTTGAGACTCTCAGCGCACTTTGGGGGCCCTTAACGTGCTCAAAAACTCTTGAAACTTTGCACACGGGTCAGAACCCGTGGCCATCAGGGCCGGGCTGAAGCTGGTACCCGGGCGTGGCAGGGGGGCTCGACAGTGCCCCCTGGAACGGGGTCCGAAAACTTGGTCCATAAATCAAACACGCTTGAATGTAATAATATGAAACTCGGTACACATATAGATCTCATCGATTCATATATCCTTTGTACTTTTACTTTTTACCCCAGCCCAACAGGAAGTCGGCTATTATGGTTTGTTTGGAAGCGTATGCCCCTGGAATTCGATATACTCCTCCTAGAGAATTCAACCAATCGCCACGAAACTCGGTCAGCATGAAGTCAAGACATTGAGCATGAAAAATTGCCAGGGGATTTTTGATATCTCGAACGGTTTGGCCGTGGCGAGGAAACGAATTTATGGCGAGAAACGTGAAACAGGAAGTGTGTTATAACTTCAGCATACAGTAACTGATCTTGATGAAACTTTAGCAGTGTGTTCGCTGTAAGAGGCCGATCACATGGATGTGACTATTGTGAGTCAAAGTTATAGCGCCACCAACTGGCAGCAGGAAGTGTGTAACTTTCAAAATGCTTTTAAATCACCCTCTTATTTTTACCCGATTTGCTTCAAACTTTATGTGTATAATGTAGACACACGCCAGATGTAGACCTGTGAAAGGATTATTGATATCTTAGATACTGTTGCCGTGACAACGCATCAAACTTTAATATTCTTTTTGGATGCTTTTGAGACTCTTAGCATGCCTGAAATTGCTTAAAATTGCATGAAACTTGACAGACAGATCACATTTATTAGCCAGTAGACATGTGCAAAGTTTCAGAAACGGGCGTGGTGCAGGGGCTCAGTAGCGCCACCTTTTGTGACAAAAGTGTGTGTGTGGGGGGGGGTTAGTTTCATCTACAGTTACAAAACTTTTTCAACTTGATGAAAATACATTAAAGATGCTAAATTGTGAACGGATATTGAATATCTCAAACGGTTTTGCTATGGCGAGGGATTATGTCAAAAAAAGAATCAGGAAATGTCTCATATCTTTCTAAAATGTAATTATACACCATTTATTTTTCTATAAAATTATACTAATATTAGAACTAAACCCATTGTCTTCCTTTTTTTCAATTTAAGATTTATGTTTAAGTTTAAAAACAGCCAGAATGGTTGTTTAGCCAAAAAAAAAAAAAAAAAAAAAAATCATTCATAGTGCTTTACTGCCCTCTTGTGTTCAAAATCAGGTAGGCCAATTGATGCTACTATGGGAATATTTTCCCACCGTGACTCCGCTGGGGGCTTTAAAATCGCTAACTTGAAAGCGAAAGTAACGGACGTCTCCACAAGACGTGCAGCTGTGAGCATTTTCGTTTCATTTTAAAAGAAGCCCCATTTCGGGGGCGGATTTCTTGAATGTATTTTACAAAATCACAATGTTGTGTTTGATTGCGAGTATCCAAAAATAAGTAAACACTTTGCAGTTTGAATGATCTTCTTGAATAAAATGACGGAGTAGCCAATGTTTCCACTGTTCGATCGCGGACGTCCACACGGACATTGATAATGGTGGCGCGTGCAGAGCGCGTGCTTGAATTGTGAGTTCAATAGTCTATTATTTTTCACGGAAAACACAACAACAAAAGAGTATAATGATAGATTCGCTTAAATAGGCGCTTTTACATAAAATAGCCTATTCCGTCATCATCTTTTCAGTCAGCTCTTCACTCTCGTGATTAATGAAATTTGACTCCTGTTGCTGATATTTGCTGCAACTTTCGTTCAGCTCACAATTTAGTAAGCAAACACGCTTCAAATGTGTTTATTTTATTTTTGTGTACATATATGTGTGTATATATATATATATATATTATATATATATATATATATAGCTTATGTTTCAAATATGAGTTAATTAACAATCGTTGGAAAGAATGATACTTTTAAACATATCACTAAACCGTCATTAGGTGTCGCCAGGCGACCGTCTTAATGAGCGAGTCATTGATTCATTCGTTCAAACGATTCGTTCGAACGGCTGAGTCATTCATGAATGAGACAGATTATGGATTGGTCGTTGAATCTTTGAGTCAACCGATTTGTTCAAAATGCTGAATCATTCAGTAATGAGAACGCGTTGCTGTGAGATGCTCGATGGTTCTGCTGTGATCTTTGTCGAACTATTTTCGCTGCTGAAACAGAAAAAAAGTCAATATTGCATCTAAAATGTAAGTGATTTGACGTGTGTGTGTGTGTGTGTGTGTGTGTGTGATTGTGTCTGTTACAGTGATTGTTTAACCCTTGTTAAAGTTTAGGCTTTGTATTTTTGGATATATATCTTTTTATATATAAAAAAATTGCATACAACCCATATATTTTAAATGTATTGTTTGCTTTAAATTACATTGAGATTTGTATGTTTGGTAATTGAACCTGAATGAATTTTAAATGAATGTGCGATATTTCAGATCATATTTTTGTTTTCCTTAAAATTTGAACTAACACTAACTTTACTCTCATCTGAATGATAGATTATTTATTTATGTCTAAAATAAAAGCACATTTGATTTTTCTTTTTTAATCAATGTAGAATGTGTAACTGAAAAAATAAACAGATTAGGGCTCTGTTCGAGAACAAGAAATGAAAACCAATGCAATATGATGAATGTCCAAAAGATTTTTTTGCTTTTAAACTATGTGTGTCTGTGTGTGTGTGTGTGTGTGTGTGTGTGTGTGTGTGTGTAAGAGATTTTGGTTGGGTGACAGTTGTAGTTTACAGTTTGACAAAAGCACAATGTTGTGTTTTATTGCGATTGTACACAAATATAAGTAAACACTTTGTAGTTTGAATAATGTCCTGTATGAACAAAAGGACGGAGTATGTTTTTATGTCTACATTGTTCAATCACGCCTCACACACACACACACAAAAACTATTTTTCTAATCAGATCAGGCAAATATTCTGTCTTGGCACACTTCATATAACTTTCAAACTTGTGTACTTATTTCATGTTTCCATTAAGTCCATGAGACCGTAGGGTGTCTCATTTTTCATTTTAGGTTTCAGAAGGTTGCTCACGCATACTTTGTGGTTGATATGTGCCCTCAATGCACACTTTTGCAGAGCCCACACTGATGCAAGCTCTACAGCACACATCTTCTCAAAGGTCAAAGCGGGGTTACGTTATTGCCCGTTACGCACAGTAACCCTAAAGGCACCGGGGTGGCGGTGCCACCGGCTTGTTTATATATATATATATATATATATATATATATATATATATATATATATATATGAAGAGGTCTTTTCCAAAACGCTATAAATCCATTTCAATAGTTTTCAGGAAAATTACATTTTTTACCTAGACCCACACATTTTGTGAATATTCAATTTATCCTGTTAAAATGTTTTATTGGCTCAGTCTGAACATGTTGAACAATGATTATTAAATCAAACAACAATATTGTTTATGATAAATTAAAAGTTAATTTATTTTTTTTCCAAAACGCTATAAATCCATAATTTTTTTCCAAAACTGTATGGTTTGTCTTAAAAAAAAAAAAACGAGAGCATGTAACATATAATCAGGGGCTCATACTATAAATTAAATTTAGTAACACATTTAGGCTAAAAGTCATTTGGTGCAGAACCTGAAAATAGTAATGATATCAATAGCTATTCAATAAGTTATTTAGTAATACATTCAGAGTCATTTTTAGTAAAGTGTCAAACCTGTAACAAGTAGGACCAATTTGTCCACTACATATGCGTAAAAAAAACAAATTATTAAAAATATTTAATAATGATAACGATATTCAAAAGTAGTGATGGGCACCCCTCCACCACACACACACACACACATGCTTGTATAGGCTACACAGCATGTGAACAAAGCGGAGCGGCGTGACGCTTACATATAGGCTAAGTTTAAAAAAAAACTTAAACATACGTTTCATATTTATGTTTAATAATATAGGCTAATGTTATTTTTTTTTTTCATCTATGTTGATTATATGAAAAGGGAACCGCATGAGATGAGTATGATAGGATCATAAGATGACCAATATATCGGAAAACATTTGGAATGGGTCAGACATGATTTTGACCACTTATTAAGTTTTGTTTAGTAGAAAGCCTTGCTTTAAAGTGAATTTCGTTTTGTATAAATTGTATCTTCATTTTAATCAATGTTTCATCAACAAATTGACTGGATTAATAATAAATAAATAAGCAAATATAAGCAGACATATAATCAGGACACGGAAGCGCCCGCGCGTGATCTGGAGAGCATCACATAAATGAACCGAAACACAGCGATACTTGCCTCACAATCCTGAGAAGTATATCTATAAAAAGCTTGAAATGTCTACATTTAAACAAAACAATAAAAAACGAAAAGAAATTGGCTACTCTCTGCGTATGTAGGCTAATTCAAAGTTTGCATTTCTCTCTATAGGCGCGTTCACTACTGCGAAGATGGCGAGTCAGCATAGTCAACTTTATCTTTTCAGCTATATCTGACAGAAAACACTAATTAAAAAATAAACAATTCAAAAGTTTCATGCATAGGCCTAATCATTACTTTTGTCGGTTCTTTGTGGCAAGCTTTATGCGTGAGATGCGGAATAGGCAATTAAAAAAATGGTCATTATGGTTTCTCTCCCATATTTAAATAATTAAATCAATAGAAATATGTGATTAAACTTAAATGAACTACTACTAGTCGACTAGAAAACTCACTCATTTTGAGGAATAAATGAACATAAACAAACCTCTGTTCAGAGCGCCACCCTGTTGGATTGCGTAGAACGTTCACCGAATTCTGATTAGTTGAGAGGATTTATCGCGTTTAGGCTAAAAATAGGTTTGGGGCTTATCGCGTTTTGGAAAGAAACTGCATCTTGTAGTACATTTTAAACAAGGAAATGTAGCGATTTGGCATGAAATGTTGATGGAGCAGTGAATAGGTTCAGTGCACAGCAAAATGACATGACAAACTCATTTTTTTTAAAAATGGCGTTTATCGCGTTTTGGAAAAGACCTCTTCATATATATATATATATATATATATATATATATATATATAAACAAGCCGGTGGCACCGCCACCCCGGTGTGCAAAAGTGTGCATATAAATATAGCTGCGAGCAGCGATGAAGGGCCAAAGCCGGCGGCACCGCCACTCCGGTGCCTTTAGGTAATTAAAGGCACCGGGGTTGCGGTGCCACCGGCTTGGGCCCGTAATCGCTGCTCGCAGCTATATTTATTTATTATTATTATTATTATTATTATTTTACTACCTTTTGGGCACTTTTGGGGGCCTTAACGTGCTCGAAAACTCTTGAAACTTTGCACACATCTCAGAACCCGCGGCCATCAGGGCCGGGCTGAAGCTGGTACCCGGGCGTGGCAGGGGGGCTCGACAGCGCCCCCTGGAACGGGGTTTGAACACTTGGTCCATAAATCAAACACGCTTGCATGTAATAATATGAAACTCAGTACACATATAGATCTCATCGGTTCATATATACTTCATGCTCTTACTTTTTACCCCAGCCCAACAGGAAGTCGGCTATTAAGGGTTGTTTGGAAAACACATGCAATGGAATGTGAAATACTCCTCCTAGAGAATTCAAACACACGGCACGAAACTCGGTCAGCATGAAGTCAAGACACTGAGGATGAAAAATTGCCAGGGGATTTTTGATATCTCGAACGGTTTGGCCGTGGCGAGTAAACGAAATTATGGCGAGAAACGTGAAACAGGAAGTGTGTTATAACTACTGCATACATTAACTAATCTCGATGAAACTTCAGCAGTGTGTTCGTTGTAAGAGCCCGATCACATGGATGTGACTATTGTGAGTCAAAGTTATAGCGCCACCAACTGGAAGCAGGAAGTGTGTCACTTTCAAAATGCTTTTAAATCACCCTCTTATTTTTACCCGATTTGCTTCAAACTTCATGTGCATAATGTAGACACACGCCAGATGTAGACCTGTGAAAGGATTATTGATATCTTAGATACTGTTGCCATGGCAATGCATCAAACATTAATATTCCTTTTTTTAAGCTTTTTCATGCTTTTTTATGCTTTCGGGCACTTTTGGGGTTCTTAACGTGCTCGAAAACTCTTGAAACTTTGCACACGGGACAAAACCCGCGGCCATCAGGGCCAGGCTGAAGCTGGTACCCGGGCGTGGCAGGGGGGCTCGACAGCGCCCCCTTGAACGGGTCAGACAATTTGGTCCATATATCCAACACGCTTTACCCTATTTGCTTCAAACTTGATGTGTATAATGTAGACACAAGCCAGATGTAGACCTGTGAAAGGATTGTTGATATCTTAGATGCTGTTGCCGTGACAACGCATCAAACTTTAATATTCTTTTTGGATACTTTTGAGATTCTTAGCGCACTTTTGGGGCCCTTAACGTGCTCAAAAACTCTTGAAACTTTGCACACGGGTCAGAAACCGCGGCCATCAGGGCCGGGCTGAAGCTGGTACCCGGGCGTGGCAGGGGGGCTCGACAGCGCCCCCTGGAATGGGGTCCGAAAACTTGGTCCATAAATCAAACAGGCTTTACCCGATTTGCTTCAAACTTGATGTGTATAATGTAGACACACGCCAGATTTAGACCTGTGAAAGGATTGTTGATATCTTAGATGCTGTTGCCGTGACAACGCATCAAACTTTAATATTCTTTTTGGATACTTTTGAGACTCTCAGCGCACTTTGGGGGCCCTTAACGTGCTCAAAAACTCTTGAAACTTTGCACACGGGTCAGAACCCGTGGCCATCAGGGCCGGGCTGAAGCTGGTACCCGGGCGTGGCAGGGGGGCTCGACAGCGCCCCCTGGAACGAGGTCCGAAAACTTGGTCCATAAATCAAACACGCTTGCATGTAATAATATGAAACTCGGTACACATATAGATCTCATCGGTTTATATATCCTTTGTACTTTTACTTTTTACCCCAGCCCAACAGGAAGTCGGCTATTATGGTTTGTTTGGAAGCGTATGCCCCTGGAATTCGATATACTCCTCCTAGAGAATTCAACCAATCGCAACGAAACTCGGTCAGCATGATGTCAAGCCATTGAGGATGAAAAATTGCCAGGGGATTTCTGATATCTCGAACGGTTTGGCCGTGACGAGGAAACGAATTTATGGCGAATAATGGAAACAGGAAGTGTGTTATAACTTCTGCATACATTAACTGATCTTGATGAAACTTCAACAGTGTGTTCGCTGTAAGAGGTCGATCACATGGATGTGACAATTGTGAGTCAAAGTTATAGCGCCACCAACTGGCAGCAGGAAGTGTGTCACTTTCAAAATACTTTGAAATCACCCTCTTAATTTTACCCGATTTGCTTCAAACTTGATGTGTATAATGTAAATACACGGCAGATGTAGACCTGTGAAAGGATTATTGATATCTTAGATACTGTTGCCATGGCAACGCATCAAACTTTAATATTCTTTTTGGATGCTTTTGAGACTCTTAGCATGCCTGAAATTGCTTAAAATTGCATGAAACTTGACAGACAGATCACATTTATTAGCCAGTAGACATGTGCAAAGTTTCAGAAACGGGCGTGGTGCAGGGGCTCAGTAGCGCCACCTATTGTGACAAAAGTGTGTGGGGGGGGGGGTTAGTTTCATCTACAGTTACAAAACTTTTTCAACTTGATGAAAATACATTAAAGATGCTAAATTGTGAACGGATATTGAATATCTCAAACGGTTTTGCTATGGCGAGGGATTATGTCAAAAAAAGAATCAGGAAATGTCTCATATCTTTCTAAAATGTAATTATACACCATTTATTTTTCTATAAAATTATACTAATATTAGAACTAAACCCATTGTATTCCTTTTTTTCAATTTAAGATTTATGTTTAAGTTTAAAAACAGCCAGAATGGTTGTTTAGCCAAAAAAATAAAAAAATAAAAATCATTCATAGTGCTTTACTGCCCTCTTGTGTTCAAAATCAGGTAGGCCAATTGTATTAAATTGTATATGCTACTATGGGAATATTTTCCCACCGTGACTCCGCTGGGGGCTTTAAAATCGCTAACTTGAAAGCGAAAGTAACGGACGTCAAGTCAAGTCAAGTCATCTTCATTTATATAGCGCTTTTAACAATGGATTGTTTCAAAGCAGCTTTACAGAGATAAACATATAATTTAAGGTAACAGATTGTTTTGGCATTATAGCGGTTCTTGAATAATGTTATTTCCAGCTAAAGTTAACTTTGATTGATTCACCTCCGTCGAAATGATCAGACTTTAAACGCGAACCTGTGATTAACGCTGACGGCGTTCACATGCTCATTCAGAATGGATTCTATAGTTATGTGCTTTTTAAAATATGTGCGCAGGTTTATAATTCATACAACCCAGCCTAAACAAACTACTTTTCTTGCCTATAAATTTTGATACAGAATTTTGTTTTATTTTATCACTTCGGGGTACGCGAGCCGGAATTCACAACGCTTTATCTGTAGAGTGGGAAAGGGATCCTCCATAGGGAGAGGATAGTGGACACTTCAGCACTGCATTGTCATCTGGTCCAGGCGGATCTCCTTCGTCAGATCTGGACACGGCCTGGATCCGGCAGGCTGCGGGAAAACCTCGGGATAAACAAAGACACTAATATTAGCGTAGATGCCATTCTCCACAAGACGTGCAGCTGTGAGCATTTTCGTTTCATTTTAAAAGAAGCCCCATTTCGGGGGCGGATTTCTTGAATGTATTTTACAAAATCACAATGTTGTGTTTGATTGCGAGTATCCAAAAATAAGTAAACACTTTGCAGTTTGAATTATCTTCTTGAATAAAATGACGGAGTAGCCAATGTTTCCACTGTTCGATCGCGGACGTCCACACGGACTGTTGCTGATATTTGCTGCAACTTTCGTTCAGCTCACAATTTAGTAAGCAAACACGCTTCAAATGTGTTTATTTTATTTTTGTGTATATATATGTGTGTATATATATATATATATATATATAGCTTATGTTTCAAATATGAGTTAATTAACAATCGTTGGAAAGAATGATACTTTTAAACATAACACTAAACCGTCATTAGGTGTCGCCAGGCGACCGTCTTAATGAGCGAGTCATTGATTCATTCGTTCAAACGATTCGTTCGAACGGCTGAGTCATTCATGAATGAGACAGATTATGGATTGGTCGTTGAATCTTTGAGTCAACCGATTTGTTCAAAATGCTGAATCATTCAGTAATGAGAACGCGTTGCTGTGAGATGCTCGATGGTTCTGCTGTGTTGAACTATTTTCGCTGCTGAAACAGAAAAAAAGTCAATATTGCATCTAAAATGTAAGTGATTTGACGTGTGTGTGTGTGTGTGTGTGTGTGATTGTGTCTGTTACAGTGATTGTTTAACCCTTGTTAAAGTTTAGGCTTTGTATTTTTGGATATATATCTTTTTATATATAAAAAAATTGCATACAACCCATATATTTTAAATGTATTGTTTGCTTTAAATTACATTGAGATTTGTATGTTTGGTAATTGAACCTGAATGAATTTTAAATGAATGTGCGATATTTCAGATCATATTTTTGTTTTCCTTAAAATTTGAACTAACACTAACTTTACTCTCATCTGAATGATAGATTATTTATTTATGTATAAAATAAAAACACATTTGATTTTTCTTTTTTAATCAATGTAGAATGTGTAACTGAAAAAATAAACAGATTAGGGCTCTGTTCGAGAACAAGAAATGAAAACCAATGCAATATGATGAATGTCCAAAAGATTTTTTTGCTTTTAAACTATGTGTGTGTGTGTGTGTGTGTGTGTGTAAGAGATTTTGGTTGGGTGACAGTTGTAGTTTAGAGTTTGACAAAAGCACAATGTTGTGTTTTATTGCGATTGTACACAAATATAAGTAAACACTTTGTAGTTTGAATAATGTCCTGTATGAACAAAAGGACGGAGTATGTTTTTATGTCTACATTGTTCAATCACGCCTCACACACACACACACACACACACACAAAAACTATTTTTCTAATCAGATCAGGCAAATATTCTGTCTTGGCACACTTCATATAACTTTCAAACTTGTGTACTTATTTCATGTGTCCATTAAGTCCATGAGACCGTAGGGTGTCTCATTTTTCATTTTAGGTTTCAGAAGGTTGCTCACGCATACTTTGTGGTTGATATGTGCCCTCAATGCACACTTTTGCAGAGCCCACACTGATGCAAGCTCTACAGCACACATCTTCTCAAAGGTCAAAGCGGGGTTACGTTATTGCCCGTCACGCACAGTAACCCTAAAGGCACCGGGGTGGCGGTGCCACCGGCTTGTTTATATATATATATATTAGTGCTGGGCCGTTATCGGCGTTAACGTGCTGCGTTAACGTGAGACTCTTATCGGGCGATAAAAAAAATATCGCCGTTAATCAAAGTTGTTTTGGGATCATAAATAGCTTTTTCGAATATCGTTATATTTTCGCGCAATTCTAATGTGTAGTAGGCTATGACGCCGCGCCTACTGTCACAGATCGCGCAGTAGGGTATTTTCCTGTCAGGGACACAAGGTGTACTTTTACTTTGTTACGTTGGGCGACGTTCCTCTCGTTACTTTATTTTAATGCAATACGTTGTTAAATGAGTTTATTCCAGGCGCGCTGTGTCCTTTCTATGGGCATGAGCGATGCTCATTTACAAATGAATCAGTCTTTTGAGTCGATTCTGTTCACAGACTTCATCAAACAAGTTGTCAGATGATCTGTCTAAATCGGTTCGCGAATCAGTTGATCTGTTCAGTTCCTCGCGCACTGAATCGTCTGAAGCGCTTTCAATTCACACTCGGAGTCGAAACAGGAAGATTTAAGAGCATCACGAGCGTTGGATGAAGTGGCCGATCTACAGTCTAGTCTAGTGAATGCAAATCTGCAAATGCATCATGTTTTTGCCAGCGATGAAGATCTTTATTAGTTGAACATCTTCGTAAGCTGTCTGTGAATGAATGATTCCACAGGACGATACATTCGATTTCATTTCATTCAGGTAATACATTGTGTGTGTATTGCGCGTGTATTGCGCAGTGGCATAATCACACGAATAGTTTACATTGATTGAAACTAATTTGTTTAAAAAATGAGGCTATTGCAGTAACAAGGCAGGTTCACATAAAATTCTTATGACATATGATGACATTATTTTTTGATCTAACGAGCATTGGCGATGCAAAAACGGACTGTCGTGCGTATTGTTTTATTTTTTCTTCTTCCAATTAGCCTACTATGTTTAAAAAAAGGACGAAAACACGTTACTTGTTCAATTAATAAAAAAGTTTGTTTGATGACAAATCGCTAAAGATGAAATTGGCCTCCCTTTCTGTCATTGCGGTTTTTTTTTGTTTTTTTTTTACGATATTCGACTTTTGCTCCTCGATTGTCGAATGGCATTTTTGGCAGAAATGCACATCCCTACGCGAGGCAAACTATTCTCAAAGACTTACTTTTAGTCATTATTTGGGTAGCACACATATTCTGAATGCCTTCGGGAGAATTCAAATGAGCCATTTTAATCTAGATTAATCTAGATTAATTTCAATATTAATCTAGATTAATCTAGATTAAAAAAATTAATCTATGCCCACCTCTAATATATATATATATATATATATATATATATATATAAATATAGCTGCGAGCAGCGATGAAGGGCCAAAGCCGGCGGCACCGCCACTCCGGTGCCTTTACCTAAAGGCACCGGGGTTGCGGTGCCACCGGCTTGGGCCCGTAATCGCTGCTCGCAGCTATATTTAGGGCCCAAGCCTTGAAAAGGCGAAGGCCCTATTGTTTTCCTAAGGATTATTATTTATTATTATTATTATTTTACTACCTTTTGGGCACTTTTGGGGGCCTTAACGTGCTCGAAAACTCTTGAAACTTTGCACACATCTCAGAACCCGCGGCCATCAGGGCCGGGCTGAAGCTGGTACCCGGGCGTGGCAGGGGGGCTCGACAGCGCCCCCTGGAACGGGGTTTGAACACTTGGTCCATAAATCAAACACGCTTGCATGTAATAATATGAAACTCAGTACACATATAGATCTCATCGGTTCATATATACTTCATGCTCTTACTTTTTACCCCAGCCCAACAGGAAGTCGGCTATTAAGGGTTGTTTGGAAAACACATGCAATGGAATGTGAAATACTCCTCCTAGAGAATTCAAACACACGGCACGAAACTCGGTCAGCATGAAGTCAAGACACTGAGGATGAAAAATTGCCAGGGGATTTTTGATATCTCGAACGGTTTGGCCGTGGCGAGTAAACGAAATTATGGCGAGAAACGTGAAACAGGAAGTGTGTTATAACTACTGCATACATTAACTAATCTCGATGAAACTTCAGCAGTGTGTTCGTTGTAAGAGCCCGATCACATGGATGTGACTATTGTGAGTCAAAGTTATAGCGCCACCAACTGGAAGCAGGAAGTGTGTCACTTTCAAAATGCTTTTAAATCACCCTCTTATTTTTACCCGATTTGCTTCAAACTTCATGTGCATAATGTAGACA
Source organism: Tiaroga cobitis (assembly GCA_030578255.1). NCBI lineage: Eukaryota > Metazoa > Chordata > Actinopteri > Cypriniformes > Leuciscidae > Tiaroga > Tiaroga cobitis. Next base: position 50,092,037 of record CM060608.1, on the reverse strand, counting down.
CACGCCAGATGTAGACCTGTGAAAGGATTATTGATATCTTAGATACTGTTGCCATGGCAATGCATCAAACATTAATATTCCTTTTTTTAAGCTTTTTCATGCTTTTTTATGCTTTCGGGCACTTTTGGGGTTCTTAACGTGCTCAAAAACTCTTGAAACTTTGCACACGGGACAAAACCCGCGGCCATCAGGGCCAGGCTGAAGCTGGTACCCGGGCGTGGCAGGGGGGCTCGACAGCGCCCCCTTGAACGGGTCAGACAATTTGGTCCATATATCCAACACGCTTTACCCTATTTGCTTCAAACTTGATGTGTATAATGTAGACACAAGCCAGATGTAGACCTGTGAAAGGATTGTTGATATCTTAGATGCTGTTGCCGTGACAACGCATCAAACTTTAATATTCTTTTTGGATACTTTTGAGATTCTTAGCGCACTTTTGGGGCCCTTAACATGCTCAAAAACTCTTGAAACTTTGCACACGGGTCAGAAACCGCGGCCATCAGGGCCGGGCTGAAGCTGGTACCCGGGCGTGGCAGGGGGGCTCGACAGCGCCCCCTGGAATGGGGTCCGAAAACTTGGTCCATAAATCAAACAGGCTTTACCCGATTTGCTTCAAACTTGATGTGTATAATGTAGACACACGCCAGATTTAGACCTGTGAAAGGATTGTTGATATCTTAGATGCTGTTGCCGTGACAACGCATCAAACTTTAATATTCTTTTTGGATACTTTTGAGACTCTCAGCGCACTTTGGGGGCCCTTAACGTGCTCAAAAACTCTTGAAACTTTGCACACGGGTCAGAACCCGTGGCCATCAGGGCCGGGCTGAAGCTGGTACCCGGGCGTGGCAGGGGGGCTCGACAGTGCCCCCTGGAACGGGGTCCGAAAACTTGGTCCATAAATCAAACACGCTTGAATGTAATAATATGAAACTCGGTACACATATAGATCTCATCGATTCATATATCCTTTGTACTTTTACTTTTTACCCCAGCCCAACAGGAAGTCGGCTATTATGGTTTGTTTGGAAGCGTATGCCCCTGGAATTCGATATACTCCTCCTAGAGAATTCAACCAATCGCCACGAAACTCGGTCAGCATGAAGTCAAGACATTGAGCATGAAAAATTGCCAGGGGATTTTTGATATCTCGAACGGTTTGGCCGTGGCGAGGAAACGAATTTATGGCGAGAAACGTGAAACAGGAAGTGTGTTATAACTTCAGCATACAGTAACTGATCTTGATGAAACTTTAGCAGTGTGTTCGCTGTAAGAGGCCGATCACATGGATGTGACTATTGTGAGTCAAAGTTATAGCGCCACCAACTGGCAGCAGGAAGTGTGTAACTTTCAAAATGCTTTTAAATCACCCTCTTATTTTTACCCGATTTGCTTCAAACTTTATGTGTATAATGTAGACACACGCCAGATGTAGACCTGTGAAAGGATTATTGATATCTTAGATACTGTTGCCGTGACAACGCATCAAACTTTAATATTCTTTTTGGATGCTTTTGAGACTCTTAGCATGCCTGAAATTGCTTAAAATTGCATGAAACTTGACAGACAGATCACATTTATTAGCCAGTAGACATGTGCAAAGTTTCAGAAACGGGCGTGGTGCAGGGGCTCAGTAGCGCCACCTTTTGTGACAAAAGTGTGTGTGTGGGGGGGGTTAGTTTCATCTACAGTTACAAAACTTTTTCAACTTGATGAAAATACTTTAAAGATGCTAAATTGTGAACGGATATTGAATATCTCAAACGGTTTTGCTATGGCGAGGGATTATGTCAAAAAAAGAATCAGGAAATGTCTCATATCTTTCTAAAATGTAATTATACACCATTTATTTTTCTATAAAATTATACTAATATTAGAACTAAACCCATTGTCTTCCTTTTTTTCAATTTAAGATTTATGTTTAAGTTTAAAAACAGCCAGAATGGTTGTTTAGCCAAAAAAATAAAAAAAATTAAAATCATTCATAGTGCTTTACTGCCCTCTTGTGTTCAAAATCAGGTAGGCCAATTGATGCTACTATGGGAATATTTTCCCACCGTGACTCCGCTGGGGGCTTTAAAATCGCTAACTTGAAAGCGAAAGTAACGGACGTCTCCACAAGACGTGCAGCTGTGAGCATTTTCGTTTCATTTTAAAAGAAGCCCCATTTCGGGGGCGGATTTCTTGAATGTATTTTACAAAATCACAATGTTGTGTTTGATTGCGAGTATCCAAAAATTAGTAAACACTTTGCAGTTTGAATGATCTTCTTGAATAAAATGACGGAGTAGCCAATGTTTCCACTGTTCGATCGCGGACGTCCACACGGACATTGATAATGGTGGCGCGTGCAGAGCGCGTGCTTGAATTGTGAGTTCAATAGTCTATTATTTTTCACGGAAAACACAACAACAAAAGAGTATAATGATAGATTCGCTTAAATAGGCGCTTTTACATAAAATAGCCTATTCCGTCATAATCTTTTCAGTCAGCTCTTCACTCTCGTGATTAATGAAATTTGACTCCTGTTGCTGATATTTGCTGCAACTTTCGTTCAGCTCACAATTTAGTAAGCAAACACGCTTCAAATGTGTTTATTTTATTTTTGTGTATATATATGTGTGTATATATATATATATATATATATATATATATTATATATATATATATATATATATAGCTTATGTTTCAAATATGAGTTAATTAACAATCGTTGGAAAGAATGATACTTTTAAACATATCACTAAACCGTCATTAGGTGTCGCCAGGCGACCGTCTTAATGAGCGAGTCATTGATTCATTCGTTCAAACGATTCGTTCGAACGGCTGAGTCATTCATGAATGAGACAGATTATGGATTGGTCGTTGAATCTTTGAGTCAACCGATTTGTTCAAAATGCTGAATCATTCAGTAATGAGAACGCGTTGCTGTGAGATGCTCGATGGTTCTGCTGTGATCTTTGTCGAACTATTTTCGCTGCTGAAACAGAAAAAAAGTCAATATTGCATCTAAAATGTAAGTGATTTGACGTGTGTGTGTGTGTGTGTGTGTGTGTGATTGTGTCTGTTACAGTGATTGTTTAACCCTTGTTAAAGTTTAGGCTTTGTATTTTTGGATATATATCTTTTTATATATAAAAAAATTGCATACAACCCATATATTTTAAATGTATTGTTTGCTTTAAATTACATTGAGATTTGTATGTTTGGTAATTGAACCTGAATGAATTTTAAATGAATGTGCGATATTTCAGATCATATTTTTGTTTTCCTTAAAATTTGAACTAACACTAACTTTACTCTCATCTGAATGATAGATTATTTATTTATGTCTAAAATAAAAGCACATTTGATTTTTCTTTTTTAATCAATGTAGAATGTGTAACTGAAAAAATAAACAGATTAGGGCTCTGTTCGAGAACAAGAAATGAAAACCAATGCAATATGATGAATGTCCAAAAGATTTTTTTGCTTTTAAACTATGTGTGTCTGTGTGTGTGTGTGTGTGTGTGTGTGTGTGTGTGTAAGAGATTTTGGTTGGGTGACAGTTGTAGTTTACAGTTTGACAAAAGCACAATGTTGTGTTTTATTGCGATTGTACACAAATATAAGTAAACACTTTGTAGTTTGAATAATGTCCTGTATGAACAAAAGGACGGAGTATGTTTTTATGTCTACATTGTTCAATCACGCCTCACACACACACACACACACACAAAAACTATTTTTCTAATCAGATCAGGCAAATATTCTGTCTTGGCACACTTCATATAACTTTCAAACTTGTGTACTTATTTCATGTTTCCATTAAGTCCATGAGACCGTAGGGTGTCTCATTTTTCATTTTAGGTTTCAGAAGGTTGCTCACGCATACTTTGTGGTTGATATGTGCCCTCAATGCACACTTTTGCAGAGCCCACACTGATGCAAGCTCTACAGCACACATCTTCTCAAAGGTCAAAGCGGGGTTACGTTATTGCCCGTCACGCACAGTAACCCTAAAGGCACCGGGGTGGCGGTGCCACCGGCTTGTTTATATATATATATATATATAAACAAGCCGGTGGCACCGCCACCCCGGTGTGCAAAAGTGTGCATATAAATATAGCTGCGAGCAGCGATGAAGGGCCAAAGCCGGCGGCACCGCCACTCCGGTGCCTTTAGGTAATTAAAGGCACCGGGGTTGCGGTGCCACCGGCTTGGGCCCGTAATCGCTGCTCGCAGCTATATTTATTATTATTATTATTATTATTATTATTTTACTACCTTTTGGGCACTTTTGGGGGCCTTAACGTGCTCGAAAACTCTTGAAACTTTGCACACATCTCAGAACCCGCGGCCATCAGGGCCGGGCTGAAGCTGGTACCCGGGCGTGGCAGGGGGGCTCGACAGCGCCCCCTGGAACGGGGTTTGAACACTTGGTCCATAAATCAAACACGCTTGCATGTAATAATATGAAACTCAGTACACATATAGATCTCATCGGTTCATATATACTTCATGCTCTTACTTTTTACCCCAGCCCAACAGGAAGTCGGCTATTAAGGGTTGTTTGGAAAACACATACAATGGAATGTGAAATACTCCTCCTAGAGAATTCAAACACACGGCACGAAACTCGGTCAGCATGAAGTCAAGACACTGAGGATGAAAAATTGCCAGGGGATTTTTGATATCTCGAACGGTTTGGCCGTGGCGAGTAAACGAAATTATGGCGAGAAACGTGAAACAGGAAGTGTGTTATAACTACTGCATACATTAACTAATCTTGATGAAACTTCAGCAGTGTGTTCGTTGTAAGAGCCCGATCACATGGATGTGACTATTGTGAGTCAAAGTTATAGCGCCACCAACTGGAAGCAGGAAGTGTGTCACTTTCAAAATGCTTTTAAATCACCCTCTTATTTTTACCCGATTTGCTTCAAACTTCATGTGCATAATGTAGACACACGCCAGATGTAGACCTGTGAAAGGATTATTGATATCTTAGATACTGTTGCCATGGCAATGCATCAAACATTAATATTCCTTTTTTTAAGCTTTTTCATGCTTTTTTATGCTTTCGGGCACTTTTGGGGTTCTTAACGTGCTCGAAAACTCTTGAAACTTTGCACACGGGACAAAACCCGCGGCCATCAGGGCCAGGCTGAAGCTGGTACCCGGGCGTGGCAGGGGGGCTCGACAGCGCCCCCTTGAACGGGTCAGACAATTTGGTCCATATATCCAACACGCTTTACCCTATTTGCTTCAAACTTGATGTGTATAATGTAGACACAAGCCAGATGTAGACCTGTGAAAGGATTGTTGATATCTTAGATGCTGTTGCCGTGACAACGCATCAAACTTTAATATTCTTTTTGGATACTTTTGAGATTCTTAGCGCACTTTTGGGGCCCTTAACGTGCTCAAAAACTCTTGAAACTTTGCACACGGGTCAGAAACCGCGGCCATCAGGGCCGGGCTGAAGCTGGTACCCGGGCGTGGCAGGGGGGCTCGACAGCGCCCCCTGGAATGGGGTCCGAAAACTTGGTCCATAAATCAAACAGGCTTTACCCGATTTGCTTCAAACTTGATGTGTATAATGTAGACACACGCCAGATTTAGACCTGTGAAAGGATTGTTGATATCTTAGATGCTGTTGCCGTGACAACGCATCAAACTTTAATATTCTTTTTGGATACTTTTGAGACTCTCAGCGCACTTTGGGGGCCCTTAACGTGCTCAAAAACTCTTGAAACTTTGCACACGGGTCAGAACCCGTGGCCATCAGGGCCGGGCTGAAGATGGTACCCGGGCGTGGCAGGGGGGCTCGACAGCGCCCCCTGGAACGGGGTCCGAAAACTTGGTCCATAAATCAAACACGCTTGAATGTAATAATATGAAACTCGGTACACATATAGATCTCATCGATTCATATATCCTTTGTACTTTTACTTTTTACCCCAGCCCAACAGGAAGTCGGCTATTATGGTTTGTTTGGAAGCGTATGCCCCTGGAATTCGATATACTCCTCCAAGAGAATTCAACCAATCGCCACGAAACTCGGTCAGCATGAAGTCAAGACATTGAGCATGAAAAATTGCCAGGGGATTTTTGATATCTCGAACGGTTTGGCCGTGACGAGGAAACGAATTTATGGCGAGAAACGTGAAACAGGAAGTGTGTTATAACTTCAGCATACAGTAACTGATCTTGATGAAACTTCAACAGTGTGTTCGCTGTAAGAGGCCGATCACATGGATGTGACTATTGTGAGTCAAAGTTATAGCGCCACCAACTGGCAGCAGGAAGTGTGTCACTTTCAAAATACTTTGAAATCACCCTCTTATTTTTACCCGATTTGCTTCAAACTTGATGTGTATAATGTAAATACACGGCAGATGTAGACCTGTGAAAGGATTATTGATATCTTAGATACTGTTGCAGTGACAACGCATCAAACTTTAATATTCTTTTTGGATGCTTTTGAGACTCTTAGCATGCCTGAAATTGCTTAAAATTGCATGAAACTTGACAGACAGATCACATTTATTAGCCAGTAGACATGTGCAAAGTTTCAGAAACGGGCGTGGTGCAGGGGCTCAGTAGCGCCACCTTTTGTGACAAAAGTGTGTGTGTGGGGGGGGTTAGTTTCATCTACAGTTACAAAACTTTTTCAACTTGATGAAAATACTTTAAAGATGCTAAATTGTGAACGGATATTGAATATCTCAAACGGTTTTGCTATGGCGAGGGATTATGTCAAAAAAAGAATCAGGAAATGTCTCATATCTTTCTAAAATGTAATTATACACCATTTATTTTTCTATAAAATTATACTAATATTAGAACTAAACCCATTGTCTTCCTTTTTTTCAATTTAAGATTTATGTTTAAGTTTAAAAACAGCCAGAATGGTTGTTTAGCCAAAAAAATAAAAAAAATTAAAATCATTCATAGTGCTTTACTGCCCTCTTGTGTTCAAAATCAGGTAGGCCAATTGATGCTACTATGGGAATATTTTCCCACCGTGACTCCGCTGGGGGCTTTAAAATCGCTAACTTGAAAGCGAAAGTAACGGACGTCTCCACAAGACGTGCAGCTGTGAGCATTTTCGTTTCATTTTAAAAGAAGCCCCATTTCGGGGGCGGATTTCTTGAATGTATTTTACAAAATCACAATGTTGTGTTTGATTGCGAGTATCCAAAAATTAGTAAACACTTTGCAGTTTGAATGATCTTCTTGAATAAAATGACGGAGTAGCCAATGTTTCCACTGTTCGATCGCGGACGTCCACACGGACATTGATAATGGTGGCGCGTGCAGAGCGCGTGCTTGAATTGTGAGTTCAATAGTCTATTATTTTTCACGGAAAACACAACAACAAAAGAGTATAATGATAGATTCGCTTAAATAGGCGCTTTTACATAAAATAGCCTATTCCGTCATCATCTTTTCAGTCAGCTCTTCACTCTCGTGATTAATGAAATTTGACTCCTGTTGCTGATATTTGCTGCAACTTTCGTTCAGCTCACAATTTAGTAAGCAAACACGCTTCAAATGTGTTTATTTTATTTTTGTGTATATATATGTGTGTATATATATATATATATTATATATATATATATATATATATATAGCTTATGTTTCAAATATGAGTTAATTAACAATCGTTGGAAAGAATGATACTTTTAAACATATCACTAAACCGTCATTAGGTGTCGCCAGGCGACCGTCTTAATGAGCGAGTCATTGATTCATTCGTTCAAACGATTCGTTCGAACGGCTGAGTCATTCATGAATGAGACAGATTATGGATTGGTCGTTGAATCTTTGAGTCAACCGATTTGTTCAAAATGCTGAATCATTCAGTAATGAGAACGCGTTGCTGTGAGATGCTCGATGGTTCTGCTGTGATCTTTGTCGAACTATTTTCGCTGCTGAAACAGAAAAAAAGTCAATATTGCATCTAAAATGTAAGTGATTTGACGTGTGTGTGTGTGTGTGTGTGTGTGTGATTGTGTCTGTTACAGTGATTGTTTAACCCTTGTTAAAGTTTAGGCTTTGTATTTTTGGATATATATCTTTTTATATATAAAAAAATTGCATACAACCCATATATTTTAAATGTATTGTTTGCTTTAAATTACATTGAGATTTGTATGTTTGGTAATTGAACCTGAATGAATTTTAAATGAATGTGCGATATTTCAGATCATATTTTTGTTTTCCTTAAAATTTGAACTAACACTAACTTTACTCTCATCTGAATGATAGATTATTTATTTATGTCTAAAATAAAAGCACATTTGATTTTTCTTTTTTAATCAATGTAGAATGTGTAACTGAAAAAATAAACAGATTAGGGCTCTGTTCGAGAACAAGAAATGAAAACCAATGCAATATGATGAATGTCCAAAAGATTTTTTTGCTTTTAAACTATGTGTGTCTGTGTGTGTGTGTGTGTGTGTGTGTGTGTAAGAGATTTTGGTTGGGTGACAGTTGTAGTTTACAGTTTGACAAAAGCACAATGTTGTGTTTTATTGCGATTGTACACAAATATAAGTAAACACTTTGTAGTTTGAATAATGTCCTGTATGAACAAAAGGACGGAGTATGTTTTTATGTCTACATTGTTCAATCACGCCTCACACACACACACACACACACAAAAACTATTTTTCTAATCAGATCAGGCAAATATTCTGTCTTGGCACACTTCATATAACTTTCAAACTTGTGTACTTATTTCATGTTTCCATTAAGTCCATGAGACCGTAGGGTGTCTCATTTTTCATTTTAGGTTTCAGAAGGTTGCTCACGCATACTTTGTGGTTGATATGTGCCCTCAATGCACACTTTTGCAGAGCCCACACTGATGCAAGCTCTACAGCACACATCTTCTCAAAGGTCAAAGCGGGGTTACGTTATTGCCCGTCACGCACAGTAACCCTAAAGGCACCGGGGTGGCGGTGCCACCGGCTTGTTTTTATATATATATATATATATATATAACAAGCCGGTGGCACCGCCACCCCGGTGTGCAAAAGTGTGCATATAAATATAGCTGCGAGCAGCGATGAAGGGCCAAAGCCGGCGGCACCGCCACTCCGGTGCCTTTAGGTAATTAAAGGCACCGGGGTTGCGGTGCCACCGGCTTGGGCCCGTAATCGCTGCTCGCAGCTATATTTTATTATTATTATTATTATTATTATTATTATTTTACTACCTTTTGGGCACTTTTGGGGGCCTTAACGTGCTCGAAAACTCTTGAAACTTTGCACACATCTCAGAACCCGCGGCCATCAGGGCCGGGCTGAAGCTGGTACCCGGGCGTGGCAGGGGGGCTCGACAGCGCCCCCTGGAACGGGGTTTGAACACTTGGTCCATAAATCAAACACGCTTGCATGTAATAATATGAAACTCAGTACACATATAGATCTCATCGGTTCATATATACTTCATGCTCTTACTTTTTACCCCAGCCCAACAGGAAGTCGGCTATTAAGGGTTGTTTGGAAAACACATGCAATGGAATGTGAAATACTCCTCCTAGAGAATTCAAACACACGGCACGAAACTCGGTCAGCATGAAGTCAAGACACTGAGGATGAAAAATTGCCAGGGGATTTTTGATATCTCGAACGGTTTGGCCGTGGCGAGTAAACGAAATTATGGCGAGAAATGTGAAACAGGAAGTGTGTTATAACTACTGGATACATTAACTAATCTTGATGAAACTTCAGCAGTGTGTTCGTTGTAAGAGCCCGATCACATGGATGTGACTATTGTGAGTCAAAGTTATAGCGCCACCAACTGGAAGCAGGAAGTGTGTCACTTTCAAAATGCTTTTAAATCACCCTCTTATTTTTACCCGATTTGCTTCAAACTTCATGTGCATAATGTAGACACACGCCAGATGTAGACCTGTGAAAGGATTATTGATATCTTAGATACTGTTGCCATGGCAATGCATCAAACATTAATATTCCTTTTTTTAAGCTTTTTCATGCTTTTTTATGCTTTCGGGCACTTTTGGGGTTCTTAACGTGCTCGAAAACTCTTGAAACTTTGCACACGGGACAAAACCCGCGGCCATCAGGGCCAGGCTGAAGCTGGTACCCGGGCGTGGCAGGGGGGCTCGACAGCGCCCCCTTGAACGGGTCAGACAATTTGGTCCATATATCCAACACGCTTTACCCTATTTGCTTCAAACTTGATGTGTATAATGTAGACACAAGCCAGATGTAGACCTGTGAAAGGATTGTTGATATCTTAGATGCTGTTGCCGTGACAACGCATCAAACTTTAATATTCTTTTTGGATACTTTTGAGATTCTTAGCGCACTTTTGGGGCCCTTAACGTGCTCAAAAACTCTTGAAACTTTGCACACGGGTCAGAAACCGCGGCCATCAGGGCCGGGCTGAAGCTGGTACCCGGGCGTGGCAGGGGGGCTCGACAGCGCCCCCTGGAATGGGGTCCGAAAACTTGGTCCATAAATCAAACAGGCTTTACCCGATTTGCTTCAAACTTGATGTGTATAATGTAGACACATGCCAGATTTAGACCTGTGAAAGGATTGTTGATATCTTAGATGCTGTTGCCGTGACAACGCATCAAACTTTAATATTCTTTTTGGATACTTTTGAGACTCTCAGCGCACTTTGGGGGCCCTTAACGTGCTCAAAAACTCTTGAAACTTTGCACACGGGTCAGAACCCGTGGCCATCAGGGCCGGGCTGAAGCTGGTACCCGGGCGTGGCAGGGGGGCTCGACAGCGCCCCCTGGAACGGGGTCCGAAAACTTGGTCCATAAATCAAACACGCTTGAATGTAATAATATGAAACTCGGTACACATATAGATCTCATCGATTCATATATCCTTTGTACTTTTACTTTTTACCCCAGCCCAACAGGAAGTCGGCTATTATGGTTTGTTTGGAAGCGTATGCCCCTGGAATTCGATATACTCCTCCTAGAGAATTCAACCAATCGCCACGAAACTCGGTCAGCATGAAGTCAAGACATTGAGGATGAAAGTTGCCAGGGGATTTTTGATATCTCGAACGGTTTGGCTGTGGCGAGGAAACGAATTTATGGCGAATAAAGGAAACAGGAAGTGTGTTATAACTTCTGCATACATTAACTGATCTTGATGAAACTTCAGCAGTGTGTTCGCTGTAAGAGTCCGATCACATGGATGTGACTATTGTGAGTCAAAGTTATAGCGCCACCAACTGGCAGCAGGAAGTGTGTCACTTCCTAAAGGCTTTGAAATCACCCTCTTATTTTTACCCAATTTGCTTCAAACTTTATGTGTATAATGTAAATACACGGCAGATGTAGACCTGTGAAAGGATTATTGAAATCTTAGATACTGTTGCCATGGCAACGCATCAAACTTTAATATTCTTTTTGGATGCTTTTGAGACTCTTAGCATGCCTGAAATTGCTTAAAATTGCATGAAACTTGACAGACAGATCACATTTATTAGCCAGTAGACATGTGCAAAGTTTCAGAAACGGGCGTGGTGCAGGGGCTCAGTAGCGCCACCTTTTGTGACAAAAGTGTGTGTGGGGGGGGGGGGGGGGGTTAGTTTCATCTACAGTTACAAAACTTTTTCAACTTGATGAAAATACATTAAAGATGCTAAATTGTGAACGGATATTGAATATCTCAAACGGTTTTGCTATGGCGAGGGATTATGTCAAAAAAAGAATCAGGAAATGTCTCATATCTTTCTAAAATGTAATTATACACCATTTATTTTTCTATAAAATTATACTAATATTAGAAGTAAACCCATTGTATTCCTTTTTTTCAATTTAAGATTTATGTTTAAGTTTAAAAACAGCCAGAATGGTTGTTTAGCCAAAAAAAATAAATAAAAATCATTCATAGTGCTTTACTGCCCTCTTGTGTTCAAAATCAGGTAGGCCAATTGATGCTACTATGGGAATATTTTCCCACCGTGACTCCGCTGGGGGCTTTAAAATCGCTAACTTGAAAGCGAAAGTAACGGACGTCTCCACAAGACGTGCAGCTGTGAGCATTTTTGTTTCATTTTAAAAGAAGCCCCATTTCGGGGGCGGATTTCTTGAATGTATTTTACAAAATCACAATGTTGTGTTTGATTGCGAGTATCCAAAAATAAGTAAACACTTTGCAGTTTGAATGATCTTCTTGAATAAAATGACGGAGTAGCCAATGTTTCCACTGTTCGATCGCGGACGTCCACACGGACATTGATAATGGTGGCGCGTGCAGAGCGCGTGCTTGAATTGTGAGTTCAATAGTCTATTATTTTTCACGGAAAACACAACAACAAAAGAGTATAATGATAGATTCGCTTAAATAGGCGCTTTTACATAAAATAGCCTATTCCGTCATCATCTTTTCAGTCAGCTCTTCACTCTCGTGATTAATGAAATTTGACTCCTGTTGCTGATATTTGCTGCAACTTTCGTTCAGCTCACAATTTAGTAAGCAAACACGCTTCAAATGTGTTTATTTTATTTTTGTGTATATATATGTGTGTGTATATATATATATATATATATATATATATATATATATATAGCTTATGTTTCAAATATGAGTTAATTAACAATCGTTGGAAAGAATGATACTTTTAAACATATCACTAAACCGTCATTAGGTGTCGCCAGGCGACCGTCTTAATGAGCGAGTCATTGATTCATTCGTTCAAACGATTCGTTCGAACGGCTGAGTCATTCATGAATGAGACAGATTATGGATTGGTCGTTGAATCTTTGAGTCAACCGATTTGTTCAAAATGCTGAATCATTCAGTAATGAGAAAACACGTTGCTGTGAGATGCTCGATGGTTCTGCTGTGATCTTTGTTGAACTATTTTCGCTGCTGAAAAAGAAAAAAAGTCAATATTGCATCTAAAATGTAAGTGATTTGACGTGTGTGTGTGTGTGTGTGTGTGTGATTGTGTCTGTTACAGTGATTGTTTAACCCTTGTTAAAGTTTAGGCTTTGTATTTTTGGATATATATCTTTTTATATATAAAAAAATTGCATACAACCCATATATTTTAAATGTATTGTTTGCTTTAAATTACATTGAGATTTGTATGTTTGGTAATTGAACCTGAATGAATTTTAAATGAATGTGCGATATTTCAGATCATATTTTTGTTTTCCTTAAAATTTGAACTAACACTAACTTTACTCTCATCTGAATGCTAGATTATTTATTTATGTCTAAAATAAAAGCACATTTGATTTTTCTTTTTTAATCAATGTAGAATGTGTAACTGAAAAAATAAACAGATTAGGGCTCTGTTCGAGAACAAGAAATGAAAACCAATGCAATATGATGAATGTCCAAAAGATTTTTTTGCTTTTAAACTATGTGTGTGTGTGTGTGTGTGTGTGTGTGTAAGAGATTTTGGTTGGGTGACAGTTGTAGTTTACAGTTTGACAAAAGCACAATGTTGTGTTTTATTGCGATTGTACACAAATATAAGTAAACACTTTGTAGTTTGAATAATGTCCTGTATGAACAAAAGGACGGAGTATGTTTTTATGTCTACATTGTTCAATCACGCCTCACACACACACACACACACAAAAACTATTTTTCTAATCAGATCAGGCAAATATTCTGTCTTGGCACACTTCATATAACTTTCAAACTTGTGTACTTATTTCATGTGTCCATTAAGTCCATGAGACCGTAGGGTGTCTCATTTTTCATTTTAGGTTTCAGAAGCTTGCTCACGCATACTTTGTGGTTGATATGTGCCCTCAATGCACACTTTTGCAGAGCCCACACTGATGCAAGCTCTACAGCACACATCTTCTCAAAGGTCAAAGCGGGGTTACGTTATTGCCCGTCACGCACAGTAACCCTAAAGGCACCGGGGTGGCGGTGCCACCGGCTTGTTTATATATATATATATATATATATATATATATATATATATATATATATATATATAAATATAGCTGCGAGCAGCGATGAAGGGCCAAAGCCGGCGGCACCGCCACTCCGGTGCCTTTAGGTAATTAAAGGCACCGGGGTTGCGGTGCCACCGGCTTGGGCCCGTAATCGCTGCTCGCAGCTATATTTTATTATTATTATTATTATTATTTTACTACCTTTTGGGCACTTTTGGGGGCCTTAACGTGCTCGAAAACTCTTGAAACTTTGCACATATCTCAGAACCCGCGGCCATCAGGGCCGGGCTGAAGCTGGTACCCGGGCGTGGCAGGGGGGCTCGACAGCGCCCCCTGGAACGGGGTTTGAACACTTGGTCCATAAATCAAACACGCTTGCATGTAATAATATGAAACTCAGTACACATATAGATCTCATCGGTTCATATATACTTCATGCTCTTACTTTTTACCCCAGCCCAACAGGAAGTCGGCTATTAAGGGTTGTTTGGAAAACACATGCAATGGAATGTGAAATACTCCTCCTAGAGAATTCAAACACACGGCACGAAACTCGGTCAGCATGAAGTCAAGACACTGAGGATGAAAAATTGCCAGGGGATTTTTGATATCTCGAACGGTTTGGCCGTGGCGAGTAAACGAAATTATGGCGAGAAACGTGAAACAGGAAGTGTGTTATAACTACTGCATACATTAACTAATCTTGATGAAACTTCAGCAGTGTGTTCGTTGTAAGAGCCCGATCACATGGATGTGACTATTGTGAGTCAAAGTTATAGCGCCACCAACTGGAAGCAGGAAGTGTGTCACTTTCAAAATGCTTTTAAATCACCCTCTTATTTTTACCCGATTTGCTTCAAACTTCATGTGCATAATGTAGAAACACGCCAGATGTAGACCTGTGAAAGGATTATTGATATCTTAGATACTGTTGCCATGGCAATGCATCAAACATTAATATTCCTTTTTTTAAGCTTTTTCATGCTTTTTTATGCTTTCGGGCACTTTTGGGGTTCTTAACGTGCTCGAAAACTCTTGAAACTTTGCACACGGGACAAAACCCGCGGCCATCAGGGCCAGGCTGAAGCTGGTACCCGGGCGTGGCAGGGGGGCTCGACAGCGCCCCCTTGAACGGGTCAGACAATTTGGTCCATATATCCAACACGCTTTACCCTATTTGCTTCAAACTTGATGTGTATAATGTAGACACAAGCCAGATGTAGACCTGTGAAAGGATTGTTGATATCTTAGATGCTGTTGCCGTGACAACGCATCAAACTTTAATATTCTTTTTGGATACTTTTGAGATTCTTAGCGCACTTTTGGGGCCCTTAACGTGCTCAAAAACTCTTGAAACTTTGCACACGGGTCAGAAACCGCGGCCATCAGGGCCGGGCTGAAGCTGGTACCCGGGCGTGGCAGGGGGGCTCGACAGCGCCCCCTGGAATGGGGTCCGAAAACTTGGTCCATAAATCAAACAGGCTTTACCCGATTTGCTTCAAACTTGATGTGTATAATGTAGACACACGCCAGATTTAGACCTGTGAAAGGATTGTTGATATCTTAGATGCTGTTGCCGTGACAACGCATCAAACTTTAATATTCTTTTTGGATACTTTTGAGACTCTCAGCGCACTTTGGGGGCCCTTAACGTGCTCAAAAACTCTTGAAACTTTGCACACGGGTCAGAACCCGTGGCCATCAGGGCCGGGCTGAAGCTGGTACCCGGGCGTGGCAGGGGGGCTCGACAGTGCCCCCTGGAACGGGGTCCGAAAACTTGGTCCATAAATCAAACACGCTTGAATGTAATAATATGAAACTCGGTACACATATAGATCTCATCGATTCATATATCCTTTGTACTTTTACTTTTTACCCCAGCCCAACAGGAAGTCGGCTATTATGGTTTGTTTGGAAGCGTATGCCCCTGGAATTCGATATACTCCTCCTAGAGAATTCAACCAATCGCCACGAAACTCGGTCAGCATGAAGTCAAGACATTGAGGATGAAAAGTTGCCAGGGGATTTTTGATATCTCGAACGGTTTGGCTGTGGCGAGGAAACGAATTTATGGCGAATAAAGGAAACAGGAAGTGTGTTATAACTTCTGCATACATTAACTGATCTTGATGAAACTTCAGCAGTGTGTTCGCTGTAAGAGTCCGATCACATGGATGTGACTATTGTGAGTCAAAGTTATAGCGCCACCAACTGGCAGCAGGAAGTGTGTCACTTCCTAAAGGCTTTGAAATCACCCTCTTATTTTTACCCAATTTGCTTCAAACTTTATGTGTATAATGTAGACACACGGCAGATGTAGACCTGAGAAAGGGTTATTGATATCTTAGATACTGTTGCCGTGGCAACGCATCAAACTTTATTATTCTTTGTTGATGCTTTTGAGACTCTTAACATACTTGAAATTGCATGAAACCCGACAGACACATCACATTTATTAGACAGTAGACGTGCAGAGTTTCAGAAACGGGCATGGTGAGAGCAATTAGAGAATAATGTTTAAGTTTAAAAACAGCCAGAATGGTTGTTTAGTCAAAAAAAAATTTTTTCCAAATCATACATAGTGTTATACTGCCCTCTTGTGTTCAAAATCAGGTAAAAAGCGAAAGTAAAATAAGGACGTCTGCACAATTCATTAATAATGGTGCAGAGTAGAGTGAGCTTTTTCAATTAATTCCTATGGAAGTAGGAATGAACTAAACAACGTTCGCTCTGTTCTGCTCGTCCCTCACCGTGGGCGCGCAGAGTTATGAATGCCCGTGCAGCCGTGAGCATTTTAGTTTCATTTTAAAATTAGCGCCATTTCGGGGGACGTATTACTTTAATTTATTTAACAAAAACACAATGTTGTGTTTAATTGCGAGTGTACACAAATATAAGTAAACACTTTGACGTTTGAATGATGTCCTGTATGAAGAAAATGACGGAGTATGTTTCACTGTTCAATCGCGCTGAGCCACCCAGACCCCCACACACACACTGACACACACACACACACACACACACACACACACACACACACACACACACACACACACACACAAACACACACACACACACACACACAATAATAAAACATTCAACCTAACATATACAAATTACACTGCTATGTTGAAATAGTCAGTAGTACAATTTGTATCATTCACAGTAAGCACCGCTCCACTGTGATTTTTCCAAGCACATTTTTGCACAAGTGAAGAGGATGATTTTTTCCGTCGATATTGGAACGTGAGTGAAGTACAAAGCCTGTAATAAAGAATAGTTTAGCATCCAAATACATCGCAAATGTTGCAACATTTAGATTCTAAAGAGAGATTTACGTGAGCCTAACACCACTTACTTTTACTTTTGTTTTAAATTATTTCGTTTTGGCTTTATTATAGTTATTTTTTTATTTGTGTTCTGTTCTGAATATCATTAAATTTAAAGGATTTGTTGTGGAATATTTTGAGTGTATAATCAAATAACACTAAACCGTCACTAGGTGTCGCCAGGCGACCGTCTTAATGAGCGGGTCATTGATTCATTCGTTCAAACGATTCGTTTGAACGACTGAGTCATTCATGAATGAGACAGATGTTTATGGATTGGTCATTGAATCTTTGAGTCAACCAATTTGTTCAAAATGCTGAATCATTCAGTAATGAGAAAACACGTTGCTGTGAGATGCAATGGTTCTGCTGTGATCTTTGTTTAACTATTTTCGCTGCTGAAACAGAAGAACAGTCAATATTGCATCTAAAATGTAAGTGACTTGACACGTGTGTGTGTGTGTGTGTGTGTGTGCGTGTGAGTGCGTGCGTGCGTGTGTGTGTGTGTGTGTGTGTGTGTGTGCAATCAATCCCAGGTAAGAGGCATGAATAATGAGAATTGGACTTCTAGGAGTGAGGTTAATATTCCGGAGATGGTTCCCTCGGATTGTGAAAAGGAGGCGGCGCGGGAGTGGCCAGGCATTGCGCTACTTCTGTTTCAAAGTTTAAAACAATGCTAATATCATTTTTTTGAACGATTTCATTACAAATGTTTATTTTATATATTTATAAAATATTATAAAATATAATAACTATGTTTTGTCCTATTAACAAAAGACAGGCAATGTACTATTAACAAATGTTAATAGTTTTTTAAAAGTTAAAATGATACTTTATGCATTTGTTTTGTGTCAGATGATTAACAATATAAATTAAACAAAGCTTAAAACAAACAAAATAATAAAACGAAAACAAAGCTTGAACATTTTATTTAATTGAAAAGCCTTTTTGAAATAAAATGTGTTTTTTTCCCTCTGAAATAGCAAAAGCATCGCACACTTAGCTGTACCTGCTCTAAATAAATAATAGTATTTAAATAAAAATACAAAATCGAAATAAATAAATTATATAAAACAAAATCAAATCAAAGAAAATAAATCTTATTAAAGTTATGCAGGCACACATTTAACAATAATTTTCAAGTGACAAATAAAATCAATCAAAATTCCTTACACATGGAGTTAATCCTGACGATTCCTGAGGCGCCTTTCCTCATGACACTCGCTTTTTTTTTCGAAGATATATTTTCTTTGGTTTGATTTTGTTTTTGTAATAATTTATTTTATTTAGTTCGATTTTGTATTTTTATTGAATTACTCTTTTTTATTTAGAGCAGGTACAGCTAGTGTGTGATGCTTTTGCTATTTCAGAGGAAAACAATAATTTTATTTAATTAATAATTTTTGTTTCAGTCCACCATATAATTATGTTGTGTTTGATCTATGGAAAAAAGTTAGTTGTGAAATGGTTGAATATTAACAAAAGTTAATAGTTTTTTACAAGTTAGAATAATACGATATATATATATATATAAACAAGCCGGTGGCACCGCCACCCCGGTGCCTTTACGGTTACTGTGCATGACGGGCAATATCGTAACTCCGCTTTGACCTTTGAGAAGATGTGTGCTATAGAGCTTGCATTGGTGTGGGCTCTGCAAAAGTGTGTGTGTGTGTGTGAGGCGTGATTGAACAATGTAGACATATATATATATATATATATAAAGGCACCGGGGTGGCGGTGCCACCGGCTTGTTTATATATATATATATATATATATATATATATATATATATATATATATGAATATAGCTGCGAGCAGCGATGAAGGGCCAAAGCCGGCGGCACCGCCACTCCGGTGCCTTTAGGTAACTAAAGGCACCGGGGTTGCGGTGCCACCGGCTTGGGCCCGTAATCGCTGCTCGCAGCTATATTTATTATTATTATTATTCCGACTTATTATTATTAGGGCCCAAGCCTTGAAAAGGCGAAGGCCCTATTGTTTTCCTAAGGATTATTATTATTCTTCCGACTTATTAGGGCCCAAGCCTTGAAAAGGCGAAGGCCCTATTGTTTTCCTTAGGATTATTATTATTATTATTAGGGCCCAAGCCTTGAAAAGGCGAAGGCCCTATTGTTTTCCTTAGGATTATTATTAGGGCCCAAGCCTTGAAAAGGCGAAGGCCCTATTGTTTTCCTTAGGATTATTATTATTAGGGCCCAAGCCTTGAAAAGTCGAAGGCCCTATTGTTTTCCTTAGGATTATTATTAGGGCCCAAGCCTTGAAAAGGCGAAGGCCCTATTGTTTTCCTAAGGATTATTATTATTCTTCCGACTTATTATTATTATTAGGGCCCAAGCCTTGAAAAGGCGAAGGCCCTATTGTTTTCCTTAGGATTATTATTATTATTATTATTATTATTATTATTTTACTACCTTTTGGGCACTTTTGGGGGCCTTAACGTGCTCAAAAACTCTTGAAACTTTGCACACGGGTCAGAACCCGCGGCCATCAGGGCCGGGCTGAAGCTGGTACCCGGGCGTGGCAGGGGGGCTCGACAGCGCCACCTGGAACGGGGTTTGAACACTTGTCCATATATCAAACACGCTTGCATGTAATAATCTGAAACTCGCTACACTTATATATCTCATCGGGCCGAACAACTTTCGTGCTCTAAGTTTTACGCCAGCCCAACAGGAAGTCGGCTATTTAGGGTTGTTTGGAAATGCATGCTCAGGAATTTGAAACACTTCTCCTAGGGAATTCCCCCGTTTGTCTCCAAACTCGGTGTGCATGAAGTCAAGACATTGAGGATGAAAAAGTGCCAGGGGATTTTTGATATCTCGAACGGTTTGGCCGTGGTGAGGAAACGAATTTATGGCGAATAATGGAAACAGGAAGTGTGTTATAACTTCTACATACATTAACTGATCTTGATGAAACTTCAGCAGTGTGTTCGCTGTAAGAGGCCGATCACATGGATGTAACTATTGTGAGTCAAAGTTATAGCGCCACCAACTGGCAGCAGGAAGTGTGTCACTTTCTAAATGCTTTTGACAAAAGTGGGGGGGTTAGTTTTATCTACAGTAACAAAACTCGATATGTATATTGTACTCTTCGAGCCGGACAACTTTCTAATTTACCGTAATTAGCAACGACCAACAGGAAGTCAGATAATTTGGTTTGAATATGGTGAGCCTCTCTCTGAGCTCTGTATGGCAAGCCCTTTTAACATTTAAAAGCTAAGTTTGACTATCCGGAATTAACATTGTTGATATCAACAACGAAATAGCAACGACCAACATGAAGTCAGATAATTTGGTTTGAATATGGTGAGCCTCTCTCTGAGCTCTGTATGGCAAGCCCTTTTAACATTTAAAAGCTAAGTTTGACTATCCGGAATTAACATTGTTGATATCAACAACGAAATAGCAACGACCAACATGAAGTCAGATAATTTGGTTTGAATATGGTGAGCCTCTCTCTGAGCTCTGTATGGCAAGCCCTTTTAACATTTAAAAGCTAAGTTTGACTATCCGGAATTAACATTGTTGATATCAACAACGTCTTTCTGACAAGTCGTAATTATATTTTGGATAGTTTGTATTATCATTTAAGATATCTGTAACGTAATTGGCCTATGGCTAAGCCACGCCCCCAAACGCGATGAGCCAATCAGAGTGCGCATAGCTAACCCAATAAAATGAAAGTTACAGATATCAAATTTCAGATATCTCTAATCAAAATGAATTTCAAGATATCTTTCACTTGATAATAGATATCTAATATCTATTATCAAAATTATGACTATCCCTAACTCCAGTTTGAGATATCTACAATGCCGTTCTGACTAGTCATAATTTAAATGTATTTAAATGTATTGTTTGCTTTAAATTAAATTAAGATTGTATGTTTGGTAATTTAATCTAAATTAATTTAAAATGTATGCACTATATTTCAGATCAATATATTTATTTTTCAGCATTTTAATCAACACTAATTTTATTCTCATCTAAATTATAAATAACTTATTTCTTTATAAAATAAAAAATCCCGAATAATCCAGACCAACCAGAGCGCACTATTCCTACAACATCATCAGTGCTGAAGCGGAACTACCAGAGCCGTTCGGCAGATAGCGAGCAGATGCAGCATATGTGTTGTAACGAGGCAGGGTCAGGCCAGGGGGGTCCATTTGCAGCTTTTTATTAAGAAAGGTCAAGACAGGCAGGGTGAGCAATGGCAAACAGGGCAGAACAGAAAAGGCAGAGAAAAACCAGGTTGACAGGCAAAGGGCAAAGACCTCCAGATAAATACTGGGCTTTTGGATTTACACATTTAAGTGCTGCAAAACAGATTGACTTATGACATCCTATGACAGGGGTGGGCAACAGTTTTAGTCTGAGGGCCACAGTTACTTTGGCAAAGTAAACGGAGGGCCACACTTTGGACAATTGCAATTAAACAGTTACATGATTAAATGGTACAAATTAATTCAATGCAAATATGTATAAGGCTACTCTACAGTTACTTTGACTTTGCCAGCCTATTTCAAGGCCTGATATTTATTTTTGCTATAGGCCAGTCTGACCTAGGCCACTCTAAGGTTACAATAACTTGATTTACTTTCCTACACTACCCTGCACATTGTTCATGTCATTCATACCAGCTGTAACTATTCAAGATGGAAAGCTATTAACAAAACTGCAAATGTATGCGTGCAGGTTACACTAACATTAGGGATGTGCACGAATATTTGAATTTTCGATCTGTAATTATTATTAGTAAAATAAAATACTATTCGAATTTTACTACGTTGCTTTGCTGGCCGTAAATGCAGTGAATCCATGATAAATCCCAAGCACTAACTCGCAATTATAATTAAATGCACTGGGTGGCGCTGTGGAGTGTGTTAACAAGTTGTGTGTATTTGATCACATAATGTTGTCGTCTACCTCGCGAAGTTTGGAATTACTTGAAAATGATCTTACTAAATGGAATTACTTTTGATCAAATTAATGAATTAATCTGAGTTATAATATCATCATCACCACAATGAGAAATCACATGAAATCCAAACAGTCGACTGAGGAAAGACAGCTGACCAACACTGCATTCACGACTGCAGGTAAGCGCAGCTGGACCCCGCGTGATCCGAGCTTAGATGATAACTTATCTTATAGCAAAATTATTTTGAGACATATACTTCCTTTAAGTTTCGTTGAGGGAGACCGGTTTAAGAGCAGAAAACGCAAAGTGCTGTTAGAAACTTAGAACACCGTTATCTTTGTGTCTCTGAAACGTCTGTCAGCGCAGCGCCTTTTCTCACTCGATCATAAATTGCTGGCGGCGCCCCTGCATGTGGATATTGTTTTTCTCTATATAAATATGAAACAATATAAACACGATAATCATATGCTGACTCGAGCGTGTGTACGTTCTGTACGATATCTGGCGCAACCGCTTTATTAGGCGTTTTTTTCCCGTTCGCGCTGCTTGAGCATTCTTTTATTAATGCTTTTGTTTTTTATATTTTTTGTTTACACATAGGCCTAATGTTTAATGTTTTCAGCTAAAAGAAATGGTGACAAAAACGTAAAAAAAAAAAAAAAAAAAAAAAAATCTTTTTCGTTAAATGTCATTTAAATAAACGAATATTCGAATATTCGATTTTTATGAGCCCAAATATTCGAATGCAAGATTTTTAAAAAATGCCCATCCCTAATTAACATACAGACTTCCAGTGTTGGGAAGGATACTTTCAAAACATATTTCGTTGCAGAATACATGACTGGCAAAACCAGCAAAAGTAATGATTATGAATATGTAAAATATAGCAAGGAGATATTTTAATTGTTTATTAATAAATAAGTGTTTTCTTTGTCATTGTCGGCTAAGATGAAGTTGACGATGCTGACTCGCGATCTTCAGTAGCTTAGTGAACGCGCCAGAGAGAAATGCACATTTCATAAGGATTACATAAGCAGAGAGCAGTCTGTTTTCTTTCGATTTGAATTGTTCAGTTTAAAAGTAGACATGTGAGGCAAGTAGGCTACTTTATATGCTGAGTTTCGGTTGATTTATGAGACGAGCTCCAGTTCACGAGCTGGCGTGATTATCTCGTTATTAATGTTTCGTGATTATCTCTATATTGTCTGCTATATTTACTTCTTATTTATTAAATACAGGCAATTGGTTGATGAAATATTGATTAAAATTAAGATACAATTAATACAAAACGAAATTCACTTTAAAGAAAGGTTTTGTGCTTTCTGTTTGATGTCTTTGTGAAAGTTTTAAAGCATCTTTTAGTGCCGCTTTCAGAGCGCTCACGTCCGTAACGGAGAACACGTCCGTAACATTGTTTTTCCTCATAAATGCGAACACGAAAAATAAAATAAAATGAATATTTTATGTTATGTGGAGACAGAGACAACCCTTCATCCGGTGGGTAGTATTAATTTTGGTTTGCGCAGTGTAATTCACAGAATTACTAAAACATATTTGCCACCTAAGTTAAAGATTGTTTTGTGTCACGCATGTTTATTTCGGCGTGTGTTTCATCCAAATTGCGATCGCATCGCGGGGGCCGGATTAAAGCACTTTGCGGGCCGGATCCGGGCCCCGGGCCGTATATTGCCCATGTATGTCCTATGACATTAAAAATGATTCTAAATTTAAATGATCTCATATATGTGGCTATTGTGATTCACGATCATAGGCCCTGTCCAAAATGGTACAGTTCATATGAATTTTCGGTCTTGTGTACTTATTTCATGTGTCCGTTAAATCCATGGGACCGCAGGGCGACAGTGAAAGCGGGGTTACGTTTTTGCACGTCGTGCACAGTAACCCTAAAGGCACCGGGGTGGCAGTGCCACCGCCTTGTTTATATATATATATATATATATATATTTATATATATATATATATATATATATATAGCTGCGAGCAGCGATGAAGGGCCAAAGCCGGCGGAACCGCCACTCCGGTGCCTTTAGGTAACTAAAGGCACCGGGGTTGCGGTGCCACCGGCTTGGGCCCGCAATCGCTGCTCGCAGCTATATTTATTATTATTATTATTATTCTAACGACTATCCGGGCACTTTTGGGGCTCTTAACGTGCACGAAAACTCTTGAAACTTTGCACACAGGTCAGAACCCGCGGCCATCAGGGCCGGGCTGAAGCTGGTACCCGGGAGTGGCAGGGGGGCTCGACAGCGCCCCCTGGAACGGGGTTTGAACACTTGTCCATATATCAAACACGCTTGCATGTAATAATCTGAAACTCGCTACACTTATATATCTCATCGGGCCGAACAACTTTCGTGCTCTAAGTTTTACGCCAGCCCAACAGGAAGTCGGCTATTTAGGGTTGTTTGGAAATGCATGCTCAGGAATTTGAAACACTTCTCCTAGGGAATTCCCCCGTTTGTCTCCAAACTCGGTGTGCATGAAGTCAAGACATTGAGGATGAAAAAGTGCCAGGGGATTTTTGATATCTCGAACGGTTTGGCCGTGGTGAGGAAACGAATTTATGGCGAATAATGGAAACAGGAAGTGTGTTATAACTTCTACATACATTAACTGATCTTGATGAAACTTCAGCAGTGTGTTCGCTGTAAGAGGCCGATCACATGGATGTAACTATTGTGAGTCAAAGTTATAGCGCCACCAACTGGCAGCAGGAAGTGTGTCACTTTCTAAATGCTTTTGACAAAAGTGGGGGGGTTAGTTTTATCTACAGTAACAAAACTCGATATGTATATTGTACTCTTCGAGCCGGACAACTTTCTAATTTACCGTAATTAGCAACGACCAACAGGAAGTCAGATAATTTGGTTTGAATATGGTGAGCCTCTCTCTGAGCTCTGTATGGCAAGCCCTTTTAACATTTAAAAGCTAAGTTTGACTATCCGGAATTAACATTGTTGATATCAACAACGAAATAGCAACGACCAACATGAAGTCAGATAATTTGGTTTGAATATGGTGAGCCTCTCTCTGAGCTCTGTATGGCAAGCCCTTTTAACATTTAAAAGCTAAGTTTGACTATCCGGAATTAACATTGTTGATATCAACAACGTCTTTCTGACAAGTCGTAATTATATTTTGGATAGTTTGTATTATCATTTAAGATATCTGTAACGTAATTGGCCTATGGCTAAGCCACGCCCCCAAACGCGATGAGCCAATCAGAGTGCGCATAGCTAACCCAATAAAATGAAAGTTACAGATATCAAATTTCAGATATCTCTAATCAAAATGAATTTCAAGATATCTTTCACTTGATAATAGATATCTAATATCTATTATCAAAATTATGACTATCCCTAACTCCAGTTTGAGATATCTACAATGCCGTTCTGACTAGTCATAATTTAAATGTATTTAAATGTATTGTTTGCTTTAAATTAAATTAAGATTGTATGTTTGGTAATTTAATCTAAATTAATTTAAAATGTATGCACTATATTTCAGATCAATATATTTGTTTTTCAGCATTTTAATCAACACTAATTTTATTCTCATCTAAATTATAAATAACTTATTTCTGTATAAAATAAAAAATCCCGAATAATCCAGACCAACCAGAGCGCACTATTCCTACAACATCATCAGTGCTGAAGCGGAACTACCAGAGCCGTTCGGCAGATAGCGAGCAGATGCAGCATATGTGTTGTAACGAGGCAGGGTCAGGCCAGGGGGGTCCATTTGCAGCTTTTTATTAAGAAAGGTCAAGACAGGCAGGGTGAGCAATGGCAAACAGGGCAGAACAGAAAAGGCAGAGACAAACCAGGTTGACAGGCAAAGGGCAAAGACCTCCAGATAAATACTGGGCTTTTGGATTTACACATTTAAGTGCTGCAAAACAGATTGACTTATGACATCCTATGACAGGGGTGGGCAACAGTTTTAGTCTGAGGGCCACAGTTACTTTGGCAAAGTAAACGGAGGGCCACACTTTGGACAATTGCAATTAAACAGTTACATGATTAAATGGTACAAATTAATTCAATGCAAATATGTATAAGGCTACTCTACAGTTACTTTGACTTTGCCAGCCTATTTCAAGGCCTGATATTTATTTTTGCTATAGGCCAGTCTGACCTAGGCCACTCTAAGGTTACAATAACTTGATTTACTTTCCTACACTACCCTGCACATTGTTCATGTCATTCATACCAGCTGTAACTATTCAAGATGGAAAGCTATTAACAAAACTGCAAATGTATGCGTGCAGGTTACACTAACATTAGGGATGTGCACGAATATTTGAATTTTCGATCTGTAATTATTATTAGTAAAATAAAATACTATTCGAATTTTACTACGTTGCTTTGCTGGCCGTAAATGCAGTGAATCCATGATAAATCCCAAGCACTAACTCGCAATTATAATTAAATGCACTGGGTGGCGCTGTGGAGTGTGTTAACAAGTTGTGTGTATTTGATCACATAATGTTGTCGTCTACCTCGCGAAGTTTGGAATTACTTGAAAATGATCTTACTAAATGGAATTACTTTTGATCAAATTAATGAATTAATCTGAGTTATAATATCATCATCACCACAATGAGAAATCACATGAAATCCAAACAGTCGACTGAGGAAAGACAGCTGACCAACACTGCATTCACGACTGCAGGTAAGCGCAGCTGGACCCCGCGTGATCCGAGCTTAGATGATAACTTATCTTATAGCAAAATTATTTTGAGACATATACTTCCTTTAAGTTTCGTTGAGGGAGACCGGTTTAAGAGCAGAAAACGCAAAGTGCTGTTAGAAACTTAGAACACCGTTATCTTTGTGTCTCTGAAACGTCTGTCAGCGCAGCGCCTTTTCTCACTCGATCATAAATTGCTGGCGGCGCCCCTGCATGTGGATATTGTTTTTCTCTATATAAATATGAAACAATATAAACACGATAATCATATGCTGACTCGAGCGTGTGTACGTTCTGTACGATATCTGGCGCAACCGCTTTATTAGGCGTTTTTTTCCCGTTCGCGCTGCTTGAGCATTCTTTTATTAATGCTTTTGTTTTTTATATTTTTTGTTTACACATAGGCCTAATGTTTAATGTTTTCAGCTAAAAGAAATGGTGACAAAAACGTAAAAAAAAAAAATAAAAAAAAAAAATCTTTTTCGTTAAATGTTATTTAAATAAACGAATATTCGAATATTCGATTTTTATGAGCCCAAATATTCGAATGCAAGATTTTTAAAAAATGCCCATCCCTAATTAACATACAGACTTCCAGTGTTGGGAAGGATACTTTCAAAACATATTTCGTTGCAGAATACATGACTGGCAAAACCAGCAAAAGTAATGATTATGAATATGTAAAATATAGCAAGGAGATATTTTAATTGTTTATTAATAAATAAGTGTTTTCTTTGTCATTGTCGGCTAAGATGAAGTTGACGATGCTGACTCGCGATCTTCAGTAGCTTAGTGAACGCGCCAGAGAGAAATGCACATTTCATAAGGATTACATAAGCAGAGAGCAGTCTGTTTTCTTTCGATTTGAATTGTTCAGTTTAAAAGTAGACATGTGAGGCAAGTAGGCTACTTTATATGCTGAGTTTCGGTTGATTTATGAGACGAGCTCCAGTTCACGAGCTGGCGTGATTATCTCGTTATTAATGTTTCGTGATTATCTCTATATTGTCTGCTATATTTACTTCTTATTTATTAAATACAGGCAATTGGTTGATGAAATATTGATTAAAATTAAGATACAATTAATACAAAACGAAATTCACTTTAAAGAAAGGTTTTGTGCTTTCTGTTTGATGTCTTTGTGAAAGTTTTAAAGCATCTTTTAGTGCCGCTTTCAGAGCGCTCACGTCCGTAACGGAGAACACGTCCGTAACATTGTTTTTCCTCATAAATGCGAACACGAAAAATAAAATAAAATGAATATTTTATGTTATGTGGAGACAGAGACAACCCTTCATCCGGTGGGTAGTATTAATTTTGGTTTGCGCAGTGTAATTCACAGAATTACTAAAACATATTTGCCACCTAAGTTAAAGATTGTTTTGTGTCACGCATGTTTATTTCGGCGTGTGTTTCATCCAAATTGCGATCGCATCGCGGGGGCCGGATTGAAGCACTTTGCGGGCCGGATCCGGGCCCCGGGCCGTATATTGCCCATGTATGTCCTATGACATTAAAAATGATTCTAAATTTAAATGATCTCATATATGTGGCTATTGTGATTCACGATCATAGGCCCTGTCCAAAATGGTACAGTTCATATGAATTTTCGGTCTTGTGTACTTATTTCATGTGTCCGTTAAATCCATGGGACCGCAGGGCGACAGTGAAAGCGGGGTTACGTTTTTGCACGTCGTGCACAGTAACCCTAAAGGCACCGGGGTGGCAGTGCCACCGCCTTGTTTATATATATATATATATATATATATTTATATATATATATATATATATATATATAGCTGCGAGCAGCGATGAAGGGCCAAAGCCGGCGGAACCGCCACTCCGGTGCCTTTAGGTAACTAAAGGCACCGGGGTTGCGGTGCCACCGGCTTGGGCCCGCAATCGCTGCTCGCAGCTATATTTATTATTATTATTATTATTCTAACGACTATCCGGGCACTTTTGGGGCTCTTAACGTGCACGAAAACTCTTGAAACTTTGCACACAGGTCAGAACCCGCGGCCATCAGGGCCGGGCTGAAGCTGGTACCCGGGAGTGGCAGGGGGGCTCGACAGCGCCCCCTGGAACGGGGTTTGAACACTTGTCCATATATCAAACACGCTTGCATGTAATAATCTGAAACTCGCTACACTTATATATCTCATCGGGCCGAACAACTTTCGTGCTCTAAGTTTTACGCCAGCCCAACAGGAAGTCGGCTATTTAGGGTTGTTTGGAAATGCATGCTCAGGAATTTGAAACACTTCTCCTAGGGAATTCCCCCGTTTGTCTCCAAACTCGGTGTGCATGAAGTCAAGACATTGAGGATGAAAAAGTGCCAGGGGATTTTTGATATCTCGAACGGTTTGGCCGTGGTGAGGAAACGAATTTATGGCGAATAATGGAAACAGGAAGTGTGTTATAACTTCTACATACATTAACTGATCTTGATGAAACTTCAGCAGTGTGTTCGCTGTAAGAGGCCGATCACATGGATGTAACTATTGTGAGTCAAAGTTATAGCGCCACCAACTGGCAGCAGGAAGTGTGTCACTTTCTAAATGCTTTTGACAAAAGTGGGGGGGTTAGTTTTATCTACAGTAACAAAACTCGATATGTATATTGTACTCTTCGAGCCGGACAACTTTCTAATTTACCGTAATTAGCAACGACCAACAGGAAGTCAGATAATTTGGTTTGAATATGGTGAGCCTCTCTCTGAGCTCTGTATGGCAAGCCCTTTTAACATTTAAAAGCTAAGTTTGACTATCCGGAATTAACATTGTTGATATCAACAACGAAATAGCAACGACCAACATGAAGTCAGATAATTTGGTTTGAATATGGTGAGCCTCTCTCTGAGCTCTGTATGGCAAGCCCTTTTAACATTTAAAAGCTAAGTTTGACTATCCGGAATTAACATTGTTGATATCAACAACGTCTTTCTGACAAGTCGTAATTATATTTTGGATAGTTTGTATTATCATTTAAGATATCTGTAACGTAATTGGCCTATGGCTAAGCCACGCCCCCAAACGCGATGAGCCAATCAGAGTGCGCATAGCTAACCCAATAAAATGAAAGTTACAGATATCAAATTTCAGATATCTCTAATCAAAATGAATTTCAAGATATCTTTCACTTGATAATAGATATCTAATATCTATTATCAAAATTATGACTATCCCTAACTCCAGTTTGAGATATCTACAATGCCGTTCTGACTAGTCATAATTTAAATGTATTTAAATGTATTGTTTGCTTTAAATTAAATTAAGATTGTATGTTTGGTAATTTAATCTAAATTAATTTAAAATGTATGCACTATATTTCAGATCAATATATTTGTTTTTCAGCATTTTAATCAACACTAATTTTATTCTCATCTAAATTATAAATAACTTATTTCTGTATAAAATAAAAAATCCCGAATAATCCAGACCAACCAGAGCGCACTATTCCTACAACATCATCAGTGCTGAAGCGGAACTACCAGAGCCGTTCGGCAGATAGCGAGCAGATGCAGCATATGTGTTGTAACGAGGCAGGGTCAGGCCAGGGGGGTCCATTTGCAGCTTTTTATTAAGAAAGGTCAAGACAGGCAGGGTGAGCAATGGCAAACAGGGCAGAACAGAAAAGGCAGAGACAAACCAGGTTGACAGGCAAAGGGCAAAGACCTCCAGATAAATACTGGGCTTTTGGATTTACACATTTAAGTGCTGCAAAACAGATTGACTTATGACATCCTATGACAGGGGTGGGCAACAGTTTTAGTCTGAGGGCCACAGTTACTTTGGCAAAGTAAACGGAGGGCCACACTTTGGACAATTGCAATTAAACAGTTACATGATTAAATGGTACAAATTAATTCAATGCAAATATGTATAAGGCTACTCTACAGTTACTTTGACTTTGCCAGCCTATTTCAAGGCCTGATATTTATTTTTGCTATAGGCCAGTCTGACCTAGGCCACTCTAAGGTTACAATAACTTGATTTACTTTCCTACACTACCCTGCACATTGTTCATGTCATTCATACCAGCTGTAACTATTCAAGATGGAAAGCTATTAACAAAACTGCAAATGTATGCGTGCAGGTTACACTAACATTAGGGATGTGCACGAATATTTGAATTTTCGATCTGTAATTATTATTAGTAAAATAAAATACTATTCGAATTTTACTACGTTGCTTTGCTGGCCGTAAATGCAGTGAATCCATGATAAATCCCAAGCACTAACTCGCAATTATAATTAAATGCACTGGGTGGCGCTGTGGAGTGTTAACAAGTTGTGTGTATTTGATCACATAATGTTGTCGTCTACCTCGCGAAGTTTGGAATTACTTGAAAATGATCTTACTAAATGGAATTACTTTTGATCAAATTAATGAATTAATCTGAGTTATAATATCATCATCACCACAATGAGAAATCACATGAAATCCAAACAGTCGACTGAGGAAAGACAGCTGACCAACACTGCATTCACGACTGCAGGTAAGCGCAGCTGGACCCCGCGTGATCCGAGCTTAGATGATAACTTATCTTATAGCAAAATTATTTTGAGACATATACTTCCTTTAAGTTTCGTTGAGGGAGACCGGTTTAAGAGCAGAAAACGCAAAGTGCTGTTAGAAACTTAGAACACCGTTATCTTTGTGTCTCTGAAACGTCTGTCAGCGCAGCGCCTTTTCTCACTCGATCATAAATTGCTGGCGGCGCCCCTGCATGTGGATATTGTTTTTCTCTATATAAATATGAAACAATATAAACACGATAATCATATGCTGACTCGAGCGTGTGTACGTTCTGTACGATATCTGGCGCAACCGCTTTATTAGGCGTTTTTTTCCCGTTCGCGCTGCTTGAGCATTCTTTTATTAATGCTTTTGTTTTTTATATTTTTTGTTTACACATAGGCCTAATGTTTAATGTTTTCAGCTAAAAGAAATGGTGACAAAAACGTAAAAAAAAAAAAAAAAAAAAAAAAATCTTTTTCGTTAAATGTCATTTAAATAAACGAATATTCGAATATTCGATTTTTATGAGCCCAAATATTCGAATGCAAGATTTTTAAAAAATGCCCATCCCTAATTAACATACAGACTTCCAGTGTTGGGAAGGATACTTTCAAAACATATTTCGTTGCAGAATACATGACTGGCAAAACCAGCAAAAGTAATGATTATGAATATGTAAAATATAGCAAGGAGATATTTTAATTGTTTATTAATAAATAAGTGTTTTCTTTGTCATTGTCGGCTAAGATGAAGTTGACGATGCTGACTCGCGATCTTCAGTAGCTTAGTGAACGCGCCAGAGAGAAATGCACATTTCATAAGGATTACATAAGCAGAGAGCAGTCTGTTTTCTTTCGATTTGAATTGTTCAGTTTAAAAGTAGACATGTGAGGCAAGTAGGCTACTTTATATGCTGAGTTTCGGTTGATTTATGAGACGAGCTCCAGTTCACGAGCTGGCGTGATTATCTCGTTATTAATGTTTCGTGATTATCTCTATATTGTCTGCTATATTTACTTCTTATTTATTAAATACAGGCAATTGGTTGATGAAATATTGATTAAAATTAAGATACAATTAATACAAAACGAAATTCACTTTAAAGAAAGGTTTTGTGCTTTCTGTTTGATGTCTTTGTGAAAGTTTTAAAGCATCTTTTAGTGCCGCTTTCAGAGCGCTCACGTCCGTAACGGAGAACACGTCCGTAACATTGTTTTTCCTCATAAATGCGAACACGAAAAATAAAATAAAATGAATATTTTATGTTATGTGGAGACAGAGACAACCCTTCATCCGGTGGGTAGTATTAATTTTGGTTTGCGCAGTGTAATTCACAGAATTACTAAAACATATTTGCCACCTAAGTTAAAGATTGTTTTGTGTCACGCATGTTTATTTCGGCGTGTGTTTCATCCAAATTGCGATCGCATCGCGGGGGCCGGATTGAAGCACTTTGCGGGCCGGATCCGGGCCCCGGGCCGTATATTGCCCATGTATGTCCTATGACATTAAAAATGATTCTAAATTTAAATGATCTCATATATGTGGCTATTGTGATTCACGATCATAGGCCCTGTCCAAAATGGTACAGTTCATATGAATTTTCGGTCTTGTGTACTTATTTCATGTGTCCGTTAAATCCATGGGACCGCAGGGCGACAGTGAAAGCGGGGTTACGTTTTTGCACGTCGTGCACAGTAACCCTAAAGGCACCGGGGTGGCAGTGCCACCGCCTTGTTTATATATATATATATATATATATATTTATATATATATATATATATATATATATATATATAGCTGCGAGCAGCGATGAAGGGCCAAAGCCGGCGGAACCGCCACTCCGGTGCCTTTAGGTAACTAAAGGCACCGGGGTTGCGGTGCCACCGGCTTGGGCCCGCAATCGCTGCTCGCAGCTATATTTATTATTATTATTATTATTCTAACGACTATCCGGGCACTTTTGGGGCTCTTAACGTGCACGAAAACTCTTGAAACTTTGCACACAGGTCAGAACCCGCGGCCATCAGGGCCGGGCTGAAGCTGGTACCCGGGAGTGGCAGGGGGGCTCGACAGCGCCCCCTGGAACGAGGTCCGAAAACTTGGTCCATAAATCAAACACGCTTGCATGTAATAATATGAAACTCGGTACACATATAGATCTCATCGGTTTATATATCCTTTGTACTTTTACTTTTTACCCCAGCCCAACAGGAAGTCGGCTATTATGGTTTGTTTGGAAGCGTATCCCCCTGGAATTCGATATACTCCTCCTAGAGAATTCAACCAATCGCAACGAAACTCGGTCAGCATGATGTCAAGACATTGAGGATGAAAAATTGCCAGGGGATTTCTGATATCTCGAACGGTTTGGCCGTGACGAGGAAACGAATTTATGGCGAATAATGGAAACAGGAAGTGTGTTATAACTTCTGCATACATTAACTGATCTTGATGAAACTTCAACAGTGTGTTCGCTGTAAGAGGCCGATCACATGGATGTGACTATTGTGAGTCAAAGTTATAGCGCCACCAACTGGCAGCAGGAAGTGTGTCACTTTCAAAATACTTTGAAATCACCCTCTTATTTTTACCCGATTTGCTTCAAACTTGATGTGTATAATGTAAATACACGGCAGATGTAGACCTGTGAAAGGATTATTGATATCTTAGATACTGTTGCCATGGCAACGCATCAAACTTTAATATTCTTTTTGGATGCTTTTGAGACTCTTAGCATGCCTGAAATTGCTTAAAATTGCATGAAACTTGACAGACAGATCACATTTATTAGCCAGTAGACATGTGCAAAGTTTCAGAAACGGGCGTGGTGCAGGGGCTCAGTAGCGCCACCTTTTGTGACAAAAGTGTGTGTGGGGGGGGGGGTTAGTTTCATCTACAGTTACAAAACTTTTTCAACTTGATGAAAATATATTAAAGATGCTAAATTGTGAACGGATATTGAATATCTCAAACGGTTTTGCTATGGCGAGGGATTATGTCAAAAAAAGAATCAGGAAATGTCTCATATCTTTCTAAAATGTAATTATACACCATTTATTTTTCTATAAAATTATACTAATATTAGAAGTAAACCCATTGTATTCCTTTTTTTCAATTTAAGATTTATGTTTAAGTTTAAAAACAGCCAGAATGGTTGTTTAGCCAAAAAAATAAAAAAAATAAAAATCATTCATAGTGCTTTACTGCCCTCTTGTGTTCAAAATCAGGTAGGCCAATTGATGCTACTATGGGAATATTTTCCCACCGTGACTCCGCTGGGGGCTTTAAAATCGCTAACTTGAAAGCGAAAGTAACGGACGTCTCCACAAGACGTGCAGCTGTGAGCATTTTTGTTTCATTTTAAAAGAAGCCCCATTTCGGGGGCGGATTTCTTGAATGTATTTTACAAAATCACAATGTTGTGTTTGATTGCGAGTATCCAAAAATAAGTAAACACTTTGCAGTTTGAATGATCTTCTTGAATAAAATGACGGAGTAGCCAATGTTTCCACTGTTCGATCGCGGACGTCCACACGGACATTGATAATGGTGGCGCGTGCAGAGCGCGTGCTTGAATTGTGAGTTCAATAGTCTATTATTTTTCACGGAAAACACAACAACAAAAGAGTATAATGATAGATTCGCTTAAATAGGCGCTTTTACATAAAATAGCCTATTCCGTCATCATCTTTTCAGTCAGCTCTTCACTCTCGTGATTAATGAAATTTGACTCCTGTTGCTGATATTTGCTGCAACTTTCGTTCAGCTCACAATTTAGTAAGCAAACACGCTTCAAATGTGTTTATTTTATTTTTGTGTATATATATGTGTGTATATATATATATATATATATATATATATATATATAGCTTATGTTTCAAATATGAGTTAATTAACAATCGTTGGAAAGAATGATACTTTTAAACATATCACTAAACCGTCATTAGGTGTCGCCAGGCGACCGTCTTAATGAGCGAGTCATTGATTCATTCGTTCAAACGATTCGTTCGAACGGCTGAGTCATTCATGAATGAGACAGATTATGGATTGGTCGTTGAATCTTTGAGTTAACCGATTTGTTCAAAATGCTGAATCATTCAGTAATGAGAACGCGTTGCTGTGAGATGCTCGATGGTTCTGCTGTGATCTTTGTTGAACTATTTTCGCTGCTGAAACAGAAAAAAAGTCAATATTGCATCTAAAATGTAAGTGATTTGACGTGTGTGTGTGTGTGTGATTGTGTCTGTTACAGTGATTGTTTAACCCTTGTTAAAGTTTAGGCTTTGTATTTTTGGATATATATCTTTTTATATATAAAAAAATTGCATACAACCCATATATTTTAAATGTATTGTTTGCTTTAAATTACATTGAGATTTGTATGTTTGGTAATTGAACCTGAATGAATTTTAAATGAATGTGCGATATTTCAGATCATATTTTTGTTTTCCTTAAAATTTGAACTAACACTAACTTTACTCTCATCTGAATGCTAGATTATTTATTTATGTATAAAATAAAAACACATTTGATTTTTCTTTTTTAATCAATGTAGAATGTGTAACTGAAAAAATAAACAGATTAGGGCTCTGTTCGAGAACAAGAAATGAAAACCAATGCAATATGATGAATGTCCAAAAGATTTTTTTGCTTTTAAACTATGTGTGTGTGTGTGTGTGTGTGTAAGAGATTTTGGTTGGGTGACAGTTGTAGTTTACAGTTTGACAAAAGCACAATGTTGTGTTTTATTGCGATTGTACACAAATATAAGTAAACACTTTGTAGTTTGAATAATGTCCTGTATGAACAAAAGGACGGAGTATGTTTTTATGTCTACATTGTTCAATCACGCCTCACACACACACACACACACACACAAAAACTATTTTTCTAATCAGATCAGGCAAATATTCTGTCTTGGCACACTTCATATAACTTTCAAACTTGTGTACTTATTTCATGTGTCCATTAAGTCCATGAGACCGTAGGGTGTCTCATTTTTCATTTTAGGTTTCAGAAGGTTGCTCACGCATACTTTGTGGTTGATATGTGCCCTCAATGCACACTTTTGCAGAGCCCACACTGATGCAAGCTCTACAGCACACATCTTCTCAAAGGTCAAAGCGGGGTTACGTTATTGCCCGTCACGCACAGTAACCCTAAAGGCACCGGGGTGGCGGTGCCACCGGCTTGTTTATATATATATATATATATATATATATATATATATATATATATATATATATAAATATAGCTGCGAGCAGCGATGAAGGGCCAAAGCCGGCGGCACCGCCACTCCGGTGCCTTTAGGTAATTAAAGGCACCGGGGTTGCGGTGCCACCGGCTTGGGCCCGTAATCGCTGCTCGCAGCTATATTTATTATTATTATTATTATTTTACTACCTTTTGGGCACTTTTGGGGGCCTTAACGTGCTCAAAAACTCTTGAAACTTTGCACACGGGTCAGAACCCGCGGCCATCAGGGCCGGGCTGAAGCTGGTACCCGGGCGTGGCAGGGGGGCTCGACAGCGCCCCCTGGAACGGGGTTTGAACACTTGTCCATATATCAAACACGCTTGCATGTAATAATCTGAAACTCGGTACACTTATAGATCTCATCGGGCCAAACAACTTTCGTGCTCTAAGTTTTACGTCAGCCCAACAGGAAGTCGGTTATTATGGGTTGTTTGGAAACTCATTTTCTATATTTTTCTTACGACTATTCGGGCACTTTTGGGGCCCTTAACGTGCTCGAAAACTCTTGAAACTTTGCACACAGGTCAGAACCCGCGGCCATCAGGGCCGGGCTGAAGATGGTACCCGGGCGTGGCAGGGGGGCTCGACAGCGCCCCCTGGAACGGGGTCCGAAAACTTGGTCCATAAATCAAACACACTTGCATGTAATAATATGAAACTCGGTACACATATAGATCTCATCGGTTCATATATACTTCATGCTCTTACTTTTTACCCCATCCCAACAGGAAGTCGGCTATTTAGGGTTGTTTGTTAAACGCATGCAATGGAATTTAAAGTACTTCTCCTAGAGAATTCAAAGAAATGCCACGAAACTCGGTCAGCATGAAGTCAAGACATTGAGGATGAAAAATTGCCAGGGGATTTTTGATATCTCGAACGGTTTGGCCGTGGCGAGGAAACGAATTTATGGCGAGAAACGTGAAACAGGAAGTGTGTTATAACTTCAGCATACATTAGCTGATCTTAACGAAACTTCACCAGTGTGTTCGCTTTAAGAGGCCGATCACATGGATGTGACTATTGTGAGTCAAAGTTATAGCGCCACCAACTGGCAGCAGGAAGTGTGTCACTTTCAAAATGCTTTGAAATCACCCTCTTATTTTAACCCGATTTGCTTCAAACTTCATCTGTATAATGTAAATACACGGCAGATGTAGACCTGTGAAAGGATTATTGATATATTAGATACTGTTGCCGTGGCAACGCATCAAACTTTAATATTCTTTGTTGATGCTTTTGAGACTCTTAACATACTTGAAATAACATGAAACTCGACAGACACATCACATTTATTAGCCAGTAGACATGTGCAAAGTTTCAGAAACGGGCGTGGTGCAGGGGCTCAGTAGCGCCACCTTTTGACAAAAGTGGGGGTGTTAGTTCTATAGTTTTACCTACAATCATAAAACTCGGTACGCATATTGTTCAGATCAAGCCGGACAACTTTCTAATTTACTGTCATTAGCTCAGACCAAGAGGGAGTCAGATATTTTAGTTTGAATGTGGATGTTTCTGAGAATTTTCTCTCCCTCTCTTTCCGTCTCTGTGTGTGAGGGATTTGTCTATTGATTTTAATGCATTTCAAGGTTTCAGGGGATTTTGGGACTCTTAACGTGCTCAAAAACTTTTGAAATTTTGCACACAGGTCAGAACCCACGGCCATCAGGGCCGGGCTGAAGCTGGTACCCGGGCGTGGCAGGGGGGCTCGACAGCGCCCCCTGGAATGGGGTCCGAAAACTTGGTCCATAAATCAAACAGGCTTTACCCGATTTGCTTCAAACTTGATGTGTATAATGTAGACACACGCCAGATTTAGACCTGTGAAAGGATTGTTGATATCTTAGATGCTGTTGCCGTGACAACGCATCAAACTTTAATATTCTTTTTGGATACTTTTGAGACTCTCAGCGCACTTTGGGGGCCCTTAACGTGCTCAAAAACTCTTGAAACTTTGCACACGGGTCAGAACCCGTGGCCATCAGGGCCGGGCTGAAGCTGGTACCCGGGCGTGGCAGGGGGGCTCGACAGTGCCCCCTGGAACGGGGTCCGAAAACTTGGTCCATAAATCAAACACGCTTGAATGTAATAATATGAAACTCGGTACACATATAGATCTCATCGATTCATATATCCTTTGTACTTTTACTTTTTACCCCAGCCCAACAGGAAGTCGGCTATTATGGTTTGTTTGGAAGCGTATGCCCCTGGAATTCGATATACTCCTCCTAGAGAATTCAACCAATCGCCACGAAACTCGGTCAGCATGAAGTCAAGACATTGAGGATGAAAAGTTGCCAGGGGATTTTTGATATCTCGAACGGTTTGGCTGTGGCGAGGAAACGAATTTATGGCGAATAAAGGAAACAGGAAGTGTGTTATAACTTCTGCATACATTAACTGATCTTGATGAAACTTCAGCAGTGTGTTCGCTGTAAGAGTCCGATCACATGGATGTGACTATTGTGAGTCAAAGTTATAGCGCCACCAACTGGCAGCAGGAAGTGTGTCACTTCCTAAAGGCTTTGAAATCACCCTCTTATTTTTACCCAATTTGCTTCAAACTTTATGTGTATAATGTAGACACACGGCAGATGTAGACCTGAGAAAGGATTATTGATATCTTAGATACTGTTGCCGTGGCAACGCATCAAACTTTATTATTCTTTGTTGATGCTTTTGAGACTCTTAACATACTTGAAATTGCATGAAACCCGACAGACACATCACATTTATTAGACAGTAGACATGTGCAGAGTTTCAGAAACGGGCATGGTGAGAGCAATTAGAGAATAATGTTTAAGTTTAAAAACAGCCAGAATGGTTGTTTAGTCAAAAAAAATTTTTTTCCAAATCATACATAGTGTTATACTGCCCTCTTGTGTTCAAAATCAGGTAAAAAGCGAAAGTAAAATAAGGACGTCTGCACAATTCATTAATAATGGTGCAGAGTAGAGTGAGCTTTTTCAATTAATTCCTATGGAAGTAGGAATGAACTAAACAACGTTCGCTCTGTTCTGCTCGTCCCTCACCGTGGGCGCGCAGAGTTATGAATGCCCGTGCAGCCGTGAGCATTTTAGTTTCATTTTAAAATTAGCGCCATTTCGGGGGACGTATTACTTTAATTTATTTAACAAAAACACAATGTTGTGTTTAATTGCGAGTGTACACAAATATAAGTAAACACTTTGACGTTTGAATGATGTCCTGTATGAAGAAAATGACGGAGTATGTTTCACTGTTCAATCGCGCTGAGCCACCCAGACCCCCACACACACACTGACACACACACTGACACACACACACACACACACACACACACACACACACACACACACACACTCACAAACACACACACACACACACACACAATAATAAAACATTCAACCTAACATAAACAAATTACACTGCTATGTTGAAATAGTCAGTAGTACAATTTG
Organism: Tiaroga cobitis; assembly: GCA_030578255.1. Classification (NCBI taxonomy): domain Eukaryota; kingdom Metazoa; phylum Chordata; class Actinopteri; order Cypriniformes; family Leuciscidae; genus Tiaroga; species Tiaroga cobitis. The sequence goes on along the minus strand of CM060608.1, from coordinate 50,051,905 downwards.
TATCATTCACAGTAAGCACCGCTCCACTGTGATTTTTCCAAGCACATTTTTGCACAAGTGAAGAGGATGATTTTTTCCGTCGATATTGGAACGTGAGTGAAGTACAAAGCCTGTAATAAAGAATAGTTTAGCATCCAAATACATCGCAAATGTTGCAACATTTAGATTCTAAAGAGAGATTTACGTGAGCCTAACACCACTTACTTTTACTTTTGTTTTAAATTATTTCGTTTTGGCTTTATTATAGTTATTTTTTTATTTGTGTTCTGTTCTGAATATCATTAAATTTAAAGGATTTGTTGTGGAATATTTTGAGTGTATAATCAAATAACACTAAACCGTCACTAGGTGTCGCCAGGCGACCGTCTTAATGAGCGGGTCATTGATTCATTCGTTCAAACGATTCGTTTGAACGACTGAGTCATTCATGAATGAGACAGATGTTTATGGATTGGTCATTGAATCTTTGAGTCAACCAATTTGTTCAAAATGCTGAATCATTCAGTAATGAGAAAACACGTTGCTGTGAGATGCAATGGTTCTGCTGTGATCTTTGTTTAACTATTTTCGCTGCTGAAACAGAAGAACAGTCAATATTGCATCTAAAATGTAAGTGACTTGACACGTGTGTGTGTGTGTGTGTGTGTGTGTGCGTGTGAGTGCGTGCGTGCGTGTGTGTGTGTGTGTGTGTGTGTGTGCAATCAATCCCAGGTAAGAGGCATGAATAATGAGAATTGGACTTCTAGGAGTGAGGTTAATATTCCGGAGATGGTTCCCTCGGATTGTGAAAAGGAGGCGGCGCGGGAGTGGCCAGGCATTGCGCTACTTCTGTTTCAAAGTTTAAAACAATGCTAATATCATTTTTTTGAACGATTTCATTACAAATGTTTATTTTATATATTTATAAAATATTATAAAATATAATAACTATGTTTTGTCCTATTAACAAAAGACAGGCAATGTACTATTAACAAATGTTAATAGTTTTTTAAAAGTTAAAATGATACTTTATGCATTTGTTTTGTGTCAGATGATTAACAATATAAATTAAACAAAGCTTAAAACAAACAAAATAATAAAACGAAAACAAAGCTTGAACATTTTATTTAATTGAAAAGCCTTTTTGAAATAAAATGTGTTTTTTTCCCTCTGAAATAGCAAAAGCATCGCACACTTAGCTGTACCTGCTCTAAATAAATAATAGTATTTAAATAAAAATACAAAATCGAAATAAATAAATTATATAAAACAAAATCAAATCAAAGAAAATAAATCTTATTAAAGTTATGCAGGCACACATTTAACAATAATTTTCAAGTGACAAATAAAATCAATCAAAATTCCTTACACATGGAGTTAATCCTGACGATTCCTGAGGCGCCTTTCCTCATGACACTCGCTTTTTTTTTCGAAGATATATTTTCTTTGGTTTGATTTTGTTTTTGTAATAATTTATTTTATTTAGTTCGATTTTGTATTTTTATTGAATTACTCTTTTTTATTTAGAGCAGGTACAGCTAGTGTGTGATGCTTTTGCTATTTCAGAGGAAAACAATAATTTTATTTAATTAATAATTTTTGTTTCAGTCCACCATATAATTATGTTGTGTTTGATCTATGGAAAAAAGTTAGTTGTGAAATGGTTGAATATTAACAAAAGTTAATAGTTTTTTACAAGTTAGAATAATACGATATATATATATATATAAACAAGCCGGTGGCACCGCCACCCCGGTGCCTTTACGGTTACTGTGCATGACGGGCAATATCGTAACTCCGCTTTGACCTTTGAGAAGATGTGTGCTATAGAGCTTGCATTGGTGTGGGCTCTGCAAAAGTGTGTGTGTGTGTGTGAGGCGTGATTGAACAATGTAGACATATATATATATATATATATAAAGGCACCGGGGTGGCGGTGCCACCGGCTTGTTTATATATATATATATATATATATATATATATATATATATATATATATATATATATATGAATATAGCTGCGAGCAGCGATGAAGGGCCAAAGCCGGCGGCACCGCCACTCCGGTGCCTTTAGGTAACTAAAGGCACCGGGGTTGCGGTGCCACCGGCTTGGGCCCGTAATCGCTGCTCGCAGCTATATTCATATATATATATATATATATATATATATATATTTAGGGCCCAAGCCTTGAAAAGGCGAAGGCCCTATTGTTTTCCTTAGGATTATTAGGGCCCAAGCCTTGAAAAGGCGAAGGCCCTATTGTTTTCCTAAGGATTATTATTTATTATTATTATTATTATTATTATTTTACTACCTTTTGGGCACTTTTGGGGGCCTTAACGTGCTCGAAAACTCTTGAAACTTTGCACACATCTCAGAACCCGCGGCCATCAGGGCCGGGCTGAAGCTGGTACCCGGGCGTGGCAGGGGGGCTCGACAGCGCCCCCTGGAACGGGGTTTGAACACTTGGTCCATAAATCAAACACGCTTGCATGTAATAATATGAAACTCAGTACACATATAGATCTCATCGGTTCATATATACTTCATGCTCTTACTTTTTACCCCAGCCCAACAGGAAGTCGGCTATTAAGGGTTGTTTGGAAAACACATGCAATGGAATGTGAAATACTCCTCCTAGAGAATTCAAACACACGGCACGAAACTCGGTCAGCATGAAGTCAAGACACTGAGGATGAAAAATTGCCAGGGGATTTTTGATATCTCGAACGGTTTGGCCGTGGCGAGTAAACGAAATTATGGCGAGAAACGTGAAACAGGAAGTGTGTTATAACTACTGCATACATTAACTAATCTCGATGAAACTTCAGCAGTGTGTTCGTTGTAAGAGCCCGATCACATGGATGTGACTATTGTGAGTCAAAGTTATAGCGCCACCAACTGGAAGCAGGAAGTGTGTCACTTTCAAAATGCTTTTAAATCACCCTCTTATTTTTACCCGATTTGCTTCAAACTTCATGTGCATAATGTAGACACACGCCAGATGTAGACCTGTGAAAGGATTATTGATATCTTAGATACTGTTGCCATGGCAATGCATCAAACATTAATATTCCTTTTTTTAAGCTTTTTCATGCTTTTTTATGCTTTCGGGCACTTTTGGGGTTCTTAACGTGCTCAAAAACTCTTGAAACTTTGCACACGGGACAAAACCCGCGGCCATCAGGGCCAGGCTGAAGCTGGTACCCGGGCGTGGCAGGGGGGCTCGACAGCGCCCCCTTGAACGGGTCAGACAATTTGGTCCATATATCCAACACGCTTTACCCTATTTGCTTCAAACTTGATGTGTATAATGTAGACACAAGCCAGATGTAGACCTGTGAAAGGATTGTTGATATCTTAGATGCTGTTGCCGTGACAACGCATCAAACTTTAATATTCTTTTTGGATACTTTTGAGATTCTTAGCGCACTTTTGGGGCCCTTAACATGCTCAAAAACTCTTGAAACTTTGCACACGGGTCAGAAACCGCGGCCATCAGGGCCGGGCTGAAGCTGGTACCCGGGCGTGACAGGGGGGCTCGACAGCGCCCCCTGGAATGGGGTCCGAAAACTTGGTCCATAAATCAAACAGGCTTTACCCGATTTGCTTCAAACTTGATGTGTATAATGTAGACACACGCCAGATTTAGACCTGTGAAAGGATTGTTGATATCTTAGATGCTGTTGCCGTGACAACGCATCAAACTTTAATATTCTTTTTGGATACTTTTGAGACTCTCAGCGCACTTTGGGGGCCCTTAACGTGCTCAAAAACTCTTGAAACTTTGCACACGGGTCAGAACCCGTGGCCATCAGGGCCGGGCTGAAGCTGGTACCCGGGCGTGGCAGGGGGGCTCGACAGTGCCCCCTGGAACGGGGTCCGAAAACTTGGTCCATAAATCAAACACGCTTGAATGTAATAATATGAAACTCGGTACACATATAGATCTCATCGATTCATATATCCTTTGTACTTTTACTTTTTACCCCAGCCCAACAGGAAGTCGGCTATTATGGTTTGTTTGGAAGCGTATGCCCCTGGAATTCGATATACTCCTCCTAGAGAATTCAACCAATCGCCACGAAACTCGGTCAGCATGAAGTCAAGACATTGAGCATGAAAAATTGCCAGGGGATTTTTGATATCTCGAACGGTTTGGCCGTGGCGAGGAAACGAATTTATGGCGAGAAACGTGAAACAGGAAGTGTGTTATAACTTCAGCATACAGTAACTGATCTTGATGAAACTTTAGCAGTGTGTTCGCTGTAAGAGGCCGATCACATGGATGTGACTATTGTGAGTCAAAGTTATAGCGCCACCAACTGGCAGCAGGAAGTGTGTAACTTTCAAAATGCTTTTAAATCACCCTCTTATTTTTACCCGATTTGCTTCAAACTTTATGTGTATAATGTAGACACACGCCAGATGTAGACCTGTGAAAGGATTATTGATATCTTAGATACTGTTGCCGTGACAACGCATCAAACTTTAATATTCTTTTTGGATGCTTTTGAGACTCTTAGCATGCCTGAAATTGCTTAAAATTGCATGAAACTTGACAGACAGATCACATTTATTAGCCAGTAGACATGTGCAAAGTTTCAGAAACGGGCGTGGTGCAGGGGCTCAGTAGCGCCACCTTTTGTGACAAAAGTGTGTGTGTGGGGGGGGTTAGTTTCATCTACAGTTACAAAACTTTTTCAACTTGATGAAAATACTTTAAAGATGCTAAATTGTGAACGGATATTGAATATCTCAAACGGTTTTGCTATGGCGAGGGATTATGTCAAAAAAAGAATCAGGAAATGTCTCATATCTTTCTAAAATGTAATTATACACCATTTATTTTTCTATAAAATTATACTAATATTAGAACTAAACCCATTGTCTTCCTTTTTTTCAATTTAAGATTTATGTTTAAGTTTAAAAACAGCCAGAATGGTTGTTTAACCAAAAAAATAAAAAAAATTAAAATCATTCATAGTGCTTTACTGCCCTCTTGTGTTCAAAATCAGGTAGGCCAATTGATGCTACTATGGGAATATTTTCCCACCGTGACTCCGCTGGGGGCTTTAAAATCGCTAACTTGAAAGCGAAAGTAACGGACGTCTCCACAAGACGTGCAGCTGTGAGCATTTTCGTTTCATTTTAAAAGAAGCCCCATTTCGGGGGCGGATTTCTTGAATGTATTTTACAAAATCACAATGTTGTGTTTGATTGCGAGTATCCAAAAATTAGTAAACACTTTGCAGTTTGAATGATCTTCTTGAATAAAATGACGGAGTAGCCAATGTTTCCACTGTTCGATCGCGGACGTCCACACGGACATTGATAATGGTGGCGCGTGCAGAGCGCGTGCTTGAATTGTGAGTTCAATAGTCTATTATTTTTCACGGAAAACACAACAACAAAAGAGTATAATGATAGATTCGCTTAAATAGGCGCTTTTACATAAAATAGCCTATTCCGTCATCATCTTTTCAGTCAGCTCTTCACTCTCGTGATTAATGAAATTTGACTCCTGTTGCTGATATTTGCTGCAACTTTCGTTCAGCTCACAATTTAGTAAGCAAACACGCTTCAAATGTGTTTATTTTATTTTTGTGTATATATATGTGTGTATATATATATATATATATATTATATATATATATATATATATAGCTTATGTTTCAAATATGAGTTAATTAACAATCGTTGGAAAGAATGATACTTTTAAACATATCACTAAACCGTCATTAGGTGTCGCCAGGCGACCGTCTTAATGAGCGAGTCATTGATTCATTCGTTCAAACGATTCGTTCGAACGGCTGAGTCATTCATGAATGAGACAGATTATGGATTGGTCGTTGAATCTTTGAGTCAACCGATTTGTTCAAAATGCTGAATCATTCAGTAATGAGAACGCGTTGCTGTGAGATGCTCGATGGTTCTGCTGTGATCTTTGTCGAACTATTTTCGCTGCTGAAACAGAAAAAAAGTCAATATTGCATCTAAAATGTAAGTGATTTGACGTGTGTGTGTGTGTGTGTGTGTGTGTGATTGTGTCTGTTACAGTGATTGTTTAACCCTTGTTAAAGTTTAGGCTTTGTATTTTTGGATATATATCTTTTTATATATAAAAAAATTGCATACAACCCATATATTTTAAATGTATTGTTTGCTTTAAATTACATTGAGATTTGTATGTTTGGTAATTGAACCTGAATGAATTTTAAATGAATGTGCGATATTTCAGATCATATTTTTGTTTTCCTTAAAATTTGAACTAACACTAACTTTACTCTCATCTGAATGATAGATTATTTATTTATGTCTAAAATAAAAGCACATTTGATTTTTCTTTTTTAATCAATGTAGAATGTGTAACTGAAAAAATAAACAGATTAGGGCTCTGTTCGAGAACAAGAAATGAAAACCAATGCAATATGATGAATGTCCAAAAGATTTTTTTGCTTTTAAACTATGTGTGTCTGTGTGTGTGTGTGTGTGTGTGTGTGTGTGTGTGTGTGTGTGTGTGTGTGTAAGAGATTTTGGTTGGGTGACAGTTGTAGTTTACAGTTTGACAAAAGCACAATGTTGTGTTTTATTGCGATTGTACACAAATATAAGTAAACACTTTGTAGTTTGAATAATGTCCTGTATGAACAAAAGGACGGAGTATGTTTTTATGTCTACATTGTTCAATCACGCCTCACACACACACACACACACACACACAAAAACTATTTTTCTAATCAGATCAGGCAAATATTCTGTCTTGGCACACTTCATATAACTTTCAAACTTGTGTACTTATTTCATGTTTCCATTAAGTCCATGAGACCGTAGGGTGTCTCATTTTTCATTTTAGGTTTCAGAAGGTTGCTCACGCATACTTTGTGGTTGATATGTGCCCTCAATGCACACTTTTGCAGAGCCCACACTGATGCAAGCTCTACAGCACACATCTTCTCAAAGGTCAAAGCGGGGTTACGTTATTGCCCGTCACGCACAGTAACCCTAAAGGCACCGGGGTGGCGGTGCCACCGGCTTGTTTATATATATATATATATATATATATATATATATTAGACATGTGCCGGTATTCGGTAATGCGATAAATCGCGGTAATGAATATGCACGATATTGTTATCGCGGGGACTTCGAAATACCGTGAAAAATAATAGATCCGAATTTAGATTTTTCTAAAAATCAGCTTATTTTCCATCAACCGCTTAAAAAACAATGCGTATGTTGCGCAAAACACGTGCGCACTTTGATGTAAACAATCCCCACATCACATGTATAAGCACTGTGTGCATGCAGTGCGCACTCTAGTCTAATGTAAACAATCCCCCGCATGGCTGCCAACTCTCACGCATTCAGCTTGAGACTCACGCCATTGAAACTTTCACACGGTCTCGCGCCACACATCCATTTTCTCACCCAGAGAAAAATCGCGGAGCAAAGAGGACACTGACACCGACAGACTAGACAGAGCAGGTTACTTTTGATATGAAAAAATATCAGCTCTCAGGTTTTATAACGAAATTCAGACAATAAATACTGTTTTGGGTGCTTGTAAATGTGACGTGACAGATCGCGCGCCTCAGATCAAGTAAACCGATCATCTGTTACTTTTTATTAAAGATACAGTACAACCCACCGAAAGGTACATACTTTCGATCAATCAGTGTTTTTCAACCGAGGTCAATAACACTGCAGGAGAACAATTATGTCACAGAACGTTACATTTACCTCAGGAAAGCCATTTAATGTTAGTTGACTATAAGAAAATAGCTATAGAGAGGAGTATTTTGCTAAATATGTGCACTATATTACATATTTTAATATATGTACTTGTCATTATATAATTGTTATTATAATGAAAATTACGGCATATATTACATTTTTATATTTATATTATTATTATATTTATATTGTATGCATTATATTTAATTTCTCTCTGTATGTTTACAGCATTATGTGAGATATATTTTTTGAGAAACATTTAAATGCAGGCTATCTACTGTAGCCTACCTAATATTTATCCAAATGAGTCAATATTGAATCAAGATTGAAATTAAATCCAAGAATTTAATTGAAATCATGAAAATTGTGTTAAGCAATAATACAAACAGTAGCCTCAGTAACCATGTAAACATTATAACATGTTATCACTAAAAAATAAAATTAATGTTTTGACAATCACAATTACACATTGTGATGCAAGTTTTTTTTAGATACCCCCAATCCGTCTGTTTCTCTTGTGCAATTAAAATATCGTGATAATACCGTATACCGTGATAAAAGCTCAATCAATTAATCGCAGCATGAAAATTTGATACCGGCACATGCCTAATATATATATATAAACAAGCCGGTGGCACCGCCACCCCGGTGTGCAAAAGTGTGCATATAAATATAGCTGCGAGCAGCGATGAAGGGCCAAAGCCGGCGGCACCGCCACTCCGGTGCCTTTAGGTAATTAAAGGCACCGGGGTTGCGGTGCCACCGGCTTGGGCCCGTAATCGCTGCTCGCAGCTATATTTATTTATTATTATTATTAGGGCCCAAGCCTTGAAAAGGCGAAGGCCCTATTGTTTTCCTTAGGATTATTAGGGCCCAAGCCTTGAAAAGGCGAAGGCCCTATTGTTTTCCTTAGGATTATTATTTATTATTATTATTATTATTATTTTACTACCTTTTGGGCACTTTTGGGGGCCTTAACGTGCTCGAAAACTCTTGAAACTTTGCACACATCTCAGAACCCGCGGCCATCAGGGCCGGGCTGAAGCTGGTACCCGGGCGTGGCAGGGGGGCTCGACAGCGCCCCCTGGAACGGGGTTTGAACACTTGGTCCATAAATCAAACACGCTTGCATGTAATAATATGAAACTCAGTACACATATAGATCTCATCGGTTCATATATACTTCATGCTCTTACTTTTTACCCCAGCCCAACAGGAAGTCGGCTATTAAGGGTTGTTTGGAAAACACATGCAATGGAATGTGAAATACTCCTCCTAGAGAATTCAAACACACGGCACGAAACTCGGTCAGCATGAAGTCAAGACACTGAGGATGAAAAATTGCCAGGGGATTTTTGATATCTCGAACGGTTTGGCCGTGGCGAGTAAACGAAATTATGGCGAGAAACGTGAAACAGGAAGTGTGTTATAACTACTGCATACATTAACTAATCTTGATGAAACTTCAGCAGTGTGTTCGTTGTAAGAGCCCGATCACATGGATGTGACTATTGTGAGTCAAAGTTATAGCGCCACCAACTGGAAGCAGGAAGTGTGTCACTTTCAAAATGCTTTTAAATCACCCTCTTATTTTTACCCGATTTGCTTCAAACTTCATGTGCATAATGTAGACACACGCCAGATGTAGACCTGTGAAAGGATTATTGATATCTTAGATACTGTTGCCATGGCAATGCATCAAACATTAATATTCCTTTTTTTAAGCTTTTTCATGCTTTTTTATGCTTTCGGGCACTTTTGGGGTTCTTAACGTGCTCGAAAACTCTTGAAACTTTGCACACGGGACAAAACCCGCGGCCATCAGGGCCAGGCTGAAGCTGGTACCCGGGCGTGGCAGGGGGGCTCGACAGCGCCCCCTTGAACGGGTCAGACAATTTGGTCCATATATCCAACACGCTTTACCCTATTTGCTTCAAACTTGATGTGTATAATGTAGACACAAGCCAGATGTAGACCTGTGAAAGGATTGTTGATATCTTAGATGCTGTTGCCGTGACAACGCATCAAACTTTAATATTCTTTTTGGATACTTTTGAGATTCTTAGCGCACTTTTGGGGCCCTTAACGTGCTCAAAAACTCTTGAAACTTTGCACACGGGTCAGAAACCGCGGCCATCAGGGCCGGGCTGAAGCTGGTACCCGGGCGTGGCAGGGGGGCTCGACAGCGCCCCCTGGAATGGGGTCCGAAAACTTGGTCCATAAATCAAACAGGCTTTACCCGATTTGCTTCAAACTTGATGTGTATAATGTAGACACACGCCAGATTTAGACTTGTGAAAGGATTGTTGATATCTTAGATGCTGTTGCCGTGACAACGCATCAAACTTTAATATTCTTTTTGGATACTTTTGAGACTCTCAGCGCACTTTGGGGGCCCTTAACGTGCTCAAAAACTCTTGAAACTTTGCACACGGGTCAGAACCCGTGGCCATCAGGGCCGGGCTGAAGCTGGTACCCGGGCGTGGCAGGGGGGCTCGACAGTGCCCCCTGGAACGGGGTCCGAAAACTTGGTCCATAAATCAAACACGCTTGAATGTAATAATATGAAACTCGGTACACATATAGATCTCATCGATTCATATATCCTTTGTACTTTTACTTTTTACCCCAGCCCAACAGGAAGTCGGCTATTATGGTTTGTTTGGAAGCGTATGCCCCTGGAATTCGATATACTCCTCCTAGAGAATTCAACCAATCGCCACGAAACTCGGTCAGCATGAAGTCAAGACATTGAGGATGAAAAGTTGCCAGGGGATTTTTGATATCTCGAACGGTTTGGCTGTGGCGAGGAAACGAATTTATGGCGAATAAAGGAAACAGGAAGTGTGTTATAACTTCTGCATACATTAACTGATCTTGATGAAACTTCAGCAGTGTGTTCGCTGTAAGAGTCCGATCACATGGATGTGACTATTGTGAGTCAAAGTTATAGCGCCACCAACTGGCAGCAGGAAGTGTGTCACTTCCTAAAGGCTTTGAAATCACCCTCTTATTTTTACCCAATTTGCTTCAAACTTTATGTGTATAATGTAGACACACGGCAGATGTAGACCTGAGAAAGGATTATTGATATCTTAGATACTGTTGCCGTGGCAACGCATCAAACTTTATTATTCTTTGTTGATGCTTTTGAGACTCTTAACATACTTGAAATTGCATGAAACCCGACAGACACATCACATTTATTAGACAGTAGACATGTGCAGAGTTTCAGAAACGGGCATGGTGAGAGCAATTAGAGAATAATGTTTAAGTTTAAAAACAGCCAGAATGGTTGTTTAGTCAAAAAAATTTTTTTTCCAAATCATACATAGTGTTATACTGCCCTCTTGTGTTCAAAATCAGGTAAAAAGCGAAAGTAAAATAAGGACGTCTGCACAATTCATTAATAATGGTGCAGAGTAGAGTGAGCTTTTTCAATTAATTCCTATGGAAGTAGGAATGAACTAAACAACGTTCGCTCTGTTCTGCTCGTCCCTCACCGTGGGCGCGCAGAGTTATGAATGCCCGTGCAGCCGTGAGCATTTTAGTTTCATTTTAAAATTAGCGCCATTTCGGGGGACGTATTACTTTAATTTATTTAACAAAAACACAATGTTGTGTTTAATTGCGAGTGTACACAAATATAAGTAAACACTTTGACGTTTGAATGATGTCCTGTATGAAGAAAATGACGGAGTATGTTTCACTGTTCAATCGCGCTGAGCCACCCAGACCCCCACACACACACTGACACACACACACACACACACACACACACACACACACACACACACACACACACACAACACACACACACACACACACACACAAACACACACACACACACACACACACACACACACACACACACACAATAATAAAACATTCAACCTAACATATACAAATTACACTGCTATGTTGAAATAGTCAGTAGTACAATTTGTATCATTCACAGTAAGCACCGCTCCACTGTGATTTTTCCAAGCACATTTTTGCACAAGTGAAGAGGATGATTTTTTCCGTCGATATTGGAACGTGAGTGAAGTACAAAGCCTGTAATAAAGAATAGTTTAGCATCCAAATACATCGCAAATGTTGCAACATTTAGATTCTAAAGAGAGATTTACGTGAGCCTAACACCACTTACTTTTACTTTTGTTTTAAATTATTTCGTTTTGGCTTTATTATAGTTATTTTTTTATTTGTGTTCTGTTCTGAATATCATTAAATTTAAAGGATTTGTTGTGGAATATTTTGAGTGTATAATCAAATAACACTAAACCGTCACTAGGTGTCGCCAGGCGACCGTCTTAATGAGCGGGTCATTGATTCATTCGTTCAAACGATTCGTTTGAACGACTGAGTCATTCATGAATGAGACAGATGTTTATGGATTGGTCATTGAATCTTTGAGTCAACCAATTTGTTCAAAATGCTGAATCATTCAGTAATGAGAAAACACGTTGCTGTGAGATGCAATGGTTCTGCTGTGATCTTTGTTTAACTATTTTCGCTGCTGAAACAGAAGAACAGTCAATATTGCATCTAAAATGTAAGTGACTTGACACGTGTGTGTGTGTGTGTGTGTGTGTGTGCGTGTGAGTGCGTGCGTGCGTGTGTGTGTGTGTGTGTGTGTGTGTGTGCAATCAATCCCAGGTAAGAGGCATGAATAATGAGAATTGGACTTCTAGGAGTGAGGTTAATATTCCGGAGATGGTTCCCTCGGATTGTGAAAAGGAGGCGGCGCGGGAGTGGCCAGGCATTGCGCTACTTCTGTTTCAAAGTTTAAAACAATGCTAATATCATTTTTTTGAACGATTTCATTACAAATGTTTATTTTATATATTTATAAAATATTATAAAATATAATAACTATGTTTTGTCCTATTAACAAAAGACAGGCAATGTACTATTAACAAATGTAAATAGTTTTTTAAAAGTTAAAATGATACTTTATGCATTTGTTTTGTGTCAGATGATTAACAATATAAATTAAACAAAGCTTAAAACAAACAAAATAATAAAACGAAAACAAAGCTTGAACATTTTATTTAATTGAAAAGCCTTTTTGAAATAAAATGTGTTTTTTTCCCTCTGAAATAGCAAAAGCATCGCACACTTAGCTGTACCTGCTCTAAATAAATAATAGTATTTAAATAAAAATACAAAATCGAAATAAATAAATTATATAAAACAAAATCAAATCAAAGAAAATAAATCTTATTAAAGTTATGCAGGCACACATTTAACAATAATTTTCAAGTGACAAATAAAATCAATCAAAATTCCTTACACATGGAGTTAATCCTGACGATTCCTGAGGCGCCTTTCCTCATGACACTCGCTTTTTTTTTCGAAGATATATTTTCTTTGGTTTGATTTTGTTTTTGTAATAATTTATTTTATTTAGTTCGATTTTGTATTTTTATTGAATTACTCTTTTTTATTTAGAGCAGGTACAGCTAGTGTGTGATGCTTTTGCTATTTCAGAGGAAAACAATAATTTTATTTAATTAATAATTTTTGTTTCAGTCCACCATATAATTATGTTGTGTTTGATCTATGGAAAAAAGTTAGTTGTGAAATGGTTGAATATTAACAAAAGTTAATAGTTTTTTACAAGTTAGAATAATACGATATATATATATATATATAAACAAGCCGGTGGCACCGCCACCCCCGGTGCCTTTACGGTTACTGTGCATGACGGGCAATATCGTAACTCCGCTTTGACCTTTGAGAAGATGTGTGCTATAGAGCTTGCATTGGTGTGGGCTCTGCAAAAGTGTGTGTGTGTGTGTGAGGCGTGATTGAACAATGTAGACATATATATATATATATATATAAAGGCACCGGGGTGGCGGTGCCACCGGCTTGTTTATATATATATATATATATATATATATATATATGAATATAGCTGCGAGCAGCGATGAAGGGCCAAAGCCGGCGGCACCGCCACTCCGGTGCCTTTAGGTAACTAAAGGCACCGGGGTTGCGGTGCCACCGGCTTGGGCCCGTAATCGCTGCTCGCAGCTATATTTATTTATTATTATTATTATTTTACTACCTTTTGGGCACTTTTGGGGGCCTTAACGTGCTCGAAAACTCTTGAAACTTTGCACACATCTCAGAACCCGCGGCCATCAGGGCCGGGCTGAAGCTGGTACCCGGGCGTGGCAGGGGGGCTCGACAGCGCCCCCTGGAACGGGGTTTGAACACTTGGTCCATAAATCAAACACGCTTGCATGTAATAATATGAAACTCAGTACACATATAGATCTCATCGGTTCATATATACTTCATGCTCTTACTTTTTACCCCAGCCCAACAGGAAGTCGGCTATTAAGGGTTGTTTGGAAAACACATGCAATGGAATGTGAAATACTCCTCCTAGAGAATTCAAACACACGGCACGAAACTCGGTCAGCATGAAGTCAAGACACTGAGGATGAAAAATTGCCAGGGGATTTTTGATATCTCGAACGGTTTGGCCGTGGCGAGTAAACGAAATTATGGCGAGAAACGTGAAACAGGAAGTGTGTTATAACTACTGCATACATTAACTATTCTTGATGAAACTTCAGCAGTGTGTTCGTTGTAAGAGCCCGATCACATGGATGTGACTATTGTGAGTCAAAGTTATAGCGCCACCAACTGGAAGCAGGAAGTGTGTCACTTTCAAAATGCTTTTAAATCACCCTCTTATTTTTACCCGATTTGCTTCAAACTTCATGTGCATAATGTAGACACACGCCAGATGTAGACCTGTGAAAGGATTATTGATATCTTAGATACTGTTGCCATGGCAATGCATCAAACATTAATATTCCTTTTTTTAAGCTTTTTCATGCTTTTTTATGCTTTCGGGCACTTTTGGGGTTCTTAACGTGCTCGAAAACTCTTGAAACTTTGCACACGGGACAAAACCCGCGGCCATCAGGGCCAGGCTGAAGCTGGTACCCGGGCGTGGCAGGGGGGCTCGACAGCGCCCCCTTGAACGGGTCAGACAATTTGGTCCATATATCCAACACGCTTTACCCTATTTGCTTCAAACTTGATGTGTATAATGTAGACACAAGCCAGATGTAGACCTGTGAAAGGATTGTTGATATCTTAGATGCTGTTGCCGTGACAACGCATCAAACTTTAATATTCTTTTTGGATACTTTTGAGATTCTTAGCGCACTTTTGGGGCCCTTAACGTGCTCAAAAACTCTTGAAACTTTGCACACGGGTCAGAAACCGCGGCCATCAGGGCCGGGCTGAAGCTGGTACCCGGGCGTGGCAGGGGGGCTCGACAGCGCCCCCTGGAATGGGGTCCGAAAACTTGGTCCATAAATCAAACAGGCTTTACCTGATTTGCTTCAAACTTGATGTGTATAATGTAGACACACGCCAGATTTAGACCTGTGAAAGGATTGTTGATATCTTAGATGCTGTTGCCGTGACAACGCATCAAACTTTAATATTCTTTTTGGATACTTTTGAGACTCTCAGCGCACTTTGGGGGCCCTTAACGTGCTCAAAAACTCTTGAAACTTTGCACACGGGTCAGAACCCGTGGCCATCAGGGCCGGGCTGAAGCTGGTACCCGGGCGTGGCAGGGGGGCTCGACAGTGCCCCCTGGAACGGGGTCCGAAAACTTGGTCCATAAATCAAACACGCTTGAATGTAATAATATGAAACTCGGTACACATATAGATCTCATCGATTCATATATCCTTTGTACTTTTACTTTTTACCCCAGCCCAACAGGAAGTCGGCTATTATGGTTTGTTTGGAAGCGTATGCCCCTGGAATTCGATATACTCCTCCTAGAGAATTCAACCAATCGCCACGAAACTCGGTCAGCATGAAGTCAAGACATTGAGGATGAAAAGTTGCCAGGGGATTTTTGATATCTCGAACGGTTTGGCTGTGGCGAGGAAACGAATTTATGGCGAATAAAGGAAACAGGAAGTGTGTTATAACTTCTGCATACATTAACTGATCTTGATGAAACTTCAGCAGTGTGTTCGCTGTAAGAGTCCGATCACATGGATGTGACTATTGTGAGTCAAAGTTATAGCGCCACCAACTGGCAGCAGGAAGTGTGTCACTTCCTAAAGGCTTTGAAATCACCCTCTTATTTTTACCCAATTTGCTTCAAACTTTATGTGTATAATGTAGACACACGGCAGATGTAGACCTGAGAAAGGATTATTGATATCTTAGATACTGTTGCCGTGGCAACGCATCAAACTTTATTATTCTTTGTTGATGCTTTTGAGACTCTTAACATACTTGAAATTGCATGAAACCCGACAGACACATCACATTTATTAGACAGTAGACATGTGCAGAGTTTCAGAAACGGGCATGGTGAGAGCAATTAGAGAATAATGTTTAAGTTTAAAAACAGCCAGAATGGTTGTTTAGTCAAAAAAAATTTTTTTCCAAATCATACATAGTGTTATACTGCCCTCTTGTGTTCAAAATCAGGTAAAAAGCGAAAGTAAAATAAGGACGTCTGCACAATTCATTAATAATGGTGCAGAGTAGAGTGAGCTTTTTCAATTAATTCCTATGGAAGTAGGAATGAACTAAACAACGTTCGCTCTGTTCTGCTCGTCCCTCACCGTGGGCGCGCAGAGTTATGAATGCCCGTGCAGCCGTGAGCATTTTAGTTTCATTTTAAAATTAGCGCCATTTCGGGGGACGTATTACTTTAATTTATTTAACAAAAACACAATGTTGTGTTTAATTGCGAGTGTACACAAATATAAGTAAACACTTTGACGTTTGAATGATGTCCTGTATGAAGAAAATGACGGAGTATGTTTCACTGTTCAATCGCGCTGAGCCACCCAGACCCCCACACACACACTGACACACACACACACACACACACACACACACAAACACACACACACACACACACACAATAATAAAACATTCAACCTAACATATACAAATTACACTGCTATGTTGAAATAGTCAGTAGTACAATTTGTATCATTCACAGTAAGCACCGCTCCACTGTGATTTTTCCAAGCACATTTTTGCACAAGTGAAGAGGATGATTTTTTCCGTCGATATTGGAACGTGAGTGAAGTACAAAGCCTGTAATAAAGAATAGTTTAGCATCCAAATACATCGCAAATGTTGCAACATTTAGATTCTAAAGAGAGATTTACGTGAGCCTAACACCACTTACTTTTACTTTTGTTTTAAATTATTTCGTTTTGGCTTTATTATAGTTATTTTTTTATTTGTGTTCTGTTCTGAATATCATTAAATTTAAAGGATTTGTTGTGGAATATTTTGAGTGTATAATCAAATAACACTAAACCGTCACTAGGTGTCGCCAGGCGACCGTCTTAATGAGCGGGTCATTGATTCATTCGTTCAAACGATTCGTTTGAACGACTGAGTCATTCATGAATGAGACAGATGTTTATGGATTGGTCATTGAATCTTTGAGTCAACCAATTTGTTCAAAATGCTGAATCATTCAGTAATGAGAAAACACGTTGCTGTGAGATGCAATGGTTCTGCTGTGATCTTTGTTTAACTATTTTCGCTGCTGAAACAGAAGAACAGTCAATATTGCATCTAAAATGTAAGTGACTTGACACGTGTGTGTGTGTGTGTGTGTGTGTGTGCGTGTGAGTGCGTGCGTGCGTGTGTGTGTGTGTGTGTGTGTGTGTGTGCAATCAATCCCAGGTAAGAGGCATGAATAATGAGAATTGGACTTCTAGGAGTGAGGTTAATATTCCGGAGATGGTTCCCTCGGATTGTGAAAAGGAGGCGGCGCGGGAGTGGCCAGGCATTGCGCTACTTCTGTTTCAAAGTTTAAAACAATGCTAATATCATTTTTTTGAACGATTTCATTACAAATGTTTATTTTATATATTTATAAAATATTATAAAATATAATAACTATGTTTTGTCCTATTAACAAAAGACAGGCAATGTACTATTAACAAATGTTAATAGTTTTTTAAAAGTTAAAATGATACTTTATGCATTTGTTTTGTGTCAGATGATTAACAATATAAATTAAACAAAGCTTAAAACAAACAAAATAATAAAACGAAAACAAAGCTTGAACATTTTATTTAATTGAAAAGCCTTTTTGAAATAAAATGTGTTTTTTTCCCTCTGAAATAGCAAAAGCATCGCACACTTAGCTGTACCTGCTCTAAATAAATAATAGTATTTAAATAAAAATACAAAATCGAAATAAATAAATTATATAAAACAAAATCAAATCAAAGAAAATAAATCTTATTAAAGTTATGCAGGCACACATTTAACAATAATTTTCAAGTGACAAATAAAATCAATCAAAATTCCTTACACATGGAGTTAATCCTGACGATTCCTGAGGCGCCTTTCCTCATGACACTCGCTTTTTTTTTCGAAGATATATTTTCTTTGGTTTGATTTTGTTTTTGTAATAATTTATTTTATTTAGTTCGATTTTGTATTTTTATTGAATTACTCTTTTTTATTTAGAGCAGGTACAGCTAGTGTGTGATGCTTTTGCTATTTCAGAGGAAAACAATAATTTTATTTAATTAATAATTTTTGTTTCAGTCCACCATATAATTATGTTGTGTTTGATCTATGGAAAAAAGTTAGTTGTGAAATGGTTGAATATTAACAAAAGTTAATAGTTTTTTACAAGTTAGAATAATACGATATATATATATATATAAACAAGCCGGTGGCACCGCCACCCCGGTGCCTTTACGGTTACTGTGCATGACGGGCAATATCGTAACTCCGCTTTGACCTTTGAGAAGATGTGTGCTATAGAGCTTGCATTGGTGTGGGCTCTGCAAAAGTGTGTGTGTGTGTGTGAGGCGTGATTGAACAATGTAGACATATATATATATATATATATAAAGGCACCGGGGGTGGCGGTGCCACCGGCTTGTTTATATATATATATATATATATATATATATATATATATATATATATGAATATAGCTGCGAGCAGCGATGAAGGGCCAAAGCCGGCGGCACCGCCACTCCGGTGCCTTTAGGTAACTAAAGGCACCGGGGTTGCGGTGCCACCGGCTTGGGCCCGTAATCGCTGCTCGCAGCTATATTTATTATTATTTTACTACCTTTTGGGCACTTTTGGGGGCCTTAACGTGCTCGAAAACTCTTGAAACTTTGCACACATCTCAGAACCCGCGGCCATCAGGGCCGGGCTGAAGCTGGTACCCGGGCGTGGCAGGGGGGCTCGACAGCGCCCCCTGGAACGGGGTTTGAACACTTGGTCCATAAATCAAACACGCTTGCATGTAATAATATGAAACTCAGTACACATATAGATCTCATCGGTTCATATATACTTCATGCTCTTACTTTTTACCCCAGCCCAACAGGAAGTCGGCTATTAAGGGTTGTTTGGAAAACACATGCAATGGAATGTGAAATACTCCTCCTAGAGAATTCAAACACACGGCACGAAACTCGGTCAGCATGAAGTCAAGACACTGAGGATGAAAAATTGCCAGGGGATTTTTGATATCTCGAACGGTTTGGCCGTGGCGAGTAAACGAAATTATGGCGAGAAACGTGAAACAGGAAGTGTGTTATAACTACTGGATACATTAACTAATCTTGATGAAACTTCAGCAGTGTGTTCGTTGTAAGAGCCCGATCACATGGATGTGACTATTGTGAGTCAAAGTTATAGCGCCACCAACTGGAAGCAGGAAGTGTGTCACTTTCAAAATGCTTTTAAATCACCCTCTTATTTTTACCCGATTTGCTTCAAACTTCATGTGCATAATGTAGACACACGCCAGATGTAGACCTGTGAAAGGATTATTGATATCTTAGATACTGTTGCCATGGCAATGCATCAAACATTAATATTCCTTTTTTTAAGCTTTTTCATGCTTTTTTATGCTTTCGGGCACTTTTGGGGTTCTTAACGTGCTCGAAAACTCTTGAAACTTTGCACACGGGACAAAACCCGCGGCCATCAGGGCCAGGCTGAAGCTGGTACCCGGGCGTGGCAGGGGGGCTCGACAGCGCCCCCTTGAACGGGTCAGACAATTTGGTCCATATATCCAACACGCTTTACCCTATTTGCTTCAAACTTGATGTGTATAATGTAGACACAAGCCAGATGTAGACCTGTGAAAGGATTGTTGATATCTTAGATGCTGTTGCCGTGACAACGCATCAAACTTTAATATTCTTTTTGGATACTTTTGAGATTCTTAGCGCACTTTTGGGGCCCTTAACGTGCTCAAAAACTCTTGAAACTTTGCACACGGGTCAGAAACCGCGGCCATCAGGGCCGGGCTGAAGCTGGTACCCGGGCGTGGCAGGGGGGCTCGACAGCGCCCCCTGGAATGGGGTCCGAAAACTTGGTCCATAAATCAAACAGGCTTTACCCGATTTGCTTCAAACTTGATGTGTATAATGTAGACACACGCCAGATTTAGACCTGTGAAAGGATTGTTGATATCTTAGATGCTGTTGCCGTGACAACGCATCAAACTTTAATATTCTTTTTGGATACTTTTGAGACTCTCAGCGCACTTTGGGGGCCCTTAACGTGCTCAAAAACTCTTGAAACTTTGCACACGGGTCAGAACCCGTGGCCATCAGGGCCGGGCTGAAGCTGGTACCCGGGCGTGGCAGGGGGGCTCGACAGCGCCCCCTGGAACGGGGTCCGAAAACTTGGTCCATAAATCAAACACGCTTGAATGTAATAATATGAAACTCGGTACACATATAGATCTCATCGATTCATATATCCTTTGTACTTTTACTTTTTACCCCAGCCCAACAGGAAGTCGGCTATTATGGTTTGTTTGGAAGCGTATGCCCCTGGAATTCGATATACTCCTCCTAGAGAATTCAACCAATCGCCACGAAACTCGGTCAGCATGAAGTCAAGACATTGAGGATGAAAAGTTGCCAGGGGATTTTTGATATCTCGAACGGTTTGGCTGTGGCGAGGAAACGAATTTATGGCGAATAAAGGAAACAGGAAGTGTGTTATAACTTCTGCATACATTAACTGATCTTGATGAAACTTCAGCAGTGTGTTCGCTGTAAGAGTCCGATCACATGGATGTGACTATTGTGAGTCAAAGTTATAGCGCCACCAACTGGCAGCAGGAAGTGTGTCACTTCCTAAAGGCTTTGAAATCACCCTCTTATTTTTACCCAATTTGCTTCAAACTTTATGTGTATAATGTAAATACACGGCAGATGTAGACCTGTGAAAGGATTATTGAAATCTTAGATACTGTTGCCATGGCAACGCATCAAACTTTAATATTCTTTTTGGATGCTTTTGAGACTCTTAGCATGCCTGAAATTGCTTAAAATTGCATGAAACTTGACAGACAGATCACATTTATTAGCCAGTAGACATGTGCAAAGTTTCAGAAACGGGCGTGGTGCAGGGGCTCAGTAGCGCCACCTTTTGTGACAAAAGTGTGTGTGGGGGGGGGGGGGGGGGTTAGTTTCATCTACAGTTACAAAACTTTTTCAACTTGATGAAAATACATTAAAGATGCTAAATTGTGAACGGATATTGAATATCTCAAACGGTTTTGCTATGGCGAGGGATTATGTCAAAAAAAGAATCAGGAAATGTCTCATATCTTTCTAAAATGTAATTATACACCATTTATTTTTCTATAAAATTATACTAATATTAGAAGTAAACCCATTGTATTCCTTTTTTTCAATTTAAGATTTATGTTTAAGTTTAAAAACAGCCAGAATGGTTGTTTAGCCAAAAAAAATAAATAAAAATCATTCATAGTGCTTTACTGCCCTCTTGTGTTCAAAATCAGGTAGGCCAATTGATGCTACTATGGGAATATTTTCCCACCGTGACTCCGCTGGGGGCTTTAAAATCGCTAACTTGAAAGCGAAAGTAACGGACGTCTCCACAAGACGTGCAGCTGTGAGCATTTTTGTTTCATTTTAAAAGAAGCCCCATTTCGGGGGCGGATTTCTTGAATGTATTTTACAAAATCACAATGTTGTGTTTGATTGCGAGTATCCAAAAATAAGTAAACACTTTGCAGTTTGAATGATCTTCTTGAATAAAATGACGGAGTAGCCAATGTTTCCACTGTTCGATCGCGGACGTCCACACGGACATTGATAATGGTGGCGCGTGCAGAGCGCGTGCTTGAATTGTGAGTTCAATAGTCTATTATTTTTCACGGAAAACACAACAACAAAAGAGTATAATGATAGATTCGCTTAAATAGGCGCTTTTACATAAAATAGCCTATTCCGTCATCATCTTTTCAGTCAGCTCTTCACTCTCGTGATTAATGAAATTTGACTCCTGTTGCTGATATTTGCTGCAACTTTCGTTCAGCTCACAATTTAGTAAGCAAACACGCTTCAAATGTGTTTATTTTATTTTTGTGTATATATATGTGTGTGTATATATATATATATATATATATATATATATATATAGCTTATGTTTCAAATATGAGTTAATTAACAATCGTTGGAAAGAATGATACTTTTAAACATATCACTAAACCGTCATTAGGTGTCGCCAGGCGACCGTCTTAATGAGCGAGTCATTGATTCATTCGTTCAAACGATTCGTTCGAACGGCTGAGTCATTCATGAATGAGACAGATTATGGATTGGTCGTTGAATCTTTGAGTCAACCGATTTGTTCAAAATGCTGAATCATTCAGTAATGAGAACGCGTTGCTGTGAGATGCTCGATGGTTCTGCTGTGATCTTTGTTGAACTATTTTCGCTGCTGAAAAAGAAAAAAAGTCAATATTGCATCTAAAATGTAAGTGATTTGACGTGTGTGTGTGTGTGTGTGTGTGTGTGTGTGATTGTGTCTGTTACAGTGATTGTTTAACCCTTGTTAAAGTTTAGGCTTTGTATTTTTGGATATATATCTTTTTATATATAAAAAAATTGCATACAACCCATATATTTTAAATGTATTGTTTGCTTTAAATTACATTGAGATTTGTATGTTTGGTAATTGAACCTGAATGAATTTTAAATGAATGTGCGATATTTCAGATCATATTTTTGTTTTCCTTAAAATTTGAACTAACACTAACTTTACTCTCATCTGAATGCTAGATTATTTATTTATGTCTAAAATAAAAGCACATTTGATTTTTCTTTTTTAATCAATGTAGAATGTGTAACTGAAAAAATAAACAGATTAGGGCTCTGTTCGAGAACAAGAAATGAAAACCAATGCAATATGATGAATGTCCAAAAGATTTTTTTGCTTTTAAACTATGTGTGTGTGTGTGTGTGTGTGTGTGTAAGAGATTTTGGTTGGGTGACAGTTGTAGTTTACAGTTTGACAAAAGCACAATGTTGTGTTTTATTGCGATTGTACACAAATATAAGTAAACACTTTGTAGTTTGAATAATGTCCTGTATGAACAAAAGGACGGAGTATGTTTTTATGTCTACATTGTTCAATCACGCCTCACACACACACACACACACAAAAACTATTTTTCTAATCAGATCAGGCAAATATTCTGTCTTGGCACACTTCATATAACTTTCAAACTTGTGTACTTATTTCATGTGTCCATTAAGTCCATGAGACCGTAGGGTGTCTCATTTTTCATTTTAGGTTTCAGAAGCTTGCTCACGCATACTTTGTGGTTGATATGTGCCCTCAATGCACACTTTTGCAGAGCCCACACTGATGCAAGCTCTACAGCACACATCTTCTCAAAGGTCAAAGCGGGGTTACGTTATTGCCCGTCACGCACAGTAACCCTAAAGGCACCGGGGGTGGCGGTGCCACCGGCTTGTTTATATATATATATATATATATATATATATATATATAAATATAGCTGCGAGCAGCGATGAAGGGCCAAAGCCGGCGGCACCGCCACTCCGGTGCCTTTAGGTAATTAAAGGCACCGGGGTTGCGGTGCCACCGGCTTGGGCCCGTAATCGCTGCTCGCAGCTATATTTATTTATTATTATTATTATTATTTTACTACCTTTTGGGCACTTTTGGGGGCCTTAACGTGCTCGAAAACTCTTGAAACTTTGCACACATCTCAGAACCCGCGGCCATCAGGGCCGGGCTGAAGCTGGTACCCGGGCGTGGCAGGGGGGCTCGACAGCGCCCCCTGGAACGGGGTTTGAACACTTGGTCCATAAATCAAACACGCTTGCATGTAATAATATGAAACTCAGTACACATATAGATCTCATCGGTTCATATATACTTCATGCTCTTACTTTTTACCCCAGCCCAACAGGAAGTCGGCTATTAAGGGTTGTTTGGAAAACACATGCAATGGAATGTGAAATACTCCTCCTAGAGAATTCAAACACACGGCACGAAACTCGGTCAGCATGAAGTCAAGACACTGAGGATGAAAAATTGCCAGGGGATTTTTGATATCTCGAACGGTTTGGCCGTGGCGAGTAAACGAAATTATGGCGAGAAACGTGAAACAGGAAGTGTGTTATAACTACTGCATACATTAACTAATCTTGATGAAACTTCAGCAGTGTGTTCGTTGTAAGAGCCCGATCACATGGATGTGACTATTGTGAGTCAAAGTTATAGCGCCACCAACTGGAAGCAGGAAGTGTGTCACTTTCAAAATGCTTTTAAATCACCCTCTTATTTTTACCCGATTTGCTTCAAACTTCATGTGCATAATGTAGACACACGCCAGATGTAGACCTGTGAAAGGATTATTGATATCTTAGATACTGTTGCCATGGCAATGCATCAAACATTAATATTCCTTTTTTTAAGCTTTTTCATGCTTTTTTATGCTTTCGGGCACTTTTGGGGTTCTTAACGTGCTCGAAAACTCTTGAAACTTTGCACACGGGACAAAACCCGCGGCCATCAGGGCCAGGCTGAAGCTGGTACCCGGGCGTGGCAGGGGGGCTCGACAGCGCCCCCTTGAACGGGTCAGACAATTTGGTCCATATATCCAACACGCTTTACCCTATTTGCTTCAAACTTGATGTGTATAATGTAGACACAAGCCAGATGTAGACCTGTGAAAGGATTGTTGATATCTTAGATGCTGTTGCCGTGACAACGCATCAAACTTTAATATTCTTTTTGGATACTTTTGAGATTCTTAGCGCACTTTTGGGGCCCTTAACGTGCTCAAAAACTCTTGAAACTTTGCACACGGGTCAGAAACCGCGGCCATCAGGGCCGGGCTGAAGCTGGTACCCGGGCGTGGCAGGGGGGCTCGACAGCGCCCCCTGGAATGGGGTCCGAAAACTTGGTCCATAAATCAAACAGGCTTTACCCGATTTGCTTCAAACTTGATGTGTATAATGTAGACACACGCCAGATTTAGACCTGTGAAAGGATTGTTGATATCTTAGATGCTGTTGCCGTGACAACGCATCAAACTTTAATATTCTTTTTGGATACTTTTGAGACTCTCAGCGCACTTTGGGGGCCCTTAACGTGCTCAAAAACTCTTGAAACTTTGCACACGGGTCAGAACCCGTGGCCATCAGGGCCGGGCTGAAGCTGGTACCCGGGCGTGGCAGGGGGGCTCGACAGTGCCCCCTGGAACGGGGTCCGAAAACTTGGTCCATAAATCAAACACGCTTGAATGTAATAATATGAAACTCGGTACACATATAGATCTCATCGATTCATATATCCTTTGTACTTTTACTTTTTACCCCAGCCCAACAGGAAGTCGGCTATTATGGTTTGTTTGGAAGCGTATGCCCCTGGAATTCGATATACTCCTCCTAGAGAATTCAACCAATCGCCACGAAACTCGGTCAGCATGAAGTCAAGACATTGAGGATGAAAAGTTGCCAGGGGATTTTTGATATCTCGAACGGTTTGGCTGTGGCGAGGAAACGAATTTATGGCGAATAAAGGAAACAGGAAGTGTGTTATAACTTCTGCATACATTAACTGATCTTGATGAAACTTCAGCAGTGTGTTCGCTGTAAGAGTCCGATCACATGGATGTGACTATTGTGAGTCAAAGTTATAGCGCCACCAACTGGCAGCAGGAAGTGTGTCACTTCCTAAAGGCTTTGAAATCACCCTCTTATTTTTACCCAATTTGCTTCAAACTTTATGTGTATAATGTAGACACACGGCAGATGTAGACCTGAGAAAGGATTATTGATATCTTAGATACTGTTGCCGTGGCAACGCATCAAACTTTATTATTCTTTGTTGATGCTTTTGAGACTCTTAACATACTTGAAATTGCATGAAACCCGACAGACACATCACATTTATTAGACAGTAGACATGTGCAGAGTTTCAGAAACGGGCATGGTGAGAGCAATTAGAGAATAATGTTTAAGTTTAAAAACAGCCAGAATGGTTGTTTAGTCAAAAAAATTTTTTTTCCAAATCATACATAGTGTTATACTGCCCTCTTGTGTTCAAAATCAGGTAAAAAGCGAAAGTAAAATAAGGACGTCTGCACAATTCATTAATAATGGTGCAGAGTAGAGTGAGCTTTTTCAATTAATTCCTATGGAAGTAGGAATGAACTAAACAACGTTCGCTCTGTTCTGCTCGTCCCTCACCGTGGGCGCGCAGAGTTATGAATGCCCGTGCAGCCGTGAGCATTTTAGTTTCATTTTAAAATTAGCGCCATTTCGGGGGACGTATTACTTTAATTTATTTAACAAAAACACAATGTTGTGTTTAATTGCGAGTGTACACAAATATAAGTAAACACTTTGACGTTTGAATGATGTCCTGTATGAAGAAAATGACGGAGTATGTTTCACTGTTCAATCGCGCTGAGCCACCCAGACCCCCACACACACACTGACACACACACACACATACACACACACACACACACACACACACACAATAATAAAACATTCAACCTAACATATACAAATTACACTGCTATGTTGAAATAGTCAGTAGTACAATTTGTATCATTCACAGTAAGCACCGCTCCACTGTGATTTTTCCAAGCACATTTTTGCACAAGTGAAGAGGATGATTTTTTCCGTCGATATTGGAACGTGAGTGAAGTACAAAGCCTGTAATAAAGAATAGTTTAGCATCCAAATACATCGCAAATGTTGCAACATTTAGATTCTAAAGAGAGATTTACGTGAGCCTAACACCACTTACTTTTACTTTTGTTTTAAATTATTTCGTTTTGGCTTTATTATAGTTATTTTTTTATTTGTGTTCTGTTCTGAATATCATTAAATTTAAAGGATTTGTTGTGGAATATTTTGAGTGTATAATCAAATAACACTAAACCGTCACTAGGTGTCGCCAGGCGACCGTCTTAATGAGCGGGTCATTGATTCATTCGTTCAAACGATTCGTTTGAACGACTGAGTCATTCATGAATGAGACAGATGTTTATGGATTGGTCATTGAATCTTTGAGTCAACCAATTTGTTCAAAATGCTGAATCATTCAGTAATGAGAAAACACGTTGCTGTGAGATGCAATGGTTCTGCTGTGATCTTTGTTTAACTATTTTCGCTGCTGAAACAGAAGAACAGTCAATATTGCATCTAAAATGTAAGTGACTTGACACGTGTGTGTGTGTGTGTGTGTGTGTGTGTGTGTGTGCGTGTGAGTGCGTGCGTGCGTGTGTGTGTGTGTGTGTGCAATCAATCCCAGGTAAGAGGCATGAATAATGAGAATTGGACTTCTAGGAGTGAGGTTAATATTCCGGAGATGGTTCCCTCGGATTGTGAAAAGGAGGCGGCGCGGGAGTGGCCAGGCATTGCGCTACTTCTGTTTCAAAGTTAAAAACAATGCTAATATCATTTTTTTGAACGATTTCATTACAAATGTTTATTTTATATATTTATAAAATATTATAAAATATAATAACTATGTTTTGTCCTATTAACAAAAGACAGGCAATGTACTATTAACAAATGTTAATAGTTTTTTAAAAGTTAAAATGATACTTTATGCATTTGTTTTGTGTCAGATGATTAACAATATAAATTAAACAAAGCTTAAAACAAACAAAATAATAAAACGAAAACAAAGCTTGAACATTTTATTTAATTGAAAAGCCTTTTTGAAATAAAATGTGTTTTTTTCCCTCTGAAATAGCAAAAGCATCGCACACTTAGCTGTACCTGCTCTAAATAAATAATAGTATTTAAATAAAAATACAAAATCGAAATAAATAAATTATATAAAACAAAATCAAATCAAAGAAAATAAATCTTATTAAAGTTATGCAGGCACACATTTAACAATAATTTTCAAGTGACAAATAAAATCAATCAAAATTCCTTACACATGGAGTTAATCCTGACGATTCCTGAGGCGCCTTTCCTCATGACACTCGCTTTTTTTTTCGAAGATATATTTTCTTTGGTTTGATTTTGTTTTTGTAATAATTTATTTTATTTAGTTCGATTTTGTATTTTTATTGAATTACTCTTTTTTATTTAGAGCAGGTACAGCTAGTGTGTGATGCTTTTGCTATTTCAGAGGAAAACAATAATTTTATTTAATTAATAATTTTTGTTTCAGTCCACCATATAATTATGTTGTGTTTGTGTTTGTATGTTGTCTATGGAAAAAAGTTAGTTGTGAAATGGTTGAATATTAACAAAAGTTAATAGTTTTTTACAAGTTAGAATAATACGATATATATATATATATATATAAACAAGCCGGTGGCACCGCCACCCCGGTGCCTTTACGGTTACTGTGCATGACGGGCAATATCGTAACTCCGCTTTGACCTTTGAGAAGATGTGTGCTATAGAGCTTGCATTGGTGTGGGCTCTGCAAAAGTGTGTGTGTGTGTGTGAGGCGTGATTGAACAATGTAGACATATATATATATATATATATATAAAGGCACCGGGGTGGCGGTGCCACCGGCTTGTTTATATATATATATATATATATATATATATATATATATATATATATATATATATATATATATATATATATATATATATATATATATATATATGAATATAGCTGCGAGCAGCGATGAAGGGCCAAAGCCGGCGGCACCGCCACTCCGGTGCCTTTAGGTAACTAAAGGCACCGGGGTTGCGGTGCCACCGGCTTGGGCCCGTAATCGCTGCTCGCAGCTATATTTATTATTATTATTATTATTTTACTACCTTTTGGGCACTTTTGGGGGCCTTAACGTGCTCGAAAACTCTTGAAACTTTGCACACATCTCAGAACCCGCGGCCATCAGGGCCGGGCTGAAGCTGGTACCCGGGCGTGGCAGGGGGGCTCGACAGCGCCCCCTGGAACGGGGTTTGAACACTTGGTCCATAAATCAAACACGCTTGCATGTAATAATATGAAACTCAGTACACATATAGATCTCATCGGTTCATATATACTTCATGCTCTTACTTTTTACCCCAGCCCAACAGGAAGTCGGCTATTAAGGGTTGTTTGGAAAACACATGCAATGGAATGTGAAATACTCCTCCTAGAGAATTCAAACACACGGCACGAAACTCGGTCAGCATGAAGTCAAGACACTGAGGATGAAAAATTGCCAGGGGATTTTTGATATCTCGAACGGTTTGGCCGTGGCGAGTAAACGAAATTATGGCGAGAAACGTGAAACAGGAAGTGTGTTATAACTACTGCATACATTAACTAATCTCGATGAAACTTCAGCAGTGTGTTCGTTGTAAGAGCCCGATCACATGGATGTGACTATTGTGAGTCAAAGTTATAGCGCCACCAACTGGAAGCAGGAAGTGTGTCACTTTCAAAATGCTTTTAAATCACCCTCTTATTTTTACCCGATTTGCTTCAAACTTCATGTGCATAATGTAGACACACGCCAGATGTAGACCTGTGAAAGGATTATTGATATCTTAGATACTGTTGCCATGGCAATGCATCAAACATTAATATTCCTTTTTTTAAGCTTTTTCATGCTTTTTTATGCTTTCGGGCACTTTTGGGGTTCTTAACGTGCTCAAAAACTCTTGAAACTTTGCACACGGGACAAAACCCGCGGCCATCAGGGCCAGGCTGAAGCTGGTACCCGGGCGTGGCAGGGGGGCTCGACAGCGCCCCCTTGAACGGGTCAGACAATTTGGTCCATATATCCAACACGCTTTACCCTATTTGCTTCAAACTTGATGTGTATAATGTAGACACAAGCCAGATGTAGACCTGTGAAAGGATTGTTGATATCTTAGATGCTGTTGCCGTGACAACGCATCAAACTTTAATATTCTTTTTGGATACTTTTGAGATTCTTAGCGCACTTTTGGGGCCCTTAACGTGCTCAAAAACTCTTGAAACTTTGCACACGGGTCAGAAACCGCGGCCATCAGGGCCGGGCTGAAGCTGGTACCCGGGCGTGGCAGGGGGGCTCGACAGCGCCCCCTGGAATGGGGTCCGAAAACTTGGTCCATAAATCAAACAGGCTTTACCCGATTTGCTTCAAACTTGATGTGTATAATGTAGACACACGCCAGATTTAGACCTGTGAAAGGATTGTTGATATCTTAGATGCTGTTGCCGTGACAACGCATCAAACTTTAATATTCTTTTTGGATACTTTTGAGACTCTCAGCGCACTTTGGGGGCCCTTAACGTGCTCAAAAACTCTTGAAACTTTGCACACGGGTCAGAACCCGTGGCCATCAGGGCCGGGCTGAAGCTGGTACCCGGGCGTGGCAGGGGGGCTCGACAGTGCCCCCTGGAACGGGGTCCGAAAACTTGGTCCATAAATCAAACACGCTTGAATGTAATAATATGAAACTCGGTACACATATAGATCTCATCGATTCATATATCCTTTGTACTTTTACTTTTTACCCCAGCCCAACAGGAAGTCGGCTATTATGGTTTGTTTGGAAGCGTATGCCCCTGGAATTCGATATACTCCTCCTAGAGAATTCAACCAATCGCCACGAAACTCGGTCAGCATGAAGTCAAGACATTGAGGATGAAAAGTTGCCAGGGGATTTTTGATATCTCGAACGATTTGGCTGTGGCGAGGAAACGAATTTATGGCGAATAAAGGAAACAGGAAGTGTGTTATAACTTCTGCATACATTAACTGATCTTGATGAATCTTCAGCAGTGTGTTCGCTGTAAGAGTCCGATCACATGGATGTGACTATTGTGAGTCAAAGTTATAGCGCCACCAACTGGCAGCAGGAAGTGTGTCACTTCCTAAAGGCTTTGAAATCACCCTCTTATTTTTACCCAATTTGCTTCAAACTTTATGTGTATAATGTAGACACACGGCAGATGTAGACCTGAGAAAGGATTATTGATATCTTAGATACTGTTGCCGTGGCAACGCATCAAACTTTATTATTCTTTGTTGATGCTTTTGAGACTCTTAACATACTTGAAATTGCATGAAACCCGACAGACACATCACATTTATTAGACAGTAGACATGTGCAGAGTTTCAGAAACGGGCATGGTGAGAGCAATTAGAGAATAATGTTTAAGTTTAAAAACAGCCAGAATGGTTGTTTAGTCAAAAAAAATTTTTTTCCAAATCATACATAGTGTTATACTGCCCTCTTGTGTTCAAAATCAGGTAAAAAGCGAAAGTAAAATAAGGACGTCTGCACAATTCATTAATAATGGTGCAGAGTAGAGTGAGCTTTTTCAATTAATTCCTATGGAAGTAGGAATGAACTAAACAACGTTCGCTCTGTTCTGCTCGTCCCTCACCGTGGGCGCGCAGAGTTATGAATGCCCGTGCAGCCGTGAGCATTTTAGTTTCATTTTAAAATTAGCGCCATTTCGGGGGACGTATTACTTTAATTTATTTAACAAAAACACAATGTTGTGTTTAATTGCGAGTGTACACAAATATAAGTAAACACTTTGACGTTTGAATGATGTCCTGTATGAAGAAAATGACGGAGTATGTTTCACTGTTCAATCGCGCTGAGCCACCCAGACCCCCACACACACACTGACACACACACACACACACACACACACACACACACACACACACACACAATAATAAAACATTCAACCTAACATATACAAATTACACTGCTATGTTGAAATAGTCAGTAGTACAATTTGTATCATTCACAGTAAGCACCGCTCCACTGTGATTTTTCCAAGCACATTTTTGCACAAGTGAAGAGGATGATTTTTTCCGTCGATATTGGAACGTGAGTGAAGTACAAAGCCTGTAATAAAGAATAGTTTAGCATCCAAATACATCGCAAATGTTGCAACATTTAGATTCTAAAGAGAGATTTACGTGAGCCTAACACCACTTACTTTTACTTTTGTTTTAAATTATTTCGTTTTGGCTTTATTATAGTTATTTTTTTATTTGTGTTCTGTTCTGAATATCATTAAATTTAAAGGATTTGTTGTGGAATATTTTGAGTGTATAATCAAATAACACTAAACCGTCACTAGGTGTCGCCAGGCGACCGTCTTAATGAGCGGGTCATTGATTCATTCGTTCAAACGATTCGTTTGAACGACTGAGTCATTCATGAATGAGACAGATGTTTATGGATTGGTCATTGAATCTTTGAGTCAACCAATTTGTTCAAAATGCTGAATCATTCAGTAATGAGAAAACACGTTGCTGTGAGATGCAATGGTTCTGCTGTGATCTTTGTTTAACTATTTTCGCTGCTGAAACAGAAGAACAGTCAATATTGCATCTAAAATGTAAGTGACTTGACACGTGTGTGTGTGTGTGTGTGTGTGTGTGCGTGTGAGTGCGTGCGTGCGTGTGTGTGTGTGTGTGTGTGTGTGTGTGTGCAATCAATCCCAGGTAAGAGGCATGAATAATGAGAATTGGACTTCTAGGAGTGAGGTTAATATTCCGGAGATGGTTCCCTCGGATTGTGAAAAGGAGGCGGCGCGGGAGTGGCCAGGCATTGCGCTACTTCTGTTTCAAAGTTTAAAACAATGCTAATATCATTTTTTTGAACGATTTCATTACAAATGTTTATTTTATATATTTATAAAATATTATAAAATATAATAACTATGTTTTGTCCTATTAACAAAAGACAGGCAATGTACTATTAACAAATGTTAATAGTTTTTTAAAAGTTAAAATGATACTTTATGCATTTGTTTTGTGTCAGATGATTAACAATATAAATTAAACAAAGCTTAAAACAAACAAAATAATAAAACGAAAACAAAGCTTGAACATTTTATTTAATTGAAAAGCCTTTTTGAAATAAAATGTGTTTTTTCCCTCTGAAATAGCAAAAGCATCGCACACTTAGCTGTACCTGCTCTAAATAAATAATAGTATTTAAATAAAAATACAAAATCGAAATAAATAAATTATATAAAACAAAATCAAATCAAAGAAAATAAATCTTATTAAAGTTATGCAGGCACACATTTAACAATAATTTTCAAGTGACAAATAAAATCAATCAAAATTCCTTACACATGGAGTTAATCCTGACGATTCCTGAGGCGCCTTTCCTCATGACACTCGCTTTTTTTTTCGAAGATATATTTTCTTTGGTTTGATTTTGTTTTTGTAATAATTTATTTTATTTAGTTCGATTTTGTATTTTTATTGAATTACTCTTTTTTATTTAGAGCAGGTACAGCTAGTGTGTGATGCTTTTGCTATTTCAGAGGAAAACAATAATTTTATTTAATTAATAATTTTTGTTTCAGTCCACCATATAATTATGTTGTGTTTGATCTATGGAAAAAAGTTAGTTGTGAAATGGTTGAATATTAACAAAAGTTAATAGTTTTTTACAAGTTAGAATAATACGATATATATATATATATAAACAAGCCGGTGGCACCGCCACCCCGGTGCCTTTACGGTTACTGTGCATGACGGGCAATATCGTAACTCCGCTTTGACCTTTGAGAAGATGTGTGCTATAGAGCTTGCATTGGTGTGGGCTCTGCAAAAGTGTGTGTGTGTGTGTGAGGCGTGATTGAACAATGTAGACATATATATATATATATATATATAAAGGCACCGGGGTGGCGGTGCC
This sequence comes from Tiaroga cobitis, assembly GCA_030578255.1. NCBI lineage: Eukaryota > Metazoa > Chordata > Actinopteri > Cypriniformes > Leuciscidae > Tiaroga > Tiaroga cobitis. The sequence goes on along the minus strand of CM060608.1, from coordinate 50,018,223 downwards.
ACCGGCTTGTTTATATATATATATATATATATATATATATATATATATATATATATATGAATATAGCTGCGAGCAGCGATGAAGGGCCAAAGCCGGCGGCACCGCCACTCCGGTGCCTTTAGGTAACTAAAGGCACCGGGGTTGCGGTGCCACCGGCTTGGGCCCGTAATCGCTGCTCGCAGCTATATTTATTATTATTTTACTACCTTTTGGGCACTTTTGGCGGCCTTAACGTGCTCAAAAACTCTTGAAACTTTGCACACGGGTCAGAACCCGCGGCCATCAGGGCCGGGCTGAAGCTGGTACCCGGGCGTGGCAGGGGGGCTCGACAGCGCCCCCTGGAACGGGGTTTGAACACTTGTCCATATATCAAACACGCTTGCATGTAATAATCTGAAACTCGGTACACTTATAGATCTCATCGGGCCAAACAACTTTCGTGCTCTAAGTTTTACGTCAGCCCAACAGGAAGTCGGTTATTATGGGTTGTTTGGAAACTCATTTTCTATATTTTTCTTACGACTATTCGGGCACTTTTGGGGCCCTTAACGTGCTCGAAAACTCTTGAAACTTTGCACACAGGTCAGAACCCGCGGCCATCAGGGCCGGGCTGAAGATGGTACCCGGGCGTGGCAGGGGGGCTTGACAGCGCCCCCTGGAACGGGGTCCGAAAACTTGGTCCATAAATCAAACACACTTGCATGTAATAATATGAAACTCGGTACACATATAGATCTCATCGGTTCATATATACTTCATGCTCTTACTTTTTACCCCATCCCAACAGGAAGTCGGCTATTTAGGGTTGTTTGTTAAACGCATGCAATGGAATTTAAAGTACTTCTCCTAGAGAATTCAAAGAAATGCCACGAAACTCGGTCAGCATGAAGTCAAGACATTGAGGATGAAAAATTGCCAGGGGATTTTTGATATCTCGAACGGTTTGGCCGTGGCGAGGAAACGAATTTATGGCGAGAAACGTGAAACAGGAAGTGTGTTATAACTTCAGCATACATTAGCTGATCTTAACGAAACTTCACCAGTGTGTTCGCTTTAAGAGGCCGATCACATGGATGTGACTATTGTGAGTCAAAGTTATAGCGCCACCAACTGGCAGCAGGAAGTGTGTCACTTTCAAAATGCTTTGAAATCACCCTCTTATTTTAACCCGATTTGCTTCAAACTTCATCTGTATAATGTAAATACACGGCAGATGTAGACCTGTGAAAGGATTATTGATATATTAGATACTGTTGCCGTGGCAACGCATCAAACTTTAATATTCTTTGTTGATGCTTTTGAGACTCTTAACATACTTGAAATAACATGAAACTCGACAGACACATCACATTTATTAGCCAGTAGACATGTGCAAAGTTTCAGAAACGGGCGTGGTGCAGGGGCTCAGTAGCGCCACCTTTTGACAAAAGTGGGGGTGTTAGTTCTATAGTTTTACCTACAATCATAAAACTCGGTACGCATATTGTTCAGATCAAGCCGGACAACTTTCTAATTTACTGTCATTAGCTCAGACCAAGAGGGAGTCAGATATTTTAGTTTGAATGTGGATGTTTCTGAGAATTTTCTCTCCCTCTCTTTCCGTCTCTGTGTGTGAGGGATTTGTCTATTGATTTTAATGCATTTCAAGGTTTCAGGGGATTTTGGGACTCTTAACGTGCTCAAAAACTTTTGAAATTTTGCACACAGGTCAGAACCCACGGCCATCAGGGCCGGGCTGAAGCTGGTACCCGGGCGTGGCAGGGGGGCTCAACAGCGCCCCCTTGAACGGGGTCCGACAATTTGGTCCATATATTCAACACGCTTGCATGAATTAATATGAAACTCAGTACACATATAGATCTCATCGGGCCAAACATTTTACCCCTGGTCAAGTTTTACGCCAGCCCAACAGGAAGTCGGCTATTATGGGTTGTTTGGAAAACGCTTGCTGTGGAATTTGAAGTACTACTCCTAGGCAATTCATTCAATCATCGCCAAACTAGGCGTGCATGAAGTCAAGACATTGAGGATGCTAAATTGCTGACGGATTTTTGATATCTCGAACGGTTTGGCCGTGGCGAGGAAATGAATTTTCATGACTAAAAAAGGACATATAAAGTGTGTTATAACTTAGTTAGATTTACCTACAGTTACAAAACTCAGCTTGTATATTCTTCTCCTCAAGCCAAACAACTTTCTAATTTACAGTCAATAGCTCCAACCCTCAGAAAGTCAGATATTGTGGTTTGAATGTGGATTTCATGAAATGGTATCTCTCTCTGTCACTCTTTGACAGAGAGAGGGCCCCCTCCCATTCTATGTGTGTGTGTGGCTGTCTGTGTGGGGAGGGAGGGGGAGGGAGGGCTGGTGTCTGTGTTTATATGTGTGTGTGTGGCTGGCTGGCTGTTACAGTGACATGATATTAAGCCTTTCATTGCTGTGTGATTTTTCCTGCATTAAAGGATAAAGAAATCTCTAAGGCCTTGTCTTTTTGCATAACAATTTTGTATTTTTTTTAAATTACAAAATATGCACAGAACCAAGATCTTTTAAATGTATAGTTTGCTTTAAATAAAATTAAGATTGTATTGGTAATTGAAGCTGAATGAATTTCAAATGAATGTGCTATATTTCAGAACAATATATTTGTTTTCCTTTAAATTGTAAAACACTAACTTTATTCTCATCTGAATTATAAATAATTTATTCCTGTATAAAATAAAAACACATTTGAATTTTTCTTTTTTAATCAATGTAGAATGTGTAATTGAAAAATAAACAGATTAGGGCTCTGAGGACAATAAATGAAAATCAATGCGATGTGGTGAATGTCCAAAAGATGGCACCCACAGACTGTTTTAAATGGGGTTGGATAAATATTTTTTGCTTTTAGACAGTGTGTGCGTGTGATTTTAGTTTGGTGACAGTTGTAGGTTACAGTTTGACAAGAGTTTATAGTTTGAAAAAAGCACTTTGTTGTGTTTTATTGGACGGAGTATGTTTTTATGTGTAACAGTTCAATCGCACCCGCACCTCACACACACACACACACACACACACACATATTGAAACCTGAGTGAAGTACAAAGCCCATAATAAAGAATAGTTTAGCATCCAAATACATCGCAAATGTTGAAACAGTTTGATTCTAATGAGAGAGTTACGTGAGCCAAACACCACTTACTTTCACTTTCGCTTTCAATTATTTCGGTTAATTCTTAATTATAGTTTTTTTGAATTCTTGTTCTGTTCTGAATATCATTAAATTTAAAGAATTGCTTGTGTAATATTTTGAGTGTATCATCAAAACAGAATAATTCTCTCGGTTTAGTGATTCCCTAGTTTTTTTTATTGTTTTCATTGTTCTCAGGTAAGGCAAGTGAGATATATATATATATATATATATATATATATATATATATATATATATATATATATATATGTATATAAAAAAAAAATATATATATATATATATATATGTATTTTTTATATATATATATATAATTTATATATATATATATATATATATATATATATATATATATATATATATATATAAATATAGCTGCGAGCAGCGATGAAGGGCCAAAGCCGGCGGCACCGCCACCCCGGTGCCTTTAGGTAACTAAAGGAACCAGGGTTGCGGTGCCACCGGCTTGGGCCCGTAATCGCTGCTCGCAGCTATATTTATTTATTATTATTATTAGGGCCCAAGCCTTGAAAAGGCGAAGGCCCTATTGTTTTCCTAAGGATTATTATTAGGGCCCAAGCCTTGAAAAGGCGAAGGCCCTATTGTTTTCCTTAGGATTATTATTTATTATTAGGGCCCAAGCCTTGAAAAGGCGAAGGCCCTATTGTTTTCCTAAGGATTATTATTTATTATTATTATTAGGGCCCAAGCCTTGAAAAGGCGAAGGCCCTATTGTTTTCCTTAGGATTATTAGGGCCCAAGCCTTGAAAAGGCGAAGGCCCTATTGTTTTCCTTAGGATTATTAGGGCCCAAGCCTTGAAAAGGCGAAGGCCCTATTGTTTTCCTTAGGATTATTAGGGCCCAAGCCTTGAAAAGGCGAAGGCCCTATTGTTTTCCTTAGGATTATTATTTATTAGGGCCCAAGCCTTGAAAAGGCGAAGGCCCTATTGTTTTCCTAAGGATTATTATTAGGGCCCAAGCCCTGAAAGGGCGAAGGCCCTATTGTTTTCCTTAGGATTATTTTTTTTTTTTTTCTCTTTTATTTTTCTTACGACTATTCGGGCACTTTTGGGGCTCTTAACGTGCACGAAAACTCTTGAAACTTTGCACACGGGTCAGAACCCGCGGCCATCAGGGCCGGGCTGAAGATGGTACCCGGGCGTGGCAGGGGGGCTCGACAGCGCCCCCTGGAACGGGGTCCGAAAACTTGGTCCATAAATCAAACACGCTTGCATGTAAGAATATGAAACTCAGTACACATATAGATCTCATCGGTTCATATATACTTCATGCTCTTACTTTTTACCCCAGCCCAACAGGAAGTCGGCTATTTAGGGTTGTTTGTAAAACGCATGCAATGGAATTTAAAGTACTTCTCCTAGAGAATTCAAAGAAATGCCACGAAACTCGGTCAGCATGAAGTCAAGACATTGAGGATGAAAAATTGCCAGCGGATTTTTGATATCTCGAACGGTTTGGCCGTGGCGAGGAAATGAAATTATGGCGAGAAACGTGAAACAGGAAGTGTGTTATAACTTCAGCATACATTAACTGATCTTAATGAAACTTCAGCAGTGTGTTCGTTGTAAGAGGACGATCACATGGATGTGACTATTGTGAGTCAAAGTTATAGCGCCACCAACTGGCAGCAGGAAGTGTGTCACTTTCAAAATGCTGTGAAATCACCCTCTTATTTGAACCCAATTTGCTTCAAACTTCATCTGTATAATGTAAACATACGGCAGATGTAGACCTGTGAATGGATTCTTGATATCTTTGATACTGTTGCCGTGGCAACGCATCATACTTTAAAATTCTTTTAGGATGCTTTTGAGACTCTTAGCATGCTTGAAATTGCATGAAACTCGACAGACATGTCACATTTATTAGCCAGTAGACATGTGCAAAGTTTCAGGAACGGACGTGGTGCAGGGGCTCAGTAGCGCCACCTTTTGACAAAAGTGAGAGGGTTAGTTTCATAGTTTTACCTGCAATCATAAAACTCGGTAGGAATATTGTTCAGATCAAGCCGGACAACTTTCTAATTTACAGATTTTGGCTCCGAACAAAAGAAAGTCAGATATTTTGGTTTGAATGTGGATGTTTCGGAGTAATCTCTGTCACTCTCTCCCTCTCTCTGCGTACCTCTGTGTCTGTGGGGGGAGGGGGATGTGTCTGTTTGAGTGAGAATGCTTTTAATTATTGTTGTTCAAGGTTTCGGGGGCTTTTGGGGCCCTTAACATCCTCTAAAACTCTTGAAACTTTGCACACGGGTCAGAACCTGCGGCCATCAGGGCCGGGCTGAAGCTGGTACCCGGGCGTGGCAGGGGGGCTCGACAGCGCCCCCTGGAACGAGGTCCGAAAACTTGGTCCATAAATCAAACACGCTTGCATGTAATAATATGAAACTCGGTACACATATAGATCTCATCGGTTTATATATCCTTTGTACTTTTACTTTTTACCCCAGCCCAACAGGAAGTCGGCTATTATGGTTTGTTTGGAAGCGTATGCCCCTGGAATTCGATATACTCCTCCTAGAGAATTCAACCAATCGCAACGAAACTCGGTCAGCATGATGTCAAGACATTGAGGATGAAAAATTGCCAGGGGATTTCTGATATCTCGAACGGTTTGGCCGTGACGAGGAAACGAATTTATGGCGAATAATGGAAACAGGAAGTGTGTTATAACTTCTGCATACATTAACTGATCTTGATGAAACTTCAACAGTGTGTTCGCTGTGAGAGGCCGATCACATGGATGTGACTATTGTGAGTCAAAGTTATAGCGCCACCAACTGGCAGCAGGAAGTGTGTCACTTTCAAAATACTTTGAAATCACCCTCTTATTTTTACCCGATTTGCTTCAAACTTGATGTGTATAATGTAAATACACGGCAGATGTAGACCTGTGAAAGGATTATTGATATCTTAGATACTGTTGCCATGGCAACGCATCAAACTTTAATATTCTTTTTGGATGCTTTTGAGACTCTTAGCATGCCTGAAATTGCTTAAAATTGCATGAAACTTGACAGACAGATCACATTTATTAGCCAGTAGACATGTGCAAAGTTTCAGAAACGGGCGTGGTGCAGGGGCTCAGTAGCGCCACCTTTTGTGACAAAAGTGTGTGTGGGGGGGGGGGTTAGTTTCATCTACAGTTACAAAACTTTTTCAACTTGATGAAAATACATTAAAGATGCTAAATTGTGAACGGATATTGAATATCTCAAACGGTTTTGCTATGGCGAGGGATTATGTCAAAAAAAGAATCAGGAAATGTCTCATATCTTTCTAAAATGTAATTATACACCATTTATTTTTCTATAAAATTATACTAATATTAGAAGTAAACCCATTGTATTCCTTTTTTTCAATTTAAGATTTATGTTTAAGTTTAAAAACAGCCAGAATGGTTGTTTAGCCAAAAAAATAAAAAAAATAAAAAATCATTCATAGTGCTTTACTGCCCTCTTGTGTTCAAAATCAGGTAGGCCAATTGATGCTACTATGGGAATATTTTCCCACCGTGACTCCGCTGGGGGCTTTAAAATCGCTAACTTGAAAGCGAAAGTAACGGACGTCTCCACAAGACGTGCAGCTGTGAGCATTTTTGTTTCATTTTAAAAGAAGCCCCATTTCGGGGGCGGATTTCTTGAATGTATTTTACAAAATCACAATGTTGTGTTTGATTGCGAGTATCCAAAAATAAGTAAACACTTTGCAGTTTGAATGATCTTCTTGAATAAAATGACGGAGTAGCCAATGTTTCCACTGTTCGATCGCGGACGTCCACACGGACATTGATAATGGTGGCGCGTGCAGAGCGCGTGCTTGAATTGTGAGTTCAATAGTCTATTATTTTTCACGGAAAACACAACAACAAAAGAGTATAATGATAGATTCGCTTAAATAGGCGCTTTTACATAAAATAGCCTATTCCGTCATCATCTTTTCAGTCAGCTCTTCACTCTCGTGATTAATGAAATTTGACTCCTGTTGCTGATATTTGCTGCAACTTTCGTTCAGCTCACAATTTAGTAAGCAAACACGCTTCAAATGTGTTTATTTTATTTTTGTGTATATATATGTGTGTATATATATATATATATATATATATATATATATATATATATATATATATATAGCTTATGTTTCAAATATGAGTTAATTAACAATCGTTGGAAAGAATGATACTTTTAAACATATCACTAAACCGTCATTAGGTGTCGCCAGGCGACCGTCTTAATGAGCGAGTCATTGATTCATTCGTTCAAACGATTCGTTCGAACGGCTGAGTCATTCATGAATGAGACAGATTATGGATTGGTCGTTGAATCTTTGAGTCAACCGATTTGTTCAAAATGCTGAATCATTCAGTAATGAGAACGCGTTGCTGTGAGATGCTCGATGGTTCTGCTGTGATCTTTGTTGAACTATTTTCGCTGCTGAAACAGAAAAAAAGTCAATATTGCATCTAAAATGTAAGTGATTTGACGTGTGTGTGTGTGTGTGTGTGTGTGTGTGATTGTGTCTGTTACAGTGATTGTTTAACCCTTGTTAAAGTTTAGGCTTTGTATTTTTGGATATATATCTTTTTATATATAAAAAAATTGCATACAACCCATATATTTTAAATGTATTGTTTGCTTTAAATTACATTGAGATTTGTATGTTTGGTAATTGAACCTGAATGAATTTTAAATGAATGTGCGATATTTCAGATCATATTTTTGTTTTCCTTAAAATTTGAACTAACACTAACTTTACTCTCATCTGAATGCTAGATTATTTATTTATGTCTAAAATAAAAGCACATTTGATTTTTCTTTTTTAATCAATGTAGAATGTGTAACTGAAAAAATAAACAGATTAGGGCTCTGTTCGAGAACAAGAAATGAAAACCAATGCAATATGATGAATGTCCAAAAGATTTTTTTGCTTTTAAACTATGTGTGTGTGTGTGTGTGTGTGTAAGAGATTTTGGTTGGGTGACAGTTGTAGTTTACAGTTTGACAAAAGCACAATGTTGTGTTTTATTGCGATTGTACACAAATATAAGTAAACACTTTGTAGTTTGAATAATGTCCTGTATGAACAAAAGGACGGAGTATGTTTTTATGTCTACATTGTTCAATCACGCCTCACACACACACACACACACACAAAAACTATTTTTCTAATCAGATCAGGCAAATATTCTGTCTTGGCACACTTCATATAACTTTCAAACTTGTGTACTTATTTCATGTGTCCATTAAGTCCATGAGACCGTAGGGTGTCTCATTTTTCATTTTAGGTTTCAGAAGGTTGCTCACGCATACTTTGTGGTTGATATGTGCCCTCAATGCACACTTTTGCAGAGCCCACACTGATGCAAGCTCTACAGCACACATCTTCTCAAAGGTCAAAGCGGGGTTACGTTATTGCCCGTCACGCACAGTAACCCCAAAGGCACCGGGGTGGCGGTGCCACCGGCTTGTTTATATATATATATATATATATATATATATATATATATATATATATATATATATATATATATATAAATATAGCTGCGAGCAGCGATGAAGGGCCAAAGCCGGCGGCACCGCCACTCCGGTGCCTTTAGGTAATTAAAGGCACCGGGGTTGCGGTGCCACCGGCTTGGGCCCGTAATCGCTGCTCGCAGCTATATTTTATTATTATTATTATTATTTTACTACCTTTTGGGCACTTTTGGGGGCCTTAACGTGCTCAAAAACTCTTGAAACTTTGCACACGGGTCAGAACCCGCGGCCATCAGGGCCGGGCTGAAGCTGGTACCCGGGCATGGCAGGGGGGCTCGACAGCGCCCCCTGGAACGGGGTTTGAACACTTGGTCCATAAATCAAACACGCTTGCATGTAATAATATGAAACTCAGTACACATATAGATCTCATCGGTTCATATATACTTCATGCTCTTACTTTTTACCCCAGCCCAACAGGAAGTCGGCTATTAAGGGTTGTTTGGAAAACACATGCAATGGAATGTGAAATACTCCTCCTAGAGAATTCAAACACACGGCACGAAACTCGGTCAGCATGAAGTCAAGACACTGAGGATGAAAAATTGCCAGGGGATTTTTGATATCTCGAACGGTTTGGCCGTGGCGAGTAAACGAAATTATGGCGAGAAACGTGAAACAGGAAGTGTGTTATAACTACTGCATACATTAACTAATCTTGATGAAACTTCAGCAGTGTGTTCGTTGTAAGAGCCCGATCACATGGATGTGACTATTGTGAGTCAAAGTTATAGCGCCACCAACTGGAAGCAGGAAGTGTGTCACTTTCAAAATGCTTTTAAATCACCCTCTTATTTTTACCCGATTTGCTTCAAACTTCATGTGCATAATGTAGACACACGCCAGATGTAGACCTGTGAAAGGATTATTGATATCTTAGATACTGTTGCCATGGCAATGCATCAAACATTAATATTCCTTTTTTTAAGCTTTTTCATGCTTTTTTATGCTTTCGGGCACTTTTGGGGTTCTTAACGTGCTCGAAAACTCTTGAAACTTTGCACACGGGACAAAACCCGCGGCCATCAGGGCCAGGCTGAAGCTGGTACCCGGGCGTGGCAGGGGGGCTCGACAGCGCCCCCTTGAACGGGTCAGACAATTTGGTCCATATATCCAACACGCTTTACCCTATTTGCTTCAAACTTGATGTGTATAATGTAGACACAAGCCAGATGTAGACCTGTGAAAGGATTGTTGATATCTTAGATGCTGTTGCCGTGACAACGCATCAAACTTTAATATTCTTTTTGGATACTTTTGAGATTCTTAGCGCACTTTTGGGGCCCTTAACGTGCTCAAAAACTCTTGAAACTTTGCACACGGGTCAGAAACCGCGGCCATCAGGGCCGGGCTGAAGCTGGTACCCGGGCGTGGCAGGGGGGCTCGACAGCGCCCCCTGGAATGGGGTCCGAAAACTTGGTCCATAAATCAAACAGGCTTTACCCGATTTGCTTCAAACTTGATGTGTATAATGTAGACACACGCCAGATTTAGACCTGTGAAAGGATTGTTGATATCTTAGATGCTGTTGCCGTGACAACGCATCAAACTTTAATATTCTTTTTGGATACTTTTGAGACTCTCAGCGCACTTTGGGGGCCCTTAACGTGCTCAAAAACTCTTGAAACTTTGCACACGGGTCAGAACCCGTGGCCATCAGGGCCGGGCTGAAGCTGGTACCCGGGCGTGGCAGGGGGGCTCGACAGTGCCCCCTGGAACGGGGTCCGAAAACTTGGTCCATAAATCAAACACGCTTGAATGTAATAATATGAAACTCGGTACACATATAGATCTCATCGATTCATATATCCTTTGTACTTTTACTTTTTACCCCAGCCCAACAGGAAGTCGGCTATTATGGTTTGTTTGGAAGCGTATGCCCCTGGAATTCGATATACTCCTCCTAGAGAATTCAACCAATCGCCACGAAACTCGGTCAGCATGAAGTCAAGACATTGAGGATGAAAAGTTGCCAGGGGATTTTTGATATCTCGAACGGTTTGGCTGTGGCGAGGAAACGAATTTATGGCGAATAAAGGAAACAGGAAGTGTGTTATAACTTCTGCATACATTAACTGATCTTGATGAAACTTCAGCAGTGTGTTCGCTGTAAGAGTCCGATCACATGGATGTGACTATTGTGAGTCAAAGTTATAGCGCCACCAACTGGCAGCAGGAAGTGTGTCACTTCCTAAAGGCTTTGAAATCACCCTCTTATTTTTACCCAATTTGCTTCAAACTTTATGTGTATAATGTAGACACACGGCAGATGTAGACCTAAGAAAGGATTATTGATATCTTAGATACTGTTGCCGTGGCAACGCATCAAACTTTATTATTCTTTGTTGATGCTTTTGAGACTCTTAACATACTTGAAATTGCATGAAACCCGACAGACACATCACATTTATTAGACAGTAGACATGTGCAGAGTTTCAGAAACGGGCATGGTGAGAGCAATTAGAGAATAATGTTTAAGTTTAAAAACAGCCAGAATGGTTGTTTAGTCAAAAAAAAATTTTTTCCAAATCATACATAGTGTTATACTGCCCTCTTGTGTTCAAAATCAGGTAAAAAGCGAAAGTAAAATAAGGACGTCTGCACAATTCATTAATAATGGTGCAGAGTAGAGTGAGCTTTTTCAATTAATTCCTATGGAAGTAGGAATGAACTAAACAACGTTCGCTCTGTTCTGCTCGTCCCTCACCGTGGGCGCGCAGAGTTATGAATGCCCGTGCAGCCGTGAGCATTTTAGTTTCATTTTAAAATTAGCGCCATTTCGGGGGACATATTACTTTAATTTATTTAACAAAAACACAATGTTGTGTTTAATTGCGAGTGTACACAAATATAAGTAAACACTTTGACGTTTGAATGATGTCCTGTATGAAGAAAATGACGGAGTATGTTTCACTGTTCAATCGCGCTGAGCCACCCAGACCCCCACACACACACTGACACACACACACACACACACACACACACACACACACACACACACACACACACACAAACACACACACACACACACACACAATAATAAAACATTCAACCTAACATATACAAATTACACTGCTATGTTGAAATAGTCAGTAGTACAATTTGTATCATTCACAGTAAGCACCGCTCCACTGTGATTTTTCCAAGCACATTTTTGCACAAGTGAAGAGGATGATTTTTTCCGTCGATATTGGAACGTGAGTGAAGTACAAAGCCTGTAATAAAGAATAGTTTAGCATCCAAATACATCGCAAATGTTGCAACATTTAGATTCTAAAGAGAGATTTACGTGAGCCTAACACCACTTACTTTTACTTTTGTTTTAAATTATTTCGTTTTGGCTTTATTATAGTTATTTTTTTATTTGTGTTCTGTTCTGAATATCATTAAATTTAAAGGATTTGTTGTGGAATATTTTGAGTGTATAATCAAATAACACTAAACCGTCACTAGGTGTCGCCAGGCGACCGTCTTAATGAGCGGGTCATTGATTCATTCGTTCAAACGATTCGTTTGAACGACTGAGTCATTCATGAATGAGACAGATGTTTATGGATTGGTCATTGAATCTTTGAGTCAACCAATTTGTTCAAAATGCTGAATCATTCAGTAATGAGAAAACACGTTGCTGTGAGATGCAATGGTTCTGCTGTGATCTTTGTTTAACTATTTTCGCTGCTGAAACAGAAGAACAGTCAATATTGCATCTAAAATGTAAGTGACTTGACACGTGTGTGTGTGTGTGTGTGTGTGTGTGCGTGTGAGTGCGTGCGTGCGTGTGTGTGTGTGTGTGTGTGTGTGTGTGCAATCAATCCCAGGTAAGAGGCATGAATAATGAGAATTGGACTTCTAGGAGTGAGGTTAATATTCCGGAGATGGTTCCCTCGGATTGTGAAAAGGAGGCGGCGCGGGAGTGGCCAGGCATTGCGCTACTTCTGTTTCAAAGTTTAAAACAATGCTAATATCATTTTTTTGAACGATTTCATTACAAATGTTTATTTTATATATTTATAAAATATTATAAAATATAATAACTATGTTTTGTCCTATTAACAAAAGACAGGCAATGTACTATTAACAAATGTTAATAGTTTTTTAAAAGTTAAAATGATACTTTATGCATTTGTTTTGTGTCAGATGATTAACAATATAAATTAAACAAAGCTTAAAACAAACAAAATAATAAAACGAAAACAAAGCTTGAACATTTTATTTAATTGAAAAGCCTTTTTGAAATAAAATGTGTTTTTTTCCCTCTGAAATAGCAAAAGCATCGCACACTTAGCTGTACCTGCTCTAAATAAATAATAGTATTTAAATAAAAATACAAAATCGAAATAAATAAATTATATAAAACAAAATCAAATCAAAGAAAATAAATCTTATTAAAGTTATGCAGGCACACATTTAACAATAATTTTCAAGTGACAAATAAAATCAATCAAAATTCCTTACACATGGAGTTAATCCTGACGATTCCTGAGGCGCCTTTCCTCATGACACTCGCTTTTTTTTTCGAAGATATATTTTCTTTGGTTTGATTTTGTTTTTGTAATAATTTATTTTATTTAGTTCGATTTTGTATTTTTATTGAATTACTCTTTTTTATTTAGAGCAGGTACAGCTAGTGTGTGATGCTTTTGCTATTTCAGAGGAAAACAATAATTTTATTTAATTAATAATTTTTGTTTCAGTCCACCATATAATTATGTTGTGTTTGATCTATGGAAAAAAGTTAGTTGTGAAATGGTTGAATATTAACAAAAGTTAATAGTTTTTTACAAGTTAGAATAATACGATATATATATATATATAAACAAGCCGGTGGCACCACCACCCCGGTGCCTTTACGGTTACTGTGCATGACGGGCAATATCGTAACTCCGCTTTGACCTTTGAGAAGATGTGTGCTATAGAGCTTGCATTGGTGTGGGCTCTGCAAAAGTGTGTGTGTGTGTGTGAGGCGTGATTGAACAATGTAGACATATATATATATATATATATAAAGGCACCGGGGTGGCGGTGCCACCGGCTTGTTTATATATATATATATATATATATATATATATATATATATATATATATATATATATGAATATAGCTGCGAGCAGCGATGAAGGGCCAAAGCCGGCGGCACCGCCACTCCGGTGCCTTTAGGTAACTAAAGGCACCGGGGTTGCGGTGCCACCGGCTTGGGCCCGTAATCGCTGCTCGCAGCTATATTTATTATTATTATTATTATTTTACTACCTTTTGGGCACTTTTGGGGGCCTTAACGTGCTCGAAAACTCTTGAAACTTTGCACACATCTCAGAACCCGCGGCCATCAGGGCCGGGCTGAAGCTGGTACCCGGGAGTGGCAGGGGGGCTCGACAGCGCCCCCTGGAACGGGGTTTGAACACTTGGTCCATAAATCAAACACGCTTGCATGTAATAATATGAAACTCAGTACACATATAGATCTCATCGGTTCATATATACTTCATGCTCTTACTTTTTACCCCAGCCCAACAGGAAGTCGGCTATTAAGGGTTGTTTGGAAAACACATGCAATGGAATGTGAAATACTCCTCCTAGAGAATTCAAACACACGGCACGAAACTCGGTCAGCATGAAGTCAAGACACTGAGGATGAAAAATTGCCAGGGGATTTTTGATATCTCGAACGGTTTGGCCGTGGCGAGTAAACGAAATTATGGCGAGAAACGTGAAACAGGAAGTGTGTTATAACTACTGGATACATTAACTAATCTTGATGAAACTTCAGCAGTGTGTTCGTTGTAAGAGCCCGATCACATGGATGTGACTATTGTGAGTCAAAGTTATAGCGCCACCAACTGGAAGCAGGAAGTGTGTCACTTTCAAAATGCTTTTAAATCACCCTCTTATTTTTACCCGATTTGCTTCAAACTTCATGTGCATAATGTAGACACACGCCAGATGTAGACCTGTGAAAGGATTATTGATATCTTAGATACTGTTGCCATGGCAATGCATCAAACATTAATATTCCTTTTTTTAAGCTTTTTCATGCTTTTTTATGCTTTCGGGCACTTTTGGGGTTCTTAACGTGCTCGAAAACTCTTGAAACTTTGCACACGGGACAAAACCCGCGGCCATCAGGGCCAGGCTGAAGCTGGTACCCGGGCGTGGCAGGGGGGCTCGACAGCGCCCCCTTGAACGGGTCAGACAATTTGGTCCATATATCCAACACGCTTTACCCTATTTGCTTCAAACTTGATGTGTATAATGTAGACACAAGCCAGATGTAGACCTGTGAAAGGATTGTTGATATCTTAGATGCTGTTGCCGTGACAACGCATCAAACTTTAATATTCTTTTTGGATACTTTTGAGATTCTTAGCGCACTTTTGGGGCCCTTAACGTGCTCAAAAACTCTTGAAACTTTGCACACGGGTCAGAAACCGCGGCCATCAGGGCCGGGCTGAAGCTGGTACCCGGGCGTGGCAGGGGGGCTCGACAGCGCCCCCTGGAATGGGGTCCGAAAACTTGGTCCATAAATCAAACAGGCTTTACCCGATTTGCTTCAAACTTGATGTGTATAATGTAGACACACGCCAGATTTAGACCTGTGAAAGGATTGTTGATATCTTAGATGCTGTTGCCGTGACAACGCATCAAACTTTAATATTCTTTTTGGATACTTTTGAGACTCTCAGCGCACTTTGGGGGCCCTTAACGTGCTCAAAAACTCTTGAAACTTTGCACACGGGTCAGAACCCGTGGCCATCAGGGCCGGGCTGAAGCTGGTACCCGGGCGTGGCAGGGGGGCTCGACAGCGCCCCCTGGAACGGGGTCCGAAAACTTGGTCCATAAATCAAACACGCTTGAATGTAATAATATGAAACTCGGTACACATATAGATCTCATCGATTCATATATCCTTTGTACTTTTACTTTTTACCCCAGCCCAACAGGAAGTCGGCTATTATGGTTTGTTTGGAAGCGTATGCCCCTGGAATTCGATATACTCCTCCTAGAGAATTCAACCAATCGCCACGAAACTCGGTCAGCATGAAGTCAAGACATTGAGGATGAAAAGTTGCCAGGGGATTTTTGATATCTCGAACGGTTTGGCTGTGGCGAGGAAACGAATTTATGGCGAATAAAGGAAACAGGAAGTGTGTTATAACTTCTGCATACATTAACTGATCTTGATGAAACTTCAGCAGTGTGTTCGCTGTAAGAGTCCGATCACATGGATGTGACTATTGTGAGTCAAAGTTATAGCGCCACCAACTGGCAGCAGGAAGTGTGTCACTTCCTAAAGGCTTTGAAATCACCCTCTTATTTTTACCCAATTTGCTTCAAACTTTATGTGTATAATGTAAATACACGGCAGATGTAGACCTGTGAAAGGATTATTGAAATCTTAGATACTGTTGCCATGGCAACGCATCAAACTTTAATATTCTTTTTGGATGCTTTTGAGACTCTTAGCATGCCTGAAATTGCTTAAAATTGCATGAAACTTGACAGACAGATCACATTTATTAGCCAGTAGACATGTGCAAAGTTTCAGAAACGGGCGTGGTGCAGGGGCTCAGTAGCGCCACCTTTTGTGACAAAAGTGTGTGTGTGGGGGGGGGGGGGGTTAGTTTCATCTACAGTTACAAAACTTTTTCAACTTGATGAAAATACATTAAAGATGCTAAATTGTGAACGGATATTGAATATCTCAAACGGTTTTGCTATGGCGAGGGATTATGTCAAAAAAAGAATCAGGAAATGTCTCATATCTTTCTAAAATGTAATTATACACCATTTATTTTTCTATAAAATTATACTAATATTAGAAGTAAACCCATTGTATTCCTTTTTTTCAATTTAAGATTTATGTTTAAGTTTAAAAACAGCCAGAATGGTTGTTTAGCAAAAAAAAATAAATAAAAATCATTCATAGTGCTTTACTGCCCTCTTGTGTTCAAAATCAGGTAGGCCAATTGATGCTACTATGGGAATATTTTCCCACCGTGACTCCGCTGGGGGCTTTAAAATCGCTAACTTGAAAGCGAAAGTAACGGACGTCTCCACAAGACGTGCAGCTGTGAGCATTTTTGTTTCATTTTAAAAGAAGCCCCATTTCGGGGGCGGATTTCTTGAATGTATTTTACAAAATCACAATGTTGTGTTTGATTGCGAGTATCCAAAAATAAGTAAACACTTTGCAGTTTGAATGATCTTCTTGAATAAAATGACGGAGTAGCCAATGTTTCCACTGTTCGATCGCGGACGTCCACACGGACATTGATAATGGTGGCGCGTGCAGAGCGCGTGCTTGAATTGTGAGTTCAATAGTCTATTATTTTTCACGGAAAACACAACAACAAAAGAGTATAATGATAGATTCGCTTAAATAGGCGCTTTTACATAAAATAGCCTATTCCGTCATCATCTTTTCAGTCAGCTCTTCACTCTCGTGATTAATGAAATTTGACTCCTGTTGCTGATATTTGCTGCAACTTTCGTTCAGCTCACAATTTAGTAAGCAAACACGCTTCAAATGTGTTTATTTTATTTTTGTGTATATATATGTGTGTGTATATATATATATATATATATATATATATATAGCTTATGTTTCAAATATGAGTTAATTAACAATCGTTGGAAAGAATGATACTTTTAAACATATCACTAAACCGTCATTAGGTGTCGCCAGGCGACCGTCTTAATGAGCGAGTCATTGATTCATTCGTTCAAACGATTCGTTCGAACGGCTGAGTCATTCATGAATGAGACAGATTATGGATTGGTCGTTGAATCTTTGAGTCAACCGATTTGTTCAAAATGCTGAATCATTCAGTAATGAGAACGCGTTGCTGTGAGATGCTCGATGGTTCTGCTGTGATCTTTGTTGAACTATTTTCGCTGCTGAAAAAGAAAAAAAGTCAATATTGCATCTAAAATGTAAGTGATTTGACGTGTGTGTGTGTGTGTGTGTGTGTGTGTGTGTGATTGTGTCTGTTACAGTGATTGTTTAACCCTTGTTAAAGTTTAGGCTTTGTATTTTTGGATATATATCTTTTTATATATAAAAAAATTGCATACAACCCATATATTTTAAATGTATTGTTTGCTTTAAATTACATTGAGATTTGTATGTTTGGTAATTGAACCTGAATGAATTTTAAATGAATGTGCGATATTTCAGATCATATTTTTGTTTTCCTTAAAATTTGAACTAACACTAACTTTACTCTCATCTGAATGCTAGATTATTTATTTATGTCTAAAATAAAAGCACATTTGATTTTTCTTTTTTAATCAATGTAGAATGTGTAACTGAAAAAATGAACAGATTAGGGCTCTGTTCGAGAACAAGAAATGAAAACCAATGCAATATGATGAATGTCCAAAAGATTTTTTTGCTTTTAAACTATGTGTGTGTGTGTGTGTGTGTGTGTAAGAGATTTTGGTTGGGTGACAGTTGTAGTTTACAGTTTGACAAAAGCACAATGTTGTGTTTTATTGCGATTGTACACAAATATAAGTAAACACTTTGTAGTTTGAATAATGTCCTGTATGAACAAAAGGACGGAGTATGTTTTTATGTCTACATTGTTCAATCACGCCTCACACACACACACACACACAAAAACTATTTTTCTAATCAGATCAGGCAAATATTCTGTCTTGGCACACTTCATATAACTTTCAAACTTGTGTACTTATTTCATGTGTCCATTAAGTCCATGAGACCGTAGGGTGTCTCATTTTTCATTTTAGGTTTCAGAAGCTTGCTCACGCATACTTTGTGGTTGATATGTGCCCTCAATGCACACTTTTGCAGAGCCCACACTGATGCAAGCTCTACAGCACACATCTTCTCAAAGGTCAAAGCGGGGTTACGTTATTGCCCGTCACGCACAGTAACCCTAAAGGCACCGGGGTGGCGGTGCCACCGGCTTGTTTATATATATATATATATATATATATATATATATATATATATAAATATAGCTGCGAGCAGCGATGAAGGGCCAAAGCCGGCGGCACCGCCACTCCGGTGCCTTTAGGTAATTAAAGGCACCGGGGTTGCGGTGCCACCGGCTTGGGCCCGTAATCGCTGCTCGCAGCTATATTTATTTATTATTATTATTATTTTACTACCTTTTGGGCACTTTTGGGGGCCTTAACGTGCTCGAAAACTCTTGAAACTTTGCACACATCTCAGAACCCGCGGCCATCAGGGCCGGGCTGAAGCTGGTACCCGGGCGTGGCAGGGGGGCTCGACAGCGCCCCCTGGAACGGGGTTTGAACACTTGGTCCATAAATCAAACACGCTTGCATGTAATAATATGAAACTCAGTACACATATAGATCTCATCGGTTCATATATACTTCATGCTCTTACTTTTTACCCCAGCCCAACAGGAAGTCGGCTATTAAGGGTTGTTTGGAAAACACATGCAATGGAATGTGAAATACTCCTCCTAGAGAATTCAAACACACGGCACGAAACTCGGTCAGCATGAAGTCAAGACACTGAGGATGAAAAATTGCCAGGGGATTTTTGATATCTCGAACGGTTTGGCCGTGGCGAGTAAACGAAATTATGGCGAGAAACGTGAAACAGGAAGTGTGTTATAACTACTGCATACATTAACTAATCTCGATGAAACTTCAGCAGTGTGTTCGTTGTAAGAGCCCGATCACATGGATGTGACTATTGTGAGTCAAAGTTATAGCGCCACCAACTGGAAGCAGGAAGTGTGTCACTTTCAAAATGCTTTTAAATCACCCTCTTATTTTTACCCGATTTGCTTCAAACTTCATGTGCATAATGTAGACACACGCCAGATGTAGACCTGTGAAAGGATTATTGATATCTTAGATACTGTTGCCATGGCAATGCATCAAACATTAATATTCCTTTTTTTAAGCTTTTTCATGCTTTTTTATGCTTTCGGGCACTTTTGGGGTTCTTAACGTGCTCAAAAACTCTTGAAACTTTGCACACGGGACAAAACCCGCGGCCATCAGGGCCAGGCTGAAGCTGGTACCCGGGCGTGGCAGGGGGGCTCGACAGCGCCCCCTTGAACGGGTCAGACAATTTGGTCCATATATCCAACACGCTTTACCCTATTTGCTTCAAACTTGATGTGTATAATGTAGACACAAGCCAGATGTAGACCTGTGAAAGGATTGTTGATATCTTAGATGCTGTTGCCGTGACAACGCATCAAACTTTAATATTCTTTTTGGATACTTTTGAGATTCTTAGCGCACTTTTGGGGCCCTTAACGTGCTCAAAAACTCTTGAAACTTTGCACACGGGTCAGAAACCGCGGCCATCAGGGCCGGGCTGAAGCTGGTACCCGGGCGTGGCAGGGGGGCTCGACAGCGCCCCCTGGAATGGGGTCCGAAAACTTGGTCCATAAATCAAACAGGCTTTACCCGATTTGCTTCAAACTTGATGTGTATAATGTAGACACACGCCAGATTTAGACCTGTGAAAGGATTGTTGATATCTTAGATGCTGTTGCCGTGACAACGCATCAAACTTTAATATTCTTTTTGGATACTTTTGAGACTCTCAGCGCACTTTGGGGGCCCTTAACGTGCTCAAAAACTCTTGAAACTTTGCACACGGGTCAGAACCCGTGGCCATCAGGGCCGGGCTGAAGCTGGTACCCGGGCGTGGCAGGGGGGCTCGACAGTGCCCCCTGGAACGGGGTCCGAAAACTTGGTCCATAAATCAAACACGCTTGAATGTAATAATATGAAACTCGGTACACATATAGATCTCATCGATTCATATATCCTTTGTACTTTTACTTTTTACCCCAGCCCAACAGGAAGTCGGCTATTATGGTTTGTTTGGAAGCGTATGCCCCTGGAATTCGATATACTCCTCCTAGAGAATTCAACCAATCGCCACGAAACTCGGTCAGCATGAAGTCAAGACATTGAGGATGAAAAGTTGCCAGGGGATTTTTGATATCTCGAACGGTTTGGCTGTGGCGAGGAAACGAATTTATGGCGAATAAAGGAAACAGGAAGTGTGTTATAACTTCTGCATACATTAACTGATCTTGATGAATCTTCAGCAGTGTGTTCGCTGTAAGAGTCCGATCACATGGATGTGACTATTGTGAGTCAAAGTTATAGCGCCACCAACTGGCAGCAGGAAGTGTGTCACTTCCTAAAGGCTTTGAAATCACCCTCTTATTTTTACCCAATTTGCTTCAAACTTTATGTGTATAATGTAGACACACGGCAGATGTAGACCTGAGAAAGGATTATTGATATCTTAGATACTGTTGCCGTGGCAACGCATCAAACTTTATTATTCTTTGTTGATGCTTTTGAGACTCTTAACATACTTGAAATTGCATGAAACCCGACAGACACATCACATTTATTAGACAGTAGACATGTGCAGAGTTTCAGAAACGGGCATGGTGAGAGCAATTAGAGAATAATGTTTAAGTTTAAAAACAGCCAGAATGGTTGTTTAGTCAAAAAAAATTTTTTTCCAAATCATACATAGTGTTATACTGCCCTCTTGTGTTCAAAATCAGGTAAAAAGCGAAAGTAAAATAAGGACGTCTGCACAATTCATTAATAATGGTGCAGAGTAGAGTGAGCTTTTTCAATTAATTCCTATGGAAGTAGGAATGAACTAAACAACGTTCGCTCTGTTCTGCTCGTCCCTCACCGTGGGCGCGCAGAGTTATGAATGCCCGTGCAGCCGTGAGCATTTTAGTTTCATTTTAAAATTAGCGCCATTTCGGGGGACGTATTACTTTAATTTATTTAACAAAAACACAATGTTGTGTTTAATTGCGAGTGTACACAAATATAAGTAAACACTTTGACGTTTGAATGATGTCCTGTATGAAGAAAATGACGGAGTATGTTTCACTGTTCAATCGCGCTGAGCCACCCAGACCCCCACACACACACTGACACACACACACACACACACACACACACACACACACACACACACACACACACACACACACACACAATAATAAAACATTCAACCTAACATATACAAATTACACTGCTATGTTGAAATAGTCAGTAGTACAATTTGTATCATTCACAGTAAGCACCGCTCCACTGTGATTTTTCCAAGCACATTTTTGCACAAGTGAAGAGGATGATTTTTTCCGTCGATATTGGAACGTGAGTGAAGTACAAAGCCTGTAATAAAGAATAGTTTAGCATCCAAATACATCGCAAATGTTGCAACATTTAGATTCTAAAGAGAGATTTACGTGAGCCTAACACCACTTACTTTTACTTTTGTTTTAAATTATTTCGTTTTGGCTTTATTATAGTTATTTTTTTATTTGTGTTCTGTTCTGAATATCATTAAATTTAAAGGATTTGTTGTGGAATATTTTGAGTGTATAATCAAATAACACTAAACCGTCACTAGGTGTCGCCAGGCGACCGTCTTAATGAGCGGGTCATTGATTCATTCGTTCAAACGATTCGTTTGAACGACTGAGTCATTCATGAATGAGACAGATGTTTATGGATTGGTCATTGAATCTTTGAGTCAACCAATTTGTTCAAAATGCTGAATCATTCAGTAATGAGAAAACACGTTGCTGTGAGATGCAATGGTTCTGCTGTGATCTTTGTTTAACTATTTTCGCTGCTGAAACAGAAGAACAGTCAATATTGCATCTAAAATGTAAGTGACTTGACACGTGTGTGTGTGTGTGTGTGTGTGTGTGCGTGTGAGTGCGTGCGTGCGTGTGTGTGTGTGTGTGTGTGTGTGTGTGTGTGTGTGTGCAATCAATCCCAGGTAAGAGGCATGAATAATGAGAATTGGACTTCTAGGAGTGAGGTTAATATTCCGGAGATGGTTCCCTCGGATTGTGAAAAGGAGGCGGCGCGGGAGTGGCCAGGCATTGCGCTACTTCTGTTTCAAAGTTTAAAACAATGCTAATATCATTTTTTTGAACGATTTCATTACAAATGTTTATTTTATATATTTATAAAATATTATAAAATATAATAACTATGTTTTGTCCTATTAACAAAAGACAGGCAATGTACTATTAACAAATGTTAATAGTTTTTTAAAAGTTAAAATGATACTTTATGCATTTGTTTTGTGTCAGATGATTAACAATATAAATTAAACAAAGCTTAAAACAAACAAAATAATAAAACGAAAACAAAGCTTGAACATTTTATTTAATTGAAAAGCCTTTTTGAAATAAAATGTGTTTTTTTCCCTCTGAAATAGCAAAAGCATCGCACACTTAGCTGTACCTGCTCTAAATAAATAATAGTATTTAAATAAAAATACAAAATCGAAATAAATAAATTATATAAAACAAAATCAAATCAAAGAAAATAAATCTTATTAAAGTTATGCAGGCACACATTTAACAATAATTTTCAAGTGACAAATAAAATCAATCAAAATTCCTTACACATGGAGTTAATCCTGACGATTCCTGAGGCGCCTTTCCTCATGACACTCGCTTTTTTTTTCGAAGATATATTTTCTTTGGTTTGATTTTGTTTTTGTAATAATTTATTTTATTTAGTTCGATTTTGTATTTTTATTGAATTACTCTTTTTTATTTAGAGCAGGTACAGCTAGTGTGTGATGCTTTTGCTATTTCAGAGGAAAACAATAATTTTATTTAATTAATAATTTTTGTTTCAGTCCACCATATAATTATGTTGTGTTTGATCTATGGAAAAAAGTTAGTTGTGAAATGGTTGAATATTAACAAAAGTTAATAGTTTTTTACAAGTTAGAATAATACGATATATATATATATATAAACAAGCCGGTGGCACCGCCACCCCGGTGCCTTTACGGTTACTGTGCATGACGGGCAATATCGTAACTCCGCTTTGACCTTTGAGAAGATGTGTGCTATAGAGCTTGCATTGGTGTGGGCTCTGCAAAAGTGTGTGTGTGTGTGTGAGGCGTGATTGAACAATGTAGACATATATATATATATATATAAAGGCACCGGGGTGGCGGTGCCACCGGCTTGTTTATATATATATATATATATATATATATATATATATATATATATATATATATATATATATATATGAATATAGCTGCGAGCAGCGATGAAGGGCCAAAGCCGGCGGCACCGCCACTCCGGTGCCTTTAGGTAACTAAAGGCACCGGGGTTGCGGTGCCACCGGCTTGGGCCCGTAATCGCTGCTCGCAGCTATATTTATTATTATTTTACTACCTTTTGGGCACTTTTGGGGGCCTTAACGTGCTCAAAAACTCTTGAAACTTTGCACACGGGTCAGAACCCGCGGCCATCAGGGCCGGGCTGAAGCTGGTACCCGGGCGTGGCAGGGGGGCTCGACAGCGCCCCCTGGAACGGGGTTTGAACACTTGTCCATATATCAAACACGCTTGCATGTAATAATCTGAAACTCGGTACACTTATAGATCTCATCGGGCCAAACAACTTTCGTGCTCTAAGTTTTACGTCAGCCCAACAGGAAGTCGGTTATTATGGGTTGTTTGGAAACTCATTTTCTATATTTTTCTTACGACTATTCGGGCACTTTTGGGGCCCTTAACGTGCTCGAAAACTCTTGAAACTTTGCACACAGGTCAGAACCCGCGGCCATCAGGGCCGGGCTGAAGATGGTACCCGGGCGTGGCAGGGGGGCTTGACAGCGCCCCCTGGAACGGGGTCCGAAAACTTGGTCCATAAATCAAACACACTTGCATGTAATAATATGAAACTCGGTACACATATAGATCTCATCGGTTCATATATACTTCATGCTCTTACTTTTTACCCCATCCCAACAGGAAGTCGGCTATTTAGGGTTGTTTGTTAAACGCATGCAATGGAATTTAAAGTACTTCTCCTAGAGAATTCAAAGAAATGCCACGAAACTCGGTCAGCATGAAGTCAAGACATTGAGGATGAAAAATTGCCAGGGGATTTTTGATATCTCGAACGGTTTGGCCGTGGCGAGGAAACGAATTTATGGCGAGAAACGTGAAACAGGAAGTGTGTTATAACTTCAGCATACATTAGCTGATCTTAACGAAACTTCACCAGTGTGTTCGCTTTAAGAGGCCGATCACATGGATGTGACTATTGTGAGTCAAAGTTATAGCGCCACCAACTGGCAGCAGGAAGTGTGTCACTTTCAAAATGCTTTGAAATCACCCTCTTATTTTAACCCGATTTGCTTCAAACTTCATCTGTATAATGTAAATACACGGCAGATGTAGACCTGTGAAAGGATTATTGATATATTAGATACTGTTGCCGTGGCAACGCATCAAACTTTAATATTCTTTGTTGATGCTTTTGAGACTCTTAACATACTTGAAATAACATGAAACTCGACAGACACATCACATTTATTAGCCAGTAGACATGTGCAAAGTTTCAGAAACGGGCGTGGTGCAGGGGCTCAGTAGCGCCACCTTTTGACAAAAGTGGGGGTGTTAGTTCTATAGTTTTACCTACAATCATAAAACTCGGTACGCATATTGTTCAGATCAAGCCGGACAACTTTCTAATTTACTGACATTAGCTCAGACCAAGAGGGAGTCAGATATTTTAGTTTGAATGTGGATGTTTCTGAGAATTTTCTCTCCCTCTCTTTCCGTCTCTGTGTGTGAGGGATTTGTCTATTGATTTTAATGCATTTCAAGGTTTCAGGGGATTTTGGGACTCTTAACGTGCTCAAAAACTTTTGAAATTTTGCACACAGGTCAGAACCCACGGCCATCAGGGCCGGGCTGAAGCTGGTACCCGGGCGTGGCAGGGGGGCTCAACAGCGCCCCCTTGAACGGGGTCCGACAATTTGGTCCATATATTCAACACGCTTGCATGAATTAATATGAAACTCAGTACACATATAGATCTCATCGGGCCAAACATTTTACCCCTGGTCAAGTTTTACGCCAGCCCAACAGGAAGTCGGCTATTATGGGTTGTTTGGAAAACGCTTGCTGTGGAATTTGAAGTACTACTCCTAGGCAATTCATTCAATCATCGCCAAACTAGGCGTGCATGAAGTCAAGACATTGAGGATGCTAAATTGCTGACGGATTTTTGATATCTCGAACGGTTTGGCCGTGGCGAGGAAATGAATTTTCATGACTAAAAAAGGACATATAAAGTGTGTTATAACTTAGTTAGATTTACCTACAGTTACAAAACTCAGCTTGTATATTCTTCTCCTCAAGCCAAACAACTTTCTAATTTACAGTCAATAGCTCCAACCCTCAGAAAGTCAGATATTGTGGTTTGAATGTGGATTTCATGAAATGGTATCTCTCTCTGTCACTCTTTGACAGAGAGAGGGCCCCCTCCCATTCTATGTGTGTGTGTGTGTGTGGCTGTCTGTGTGGGGAGGGAGGGGGAGGGAGGGCTGGTGTCTGTGTTTATATGTGTGTGTGTGGCTGGCTGGCTGTTACAGTGACATGATATTAAGCCTTTCATTGCTGTGTGATTTTTCCTGCATTAAAGGATAAAGAAATCTCTAAGGCCTTGTCTTTTTGCATAACAATTTTGTATTTTTTTTAAATTACAAAATATGCACAGAACCAAGATCTTTTAAATGTATAGTTTGCTTTAAATAAAATTAAGATTGTATTGGTAATTGAAGCTGAATGAATTTAAAATGAATGTGCTATATTTCAGAACAATATATTTGTTTTCCTTTAAATTGTAAAACACTAACTTTATTCTCATCTGAATTATAAATAATTTATTCCTGTATAAAATAAAAACACATTTGAATTTTTCTTTTTTAATCAATGTAGAATGTGTAATTGAAAAATAAACAGATTAGGGCTCTGAGGACAATAAATGAAAATCAATGCGATGTGGTGAATGTCCAAAAGATGGCACCCACAGACTGTTTTAAATGGGGTTGGATAAATATTTTTTGCTTTTAGACAGTGTGTGCGTGTGATTTTAGTTTGGTGACAGTTGTAGGTTACAGTTTGACAAGAGTTTATAGTTTGAAAAAAGCACTTTGTTGTGTTTTATTGGACGGAGTATGTTTTTATGTGTAACAGTTCAATCGCACCCGCACCTCACACACACACACACACACACACACACATATTGAAACCTGAGTGAAGTACAAAGCCCATAATAAAGAATAGTTTAGCATCCAAATACATCGCAAATGTTGAAACAGTTTGATTCTAATGAGAGAGTTACGTGAGCCAAACACCACTTACTTTCACTTTCGCTTTCAATTATTTCGGTTAATTCTTAATTATAGTTTTTTTGAATTCTTGTTCTGTTCTGAATATCATTAAATTTAAAGAATTGCTTGTGTAATATTTTGAGTGTATCATCAAAACAGAATAATTCTCTCGGTTTAGTGATTCCCTAGTTTTTTTTATTGTTTTCATTGTTCTCAGGTAAGGCAAGTGAGATATATATATATATATATATATATATATATATATATATATATATATATATATATATATATATATGTATATAAAAAAAAAATATATATATATATATATATATGTATTTTTTATATATATATATATAATTTATATATATATATATATATATATATATATATATATATATATATATATATATATATATATATATATAAATATAGCTGCGAGCAGCGATGAAGGGCCAAAGCCGGCGGCACCGCCACCCCGGTGCCTTTAGGTAACTAAAGGAACCAGGGTTGCGGTGCCACCGGCTTGGGCCCGTAATCGCTGCTCGCAGCTATATTTATTTATTATTATTATTAGGGCCCAAGCCTTGAAAAGGCGAAGGCCCTATTGTTTTCCTAAGGATTATTATTAGGGCCCAAGCCTTGAAAAGGCGAAGGCCCTATTGTTTTCCTTAGGATTATTATTTATTATTAGGGCCCAAGCCTTGAAAAGGCGAAGGCCCTATTGTTTTCCTAAGGATTATTATTTATTATTATTATTAGGGCCCAAGCCTTGAAAAGGCGAAGGCCCTATTGTTTTCCTTAGGATTATTAGGGCCCAAGCCTTGAAAAGGCGAAGGCCCTATTGTTTTCCTTAGGATTATTAGGGCCCAAGCCTTGAAAAGGCGAAGGCCCTATTGTTTTCCTTAGGATTATTAGGGCCCAAGCCTTGAAAAGGCGAAGGCCCTATTGTTTTCCTTAGGATTATTATTTATTAGGGCCCAAGCCTTGAAAAGGCGAAGGCCCTATTGTTTTCCTAAGGATTATTATTTATTATTATTATTATTATTATTATTATTATTATTATTATTATTTTACTACCTTTTGGGCACTTTTGGGGGCCTTAACGTGCTCGAAAACTCTTGAAACTTTGCACACATCTCAGAACCCGCGGCCATCAGGGCCGGGCTGAAGCTGGTACCCGGGCGTGGCAGGGGGGCTCGACAGCGCCCCCTGGAACGGGGTTTGAACACTTGGTCCATAAATCAAACACGCTTGCATGTAATAATATGAAACTCAGTACACATATAGATCTCATCGGTTCATATATACTTCATGCTCTTACTTTTTACCCCAGCCCAACAGGAAGTCGGCTATTAAGGGTTGTTTGGAAAACACATGCAATGGAATGTGAAATACTCCTCCTAGAGAATTCAAACACACGGCACGAAACTCGGTCAGCATGAAGTCAAGACATTGAGGATGAAAAATTGCCAGGGGATTTTTGATATCTCGAACGGTTTGGCCGTGGCGAGTAAACGAAATTATGGCGAGAAACGTGAAACAGGAAGTGTGTTATAACTACTGCATACATTAACTAATCTTGATGAAACTTCAGCAGTGTGTTCGTTGTAAGAGCCCGATCACATGGATGTGACTATTGTGAGTCAAAGTTATAGCGCCACCAACTGGAAGCAGGAAGTGTGTCACTTTCAAAATGCTTTTAAATCACCCTCTTATTTTTACCCGATTTGCTTCAAACTTCATGTGCATAATGTAGACACACGCCAGATGTAGACCTGTGAAAGGATTATTGATATCTTAGATACTGTTGCCATGGCAATGCATCAAACATTAATATTCCTTTTTTTAAGCTTTTTCATGCTTTTTTATGCTTTCGGGCACTTTTGGGGTTCTTAACGTGCTCGAAAACTCTTGAAACTTTGCACACGGGACAAAACCCGCGGCCATCAGGGCCAGGCTGAAGCTGGTACCCGGGCGTGGCAGGGGGGCTCGACAGCGCCCCCTTGAACGGGTCAGACAATTTGGTCCATATATCCAACACGCTTTACCCTATTTGCTTCAAACTTGATGTGTATAATGTAGACACAAGCCAGATGTAGACCTGTGAAAGGATTGTTGATATCTTAGATGCTGTTGCCGTGACAACGCATCAAACTTTAATATTCTTTTTGGATACTTTTGAGATTCTTAGCGCACTTTTGGGGCCCTTAACGTGCTCAAAAACTCTTGAAACTTTGCACACGGGTCAGAAACCGCGGCCATCAGGGCCTGGCTGAAGCTGGTACCCGGGCGTGGCAGGGGGGCTCGACAGCGCCCCCTGGAATGGGGTCCGAAAACTTGGTCCATAAATCAAACAGGCTTTACCCGATTTGCTTCAAACTTGATGTGTATAATGTAGACACACGCCAGATTTAGACCTGTGAAAGGATTGTTGATATCTTAGATGCTGTTGCCGTGACAACGCATCAAACTTTAATATTCTTTTTGGATACTTTTGAGACTCTCAGCGCACTTTGGGGGCCCTTAACGTGCACGAAAACTCTTGAAACTTTGCACACAGGTCAGAACCCGCGGCCATCAGGGCCGGGCTGAAGATGGTACCCGGGCGTGGCAGGGGGGCTCGACAGCGCCCCCTGGAACGGGGTGCGAAAACTTGGTCCATAAATCAAACACGCTTGCATGTAATAATATGAAACTCGGTAGACATATAGATCTCATCGGTTCATATATCCTTTGTACTTTTACTTTTTACCCCAGCCCAACAGGAAGTCGGCTATAATGGTTTGTTTGGAAGCGTATGCCCCTGGAATTCGATATACTCCTCCTAGAGAATTCAACCAATCGCAACGAAACTCGGTCAGCATGAAGTCAAGACATTGAGGATGAAAAATTGCCAGGGGATTTTTGATATCTCGAACGATTTGGCCGTGGCGAGGAAACGAATTTATGGCGAATAATGGAAACAGGAAGTGTGTTATAACTTCTGCATACATTAACTGATCTTGATGAAACTTCAACAGTGTGTTCGCTGTAAGAGGCCGATCACATGGATGTGACTATTATGAGTCAAAGTTATAGCGCCACCAACTGGCAGCAGGAAGTGTGTCACTTTCAAAATGCTTTGAAATCACCCTCTTATTTTTACCCGATTTGCTTCAAACTTGATGTGTATAATGTAGACACTCGCCAGATGTAGACCTGTGAAAGGATTATTGATGTCTTAGATACTGTTGCCATGGCAACGCATCAAACTTTAATATTGTTTTTGGATGCTTTTGAGACTCTTAGCATGCCTGAAATTGCTTAAAATTGCATGAAACTCGACAGACAGATCACATTTATTAGCCAGTAGACATGTGCAAAGTTTCAGAAACGGGCGTGGTGCAGGGGCTCAGTAGCGCCACCTTTTGTGACAAAAGTGTGTGTGGGGGGGGGGGGGGGGGGGGGTTAGTTTCATCTACAGTTACAAAACTTTTTCAACTTGATGAAAATACATTAAAGATGCTAAATTGTGAACGGATATTGAATATCTCAAACGGTTTTGCTATGGCGAGGGATTATGTCAAAAAAAGAATCAGGAAATGTCTCATATCTTTCTAAAATGTAATTATACACCATTTATTTTTCTATAAAATTATACTAATATTAGAAGTAAACCCATTGTATTCCTTTTTTTCAATTTAAGATTTATGTTTAAGTTTAAAAACAGCCAGAATGGTTGTTTAGCCAAAAAAAAAAAAAAAAAAAAAATCATTCATAGTGCTTTACTGCCCTCTTGTGTTCAAAATCAGGTAGGCCAATTGATGCTACTATGGGAATATTTTCCCACCGTGACTCCGCTGGGGGCTTTAAAATCGCTAACTTGAAAGCGAAAGTAACGGACGTCTCCACAAGACGTGCAGCTGTGAGCATTTTTGTTTCATTTTAAAAGAAGCCCCATTTCGGGGGCGGATTTCTTGAATGTATTTTACAAAATCACAATGTTGTGTTTGATTGCGAGTATCCAAAAATAAGTAAACACTTTGCAGTTTGAATGATCTTCTTGAATAAAATGACGGAGTAGCCAATGTTTCCACTGTTCCATCGCGGACGTCCACACGGACATTGATAATGGTGGCGCGTGCAGAGCGCGTGCTTGAATTGTGAGTTCAATAGTCTATTATTTTTCACGGAAAACACAACAACAAAAGAGTATAATGATAGATTCGCTTAAATAGGCGCTTTTACATAAAATAGCCTATTCCGTCATCATCTTTTCAGTCAGCTCTTCACTCTCGTGATTAATGAAATTTGACTCCTGTTGCTGATATTTGCTGCAACTTTCGTTCAGCTCACAATTTAGTAAGCAAACACGCTTCAAATGTGTTTATTTTATTTTTGTGTATATATATGTGTGTATATATATATATATATATATATATATATATATATATATATATATAGCTTATGTTTCAAATATGAGTTAATTAACAATCGTTGGAAAGAATGATACTTTTAAACATATCACTAAACCGTCATTAGGTGTCGCCAGGCGACCGTCTTAATGAGCGAGTCATTGATTCATTCGTTCAAACGATTCGTTCGAACGGCTGAGTCGTTCATGAATGAGACAGATTATGGATTGGTCGTTGAATCTTTGAGTCAACCGATTTGTTCAAAATGCTGAATCATTCAGTAATGAGAACGCGTTGCTGTGAGATGCTCGATGGTTCTGCTGTGATCTTTGTTGAACTATTTTCGCTGCTGAAACAGAAAAAAAGTCAATATTGCATCTAAAATGTAAGTGACTTGACACGTGTGTGTGTGTGTGTGTGTGCGTGTGAGTGCGTGCGTGCGTGTGTGTGTGTGTGTGTGTGTGTGTGTGTGCAATCAATCTCAGGTAAGAGGCATGAATAATGAGAATTGGACTTCTAGGAGTGAGGTTAATATTCCGGAGATGGTTCCCTCGGATTGTGAAAAGGAGGCGGCGCGGGAGTGGCCAGGCATTGCGCTACTTTAGTTTCAAAGTTTAAAACAATGCTAATATCATTTTTTTGAACGATTTCATTACAAATGTTTATTTTATATATTTATAAAATATTATAAAATATAATAACTATGTTTTGTCCTATTAACAAAAGACAGGCAATGTACTATTAACAAATGTTAATAGTTTTTTAAAAGTTAAAATGATACTTTATGCATTTGTTTTGTGTCAGATGATTAACAATATAAATTAAACAAAGCTTAAAACAAACAAAATAATAAAACGAAAACAAAGCTTGAACATTTTATTTAATTGAAAAGCCTTTTTGAAATAAAATGTGTTTTTTTCCCTCTGAAATAGCAAAAGCATCGCACACTTAGCTGTACCTGCTCTAAATAAATAATAGTATTTAAATAAAAATACAAAATCGAAATAAATAAATTATATAAAACAAAATCAAATCAAAGAAAATAAATCTTATTAAAGTTATGCAGGCACACATTTAACAATAATTTTCAAGTGACAAATAAAATCAATCAAAATTCCTTACACATGGAGTTAATCCTGACGATTCCTGAGGCGCCTTTCCTCATGACACTCGCTTTTTTTTTCGAAGATATATTTTCTTTGGTTTGATTTTGTTTTTGTAATAATTTATTTTATTTAGTTCGATTTTGTATTTTTATTGAATTACTATTTTTTATTTAGAGCAGGTACAGCTAGTGTGTGATGCTTTTGCTATTTCAGAGGAAAACAATAATTTTATTTAATTAATAATTTTTGTTTCAGTCCACCATATAATTATGTTGTGTTTGATCTATGGAAAAAAGTTAGTTGTGAAATGGTTGAATATTAACAAAAGTTAATAGTTTTTTACAAGTTAGAATAATACGATATATATATATATATAAACAAGCCGGTGGCACCGCCACCCCGGTGCCTTTACGGTTACTGTGCATGACGGGCAATATCGTAACTCCGCTTTGACCTTTGAGAAGATGTGTGCTATAGAGCTTGCATTGGTGTGGGCTCTGCAAAAGTGTGTGTGTGTGTGTGAGGCGTGATTGAACAATGTAGACATATATATATATATATATATAAAGGCACCGGGGGTGGCGGTGCCACCGGCTTGTTTATATATATATATATATATATATATATATATATATATATAAATATAGCTGCGAGCAGCGATGAAGGGCCAAAGCCGGCGGCACCGCCACTCCGGTGCCTTTAGGTAATTAAAGGCACCGGGGTTGCGGTGCCACCGGCTTGGGCCCGTAATCGCTGCTCGCAGCTATATTTATTTATTATTATTATTATTTTACTACCTTTTGGGCACTTTTGGGGGCCTTAACGTGCTCGAAAACTCTTGAAACTTTGCACACATCTCAGAACCCGCGGCCATCAGGGCCGGGCTGAAGCTGGTACCCGGGCGTGGCAGGGGGGCTCGACAGCGCCCCCTGGAACGGGGTTTGAACACTTGGTCCATAAATCAAACACGCTTGCATGTAATAATATGAAACTCAGTACACATATAGATCTCATCGGTTCATATATACTTCATGCTCTTACTTTTTACCCCAGCCCAACAGGAAGTCGGCTATTAAGGGTTGTTTGGAAAACACATGCAATGGAATGTGAAATACTCCTCCTAGAGAATTCAAACACACGGCACGAAACTCGGTCAGCATGAAGTCAAGACACTGAGGATGAAAAATTGCCAGGGGATTTTTGATATCTCGAACGGTTTGGCCGTGGCGAGTAAACGAAATTAGCGAGAAACGTGAAACAGGAAGTGTGTTATAACTACTGGATACATTAACTAATCTTGATGAAACTTCAGCAGTGTGTTCGTTGTAAGAGCCCGATCACATGGATGTGACTATTGTGAGTCAAAGTTATAGCGCCACCAACTGGAAGCAGGAAGTGTGTCACTTTCAAAATGCTTTTAAATCACCCTCTTATTTTTACCCGATTTGCTTCAAACTTCATTTGCATAATGTAGACACACGCCAGATGTAGACCTGTGAAAGGATTATTGATATCTTAGATACTGTTGCCATGGCAATGCATCAAACATTAATATTCCTTTTTTTAAGCTTTTTCATGCTTTTTTATGCTTTCGGGCACTTTTGGGGTTCTTAACGTGCTCGAAAACTCTTGAAACTTTGCACACGGGACAAAACCCGCGGCCATCAGGGCCAGGCTGAAGCTGGTACCCGGGCGTGGCAGGGGGGCTCGACAGCGCCCCCTTGAACGGGTCAGACAATTTGGTCCATATATCCAACACGCTTTACCCTATTTGCTTCAAACTTGATGTGTATAATGTAGACACAAGCCAGATGTAGACCTGTGAAAGGATTGTTGATATCTTAGATGCTGTTGCCGTGACAACGCATCAAACTTTAATATTCTTTTTGGATACTTTTGAGATTCTTAGCGCACTTTTGGGGCCCTTAACGTGCTCAAAAACTCTTGAAACTTTGCACACGGGTCAGAAACCGCGGCCATCAGGGCCGGGCTGAAGCTGGTACCCGGGCGTGGCAGGGGGGCTCGACAGCGCCCCCTGGAATGGGGTCCGAAAACTTGGTCCATAAATCAAACAGGCTTTACCCGATTTGCTTCAAACTTGATGTGTATAATGTAGACACACGCCAGATTTAGACCTGTGAAAGGATTGTTGATATCTTAGATGCTGTTGCCGTGACAACGCATCAAACTTTAATATTCTTTTTGGATACTTTTGAGACTCTCAGCGCACTTTGGGGGCCCTTAACGTGCTCAAAAACTCTTGAAACTTTGCACACGGGTCAGAACCCGTGGCCATCAGGGCCGGGCTGAAGCTGGTACCCGGGCGTGGCAGGGGGGCTCGACAGCGCCCCCTGGAACGGGGTCCGAAAACTTGGTCCATAAATCAAACACGCTTGAATGTAATAATATGAAACTCGGTACACATATAGATCTCATCGATTCATATATCCTTTGTACTTTTACTTTTTACCCCAGCCCAACAGGAAGTCGGCTATTATGGTTTGTTTGGAAGCGTATGCCCCTGGAATTCGATATACTCCTCCTAGAGAATTCAACCAATCGCCACGAAACTCGGTCAGCATGAAGTCAAGACATTGAGGATGAAAAGTTGCCAGGGGATTTTTGATATCTCGAACGGTTTGGCTGTGGCGAGGAAACGAATTTATGGCGAATAAAGGAAACAGGAAGTGTGTTATAACTTCTGCATACATTAACTGATCTTGATGAAACTTCAGCAGTGTGTTCGCTGTAAGAGTCCGATCACATGGATGTGACTATTGTGAGTCAAAGTTATAGCGCCACCAACTGGCAGCAGGAAGTGTGTCACTTCCTAAAGGCTTTGAAATCACCCTCTTATTTTTACCCAATTTGCTTCAAACTTTATGTGTATAATGTAAATACACGGCAGATGTAGACCTGTGAAAGGATTATTGAAATCTTAGATACTGTTGCCATGGCAACGCATCAAACTTTAATATTCTTTTTGGATGCTTTTGAGACTCTTAGCATGCCTGAAATTGCTTAAAATTGCATGAAACTTGACAGACAGATCACATTTATTAGCCAGTAGACATGTGCAAAGTTTCAGAAACGGGCGTGGTGCAGGGGCTCAGTAGCGCCACCTTTTGTGACAAAAGTGTGTGTGTGGGGGGGGGGGGGGGTTAGTTTCATCTACAGTTACAAAACTTTTTCAACTTGATGAAAATACATTAAAGATGCTAAATTGTGAACGGATATTGAATATCTCAAACGGTTTTGCTATGGCGAGGGATTATGTCAAAAAAAGAATCAGGAAATGTCTCATATCTTTCTAAAATGTAATTATACACCATTTATTTTTCTATAAAATTATACTAATATTAGAAGTAAACCCATTGTATTCCTTTTTTTCAATTTAAGATTTATGTTTAAGTTTAAAAACAGCCAGAATGGTTGTTTAGCAAAAAAAAATAAATAAAAATCATTCATAGTGCTTTACTGCCCTCTTGTGTTCAAAATCAGGTAGGCCAATTGATGCTACTATGGGAATATTTTCCCACCGTGACTCCGCTGGGGGCTTTAAAATCGCTAACTTGAAAGCGAAAGTAACGGACGTCTCCACAAGACGTGCAGCTGTGAGCATTTTTGTTTCATTTTAAAAGAAGCCCCATTTCGGGGGCGGATTTCTTGAATGTATTTTACAAAATCACAATGTTGTGTTTGATTGCGAGTATCCAAAAATAAGTAAACACTTTGCAGTTTGAATGATCTTCTTGAATAAAATGACGGAGTAGCCAATGTTTCCACTGTTCGATCGCGGACGTCCACACGGACATTGATAATGGTGGCGCGTGCAGAGCGCGTGCTTGAATTGTGAGTTCAATAGTCTATTATTTTTCACGGAAAACACAACAACAAAAGAGTATAATGATAGATTCGCTTAAATAGGCGCTTTTACATAAAATAGCCTATTCCGTCATCATCTTTTCAGTCAGCTCTTCACTCTCGTGATTAATGAAATTTGACTCCTGTTGCTGATATTTGCTGCAACTTTCGTTCAGCTCACAATTTAGTAAGCAAACACGCTTCAAATGTGTTTATTTTATTTTTGTGTATATATATGTGTGTGTATATATATATATATATATATATATATATATAGCTTATGTTTCAAATATGAGTTAATTAACAATCGTTGGAAAGAATGATACTTTTAAACATATCACTAAACCGTCATTAGGTGTCGCCAGGCGACCGTCTTAATGAGCGAGTCATTGATTCATTCGTTCAAACGATTCGTTCGAACGGCTGAGTCATTCATGAATGAGACAGATTATGGATTGGTCGTTGAATCTTTGAGTCAACCGATTTGTTCAAAATGCTGAATCATTCAGTAATGAGAACGCGTTGCTGTGAGATGCTCGATGGTTCTGCTGTGATCTTTGTTGAACTATTTTCGCTGCTGAAAAAGAAAAAAAGTCAATATTGCATCTAAAATGTAAGTGATTTGACGTGTGTGTGTGTGTGTGTGTGTGTGTGTGTGTGATTGTGTCTGTTACAGTGATTGTTTAACCCTTGTTAAAGTTTAGGCTTTGTATTTTTGGATATATATCTTTTTATATATAAAAAAATTGCATACAACCCATATATTTTAAATGTATTGTTTGCTTTAAATTACATTGAGATTTGTATGTTTGGTAATTGAACCTGAATGAATTTTAAATGAATGTGCGATATTTCAGATCATATTTTTGTTTTCCTTAAAATTTGAACTAACACTAACTTTACTCTCATCTGAATGCTAGATTATTTATTTATGTCTAAAATAAAAGCACATTTGATTTTTCTTTTTTAATCAATGTAGAATGTGTAACTGAAAAAATAAACAGATTAGGGCTCTGTTCGAGAACAAGAAATGAAAACCAATGCAATATGATGAATGTCCAAAAGATTTTTTTGCTTTTAAACTATGTGTGTGTGTGTGTGTGTGTGTGTAAGAGATTTTGGTTGGGTGACAGTTGTAGTTTACAGTTTGACAAAAGCACAATGTTGTGTTTTATTGCGATTGTACACAAATATAAGTAAACACTTTGTAGTTTGAATAATGTCCTGTATGAACAAAAGGACGGAGTATGTTTTTATGTCTACATTGTTCAATCACGCCTCACACACACACACACACACAAAAACTATTTTTCTAATCAGATCAGGCAAATATTCTGTCTTGGCACACTTCATATAACTTTCAAACTTGTGTACTTATTTCATGTGTCCATTAAGTCCATGAGACCGTAGGGTGTCTCATTTTTCATTTTAGGTTTCAGAAGCTTGCTCACGCATACTTTGTGGTTGATATGTGCCCTCAATGCACACTTTTGCAGAGCCCACACTGATGCAAGCTCTACAGCACACATCTTCTCAAAGGTCAAAGCGGGGTTACGTTATTGCCCGTCACGCACAGTAACCCTAAAGGCACCGGGGGTGGCGGTGCCACCGGCTTGTTTATATATATATATATATATATATATATATATATATATATATATATATATAAATATAGCTGCGAGCAGCGATGAAGGGCCAAAGCCGGCGGCACCGCCACTCCGGTGCCTTTAGGTAATTAAAGGCACCGGGGTTGCGGTGCCACCGGCTTGGGCCCGTAATCGCTGCTCGCAGCTATATTTATTTATTATTATTATTATTTTACTACCTTTTGGGCACTTTTGGGGGCCTTAACGTGCTCGAAAACTCTTGAAACTTTGCACACATCTCAGAACCCGCGGCCATCAGGGCCGGGCTGAAGCTGGTACCCGGGCGTGGCAGGGGGGCTCGACAGCGCCCCCTGGAACGGGGTTTGAACACTTGGTCCATAAATCAAACACGCTTGCATGTAATAATATGAAACTCAGTACACATATAGATCTCATCGGTTCATATATACTTCATGCTCTTACTTTTTACCCCAGCCCAACAGGAAGTCGGCTATTAAGGGTTGTTTGGAAAACACATGCAATGGAATGTGAAATACTCCTCCTAGAGAATTCAAACACACGGCACGAAACTCGGTCAGCATGAAGTCAAGACACTGAGGATGAAAAATTGCCAGGGGATTTTTGATATCTCGAACGGTTTGGCCGTGGCGAGTAAACGAAATTATGGCGAGAAACGTGAAACAGGAAGTGTGTTATAACTACTGCATACATTAACTAATCTTGATGAAACTTCAGCAGTGTGTTCGTTGTAAGAGCCCGATCACATGGATGTGACTATTGTGAGTCAAAGTTATAGCGCCACCAACTGGAAGCAGGAAGTGTGTCACTTTCAAAATGCTTTTAAATCACCCTCTTATTTTTACCCGATTTGCTTCAAACTTCATGTGCATAATGTAGACACACGCCAGATGTAGACCTGTGAAAGGATTATTGATATCTTAGATACTGTTGCCATGGCAATGCATCAAACATTAATATTCCTTTTTTTAAGCTTTTTCATGCTTTTTTATGCTTTCGGGCACTTTTGGGGTTCTTAACGTGCTCGAAAACTCTTGAAACTTTGCACACGGGACAAAACCCGCGGCCATCAGGGCCAGGCTGAAGCTGGTACCCGGGCGTGGCAGGGGGGCTCGACAGCGCCCCCTTGAACGGGTCAGACAATTTGGTCCATATATCCAACACGCTTTACCCTATTTGCTTCAAACTTGATGTGTATAATGTAGACACAAGCCAGATGTAGACCTGTGAAAGGATTGTTGATATCTTAGATGCTGTTGCCGTGACAACGCATCAAACTTTAATATTCTTTTTGGATACTTTTGAGATTCTTAGCGCACTTTTGGGGCCCTTAACGTGCTCAAAAACTCTTGAAACTTTGCACACGGGTCAGAAACCGCGGCCATCAGGGCCGGGCTGAAGCTGGTACCCGGGCGTGGCAGGGGGGCTCGACAGCGCCCCCTGGAATGGGGTCCGAAAACTTGGTCCATAAATCAAACAGGCTTTACCCGATTTGCTTCAAACTTGATGTGTATAATGTAGACACACGCCAGATTTAGACCTGTGAAAGGATTGTTGATATCTTAGATGCTGTTGCCGTGACAACGCATCAAACTTTAATATTCTTTTTGGATACTTTTGAGACTCTCAGCGCACTTTGGGGGCCCTTAACGTGCTCAAAAACTCTTGAAACTTTGCACACGGGTCAGAACCCGTGGCCATCAGGGCCGGGCTGAAGCTGGTACCCGGGCGTGGCAGGGGGGCTCGACAGTGCCCCCTGGAACGGGGTCCGAAAACTTGGTCCATAAATCAAACACGCTTGAATGTAATAATATGAAACTCGGTACACATATAGATCTCATCGATTCATATATCCTTTGTACTTTTACTTTTTACCCCAGCCCAACAGGAAGTCGGCTATTATGGTTTGTTTGGAAGCGTATGCCCCTGGAATTCGATATACTCCTCCTAGAGAATTCAACCAATCGCCACGAAACTCGGTCAGCATGAAGTCAAGACATTGAGGATGAAAAGTTGCCAGGGGATTTTTGATATCTCGAACGGTTTGGCTGTGGCGAGGAAACGAATTTATGGCGAATAAAGGAAACAGGAAGTGTGTTATAACTTCTGCATACATTAACTGATCTTGATGAAACTTCAGCAGTGTGTTCGCTGTAAGAGTCCGATCACATGGATGTGACTATTGTGAGTCAAAGTTATAGCGCCACCAACTGGCAGCAGGAAGTGTGTCACTTCCTAAAGGCTTTGAAATCACCCTCTTATTTTTACCCAATTTGCTTCAAACTTTATGTGTATAATGTAGACACACGGCAGATGTAGACCTGTGAAAGGATTATTGAAATCTTAGATACTGTTGCCATGGCAACGCATCAAACTTTAATATTCTTTTTGGATGCTTTTGAGACTCTTAGCATGCCTGAAATTGCTTAAAATTGCATGAAACTTGACAGACAGATCACATTTATTAGCCAGTAGACATGTGCAAAGTTTCAGAAACGGGCGTGGTGCAGGGGCTCAGTAGCGCCACCTTTTGTGACAAAAGTGTGTGTGGGGGGGGGGGGGTTAGTTTCATCTACAGTTACAAAACTTTTTCAACTTGATGAAAATACATTAAAGATGCTAAATTGTGAACGGATATTGAATATCTCAAACGGTTTTGCTATGGCGAGGGATTATGTCAAAAAAAGAATCAGGAAATGTCTCATATCTTTCTAAAATGTAATTATACACCATTTATTTTTCTATAAAATTATACTAATATTAGAAGTAAACCCATTGTATTCCTTTTTTTCAATTTAAGATTTATGTTTAAGTTTAAAAACAGCCAGAATGGTTGTTTAGCCAAAAAAAAAAAAAAAATCATTCATAGTGCTTTACTGCCCTCTTGTGTTCAAAATCAGGTAGGCCAATTGATGCTACAATGGGAATATTTTCCCACCGTGACTCCGCTGGGGGCTTTAAAATCGCTAACTTGAAAGCGAAAGTAACGGACGTCTCCACAAGACGTGCAGCTGTGAGCATTTTTGTTTCATTTTAAAAGAAGCCCCATTTCGGGGGCGGATTTCTTGAATGTATTTTACAAAATCACAATGTTGTGTTTGATTGCGAGTATCCAAAAATAAGTAAACACTTTGCAGTTTGAATGATCTTCTTGAATAAAATGACGGAGTAGCCAATGTTTCCACTGTTCGATCGCGGACGTCCACACGGACATTGATAATGGTGGCGCGTGCAGAGCGCGTGCTTGAATTGTGAGTTCAATAGTCTATTATTTTTCACGGAAAACACAACAACAAAAGAGTATAATGATAGATTCGCTTAAATAGGCGCTTTTACATAAAATAGCCTATTCCGTCATCATCTTTTCAGTCAGCTCTTCACTCTCGTGATTAATGAAATTTGACTCCTGTTGCTGATATTTGCTGCAACTTTCGTTCAGCTCACAATTTAGTAAGCAAACACGCTTCAAATGTATTTATTTTATTTTTGTGTATATATATATGTGTGTATATATATATATATATATATATATATATATATATATATATAGCTTATGTTTCAAATATGAGTTAATTAACAATCGTTGGAAAGAATGATACTTTTAAACATATCACTAAACCGTCATTAGGTGTCGCCAGGCGACCGTCTTAATGAGCGAGTCATTGATTCATTCGTTCAAACGATTCGTTCGAACGGCTGAGTCATTCATGAATGAGACAGATTATGGATTGGTCGTTGAATCTTTGAGTCAACCGATTTGTTCAAAATGCTGAATCATTCAGTAATGAGAACGCGTTGCTGTGGAGATGCTCGATGGTTCTGCTGTGATCTTTGTTGAACTATTTTCGCTGCTGAAAAAGAAAAAAAGTCAATATTGCATCTAAAATGTAAGTGATTTGACGTGTGTGTGTGTGTGTGTGTGTGTGTGTGTGTGTGTGTGTGATTGTGTCTGTTACAGTGATTGTTTAACCCTTGTTAAAGTTTAGGCTTTGTATTTTTGGATATATATCTTTTTATATATAAAAAAATTGCATACAACCCATATATTTTAAATGTATTGTTTGCTTTAAATTACATTGAGATTTGTATGTTTGGTAATTGAACCTGAATGAATTTTAAATGAATGTGCGATATTTCAGATCATATTTTTGTTTTCCTTAAAATTTGAACTAACACTAACTTTACTCTCATCTGAATGCTAGATTATTTATTTATGTCTAAAATAAAAGCACATTTGATTTTTCTTTTTTAATCAATGTAGAATGTGTAACTGAAAAAATAAACAGATTAGGGCTCTGTTCGAGAACAAGAAATGAAAACCAATGCAATATGATGAATGTCCAAAAGATTTTTTTGCTTTTAAACTATGTGTGTGTGTGTGTGTGTGTGTGTGTGTGTGTGTGTGTAAGAGATTTTGGTTGGGTGACAGTTGTAGTTTACAGTTTGACAAAAGCACAATGTTGTGTTTTATTGCGATTGTACACAAATATAAGTAAACACTTTGTAGTTTGAATAATGTCCTGTATGAACAAAAGGACGGAGTATGTTTTTATGTCTACATTGTTCAATCACGCCTCACACACACACACACACACAAAAACTATTTTTCTAATCAGATCAGGCAAATATTCTGTCTTGGCACACTTCATATAACTTTCAAACTTGTGTACTTATTTCATGTGTCCATTAAGTCCATGAGACCGTAGGGTGTCTCATTTTTCATTTTAGGTTTCAGAAGCTTGCTCACGCATACTTTGTGGTTGATATGTGCCCTCAATGCACACTTTTGCAGAGCCCACACTGATGCAAGCTCTACAGCACACATCTTCTCAAAGGTCAAAGCGGGGTTACGTTATTGCCCGTCACGCACAGTAACCCTAAAGGCACCGGGGTGGCGGTGCCACCGGCTTGTTTATATATATATATATATATATATATATATATATATATATATATATATATATATATATAATATAGCTGCGAGCAGCGATGAAGGGCCAAAGCCGGCGGCACCGCCACTCCGGTGCCTTTAGGTAATTAAAGGCACCGGGGTTGCGGTGCCACCGGCTTGGGCCCGTAATCGCTGCTCGCAGCTATATTTATTTATTATTATTATTATTTTACTACCTTTTGGGCACTTTTGGGGGCCTTAACGTGCTCGAAAACTCTTGAAACTTTGCACACATCTCAGAACCCGCGGCCATCAGGGCCGGGCTGAAGCTGGTACCCGGGCGTGGCAGGGGGGCTCGACAGCGCCCCCTGGAACGGGGTTTGAACACTTGGTCCATAAATCAAACACGCTTGCATGTAATAATATGAAACTCAGTACACATATAGATCTCATCGGTTCATATATACTTCATGCTCTTACTTTTTACCCCAGCCCAACAGGAAGTCGGCTATTAAGGGTTGTTTGGAAAACACATGCAATGGAATGTGAAATACTCCTCCTAGAGAATTCAAACACACGGCACGAAACTCGGTCAGCATGAAGTCAAGACACTGAGGATGAAAAATTGCCAGGGGATTTTTGATATCTCGAACGGTTTGGCCGTGGCGAGTAAACGAAATTATGGCGAGAAACGTGAAACAGGAAGTGTGTTATAACTACTGCATACATTAACTAATCTTGATGAAACTTCAGCAGTGTGTTCGTTGTAAGAGCCCGATCACATGGATGTGACTATTGTGAGTCAAAGTTATAGCGCCACCAACTGGAAGCAGGAAGTGTGTCACTTTCAAAATGCTTTTAAATCACCCTCTTATTTTTACCCGATTTGCTTCAAACTTCATGTGCATAATGTAGACACACGCCAGATGTAGACCTGTGAAAGGATTATTGATATCTTAGATACTGTTGCCATGGCAATGCATCAAACATTAATATTCCTTTTTTTAAGCTTTTTCATGCTTTTTTATGCTTTCGGGCACTTTTGGGGTTCTTAAGGTGCTCGAAAACTCTTGAAACTTTGCACACGGGACAAAACCCGCGGCCATCAGGGCCAGGCTGAAGCTGGTACCCGGGCGTGGCAGGGGGGCTCGACAGCGCCCCCTTGAACGGGTCAGACAATTTGGTCCATATATCCAACACGCTTTACCCTATTTGCTTCAAACTTGATGTGTATAATGTAGACACAAGCCAGATGTAGACCTGTGAAAGGATTGTTGATATCTTAGATGCTGTTGCCGTGACAACGCATCAAACTTTAATATTCTTTTTGGATACTTTTGAGATTCTTAGCGCACTTTTGGGGCCCTTAACGTGCTCAAAAACTCTTGAAACTTTGCACACGGGTCAGAAACCGCGGCCATCAGGGCCGGGCTGAAGCTGGTACCCGGGCGTGGCAGGGGGGCTCGACAGCGCCCCCTGGAATGGGGTCCGAAAACTTGGTCCATAAATCAAACAGGCTTTACCCGATTTGCTTCAAACTTGATGTGTATAATGTAGACACACGCCAGATTTAGACCTGTGAAAGGATTGTTGATATCTTAGATGCTGTTGCCGTGACAACGCATCAAACTTTAATATTCTTTTTGGATACTTTTGAGACTCTCAGCGCACTTTGGGGGCCCTTAACGTGCTCAAAAACTCTTGAAACTTTGCACACGGGTCAGAACCCGTGGCCATCAGGGCCGGGCTGAAGCTGGTACCCGGGCGTGGCAGGGGGGCTCGACAGTGCCCCCTGGAACGGGGTCCGAAAACTTGGTCCATAAATCAAACACGCTTGAATGTAATAATATGAAACTCGGTACACATATAGATCTCATCGATTCATATATCCTTTGTACTTTTACTTTTTACCCCAGCCCAACAGGAAGTCG
Source organism: Tiaroga cobitis (assembly GCA_030578255.1). NCBI lineage: Eukaryota > Metazoa > Chordata > Actinopteri > Cypriniformes > Leuciscidae > Tiaroga > Tiaroga cobitis. Next base: position 49,973,494 of record CM060608.1, on the reverse strand, counting down.
GCTATTATGGTTTGTTTGGAAGCGTATGCCCCTGGAATTCGATATACTCCTCCTAGAGAATTCAACCAATCGCCACGAAACTCGGTCAGCATGAAGTCAAGACATTGAGGATGAAAAGTTGCCAGGGGATTTTTGATATCTCGAACGGTTTGGCTGTGGCGAGGAAACGAATTTATGGCGAATAAAGGAAACAGGAAGTGTGTTATAACTTCTGCATACATTAACTGATCTTGATGAAACTTCAGCAGTGTGTTCGCTGTAAGAGTCCGATCACATGGATGTGACTATTGTGAGTCAAAGTTATAGCGCCACCAACTGGCAGCAGGAAGTGTGTCACTTCCTAAAGGCTTTGAAATCACCCTCTTATTTTTACCCAATTTGCTTCAAACTTTATGTGTATAATGTAGACACACGGCAGATGTAGACCTGAGAAAGGATTATTGATATCTTAGATACTGTTGCCGTGGCAACGCATCAAACTTTATTATTCTTTGTTGATGCTTTTGAGACTCTTAACATACTTGAAATTGCATGAAACCCGACAGACACATCACATTTATTAGACAGTAGACATGTGCAGAGTTTCAGAAACGGGCATGGTGAGAGCAATTAGAGAATAATGTTTAAGTTTAAAAACAGCCAGAATGGTTGTTTAGTCAAAAAAAATTTTTTTCCAAATCATACATAGTGTTATACTGCCCTCTTGTGTTCAAAATCAGGTAAAAAGCGAAAGTAAAATAAGGACGTCTGCACAATTCATTAATAATGGTGCAGAGTAGAGTGAGCTTTTTCAATTAATTCCTATGGAAGTAGGAATGAACTAAACAACGTTCGCTCTGTTCTGCTCGTCCCTCACCGTGGGCGCGCAGAGTTATGAATGCCCGTGCAGCCGTGAGCATTTTAGTTTCATTTTAAAATTAGCGCCATTTCGGGGGACGTATTACTTTAATTTATTTAACAAAAACACAATGTTGTGTTTAATTGCGAGTGTACACAAATATAAGTAAACACTTTGACGTTTGAATGATGTCCTGTATGAAGAAAATGACGGAGTATGTTTCACTGTTCAATCGCGCTGAGCCACCCAGACCCCCACACACACACTGACACACACACACACACACACACACACACACAAACACACACACACACACACACACAATAATAAAACATTCAACCTAACATATACAAATTACACTGCTATGTTGAAATAGTCAGTAGTACAATTTGTATCATTCACAGTAAGCACCGCTCCATGTGATTTTTCCAAGCACATTTTTGCACAAGTGAAGAGGATGATTTTTTCCGTCGATATTGGAACGTGAGTGAAGTACAAAGCCTGTAATAAAGAATAGTTTAGCATCCAAATACATCGCAAATGTTGCAACATTTAGATTCTAAAGAGAGATTTACGTGAGCCTAACACCACTTACTTTTACTTTTGTTTTAAATTATTTCGTTTTGGCTTTATTATAGTTATTTTTTTATTTGTGTTCTGTTCTGAATATCATTAAATTTAAAGGATTTGTTGTGGAATATTTTGAGTGTATAATCAAATAACACTAAACCGTCACTAGGTGTCGCCAGGCGACCGTCTTAATGAGCGGGTCATTGATTCATTCGTTCAAACGATTCGTTTGAACGACTGAGTCATTCATGAATGAGACAGATGTTTATGGATTGGTCATTGAATCTTTGAGTCAACCAATTTGTTCAAAATGCTGAATCATTCAGTAATGAGAAAACACGTTGCTGTGAGATGCAATGGTTCTGCTGTGATCTTTGTTTAACTATTTTCGCTGCTGAAACAGAAGAACAGTCAATATTGCATCTAAAATGTAAGTGACTTGACACGTGTGTGTGTGTGTGTGTGTGTGTGTGCGTGTGAGTGCGTGCGTGCGTGTGTGTGTGTGTGTGTGTGTGTGTGTGCAATCAATCCCAGGTAAGAGGCATGAATAATGAGAATTGGACTTCTAGGAGTGAGGTTAATATTCCGGAGATGGTTCCCTCGGATTGTGAAAAGGAGGCGGCGCGGGAGTGGCCAGGCATTGCGCTACTTCTGTTTCAAAGTTTAAAACAATGCTAATATCATTTTTTTGAACGATTTCATTACAAATGTTTATTTTATATATTTATAAAATATTATAAAATATAATAACTATGTTTTGTCCTATTAACAAAAGACAGGCAATGTACTATTAACAAATGTTAATAGTTTTTTAAAAGTTAAAATTATACTTTATGCATTTGTTTTGTGTCAGATGATTAACAATATAAATTAAACAAAGCTTAAAACAAACAAAATAATAAAACGAAAACAAAGCTTGAACATTTTATTTAATTGAAAAGCCTTTTTGAAATAAAATGTGTTTTTTTCCCTCTGAAATAGCAAAAGCATCGCACACTTAGCTGTACCTGCTCTAAATAAATAATAGTATTTAAATAAAAATACAAAATCGAAATAAATAAATTATATAAAACAAAATCAAATCAAAGAAAATAAATCTTATTAAAGTTATGCAGGCACACATTTAACAATAATTTTCAAGTGACAAATAAAATCAATCAAAATTCCTTACACATGGAGTTAATCCTGACGATTCCTGAGGCGCCTTTCCTCATGACACTCGCTTTTTTTTTCGAAGATATATTTTCTTTGGTTTGATTTTGTTTTTGTAATAATTTATTTTATTTAGTTCGATTTTGTATTTTTATTGAATTACTCTTTTTTATTTAGAGCAGGTACAGCTAGTGTGTGATGCTTTTGCTATTTCAGAGGAAAACAATAATTTTATTTAATTAATAATTTTTGTTTCAGTCCACCATATAATTATGTTGTGTTTGATCTATGGAAAAAAGTTAGTTGTGAAATGGTTGAATATTAACAAAAGTTAATAGTTTTTTACAAGTTAGAATAATACGATATATATATATATATAAACAAGCCGGTGGCACCGCCACCCCGGTGCCTTTACGGTTACTGTGCATGACGGGCAATATCGTAACTCCGCTTTGACCTTTGAGAAGATGTGTGCTATAGAGCTTGCATTGGTGTGGGCTCTGCAAAAGTGTGTGTGTGTGTGTGAGGCGTGATTGAACAATGTAGACATATATATATATATATATATATATAAAGGCACCGGGGTGGCGGTGCCACCGGCTTGTTTATATATATATATATATATATATATATATATATATATATATATATGAATATAGCTGCGAGCAGCGATGAAGGGCCAAAGCCGGCGGCACCGCCACTCCGGTGCCTTTAGGTAACTAAAGGCACCGGGGTTGCGGTGCCACCGGCTTGGGCCCGTAATCGCTGCTCGCAGCTATATTTATTATTATTATTATTATTATTATTATTTTACTACCTTTTGGGCACTTTTGGGGGCCTTAACGTGCTCAAAAACTCTTGAAACTTTGCACACGGGTCAGAACCCGCGGCCATCAGGGCCGGGCTGAAGCTGGTACCCGGGCGTGGCAGGGGGGCTCGACAGCGCCCCCTGGAACGGGGTTTGAACACTTGTCCATATATCAAACACGCTTGCATGTAATAATCTGAAACTCGGTACACTTATAGATCTCATCGGGCCAAACAACTTTCGTGCTCTAAGTTTTACGTCAGCCCAACAGGAAGTCGGTTATTATGGGTTGTTTGGAAACTCATTTTCTATATTTTTCTTACGACTATTCGGGCACTTTTGGGGCCCTTAACGTGCTCGAAAACTCTTGAAACTTTGCACACAGGTCAGAACCCGCGGCCATCAGGGCCGGGCTGAAGATGGTACCCGGGCGTGGCAGGGGGGCTCGACAGCGCCCCCTGGAACGGGGTCCGAAAACTTGGTCCATAAATCAAACACACTTGCATGTAATAATATGAAACTCGGTACACATATAGATCTCATCGGTTCATATATACTTCATGCTCTTACTTTTTACCCCATCCCAACAGGAAGTCGGCTATTTAGGGTTGTTTGTTAAACGCATGCAATGGAATTTAAAGTACTTCTCCTAGAGAATTCAAAGAAATGCCACGAAACTCGGTCAGCATGAAGTCAAGACATTGAGGATGAAAAATTGCCAGGGGATTTTTGATATCTCGAACGGTTTGGCCGTGGCGAGGAAACGAATTTATGGCGAGAAACGTGAAACAGGAAGTGTGTTATAACTTCAGCATACATTAGCTGATCTTAACGAAACTTCACCAGTGTGTTCGCTTTAAGAGGCCGATCACATGGATGTGACTATTGTGAGTCAAAGTTATAGCGCCACCAACTGGCAGCAGGAAGTGTGTCACTTTCAAAATGCTTTGAAATCACCCTCTTATTTTAACCCGATTTGCTTCAAACTTCATCTGTATAATGTAAATACACGGCAGATGTAGACCTGTGAAAGGATTATTGATATATTAGATACTGTTGCCGTGGCAACGCATCAAACTTTAATATTCTTTGTTGATGCTTTTGAGACTCTTAACATACTTGAAATAACATGAAACTCGACAGACACATCACATTTATTAGCCAGTAGACATGTGCAAAGTTTCAGAAACGGGCGTGGTGCAGGGGCTCAGTAGCGCCACCTTTTGACAAAAGTGGGGGTGTTAGTTCTATAGTTTTACCTACAATCATAAAACTCGGTACGCATATTGTTCAGATCAAGCCGGACAACTTTCTAATTTACTGTCATTAGCTCAGACCAAGAGGGAGTCAGATATTTTAGTTTGAATGTGGATGTTTCTGAGAATTTTCTCTCCCTCTCTTTCCGTCTCTGTGTGTGAGGGATTTGTCTATTGATTTTAATGCATTTCAAGGTTTCAGGGGATTTTGGGACTCTTAACGTGCTCAAAAACTTTTGAAATTTTGCACACAGGTCAGAACCCACGGCCATCAGGGCCGGGCTGAAGCTGGTACCCGGGCGTGGCAGGGGGGCTCAACAGCGCCCCCTTGAACGGGGTCCGACAATTTGGTCCATATATTCAACACGCTTGCATGAATTAATATGAAACTCAGTACACATATAGATCTCATCGGGCCAAACATTTTACCCCTGGTCAAGTTTTACGCCAGCCCAACAGGAAGTCGGCTATTATGGGTTGTTTGGAAAACGCTTGCTGTGGAATTTGAAGTACTACTCCTAGGCAATTCATTCAATCATCGCCAAACTAGGCGTGCATGAAGTCAAGACATTGAGGATGCTAAATTGCTGACGGATTTTTGATATCTCGAACGGTTTGGCCGTGGCGAGGAAATGAATTTTCATGACTAAAAAAGGACATATAAAGTGTGTTATAACTTAGTTAGATTTACCTACAGTTACAAAACTCAGCTTGTATATTCTTCTCCTCAAGCCAAACAACTTTCTAATTTACAGTCAATAGCTCCAACCCTCAGAAAGTCAGATATTGTGGTTTGAATGTGGATTTCATGAAATGGTATCTCTCTCTGTCACTCTTTGACAGAGAGAGGGCCCCCTCCCATTCTATGTGTGTGTGTGTGTGTGGCTGTCTGTGTGGGGAGGGAGGGGGAGGGAGGGCTGGTGTCTGTGTTTATATGTGTGTGTGTGGCTGGCTGGCTGTTACAGTGACATGATATTAAGCCTTTCATTGCTGTGTGATTTTTCCTGCATTAAAGGATAAAGAAATCTCTAAGGCCTTGTCTTTTTGCATAACAATTTTGTATTTTTTTTAAATTACAAAATATGCACAGAACCAAGATCTTTTAAATGTATAGTTTGCTTTAAATAAAATTAAGATTGTATTGGTAATTGAAGCTGAATGAATTTAAAATGAATGTGCTATATTTCAGAACAATATATTTGTTTTCCTTTAAATTGTAAAACACTAACTTTATTCTCATCTGAATTATAAATAATTTATTCCTGTATAAAATAAAAACACATTTGAATTTTTCTTTTTTAATCAATGTAGAATGTGTAATTGAAAAATAAACAGATTAGGGCTCTGAGGACAATAAATGAAAATCAATGCGATGTGGTGAATGTCCAAAAGATGGCACCCACAGACTGTTTTAAATGGGGTTGGATAAATATTTTTTGCTTTTAGACAGTGTGTGCGTGTGATTTTAGTTTGGTGACAGTTGTAGGTTACAGTTTGACAAGAGTTTATAGTTTGAAAAAAGCACTTTGTTGTGTTTTATTGGACGGAGTATGTTTTTATGTGTAACAGTTCAATCGCACCCGCACCTCACACACACACACACACACACACACACACATATTGAAACCTGAGTGAAGTACAAAGCCCATAATAAAGAATAGTTTAGCATCCAAATACATCGCAAATGTTGAAACAGTTTGATTCTAATGAGAGAGTTACGTGGCCAAACACCACTTACTTTCACTTTCGCTTTCAATTATTTCGGTTAATTCTTAATTATAGTTTTTTTGAATTCTTGTTCTGTTCTGAATATCATTAAATTTAAAGAATTGCTTGTGTAATATTTTGAGTGTATCATCAAAACAGAATAATTCTCTCGGTTTAGTGATTCCCTAGTTTTTTTTATTGTTTTCATTGTTCTCAGGTAAGGCAAGTGAGATATATATATATATATATATATATATATATATATATATATATATATATATATATATATATGTATATAAAAAAAAAAATATATATATATATATATATATATTTTTTATATATATATATATAATTTATATATATATATATATATATATATATATATATATATATATATATATATATATATATATAAATATAGCTGCGAGCAGCGATGAAGGGCCAAAGCCGGCGGCACCGCCACCCCCGGTGCCTTTAGGTAACTAAAGGAACCAGGGTTGCGGTGCCACCGGCTTGGGCCCGTAATCGCTGCTCGCAGCTATATTTATTATTATTATTATTATTTTACTACCTTTTGGGCACTTTTGGGGGCCTTAACGTGCTCAAAAACTCTTGAAACTTTGCACACGGGTCAGAACCCGCGGCCATCAGGGCCGGGCTGAAGCTGGTACCCGGGCGTGGCAGGGGGGCTCGACAGCGCCCCCTGGAACGGGGTTTGAACACTTGTCCATATATCAAACACGCTTGCATGTAATAATCTGAAACTCGGTACACTTATAGATCTCATCGGGCCAAACAACTTTCGTGCTCTAAGTTTTACGTCAGCCCAACAGGAAGTCGGTTATTATGGGTTGTTTGGAAACTCATTTTCTATATTTTTCTTACGACTATTCGGGCACTTTTGGGGCCCTTAACGTGCTCGAAAACTCTTGAAACTTTGCACACAGGTCAGAACCCGCGGCCATCAGGGCCGGGCTGAAGATGGTACCCGGGCGTGGCAGGGGGGCTCGACAGCGCCCCCTGGAACGGGGTCCGAAAACTTGGTCCATAAATCAAACACACTTGCATGTAATAATATGAAACTCGGTACACATATAGATCTCATCGGTTCATATATACTTCATGCTCTTACTTTTTACCCCATCCCAACAGGAAGTCGGCTATTTAGGGTTGTTTGTTAAACGCATGCAATGGAATTTAAAGTACTTCTCCTAGAGAATTCAAAGAAATGCCACGAAACTCGGTCAGCATGAAGTCAAGACATTGAGGATGAAAAATTGCCAGGGGATTTTTGATATCTCGAACGGTTTGGCCGTGGCGAGGAAACGAATTTATGGCGAGAAACGTGAAACAGGAAGTGTGTTATAACTTCAGCATACATTAGCTGATCTTAACGAAACTTCACCAGTGTGTTCGCTTTAAGAGGCCGATCACATGGATGTGACTATTGTGAGTCAAAGTTATAGCGCCACCAACTGGCAGCAGGAAGTGTGTCACTTTCAAAATGCTTTGAAATCACCCTCTTATTTTAACCCGATTTGCTTCAAACTTCATCTGTATAATGTAAATACACGGCAGATGTAGACCTGTGAAAGGATTATTGATATATTAGATACTGTTGCCGTGGCAACGCATCAAACTTTAATATTCTTTGTTGATGCTTTTGAGACTCTTAACATACTTGAAATAACATGAAACTCGACAGACACATCACATTTATTAGCCAGTAGACATGTGCAAAGTTTCAGAAACGGGCGTGGTGCAGGGGCTCAGTAGCGCCACCTTTTGACAAAAGTGGGGGTGTTAGTTCTATAGTTTTACCTACAATCATAAAACTCGGTACGCATATTGTTCAGATCAAGCCGGACAACTTTCTAATTTACTGTCATTAGCTCAGACCAAGAGGGAGTCAGATATTTTAGTTTGAATGTGGATGTTTCTGAGAATTTTCTCTCCCTCTCTTTCCGTCTCTGTGTGTGAGGGATTTGTCTATTGATTTTAATGCATTTCAAGGTTTCAGGGGATTTTGGGACTCTTAACGTGCTCAAAAACTTTTGAAATTTTGCACACAGGTCAGAACCCACGGCCATCAGGGCCGGGCTGAAGCTGGTACCCGGGCGTGGCAGGGGGGCTCAACAGCGCCCCCTTGAACGGGGTCCGACAATTTGGTCCATATATTCAACACGCTTGCATGAATTAATATGAAACTCAGTACACATATAGATCTCATCGGGCCAAACATTTTACCCCTGGTCAAGTTTTACGCCAGCCCAACAGGAAGTCGGCTATTATGGGTTGTTTGGAAAACGCTTGCTGTGGAATTTGAAGTACTACTCCTAGGCAATTCATTCAATCATCGCCAAACTAGGCGTGCATGAAGTCAAGACATTGAGGATGCTAAATTGCTGACGGATTTTTGATATCTCGAACGGTTTGGCCGTGGCGAGGAAATGAATTTTCATGACTAAAAAAGGACATATAAAGTGTGTTATAACTTAGTTAGATTTACCTACAGTTACAAAACTCAGCTTGTATATTCTTCTCCTCAAGCCAAACAACTTTCTAATTTACAGTCAATAGCTCCAACCCTCAGAAAGTCAGATATTGTGGTTTGAATGTGGATTTCATGAAATGGTATCTCTCTCTGTCACTCTTTGACAGAGAGAGGGCCCCCTCCCATTCTATGTGTGTGTGTGTGTGTGGCTGTCTGTGTGGGGAGGGAGGGGGAGGGAGGGCTGGTGTCTGTGTTTATATGTGTGTGTGTGGCTGGCTGGCTGTTACAGTGACATGATATTAAGCCTTTCATTGCTGTGTGATTTTTCCTGCATTAAAGGATAAAGAAATCTCTAAGGCCTTGTCTTTTTGCATAACAATTTTGTATTTTTTTTAAATTACAAAATATGCACAGAACCAAGATCTTTTAAATGTATAGTTTGCTTTAAATAAAATTAAGATTGTATTGGTAATTGAAGCTGAATGAATTTAAAATGAATGTGCTATATTTCAGAACAATATATTTGTTTTCCTTTAAATTGTAAAACACTAACTTTATTCTCATCTGAATTATAAATAATTTATTCCTGTATAAAATAAAAACACATTTGAATTTTTCTTTTTTAATCAATGTAGAATGTGTAATTGAAAAATAAACAGATTAGGGCTCTGAGGACAATAAATGAAAATCAATGCGATGTGGTGAATGTCCAAAAGATGGCACCCACAGACTGTTTTAAATGGGGTTGGATAAATATTTTTTGCTTTTAGACAGTGTGTGCGTGTGATTTTAGTTTGGTGACAGTTGTAGGTTACAGTTTGACAAGAGTTTATAGTTTGAAAAAAGCACTTTGTTGTGTTTTATTGGACGGAGTATGTTTTTATGTGTAACAGTTCAATCGCACCCGCACCTCACACACACACACACACACACACACACACATATTGAAACCTGAGTGAAGTACAAAGCCCATAATAAAGAATAGTTTAGCATCCAAATACATCGCAAATGTTGAAACAGTTTGATTCTAATGAGAGAGTTACGTGGCCAAACACCACTTACTTTCACTTTCGCTTTCAATTATTTCGGTTAATTCTTAATTATAGTTTTTTTGAATTCTTGTTCTGTTCTGAATATCATTAAATTTAAAGAATTGCTTGTGTAATATTTTGAGTGTATCATCAAAACAGAATAATTCTCTCGGTTTAGTGATTCCCTAGTTTTTTTTATTGTTTTCATTGTTCTCAGGTAAGGCAAGTGAGATATATATATATATATATATATATATATATATATATATATATATATATATATGTATATAAAAAAAAATATATATATATATATATATATATATTTTTTATATATATATATATAATTTATATATATATATATATATATATATATATATATATATATAAATATAGCTGCGAGCAGCGATGAAGGGCCAAAGCCGGCGGCACCGCCACCCCGGTGCCTTTAGGTAACTAAAGGAACCAGGGTTGCGGTGCCACCGGCTTGGGCCCGTAATCGCTGCTCGCAGCTATATTTATTATTATTATTATTATTTTACTACCTTTTGGGCACTTTTGGGGGCCTTAACGTGCTCAAAAACTCTTGAAACTTTGCACACGGGTCAGAACCCGCGGCCATCAGGGCCGGGCTGAAGCTGGTACCCGGGCGTGGCAGGGGGGCTCGACAGCGCCCCCTGGAACGGGGTTTGAACACTTGTCCATATATCAAACACGCTTGCATGTAATAATCTGAAACTCGGTACACTTATAGATCTCATCGGGCCAAACAACTTTCGTGCTCTAAGTTTTACGTCAGCCCAACAGGAAGTCGGTTATTATGGGTTGTTTGGAAACTCATTTTCTATATTTTTCTTACGACTATTCGGGCACTTTTGGGGCCCTTAACGTGCTCGAAAACTCTTGAAACTTTGCACACAGGTCAGAACCCGCGGCCATCAGGGCCGGGCTGAAGATGGTACCCGGGCGTGGCAGGGGGGCTCGACAGCGCCCCCTGGAACGGGGTCCGAAAACTTGGTCCATAAATCAAACACACTTGCATGTAATAATATGAAACTCGGTACACATATAGATCTCATCGGTTCATATATACTTCATGCTCTTACTTTTTACCCCATCCCAACAGGAAGTCGGCTATTTAGGGTTGTTTGTTAAACGCATGCAATGGAATTTAAAGTACTTCTCCTAGAGAATTCAAAGAAATGCCACGAAACTCGGTCAGCATGAAGTCAAGACATTGAGGATGAAAAATTGCCAGGGGATTTTTGATATCTCGAACGGTTTGGCCGTGGCGAGGAAACGAATTTATGGCGAGAAACGTGAAACAGGAAGTGTGTTATAACTTCAGCATACATTAGCTGATCTTAACGAAACTTCACCAGTGTGTTCGCTTTAAGAGGCCGATCACATGGATGTGACTATTGTGAGTCAAAGTTATAGCGCCACCAACTGGCAGCAGGAAGTGTGTCACTTTCAAAATGCTTTGAAATCACCCTCTTATTTTAACCCGATTTGCTTCAAACTTCATCTGTATAATGTAAATACACGGCAGATGTAGACCTGTGAAAGGATTATTGATATATTAGATACTGTTGCCGTGGCAACGCATCAAACTTTAATATTCTTTGTTGATGCTTTTGAGACTCTTAACATACTTGAAATAACATGAAACTCGACAGACACATCACATTTATTAGCCAGTAGACATGTGCAAAGTTTCAGAAACGGGCGTGGTGCAGGGGCTCAGTAGCGCCACCTTTTGACAAAAGTGGGGGTGTTAGTTCTATAGTTTTACCTACAATCATAAAACTCGGTACGCATATTGTTCAGATCAAGCCGGACAACTTTCTAATTTACTGTCATTAGCTCAGACCAAGAGGGAGTCAGATATTTTAGTTTGAATGTGGATGTTTCTGAGAATTTTCTCTCCCTCTCTTTCCGTCTCTGTGTGTGAGGGATTTGTCTATTGATTTTAATGCATTTCAAGGTTTCAGGGGATTTTGGGACTCTTAACGTGCTCAAAAACTTTTGAAATTTTGCACACAGGTCAGAACCCACGGCCATCAGGGCCGGGCTGAAGCTGGTACCCGGGCGTGGCAGGGGGGCTCAACAGCGCCCCCTTGAACGGGGTCCGACAATTTGGTCCATATATTCAACACGCTTGCATGAATTAATATGAAACTCAGTACACATATAGATCTCATCGGGCCAAACATTTTACCCCTGGTCAAGTTTTACGCCAGCCCAACAGGAAGTCGGCTATTATGGGTTGTTTGGAAAACGCTTGCTGTGGAATTTGAAGTACTACTCCTAGGCAATTCATTCAATCATCGCCAAACTAGGCGTGCATGAAGTCAAGACATTGAGGATGCTAAATTGCTGACGGATTTTTGATATCTCGAACGGTTTGGCCGTGGCGAGGAAATGAATTTTCATGACTAAAAAAGGACATATAAAGTGTGTTATAACTTAGTTAGATTTACCTACAGTTACAAAACTCAGCTTGTATATTCTTCTCCTCAAGCCAAACAACTTTCTAATTTACAGTCAATAGCTCCAACCCTCAGAAAGTCAGATATTGTGGTTTGAATGTGGATTTCATGAAATGGTATCTCTCTCTGTCACTCTTTGACAGAGAGAGGGCCCCCTCCCATTCTATGTGTGTGTGTGTGTGTGGCTGTCTGTGTGGGGAGGGAGGGGGAGGGAGGGCTGGTGTCTGTGTTTATATGTGTGTGTGTGGCTGGCTGGCTGTTACAGTGACATGATATTAAGCCTTTCATTGCTGTGTGATTTTTCCTGCATTAAAGGATAAAGAAATCTCTAAGGCCTTGTCTTTTTGCATAACAATTTTGTATTTTTTTTAAATTACAAAATATGCACAGAACCAAGATCTTTTAAATGTATAGTTTGCTTTAAATAAAATTAAGATTGTATTGGTAATTGAAGCTGAATGAATTTAAAATGAATGTGCTATATTTCAGAACAATATATTTGTTTTCCTTTAAATTGTAAAACACTAACTTTATTCTCATCTGAATTATAAATAATTTATTCCTGTATAAAATAAAAACACATTTGAATTTTTCTTTTTTAATCAATGTAGAATGTGTAATTGAAAAATAAACAGATTAGGGCTCTGAGGACAATAAATGAAAATCAATGCGATGTGGTGAATGTCCAAAAGATGGCACCCACAGACTGTTTTAAATGGGGTTGGATAAATATTTTTTGCTTTTAGACAGTGTGTGCGTGTGATTTTAGTTTGGTGACAGTTGTAGGTTACAGTTTGACAAGAGTTTATAGTTTGAAAAAAGCACTTTGTTGTGTTTTATTGGACGGAGTATGTTTTTATGTGTAACAGTTCAATCGCACCCGCACCTCACACACACACACACACACACACACACACATATTGAAACCTGAGTGAAGTACAAAGCCCATAATAAAGAATAGTTTAGCATCCAAATACATCGCAAATGTTGAAACAGTTTGATTCTAATGAGAGAGTTACGTGAGCCAAACACCACTTACTTTCACTTTCGCTTTCAATTATTTCGGTTAATTCTTAATTATAGTTTTTTTGAATTCTTGTTCTGTTCTGAATATCATTAAATTTAAAGAATTGCTTGTGTAATATTTTGAGTGTTAGGGTTAGGGTCAGACAATTTGGTCCATATATCCAACACGCTTTACCCTATTTGCTTCAAACTTGATGTGTATAATGTGGACACAAGCCAGATGTAGACCTGTGAAAGGATTGTTGATATCTTAGATGCTGTTGCCGTGACAACGCATCAAACTTTAATATTCTTTTTGGATACTTTTGAGATTCTTAGCGCACTTTTGGGGCCCTTAACGTGCTCAAAAACTCTTGAAACTTTGCACACGGGTCAGAAACCGCGGCCCTGAAGCTGGTACCCGGGCGTGGCAGGGGGGCTCGACAGCGCCCCCTGGAATGGGGTCCGAAAACTTGGTCCATAAATCAAACAGGCTTTACCCGATTTGCTTCAAACTTGATGTGTATAATGTAGACACACGCCAGATTTAGACCTGTGAAAGGATTGTTGATATCTTAGATGCTGTTGCCGTGACAACGCATCAAACTTTAATATTCTTTTTGGATACTTTTGAGACTCTCAGCGCACTTTGGGGGCCCTTAACGTGCTCAAAAACTCTTGAAACTTTGCACACGGGTCAGAACCCGTGGCCATCAGGGCCGGGCTGAAGCTGGTACCCGGGCGTGGCAGGGGGGCTCGACAGTGCCCCCTGGAACGGGGTCCGAAAACTTGGTCCATAAATCAAACACGCTTGAATGTAATAATATGAAACTCGGTACACATATAGATCTCATCGATTCATATATCCTTTGTACTTTTACTTTTTACCCCAGCCCAACAGGAAGTCGGCTATTATGGTTTGTTTGGAAGCGTATGCCCCTGGAATTCGATATACTCCTCCTAGAGAATTCAACCAATCGCCACGAAACTCGGTCAGCATGAAGTCAAGACATTGAGGATGAAAAGTTGCCAGGGGATTTTTGATATCTCGAACGGTTTGGCTGTGGCGAGGAAACGAATTTATGGCGAATAAAGGAAACAGGAAGTGTGTTATAACTTCTGCATACATTAACTGATCTTGATGAAACTTCAGCAGTGTGTTCGCTGTAAGAGTCCGATCACATGGATGTGACTATTGTGAGTCAAAGTTATAGCGCCACCAACTGGCAGCAGGAAGTGTGTCACTTCCTAAAGGCTTTGAAATCACCCTCTTATTTTTACCCAATTTGCTTCAAACTTTATGTGTATAATGTAGACACACGGCAGATGTAGACCTGAGAAAGGATTATTGATATCTTAGATACTGTTGCCGTGGCAACGCATCAAACTTTATTATTCTTTGTTGATGCTTTTGAGACTCTTAACATACTTGAAATTGCATGAAACCCGACAGACACATCACATTTATTAGACAGTAGACATGTGCAGAGTTTCAGAAACGGGCATGGTGAGAGCAATTAGAGAATAATGTTTAAGTTTAAAAACAGCCAGAATGGTTGTTTAGTCAAAAAAATTTTTTTTCCAAATCATACATAGTGTTATACTGCCCTCTTGTGTTCAAAATCAGGTAAAAAGCGAAAGTAAAATAAGGACGTCTGCACAATTCATTAATAATGGTGCAGAGTAGAGTGAGCTTTTTCAATTAATTCCTATGGAAGTAGGAATGAACTAAACAACGTTCGCTCTGTTCTGCTCGTCCCTCACCGTGGGCGTGCAGAGTTATGAATGCCCGTGCAGCCGTGAGCATTTTAGTTTCATTTTAAAATTAGCGCCATTTCGGGGGACGTATTACTTTAATTTATTTAACAAAAACACAATGTTGTGTTTAATTGCGAGTGTACACAAATATAAGTAAACACTTTGACGTTTGAATGATGTCCTGTATGAAGAAAATGACGGAGTATGTTTCACTGTTCAATCGCGCTGAGCCACCCAGACCCCCACACACACACTGACACACACACACACACACACACACACACACACACACACACACACACACACACACACACACACAAACACACACACACACAATAATAAAACATTCAACCTAACATATACAAATTACACTGCTATGTTGAAATAGTCTGTAGTACAATTTGTATCATTCACAGTAAGCACCGCTCCACTGTGATTTTTCCAAGTACATTTTTGCACAAGTGAAGAGGATGATTTTTTCCGTCGATATTGGAACGTGAGTGAAGTACAAAGCCTGTAATAAAGAATAGTTTAGCATCCAAATACATCGCAAATGTTGCAACATTTAGATTCTAAAGAGAGATTTACGTGAGCCTAACACCACTTACTTTTACTTTTGTTTTAAATTATTTCGTTTTGGCTTTATTATAGTTATTTTTTTATTTGTGTTCTGTTCTGAATATCATTAAATTTAAAGGATTTGTTGTGGAATATTTTGAGTGTATAATCAAATAACACTAAACCGTCACTAGGTGTCGCCAGGCGACCATCTTAATGAGCGGGTCATTGATTCATTCGTTCAAACGATTCGTTTGAACGACTGAGTCATTCATGAATGAGACAGATGTTTATGGATTGGTCATTGAATCTTTGAGTCAACCAATTTGTTCAAAATGCTGAATCATTCAGTAATGAGAAAACACGTTGCTGTGAGATGCAATGGTTCTGCTGTGATCTTTGTTTAACTATTTTCGCTGCTGAAACAGAAGAACAGTCAATATTGCATCTAAAATGTAAGTGACTTGACACGTGTGTGTGTGTGTGTGTGTGTGTGTGCGTGTGAGTGCGTGCGTGCGTGTGTGTGTGTGTGTGTGTGTGTGTGTGTGTGTGCAATCAATCCCAGGTAAGAGGCATGAATAATGAGAATTGGACTTCTAGGAGTGAGGTAAATATTCCGGAGATGGTTCCCTCGGATTGTGAAAAGGAGGCGGCGCGGGAGTGGCCAGGCATTGCGCTACTTCTGTTTCAAAGTTTAAAACAATGCTAATATCATTTTTTTGAACGATTTCATTACAAATGTTTATTTTATATATTTATAAAATATTATAAAATATAATAACTATGTTTTGTCCTATTAACAAAAGACAGGCAATGTACTATTAACAAATGTTAATAGTTTTTTAAAAGTTAAAATGATACTTTATGCATTTGTTTTGTGTCAGATGATTAACAATATAAATTAAACAAAGCTTAAAACAAACAAAATAATAAAACGAAAACAAAGCTTGAACATTTTATTTAATTGAAAAGCCTTTTTGAAATAAAATGTGTTTTTTTCCCTCTGAAATAGCAAAAGCATCGCACACTTAGCTGTACCTGCTCTAAATAAATAATAGTATTTAAATAAAAATACAAAATCGAAATAAATAAATTATATAAAACAAAATCAAATCAAAGAAAATAAATCTTATTAAAGTTATGCAGGCACACATTTAACAATAATTTTCAAGTGACAAATAAAATCAATCAAAATTCCTTACACATGGAGTTAATCCTGACGATTCCTGAGGCGCCTTTCCTCATGACACTCGCTTTTTTTTTCGAAGATATATTTTCTTTGGTTTGATTTTGTTTTTGTAATAATTTATTTTATTTAGTTCGATTTTGTATTTTTATTGAATTACTCTTTTTTATTTAGAGCAGGTACAGCTAGTGTGTGATGCTTTTGCTATTTCAGAGGAAAACAATAATTTTATTTAATTAATAATTTTTGTTTCAGTCCACCATATAATTATGTTGTGTTTGATCTATGGAAAAAAGTTAGTTGTGAAATGGTTGAATATTAACAAAAGTTAATAGTTTTTTACAAGTTAGAATAATACGATATATATATATATATAAACAAGCCGGTGGCACCGCCACCCCGGTGCCTTTACGGTTACTGTGCATGACGGGCAATATCGTAACTCCGCTTTGACCTTTGAGAAGATGTGTGCTATAGAGCTTGCATTGGTGTGGGCTCTGCAAAAGTGTGTGTGTGTGTGTGAGGCGTGATTGAACAATGTAGACATATATATATATATATATATAAAGGCACCGGGGTGGCGGTGCCACCGGCTTGTTTATATATATATATATATATATATATATATATATGAATATAGCTGCGAGCAGCGATGAAGGGCCAAAGCCGGCGGCACCGCCACTCCGGTGCCTTTAGGTAACTAAAGGCACCGGGGTTGCGGTGCCACCGGCTTGGGCCCGTAATCGCTGCTCGCAGCTATATTTATTATTATTATTATTATTATTATTATTTTACTACCTTTTGGGCACTTTTGGGGGCCTTAACGTGCTCAAAAACTCTTGAAACTTTGCACACGGGTCAGAACCCGCGGCCATCAGGGCCGGGCTGAAGCTGGTACCCGGGCGTGGCAGGGGGGCTCGACAGCGCCCCCTGGAACGGGGTTTGAACACTTGTCCATATATCAAACACGCTTGCATGTAATAATCTGAAACTCGGTACACTTATAGATCTCATCGGGCCAAACAACTTTCGTGCTCTAAGTTTTACGTCAGCCCAACAGGAAGTCGGTTATTATGGGTTGTTTGGAAACTCATTTTCTATATTTTTCTTACGACTATTCGGGCACTTTTGGGGCCCTTAACGTGCTCGAAAACTCTTGAAACTTTGCACACAGGTCAGAACCCGCGGCCATCAGGGCCGGGCTGAAGATGGTACCCGGGCGTGGCAGGGGGGCTCGACAGCGCCCCCTGGAACGGGGTCCGAAAACTTGGTCCATAAATCAAACACACTTGCATGTAATAATATGAAACTCGGTACACATATAGATCTCATCGGTTCATATATACTTCATGCTCTTACTTTTTACCCCATCCCAACAGGAAGTCGGCTATTTAGGGTTGTTTGTTAAACGCATGCAATGGAATTTAAAGTACTTCTCCTAGAGAATTCAAAGAAATGCCACGAAACTCGGTCAGCATGAAGTCAAGACATTGAGGATGAAAAATTGCCAGGGGATTTTTGATATCTCGAACGGTTTGGCCGTGGCGAGGAAACGAATTTATGGCGAGAAACGTGAAACAGGAAGTGTGTTATAACTTCAGCATACATTAGCTGATCTTAACGAAACTTCACCAGTGTGTTCGCTTTAAGAGGCCGATCACATGGATGTGACTATTGTGAGTCAAAGTTATAGCGCCACCAACTGGCAGCAGGAAGTGTGTCACTTTCAAAATGCTTTGAAATCACCCTCTTATTTTAACCCGATTTGCTTCAAACTTCATCTGTATAATGTAAATACACGGCAGATGTAGACCTGTGAAAGGATTATTGATATATTAGATACTGTTGCCGTGGCAACGCATCAAACTTTAATATTCTTTGTTGATGCTTTTGAGACTCTTAACATACTTGAAATAACATGAAACTCGACAGACACATCACATTTATTAGCCAGTAGACATGTGCAAAGTTTCAGAAACGGGCGTGGTGCAGGGGCTCAGTAGCGCCACCTTTTGACAAAAGTGGGGGTGTTAGTTCTATAGTTTTACCTACAATCATAAAACTCGGTACGCATATTGTTCAGATCAAGCCGGACAACTTTCTAATTTACTGTCATTAGCTCAGACCAAGAGGGAGTCAGATATTTTAGTTTGAATGTGGATGTTTCTGAGAATTTTCTCTCCCTCTCTTTCCGTCTCTGTGTGTGAGGGATTTGTCTATTGATTTTAATGCATTTCAAGGTTTCAGGGGATTTTGGGACTCTTAACGTGCTCAAAAACTTTTGAAATTTTGCACACAGGTCAGAACCCACGGCCATCAGGGCCGGGCTGAAGCTGGTACCCGGGCGTGGCAGGGGGGCTCAACAGCGCCCCCTTGAACGGGGTCCGACAATTTGGTCCATATATTCAACACGCTTGCATGAATTAATATGAAACTCAGTACACATATAGATCTCATCGGGCCAAACATTTTACCCCTGGTCAAGTTTTACGCCAGCCCAACAGGAAGTCGGCTATTATGGGTTGTTTGGAAAACGCTTGCTGTGGAATTTGAAGTACTACTCCTAGGCAATTCATTCAATCATCGCCAAACTAGGCGTGCATGAAGTCAAGACATTGAGGATGCTAAATTGCTGACGGATTTTTGATATCTCGAACGGTTTGGCCGTGGCGAGGAAATGAATTTTCATGACTAAAAAAGGACATATAAAGTGTGTTATAACTTAGTTAGATTTACCTACAGTTACAAAACTCAGCTTGTATATTCTTCTCCTCAAGCCAAACAACTTTCTAATTTACAGTCAATAGCTCCAACCCTCAGAAAGTCAGATATTGTGGTTTGAATGTGGATTTCATGAAATGGTATCTCTCTCTGTCACTCTTTGACAGAGAGAGGGCCCCCTCCCATTCTATGTGTGTGTGTGTGTGTGGCTGTCTGTGTGGGGAGGGAGGGGGAGGGAGGGCTGGTGTCTGTGTTTATATGTGTGTGTGTGGCTGGCTGGCTGTTACAGTGACATGATATTAAGCCTTTCATTGCTGTGTGATTTTTCCTGCATTAAAGGATAAAGAAATCTCTAAGGCCTTGTCTTTTTGCATAACAATTTTGTATTTTTTTTAAATTACAAAATATGCACAGAACCAAGATCTTTTAAATGTATAGTTTGCTTTAAATAAAATTAAGATTGTATTGGTAATTGAAGCTGAATGAATTTAAAATGAATGTGCTATATTTCAGAACAATATATTTGTTTTCCTTTAAATTGTAAAACACTAACTTTATTCTCATCTGAATTATAAATAATTTATTCCTGTATAAAATAAAAACACATTTGAATTTTTCTTTTTTAATCAATGTAGAATGTGTAATTGAAAAATAAACAGATTAGGGCTCTGAGGACAATAAATGAAAATCAATGCGATGTGGTGAATGTCCAAAAGATGGCACCCACAGACTGTTTTAAATGGGGTTGGATAAATATTTTTTGCTTTTAGACAGTGTGTGCGTGTGATTTTAGTTTGGTGACAGTTGTAGGTTACAGTTTGACAAGAGTTTATAGTTTGAAAAAAGCACTTTGTTGTGTTTTATTGGACGGAGTATGTTTTTATGTGTAACAGTTCAATCGCACCCGCACCTCACACACACACACACACACACACACACACACACACATATTGAAACCTGAGTGAAGTACAAAGCCCATAATAAAGAATAGTTTAGCATCCAAATACATCGCAAATGTTGAAACAGTTTGATTCTAATGAGAGAGTTACGTGAGCCAAACACCACTTACTTTCACTTTCGCTTTCAATTATTTCGGTTAATTCTTAATTATAGTTTTTTTGAATTCTTGTTCTGTTCTGAATATCATTAAATTTAAAGAATTGCTTGTGTAATATTTTGAGTGTTAGGGTTAGGGTCAGACAATTTGGTCCATATATCCAACACGCTTTACCCTATTTGCTTCAAACTTGATGTGTATAATGTGGACACAAGCCAGATGTAGACCTGTGAAAGGATTGTTGATATCTTAGATGCTGTTGCCGTGACAACGCATCAAACTTTAATATTCTTTTTGGATACTTTTGAGATTCTTAGCGCACTTTTGGGGCCCTTAACGTGCTCAAAAACTCTTGAAACTTTGCACACGGGTCAGAAACCGCGGCCCTGAAGCTGGTACCCGGGCGTGGCAGGGGGGCTCGACAGCGCCCCCTGGAATGGGGTCCGAAAACTTGGTCCATAAATCAAACAGGCTTTACCCGATTTGCTTCAAACTTGATGTGTATAATGTAGACACACGCCAGATTTAGACCTGTGAAAGGATTGTTGATATCTTAGATGCTGTTGCCGTGACAACGCATCAAACTTTAATATTCTTTTTGGATACTTTTGAGACTCTCAGCGCACTTTGGGGGCCCTTAACGTGCTCAAAAACTCTTGAAACTTTGCACACGGGTCAGAACCCGTGGCCATCAGGGCCGGGCTGAAGCTGGTACCCGGGCGTGGCAGGGGGGCTCGACAGTGCCCCCTGGAACGGGGTCCGAAAACTTGGTCCATAAATCAAACACGCTTGAATGTAATAATATGAAACTCGGTACACATATAGATCTCATCGATTCATATATCCTTTGTACTTTTACTTTTTACCCCAGCCCAACAGGAAGTCGGCTATTATGGTTTGTTTGGAAGCGTATGCCCCTGGAATTCGATATACTCCTCCTAGAGAATTCAACCAATCGCCACGAAACTCGGTCAGCATGAAGTCAAGACATTGAGGATGAAAAGTTGCCAGGGGATTTTTGATATCTCGAACGGTTTGGCTGTGGCGAGGAAACGAATTTATGGCGAATAAAGGAAACAGGAAGTGTGTTATAACTTCTGCATACATTAACTGATCTTGATGAAACTTCAGCAGTGTGTTCGCTGTAAGAGTCCGATCACATGGATGTGACTATTGTGAGTCAAAGTTATAGCGCCACCAACTGGCAGCAGGAAGTGTGTCACTTCCTAAAGGCTTTGAAATCACCCTCTTATTTTTACCCAATTTGCTTCAAACTTTATGTGTATAATGTAGACACACGGCAGATGTAGACCTGAGAAAGGATTATTGATATCTTAGATACTGTTGCCGTGGCAACGCATCAAACTTTATTATTCTTTGTTGATGCTTTTGAGACTCTTAACATACTTGAAATTGCATGAAACCCGACAGACACATCACATTTATTAGACAGTAGACATGTGCAGAGTTTCAGAAACGGGCATGGTGAGAGCAATTAGAGAATAATGTTTAAGTTTAAAAACAGCCAGAATGGTTGTTTAGTCAAAAAAATTTTTTTTCCAAATCATACATAGTGTTATACTGCCCTCTTGTGTTCAAAATCAGGTAAAAAGCGAAAGTAAAATAAGGACGTCTGCACAATTCATTAATAATGGTGCAGAGTAGAGTGAGCTTTTTCAATTAATTCCTATGGAAGTAGGAATGAACTAAACAACGTTCGCTCTGTTCTGCTCGTCCCTCACCGTGGGCGCGCAGAGTTATGAATGCCCGTGCAGCCGTGAGCATTTTAGTTTCATTTTAAAATTAGCGCCATTTCGGGGGACGTATTACTTTAATTTATTTAACAAAAACACAATGTTGTGTTTAATTGCGAGTGTACACAAATATAAGTAAACACTTTGACGTTTGAATGATGTCCTGTATGAAGAAAATGACGGAGTATGTTTCACTGTTCAATCGCGCTGAGCCACCCAGACCCCCACACACACACTGACACACACACACACACACACACACACACACACACACACACACACACACACACACACACAAACACACACACAATAATAAAACATTCAACCTAACATATACAAATTACACTGCTATGTTGAAATAGTCTGTAGTACAATTTGTATCATTCACAGTAAGCACCGCTCCACTGTGATTTTTCCAAGCACATTTTTGCACAAGTGAAGAGGATGATTTTTTCCGTCGATATTGGAACGTGAGTGAAGTACAAAGCCTGTAATAAAGAATAGTTTAGCATCCAAATACATCGCAAATGTTGCAACATTTAGATTCTAAAGAGAGATTTACGTGAGCCTAACACCACTTACTTTTACTTTTGTTTTAAATTATTTCGTTTTGGCTTTATTATAGTTATTTTTTTATTTGTGTTCTGTTCTGAATATCATTAAATTTAAAGGATTTGTTGTGGAATATTTTGAGTGTATAATCAAATAACACTAAACCGTCACTAGGTGTCGCCAGGCGACCATCTTAATGAGCGGGTCATTGATTCATTCGTTCAAACGATTCGTTTGAACGACTGAGTCATTCATGAATGAGACAGATGTTTATGGATTGGTCATTGAATCTTTGAGTCAACCAATTTGTTCAAAATGCTGAATCATTCAGTAATGAGAAAACACGTTGCTGTGAGATGCAATGGTTCTGCTGTGATCTTTGTTTAACTATTTTCGCTGCTGAAACAGAAGAACAGTCAATATTGCATCTAAAATGTAAGTGACTTGACACGTGTGTGTGTGTGTGTGTGTGTGTGTGCGTGTGAGTGCGTGCGTGCGTGTGTGTGTGTGTGTGTGTGTGTGTGTGCAATCAATCCCAGGTAAGAGGCATGAATAATGAGAATTGGACTTCTAGGAGTGAGGTAAATATTCCGGAGATGGTTCCCTCGGATTGTGAAAAGGAGGCGGCGCGGGAGTGGCCAGGCATTGCGCTACTTCTGTTTCAAAGTTTAAAACAATGCTAATATCATTTTTTTGAACGATTTCATTACAAATGTTTATTTTATATATTTATAAAATATTATAAAATATAATAACTATGTTTTGTCCTATTAACAAAAGACAGGCAATGTACTATTAACAAATGTTAATAGTTTTTTAAAAGTTAAAATGATACTTTATGCATTTGTTTTGTGTCAGATGATTAACAATATAAATTAAACAAAGCTTAAAACAAACAAAATAATAAAACGAAAACAAAGCTTGAACATTTTATTTAATTGAAAAGCCTTTTTGAAATAAAATGTGTTTTTTTCCCTCTGAAATAGCAAAAGCATCGCACACTTAGCTGTACCTGCTCTAAATAAATAATAGTATTTAAATAAAAATACAAAATCGAAATAAATAAATTATATAAAACAAAATCAAATCAAAGAAAATAAATCTTATTAAAGTTATGCAGGCACACATTTAACAATAATTTTCAAGTGACAAATAAAATCAATCAAAATTCCTTACACATGGAGTTAATCCTGACGATTCCTGAGGCGCCTTTCCTCATGACACTCGCTTTTTTTTTCGAAGATATATTTTCTTTGGTTTGATTTTGTTTTTGTAATAATTTATTTTATTTAGTTCGATTTTGTATTTTTATTGAATTACTCTTTTTTATTTAGAGCAGGTACAGCTAGTGTGTGATGCTTTTGCTATTTCAGAGGAAAACAATAATTTTATTTAATTAATAATTTTTGTTTCAGTCCACCATATAATTATGTTGTGTTTGATCTATGGAAAAAAGTTAGTTGTGAAATGGTTGAATATTAACAAAAGTTAATAGTTTTTTACAAGTTAGAATAATACGATATATATATATATATAAACAAGCCGGTGGCACCGCCACCCCGGTGCCTTTACGGTTACTGTGCATGACGGGCAATATCGTAACTCCGCTTTGACCTTTGAGAAGATGTGTGCTATAGAGCTTGCATTGGTGTGGGCTCTGCAAAAGTGTGTGTGTGTGTGTGAGGCGTGATTGAACAATGTAGACAAATATATATATATATATATAAAGGCACCGGGGTGGCGGTGCCACCGGCTTGTTTATATATATATATATATATATATATATATATATATATATATATATATATATATATATGAATATAGCTGCGAGCAGCGATGAAGGGCCAAAGCCGGCGGCACCGCCACTCCGGTGCCTTTAGGTAACTAAAGGCACCGGGGTTGCGGTGCCACCGGCTTGGGCCCGTAATCGCTGCTCGCAGCTATATTTTATTATTATTATTATTAGGGCCCAAGCCTTGAAAAGGCGAAGGCCCTATTGTTTTCCTAAGGATTATTATTTATTATTATTAGGGCCCAAGCCTTGAAAAGGCGAAGGCCCTATTGTTTTCCTTAGGATTATTAGGGCCCAAGCCTTGAAAAGGCGAAGGCCCTATTGTTTTCCTTAGGATTATTATTTATTATTTAGGGCCCAAGCCTTGAAAAGGCGAAGGCCCTATTGTTTTCCTAAGGATTATTATTTATTATTATTATTAGGGCCCAAGCCTTGAAAAGGCGAAGGCCCTATTGTTTTCCTAAGGATTATTATTTATTATTATTATTATTTTACTACCTTTTGGGCACTTTTGGGGGCCTTAACGTGCTCGAAAACTCTTGAAACTTTGCACACATCTCAGAACCCGCGGCCATCAGGGCCGGGCTGAAGCTGGTACCCGGGCGTGGCAGGGGGGCTCGACAGCGCCCCCTGGAACGGGGTTTGAACACTTGGTCCATAAATCAAACACGCTTGCATGTAATAATATGAAACTCAGTACACATATAGATCTCATCGGTTCATATATACTTCATGCTCTTACTTTTTACCCCAGCCCAACAGGAAGTCGGCTATTAAGGGTTGTTTGGAAAACACATGCAATGGAATGTGAAATACTCCTCCTAGAGAATTCAAACACACGGCACGAAACTCGGTCAGCATGAAGTCAAGACACTGAGGATGAAAAATTGCCAGGGGATTTTTGATATCTCGAACGGTTTGGCCGTGGCGAGTAAACGAAATTATGGCGAGAAACGTGAAACAGGAAGTGTGTTATAACTACTGCATACATTAACTAATCTTGATGAAACTTCAGCAGTGTGTTCGTTGTAAGAGCCCGATCACATGGATGTGACTATTGTGAGTCAAAGTTATAGCGCCACCAACTGGAAGCAGGAAGTGTGTCACTTTCAAAATGCTTTTAAATCACCCTCTTATTTTTACCCGATTTGCTTCAAACTTCATGTGCATAATGTAGACACACGCCAGATGTAGACCTGTGAAAGGATTATTGATATCTTAGATACTGTTGCCATGGCAATGCATCAAACATTAATATTCCTTTTTTTAAGCTTTTTCATGCTTTTTTATGCTTTCGGGCACTTTTGGGGTTCTTAACGTGCTCGAAAACTCTTGAAACTTTGCACACGGGACAAAACCCGCGGCCATCAGGGCCGGGCTGAAGCTGGTACCCGGGCGTGGCAGGGGGGCTCGACAGCGCCCCCTTGAACGGGTCAGACAATTTGGTCCATATATCCAACACGCTTTACCCTATTTGCTTCAAACTTGATGTGTATAATGTAGACACAAGCCAGATGTAGACCTGTGAAAGGATTGTTGATATCTTAGATGCTGTTGCCGTGACAACGCATCAAACTTTAATATTCTTTTTGGATACTTTTGAGATTCTTAGCGCACTTTTGGGGCCCTTAACGTGCTCAAAAACTCTTGAAACTTTGCACACGGGTCAGAAACCGCGGCCATCAGGGCCGGGCTGAAGCTGGTACCCGGGCGTGGCAGGGGGGCTCGACAGCGCCCCCTGGAATGGGGTCCGAAAACTTGGTCCATAAATCAAACAGGCTTTACCCGATTTGCTTCAAACTTGATGTGTATAATGTAGACACACGCCAGATTTAGACCTGTGAAAGGATTGTTGATATCTTAGATGCTGTTGCCGTGACAACGCATCAAACTTTAATATTCTTTTTGGATACTTTTGAGACTCTCAGCGCACTTTGGGGGCCCTTAACGTGCACGAAAACTCTTGAAACTTTGCACATGGGTCAGAACCCGCGGCCATCAGGGCCGGGCTGAAGCTGGTACCCGGGCGTGGCAGGGAGGATCGACAGCGCCCCCTGGAACGAGGTCCGAAAACTTGGTCCATAAATCAAACACGCTTGCATGTAATAATATGAAACTCGGTACACATATAGATCTCATCGGTTTATATATCCTTTGTACTTTTACTTTTTACCCCAGCCCAACAGGAAGTCGGCTATTATGGTTTGTTTGGAAGCGTATGCCCCTGGAATTCGATATACTCCTCCTAGAGAATTCAACCAATCGCAACGAAACTCGGTCAGCATGATGTCAAGACATTGAGGATGAAAAATTGCCAGGGGATTTTTGATATCTCGAACGGTTTGGCCGTGACGAGGAAACGAATTTATGGCGAATAATGGAAACAGGAAGTGTGTTATAACTTCTGCATACATTAACTGATCTTGATGAAACTTCAACAGTGTGTTCGCTGTGAGAGGCCGATCACATGGATGTGACTATTGTGAGTCAAAGTTATAGCGCCACCAACTGGCAGCAGGAAGTGTGTCACTTTCAAAATACTTTGAAATCACCCTCTTATTTTTACCCGATTTGCTTCAAACTTGATGTGTATAATGTAAATACACGGCAGATGTAGACCTGTGAAAGGATTATTGATATCTTAGATACTGTTGCCATGGCAACGCATCAAACTTTAATATTCTTTTTGGATGCTTTTGAGACTCTTAGCATGCCTGAAATTGCTTAAAATTGCATGAAACTTGACAGACAGATCACATTTATTAGCCAGTAGACATGTGCAAAGTTTCAGAAACGGGCGTGGTGCAGGGGCTCAGTAGCGCCACCTTTTGTGACAAAAGTGTGTGTGGGGGGGGGGGTTAGTTTCATCTACAGTTACAAAACTTTTTCAACTTGATGAAAATATATTAAAGATGCTAAATTGTGAACGGATATTGAATATCTCAAACGGTTTTGCTATGGCGAGGGATTATGTCAAAAAAAGAATCAGGAAATGTCTCATATCTTTCTAAAATGTAATTATACACCATTTATTTTTCTATAAAATTATACTAATATTAGAAGTAAACCCATTGTATTCCTTTTTTTCAATTTAAGATTTATGTTTAAGTTTAAAAACAGCCAGAATGGTTGTTTAGCCAAAAAAATAAAAAAAATAAAAATCATTCATAGTGCTTTACTGCCCTCTTGTGTTCAAAATCAGGTAGGCCAATTGATGCTACTATGGGAATATTTTCCCACCGTGACTCCGCTGGGGGCTTTAAAATCGCTAACTTGAAAGCGAAAGTAACGGACGTCTCCACAAGACGTGCAGCTGTGAGCATTTTTGTTTCATTTTAAAAGAAGCCCCATTTCGGGGGCGGATTTCTTGAATGTATTTTACAAAATCACAATGTTGTGTTTGATTGCGAGTATCCAAAAATAAGTAAACACTTTGCAGTTTGAATGATCTTCTTGAATAAAATGACGGAGTAGCCAATGTTTCCACTGTTCGATCGCGGACGTCCACACGGACATTGATAATGGTGGCGCGTGCAGAGCGCGTGCTTGAATTGTGAGTTCAATAGTCTATTATTTTTCACGGAAAACACAACAACAAAAGAGTATAATGATAGATTCGCTTAAATAGGCGCTTTTACATAAAATAGCCTATTCCGTCATCATCTTTTCAGTCAGCTCTTCACTCTCGTGATTAATGAAATTTGACTCCTGTTGCTGATATTTGCTGCAACTTTCGTTCAGCTCACAATTTAGTAAGCAAACACGCTTCAAATGTGTTTATTTTATTTTTGTGTATATATATGTGTGTATATATATATATATATATATATATATATATATATAGCTTATGTTTCAAATATGAGTTAATTAACAATCGTTGGAAAGAATGATACTTTTAAACATATCACTAAACCGTCATTAGGTGTCGCCAGGCGACCGTCTTAATGAGCGAGTCATTGATTCATTCGTTCAAACGATTCGTTCGAACGGCTGAGTCATTCATGAATGAGACAGATTATGGATTGGTCGTTGAATCTTTGAGTTAACCGATTTGTTCAAAATGCTGAATCATTCAGTAATGAGAACGCGTTGCTGTGAGATGCTCGATGGTTCTGCTGTGATCTTTGTTGAACTATTTTCGCTGCTGAAACAGAAAAAAAGTCAATATTGCATCTAAAATGTAAGTGATTTGACGTGTGTGTGTGTGTGTGATTGTGTCTGTTACAGTGATTGTTTAACCCTTGTTAAAGTTTAGGCTTTGTATTTTTGGATATATATCTTTTTATATATAAAAAAATTGCATACAACCCATATATTTTAAATGTATTGTTTGCTTTAAATTACATTGAGATTTGTATGTTTGGTAATTGAACCTGAATGAATTTTAAATGAATGTGCGATATTTCAGATCATATTTTTGTTTTCCTTAAAATTTGAACTAACACTAACTTTACTCTCATCTGAATGCTAGATTATTTATTTATGTATAAAATAAAAACACATTTGATTTTTCTTTTTTAATCAATGTAGAATGTGTAACTGAAAAAATAAACAGATTAGGGCTCTGTTCGAGAACAAGAAATGAAAACCAATGCAATATGATGAATGTCCAAAAGATTTTTTTGCTTTTAAACTATGTGTGTGTGTGTGTGTGTGTGTAAGAGATTTTGGTTGGGTGACAGTTGTAGTTTACAGTTTGACAAAAGCACAATGTTGTGTTTTATTGCGATTGTACACAAATATAAGTAAACACTTTGTAGTTTGAATAATGTCCTGTATGAACAAAAGGACGGAGTATGTTTTTATGTCTACATTGTTCAATCACGCCTCACACACACACACACACACACACAAAAACTATTTTTCTAATCAGATCAGGCAAATATTCTGTCTTGGCACACTTCATATAACTTTCAAACTTGTGTACTTATTTCATGTGTCCATTAAGTCCATGAGACCGTAGGGTGTCTCATTTTTCATTTTAGGTTTCAGAAGGTTGCTCACGCATACTTTGTGGTTGATATGTGCCCTCAATGCACACTTTTGCAGAGCCCACACTGATGCAAGCTCTACAGCACACATCTTCTCAAAGGTCAAAGCGGGGTTACGTTATTGCCCGTCACGCACAGTAACCCTAAAGGCACCGGGGTGGCGGTGCCACCGGCTTGTTTATATATATATATATATATATATATATATATATATATATATATATATATATATATATATAAATATAGCTGCGAGCAGCGATGAAGGGCCAAAGCCGGCGGCACCGCCACTCCGGTGCCTTTAGGTAATTAAAGGCACCGGGGTTGCGGTGCCACCGGCTTGGGCCCGTAATCGCTGCTCGCAGCTATATTTATTATTATTATTATTATTTTACTACCTTTTGGGCACTTTTGGGGGCCTTAACGTGCTCAAAAACTCTTGAAACTTTGCACACGGGTCAGAACCCGCGGCCATCAGGGCCGGGCTGAAGCTGGTACCCGGGCGTGGCAGGGGGGCTCGACAGCGCCCCCTGGAACGGGGTTTGAACACTTGTCCATATATCAAACACGCTTGCATGTAATAATCTGAAACTCGGTACACTTATAGATCTCATCGGGCCAAACAACTTTCGTGCTCTAAGTTTTACGTCAGCCCAACAGGAAGTCGGTTATTATGGGTTGTTTGGAAACTCATTTTCTATATTTTTCTTACGACTATTCGGGCACTTTTGGGGCCCTTAACGTGCTCGAAAACTCTTGAAACTTTGCACACAGGTCAGAACCTGCGGCCATCAGGGCCGGGCTGAAGATGGTACCCGGGCGTGGCAGGGGGGCTCGACAGCGCCCCCTGGAACGGGGTCCGAAAACTTGGTCCATAAATCAAACACACTTGCATGTAATAATATGAAACTCGGTACACATATAGATCTCATCGGTTCATATATACTTCATGCTCTTACTTTTTACCCCATCCCAACAGGAAGTCGGCTATTTAGGGTTGTTTGTTAAACGCATGCAATGGAATTTAAAGTACTTCTCCTAGAGAATTCAAAGAAATGCCACGAAACTCGGTCAGCATGAAGTCAAGACATTGAGGATGAAAAATTGCCAGGGGATTTTTGATATCTCGAACGGTTTGGCCGTGGCGAGGAAACGAATTTATGGCGAGAAACGTGAAACAGGAAGTGTGTTATAACTTCAGCATACATTAGCTGATCTTAACGAAACTTCACCAGTGTGTTCGCTTTAAGAGGCCGATCACATGGATGTGACTATTGTGAGTCAAAGTTATAGCGCCACCAACTGGCAGCAGGAAGTGTGTCACTTTCAAAATGCTTTGAAATCACCCTCTTATTTTAACCCGATTTGCTTCAAACTTCATCTGTATAATGTAAATACACGGCAGATGTAGACCTGTGAAAGGATTATTGATATATTAGATACTGTTGCCGTGGCAACGCATCAAACTTTAATATTCTTTGTTGATGCTTTTGAGACTCTTAACATACTTGAAATAACATGAAACTCGACAGACACATCACATTTATTAGCCAGTAGACATGTGCAAAGTTTCAGAAACGGGCGTGGTGCAGGGGCTCAGTAGCGCCACCTTTTGACAAAAGTGGGGGTGTTAGTTCTATAGTTTTACCTACAATCATAAAACTCGGTACGCATATTGTTCAGATCAAGCCGGACAACTTTCTAATTTACTGTCATTAGCTCAGACCAAGAGGGAGTCAGATATTTTAGTTTGAATGTGGATGTTTCTGAGAATTTTCTCTCCCTCTCTTTCCGTCTCTGTGTGTGAGGGATTTGTCTATTGATTTTAATGCATTTCAAGGTTTCAGGGGATTTTGGGACTCTTAACGTGCTCAAAAACTTTTGAAATTTTGCACACAGGTCAGAACCCACGGCCATCAGGGCCGGGCTGAAGCTGGTACCCGGGCGTGGCAGGGGGGCTCAACAGCGCCCCCTTGAACGGGGTCCGACAATTTGGTCCATATATTCAACACGCTTGCATGAATTAATATGAAACTCAGTACACATATAGATCTCATCGGGCCAAACATTTTACCCCTGGTCAAGTTTTACGCCAGCCCAACAGGAAGTCGGCTATTATGGGTTGTTTGGAAAACGCTTGCTGTGGAATTTGAAGTACTACTCCTAGGCAATTCATTCAATCATCGCCAAACTAGGCGTGCATGAAGTCAAGACATTGAGGATGCTAAATTGCTGACGGATTTTTGATATCTCGAACGGTTTGGCCGTGGCGAGGAAATGAATTTTCATGACTAAAAAAGGACATATAAAGTGTGTTATAACTTAGTTAGATTTACCTACAGTTACAAAACTCAGCTTGTATATTCTTCTCCTCAAGCCAAACAACTTTCTAATTTACAGTCAATAGCTCCAACCCTCAGAAAGTCAGATATTGTGGTTTGAATGTGGATTTCATGAAATGGTATCTCTCTCTGTCACTCTTTGACAGAGAGAGGGCCCCCTCCCATTCTATGTGTGTGTGTGTGTGTGGCTGTCTGTGTGGGGAGGGAGGGGGAGGGAGGGCTGGTGTCTGTGTTTATATGTGTGTGTGTGGCTGGCTGGCTGTTACAGTGACATGATATTAAGCCTTTCATTGCTGTGTGATTTTTCCTGCATTAAAGGATAAAGAAATCTCTAAGGCCTTGTCTTTTTGCATAACAATTTTGTATTTTTTTTAAATGACAAAATATGCACAGAACCAAGATCTTTTAAATGTATAGTTTGCTTTAAATAAAATTAAGATTGTATTGGTAATTGAAGCTGAATGAATTTAAAATGAATGTGCTATATTTCAGAACAATATATTTGTTTTCCTTAAAATTGTAAAACACTAACTTTATTCTCATCTGAATTATAAATAATTTATTCCTGTATAAAATAAAAACACATTTGAATTTTTCTTTTTTAATCAATGTAGAATGTGTAATTGAAAAATAAACAGATTAGGGCTCTGAGGACAATAAATGAAAATCAATGCGATGTGGTGAATGTCCAAAAGATGGCACCCACAGACTGTTTTAAATGGGGTTGGATAAATATTTTTTGCTTTTAGACAGTGTGTGCGTGTGATTTTAGTTTGGTGACAGTTGTAGGTTACAGTTTGACAAGAGTTTATAGTTTGAAAAAAGCACTTTGTTGTGTTTTATTGGACGGAGTATGTTTTTATGTGTAACAGTTCAATCGCACCCACACCTCACACACACACACACACACACACACACACACACACACATATTGAAACCTGAGTGAAGTACAAAGCCCATAATAAAGAATAGTTTAGCATCCAAATACATCGCAAATGTTGAAACAGTTTGATTCTAATGAGAGAGTTACGTGAGCCAAACACCACTTACTTTCACTTTCGCTTTCAATTATTTCGGTTAATTCTTAATTATAGTTTTTTTGAATTCTTGTTCTGTTCTGAATATCATTAAATTTAAAGAATTGCTTGTGTAATATTTTGAGTGTATCATCAAAACAGAATAATTCTCTCGGTTTAGTGATTCCCTAGTTTTTTTTATTGTTTTCATTGTTCTCAGGTAAGGCAAGTGAGATATATATATATATATATATATATATATATATGTATGTATATAAAAAAAAATATATATATATATATATATATATGTATTTTTTATATATATATATATAATTTATATATATATATATATATATATATATATATATATATATATATATATATATATAATATAGCTGCGAGCAGCGATGAAGGGCCAAAGCCGGCGGCACCGCCACCCCGGTGCCTTTAGGTAACTAAAGGAACCAGGGTTGCGGTGCCACCGGCTTGGGCCCGTAATCGCTGCTCGCAGCTATATTATTATTATTAGGGCCCAAGCCTTGAAAAGGCGAAGGCCCTATTGTTTTCCTTAGGATTATTATTAGGGCCCAAGCCTTGAAAAGGCGAAGGCCCTATTGTTTTCCTTAGGATTATTATTTATTATTATTATTATTATTATTTTACTACCTTTTGGGCACTTTTGGGGGCCTTAACGTGCTCGAAAACTCTTGAAACTTTGCACACATCTCAGAACCCGCGGCCATCAGGGCCGGGCTGAAGCTGGTACCCGGGCGTGGCAGGGGGGCTCGACAGCGCCCCCTGGAACGGGGTTTGAACACTTGGTCCATAAATCAAACACGCTTGCATGTAATAATATGAAACTCAGTACACATATAGATCTCATCGGTTCATATATACTTCATGCTCTTACTTTTTACCCCAGCCCAACAGGAAGTCGGCTATTAAGGGTTGTTTGG